>OZ010580.1:100242067-100274567 GCA_963932145.1 Acanthosepion lycidas
TGACTGGAACTGATCTGCCAGATCAGGACCAATAATATTGCTGATTCTTCTTCAGATTTTATCAAGAAGCTCAAGGTAAATATCAGGGGCACCAGACCATATATGGTAGCAATATTCTAACAATGGACAAATGGTTGACTTATAGATATGTAAGATAGATTCTGGAGATAAAAGTTACTTTTTTTAATGACTTTCTCATATTGCTTAAAGGTACATCTGGTTTATCTCATGATGATTGCTTGTGTTATTTTTTCTAAAATTCTTTAAAGCTAATTTTATTCATTGTTGACATGGTTGGGGGAACTATTGCTTATTTTTTTATAAAATAAAGTGTCTGAAGAAATATTATTTTAGTACAAATTATTACCAATAACTTGGGACCTCACAAATCCCCCAATGTAAAAACACTTTTGTTCATTAATTCTCATGTCCTTTAGATAGCATCTCCAATGTCACATATTAAAAAAACTTAAATTGGTTACACGCACAACTCACTACCTCATAGCTTAACTTGTCTCTTGTCGAAACTTAGTGCAACTTGTGCATATCTTGATTATCACATCATAAACAAGCAAAATACAACTATCAACATAATACAAACATTATGCTCTACCTTTACAAGAGCCAGATCAGGCTGAAATTGTAATACTGCTACCATGTCTGGAATTTCTCAGTCTTCACTTGATACAGTCCATATACAGGGTGCGATGGATAAATTGTCATCTAAATTATGCAAAAATAACACTATACATCTCATTTTAAGATATATTTACCAAAATTACACAAAAATATTTTGAAATAGTAAAGAGTAAATTATTTCAATAAAATCACCATTGGCTTCAAGCACGGCCTCCGGACAACTTCAAAATCTCTTGTAACTCTTCTGGACAGTTTCCTTGTTTAAGTTGGTGAATGCTGCTATAATCCTTGCGTTCAGTTCATCTTTAGTGTTACAAGGAATTTTGTTGGTCTTTTGCTGAACTGCATCCGACACAAAATAATCAAGAAGATTGCAGTCTGGGGAGTTAGGTGGCCAGATGTAAGGGGTGATGTGCTTGCAGAAATTGCCTGATAGCCATGCCAGGGTTCTCCTGCTTGTATGGCATGGTGCAAAGTCCTGTTGCCAAACATACAGTCTTCCAGCAGCCACCCTTTTGACCCAGGGCAACGTTACCTCTTTAAGGCACTTGATGTAGACCTCTGTGTTGAGTTTGAATCCCTCACCAATAAATTTGTAAGTTGTTTTCTTATCAGAATGAGTTTTCCAAGCTACTGTACCTTCGTAATCACTATTAGACTCATCTAACTCTTTCCAAGTGCTCTGCTCTGTCCTCAGATTGACACCTGATACTTCTGAAATGTTCATACTGGAGCTTCTGGCATGAATGACAAACAGTACAGCATGCTGTTCCCAAATTTCTAGTGGAATGAATTGCATCATGGTACTCTTTTTCTCACAGACAGTGCCTGACTGACCTTACTATACTGTGCAGATGACAAAATCAAAAACAAATAATGCGAAATTAAAAGTATAAATGACAACAATTTACCCATCGCACTCTGTATATAAACTTTTTATAGCAAATAATAAATGTAAGGTATTTATTATAATATCAAAGTGAGATATATCAGCAAAGTATATTTTTATGGCTTTCCATCTTAGTTTTAGCTAGTATGCATCTTGTTACTATAGAATAATTTGGTGGTGTATTTATTTTGCTTTAGTTTATAATGATTACTAGTGTTATTTTTCCTAAAAAAATTTAAAATTAATTTTATTTGTTTGCCAACAGCGTGATTGAAGAAATAATTTAGTTTTTGATATTGCTGCTTCTTTTTCTTCTATGTACCATGTCTCTTCAGGGTGTGGGCTATTATGGATCTCCACAACTTCTTATCCTTTGTCCTTTTGTGACATCTCATAATCACTGTTCTGTCAACCATTTACAAAAGCTCAGTTGGTAGGTTATACTTATCTGTCCCTTTTGTCTTCAATATGTCCTGTGAGTGTTAAATTTTTCAAGCCCTCTTTCCACATTATGACCTAGAAATAAGTTCTAATATCCTTCCCAAATAAATCAGGCTTACCTAGCAGTTCATTAGGTTGTACCTTGTCAAACACTTTTGCATAATCTATAAAACATACATATGTGTTGCTTAATTCTTTATAAAATAATGTATCCAAAAAAGAAGCTTAATTAACCAGATTTAATTAATTTTTATAACATCTTTTATAATGAACTGATCTAAAAAAGACCTGGAGTGGCTAGTTAATTTTAACAGCACAAAAACAAAAACTGCTCTTTTTTCTGAGTGAACCATTTTTACCTTCCATCAGTATGGCTGTTGCTAACCTCCTGGAAAGTGATTGTTTATCAAACCAAGTATTTACTGTTTTGTTTCAATGTCTTCTGCTATTTTTTAAACAACTTCATAATTCCATCCTCCCCAAAATGTGTATATTTCTCAGCAGAGAATTGTTCAATGTGTCTTTTACAGTCTTTCAGGGAAATGAAATGCTTAAAGACCAGAATAAATAGTTATTGAAACATGCAGTATCTGCGGATTACAGAAAATGAGTGAAAACTTTCCCGCCAAGCTGGAAGATCACCAAAGAAACATTCAGCTTTGAGTTATCCAGATGGAATATAGCTCACTTTCTGTTAATTTTACTTGTTATTTGATGCCTTTTATGACCATCACAGCAACATTTTCATATAGATGGTGTAGTTATGGGTTCACCTCTCAGTTTAATTTCTATATGATCCATATAGAAAAAAGTCTTTAATAATTTTGCCATGCCTACCATATATATTCAGTATATTGATGAGATAACTAATGGAAAACTTAGACAAAAATCAAACATAAAAACCTTAAAGAAATATTTGGGAATAATTCTATCCTTTTTTTAATCAGTCGTTTAGTTCTCCATGATTCTTGCCACATGGTTTCTTGCAAGTTGTTGTAAAGTACCTATTTTTCATCTCTTAACAAAATTTGTTCAGAAACAAAACATTAAATGATTTTTTTGGTTTAACTCATGTGCATGTCACAATTATTCTCAGCAAGCTGAAGTAAAGTATTTTCAACACTTTATTTCAGTAGTTTTCAGTATATTAGCTCTCTCCCATGAGCACTATATAACATTGATTATTCTCAAGAAATGTTATGATCAGAATGTTGTGAATTGTGAAACTTTGTAGGTCACTTTTGATATGTTTGATCATTCACATTACCTTATCCATAAAGTGCACAAATCTCTTTTTCAATGTTTGATCTGCACTTTTACGTTTCATGGAATAAAGAAATTCCTAATGTGATGAAATTATTTATTTGCTTCCATCTCAATTGTTAGAATTATTAAATAAAAGTATATTGATTTTGACAATTTAAAAAAAATGCACATGCATGTTAATATGAAAGAAAAATCAAAACTGATCTTTTGAAAGAAGTAAGATGACACAAAACTCTTTTAATGACACAGAACTAACTTTTTTGGACAAACCAATATATTCACGCAAACACATATGAGTGTTTTATAAAATTTTAAATATTTGCCTTGAATTCTTTTGAAGTAATTTTCCAAACTAAATGTTCTTTATGGAGAGAAATATGGCTAAGCCTTATGAATAAATGATCTGAAAAAAATCGGACTCTTTGCTACTGAGTAAACAAATTTCAAAATTCTTTCTTGGCATATGTGTTTAAATAATTTGAAACTGGACACTATTTTGAGTAAGAGCACATGATCTGATGGTGCATTTTAAATTGTATTGCTTGTTTGTCTTCAAAAGGTCTTTAACTTGTTTTTTTCTCTGTTGACTGAAATTTTGGTTTGCAACAAAAGTTATTTAATTCACATGTGAATTGCAGATGTTTTCGAGTCGTTTATAACCTGCTTCTAGCTTGAATTTCTTCTCAATCTATTATTGATATATCAAAGATATTAACAATGAAAATAAGAAGAGTTCTGGTTTTATGTATTTAAATTGGATTTTAAAAAATATTTTACTATTTGACCATCTCTCTTTATGTACCATATACCTTTAGGGTGTAGACAATTATGGCTCTTCACTGCTGTCTTTAATATTTGCTATGTTTATATAAATGCTATCTTTAATAAATTCTTTGAGAAAGATAGAGATGCAATTTTCCACTGTCTTCCTTGTAGTTTTGAAGTCAATTGACTTTCTCCTAAACTGGTTGCCAACCTAAGGAAAGAGTAGAGATAAATTCATGTCTTTCCCAAGAGAATCATTGTGAAGTAAACAGACAATCTCAGCTGGAATTTGAGGTTTGCGTTCTGATTTCATTTTCTGCACTGTAAACCAATTGTGCACCCACACATCTAATTAGCTAGACTGGTTTACATTTCACTGCAAACTCTACAAACTCAGATAAAAAGCAAAACTTTGTAAAACATCCTCACAAATTCATGCAAATCCCAACCAATTTACAATAATTAGTATGCTTATAATAATTAATATGCTTATAAAATCCACCTTACTGCCTTTCTATTGCTTTCTCCACTCCCTAAATTATAGCCAAGTTGCATTTTAATCTTTTGGTGGAGTTTTTAATATGCTTCTCTTTTTTTACACACAAAGTCCTTTCCTTCACTGAAAAGCAAGAAGCCAGAAAAGATTTCCAGAAGCAAGACGTGCAAGAGAAAATACTGTTGACATAAAACTTACGATTATATCTAGCTATTTTAACTGTAACATGATGAGATCTAAATGCCAATCTAGTACTGAGCTTAAATTAAAAAAGTCAATGTACCAAAGAAGAAAGCGCAATAGAACAATTATCATAAAAATATTTATAGAAAAGGTACAGGGAATCTGTTACAGTGATGGGAAAGTGATAAGACTGATAACATGATGATTTTTATCAAGAATTTATCTGGTAAGGTACTCTTACATTTTGAGATTCTTAACAAAATCCAAAAAAGGGTCTGTAATATAATCGATCCTGACCAGGCATCTCGACTTCTCATCAATGTGACATGGCTTCCCTCTGTTTTTTCTATAAGTGTTTTCATGGCAGCTGCTCTGATAAGCTTTTTTCCTTGGTACCCCGACTACATAAATTTAATAGATTGACAACTGGTTCTCATTGTTTTAATGTTGAATTAGCTAAATGCAACTGCCAATTCTACTCTAACAGTTTCTTTTCTCGCACTTCCCACCTGTGGAACTCACTTTCATTTACTTGCTTCCTACAATCTTGAAAAATTTAAATGCAGCATCAATTGGTATCTTTTTTACTTCCTGAATCCTGTCAATTTTTTTTCCTTTCCTCAACCCTCTCCATTCTTAGTGTTCTCGTTCACTTTCACTCCCTGTAATCCCCTGTGTGCTAGTGGTATTATTACTTTGCTTGGGGTGAAACGATTAAAAAAAAAAAACCCAAAAAAACACCAGACCAGATGTGGCAGCTATATTCAATGCATGGATGAATGGTAGACTTATAAATGTCTATAAGTATAATTATACATATCCAAGGAGTGTTAATTTCTCTAAGCCTACTTTCCTCATGATATGTCTCAGTTTCAAACTAAGTTTGTAAATATCAGTTCCTGTTTTTTTAAACTTCTTTGTTACTCACATAGTCTGTTCAAAGTATTCTTTGCATTTATTAGTATAACCATATATCTGTTTCTTCAGTCTCTATGCAATATACTTAAAGTACACAATATCAAAATTCCATAAAGTTCTTTTGAAAAACTTATTTTTAGAATTTATTATGAATTTTACAAGACAAACCGTAAGAATGAAATTGTAAGTTTTGTTTTGGCTTGAAACGTTTTTCTTGCTGAGTTTTTATAAAATCAGTATTCCTCCCACCTCACATTTCTAGTACTTATTGTGTTATAGCCTATTTGCATTTTTAGCCTTTTGTGTATATTTCAGTATTAGATGGTGCTAACTCTTCTCTCTTTCTTGAGAGGGGCATTGGTAAAACTTTCAGTTTACTTCTCTTTATTTGTTTTCTGAGTACTTGCTAACTTCACTTATCAACCTAAGATAAAGAATTGAATTTTTTTATTTAATTCTTTTGGTTTTAGTTTATATTTAACATTGGCTTTTCTTGTCTTTTTTCCAATTCTTGATCATGAATCATAATTTAAATTTCATAAGTAAAACATTTTGATTATATTCAAATGTTGTACTCATTATTCATTTTAGAATGCATTTTCGGTATTAGGCCTTAATTTTTATTTGTTCTCTTATTTGATTTTTGACCACTGGGGGTATTTGTTTTGATACCACAAAAGTACTTGGTTAGATGTTAACTACTTTGGCTATTGGTCATCATTTAACAATAAAAGGTCATAATCTAAATGAATTTGGCAACAGTAATGGACATGAATGATTCCTAATCCAAAAGTTTTTTTTACTCACCAAATTCTCTGATATCCATTATAAGTAATGAAAACAACAATATATGAGAAGTAGATAAGTATGGTAATCATTGTCTTGCAACAAAGTTGTTTCTTCACATAGCTTTGTTCGAAAGTTCTTAATAAATGGCAGTAGGTACCAGCAATCATGTGAATACAAAGGATTTATATTGGAAGACATCTTGTTTAGAAAGATTGTGCCCCCTCCTCTCTCACTCAGCATCCAAATGATTGTACCTGATTCTTTTTCAAAGATTTTGATGGCTGATTATGATGCTGGAATAATCTTTGCAAGAATAGAATGGAAAAGAAAGGGCAAAAAGATTTAATCTTAAAGATAATCAGTATTTTGAAAAGGAATCCATTTAGTAACCAACTAACATAATATGACTGGATTTGGAAATAGTGACCAAAAGAGAATAAAATCATGCAAAAACCAAGTTAAGTATTTCTGAAAATACCATAAAAATACTATAAAATACCATAAAACAATTGTAAGAGTTTTTTTTGTGCTAAGTCAAGATCTTTTTTCTTTTGAATTTGAAATTCTTGCGTAAATGTATATTTATGAAGGAAATGAGTGAAACATTTCATTTTTTATTACTTTTAAATAAAGTCTATTATTTGTTTTATTTATTGGTATGTTTAAACAGACAAACAAGTCTTTTCCTAGAGTAGTAAGTCGATTTTCAAATGAATTGTCAAATTTTAATGAAACTTTCAGGGCTTACTGAAAAATTAATTAAATTATTTTAGTAATATATATATTTTTTTTTTTTTTTTTTTTTTTTAGATAATCTTGGACAAAAAATTTTTAATATCTGTTACCTTCCACTTATTTAATTTTAAGAAATTTCAAGAAGTTAATATTTGTGACACTTAATTTTTATATTTGTTAAAACAAAACTCCTTGGAGAATTTAAATCATCAATTTTTTTTTTTTCAGAAACAGGAACACCACTTACCAAAAATTTGCTCTGAATTGTAAAATAAAAAATGTAATAAAACTAAAACATTACTTAATTAGAAAAGATTTTACTTGCTTTTATGAATAAGATATATTAAGGACACTATTATCTTAAGAAAAAAAAATTTTTTTATGAATAATGATATTTTACAAGTATTGTTTTCATTTATTTATTTTTAATTATAATAATTTAACTCTTTTGAATTTCTATATTATTTTGTGTCTTTTATGAGATATTAAGTAAAAACTATATTTACTAATCAAAAATGGAAAAGCTTAGTACAGTTTACTGAACATCAATATTTTAAAAAGTTTTTTGAATTTTTTATATTAGCAAGTAAGAGAATGTAATGAACTTGACTGGAATTTAAGTTAGTTAGCATATTTGAAGAACTGAATGAAAAATAATAACTAACCAAATACCTGTTTGAAGATTTTTCGTAATAATATTAAGTTGGTGCAAAAATAATGTCGTTTTCTCACATGTGTTACTATGTGAGAAAACGACATTATTTTTTGCACCAACCTAATAATTTAAAAATAATTCCATAGATGATGTTACTTTATTTATGGTAACTGAATTTTTGGCAAGTGTCTTACTCAGTTTCTATCATATATGTATCTGAAAAATGTAGATTTCATCATGGTTGCCATTGCTTCTTGGCCTTTTGGCAAAAATCAATGTATAGTATCTGTTCTTATCAGCATAACCTGATTCTCCCTATCTCTCTCCACTACTATCTTCCCTTCCTTCTTTCATTTTCTCACTGAAACTAAGTTGTGTTTTTCCCCCCTCTTTCCACATGATCAAGATGGAATATTCCATTATTAATGTGGTATTGACAGAACGTAACAGTCATGTTAACTAAGTGAGGGACAAGCACAATTGTAATCGGATAATAATAATAAAAGTATACGCTTTATAGTTTCAGTATGCAACAAATTATGCAGCACTTATTTTGATTAACTACGTTACTTAGAATGATTACTTTGTGACTTATGTAAATACAAAGATAGTCTTAACAATAGTTATCTTGCAGTGTACCAATCAAATTTTAATACATTGACTTGAACCAAACTAAGGCTAATTAAATAACAAGTGTGTTTCCCATGATGCAATGGCAAGCAAGAAAACAAATTTACTTGTGTTACGATTTAAATTCACACCCTTATTAATATGCCCTTATGCCAGACTTAGCTCTACTAAATAACTAATTATTCAAAAGAGCTTTACTTGTTTTATTCCATTTGGTGATTGGAGATTTTTTTCAAAATGATTCTTAAGAATGGAATTTTATGGTTTCTTCTGCAAACACTTGAGACATATATTTCATAATGTAAAATTTAGTTTTCGGTCACAAGAGTCATTTATTTGGAATTTAGGGTCAAGTGTTACTCATAATGTAATGATTTACATTCTGGCCAGACTTTGTGCTACATGCCTTATTTCCATGACCCATGAAAATATATTTCCATTAATATAATTTATTGGTTGGCATTTCTCAGTTAGAGAGATGGAGCAATATTCATAGATGTCCTCAGAAATTTAGAACAAGATCGTATATGTTTACTTCAGCTAATGAATTGAGTGATGATTTCAAGCTCATTAATAAAACAATGGATTCATCCCAGAACTTAGTTAGCCTTCCATTAATGGTCAGTTATGGAACTCTCTGTAAAAGGAGGTTCTGTTTGTACTGCTAAATTACTTTGCTTTTATAGCGATGAGTAATTATTTTTTTTTAACTCTATTCATATAGTTTATAACTGCCCAGTAAGAAGAGCTTGTAGTTCTGCTTTGAACATTTTTGTAAATTTAAGTAGGCTAAGTCCAGGTCATTGTAGCCTTACAAAATGATTCATGGATAATTGCTTTCTGGTACTAGTGAATAACAAAGCTGCTCTTATAAATTAAAGATGAGTCCATGAAGTGAGTAACAAAGACAAGGCCTATACACTTAGAGGCTTGAGAGTGAAACAAAGATTCTCACCAAATCCACTGCTGTAAAAGATACAGGGTATGCCACCCAAAATTGATATCATTTTGTAGTGTAATAACATAGCCAATTCTTGCTCAAATTTTAACAAAAGATGTAAAACTAAGTTGACTGTATGGACTTATCTCAATGAGACTCTACCAGGAAGATGGCTTGACGTGCCAGTGTTAATGACAATGTGCTATTAAAATGACTACCACATTCAACTGACTTGACACCTTATGATTTTTATCTATTGGGCTATATGAAAGGACATGTCTATATCCCCTTTCTTCCTACAAACCTAGATAAACTTAAGCAGAGAATCACTGAGACACTGGAGAAAGTTACACAAAACATGCAACCGCGTGTTTGGCAGGAGCTGGACTACTGACTTGACATGTGTTGTGTTACAGGTGGTGGTGTGCATATTGAACATTTGTGAAATCACTTATAAAAACTACATCCACTACAAATATTTTGTTTGAATTTTGATAAATAAATCTTTTATTGCTCAACATGAACCCTATTTAATTTCATTTGCCTGGGACATGTAATTCTCCAGATATTCACATTTTAAATGGTGTCAATCTTTGGGGGACACCCTGTATTCTTTTCTTTTTATGTGCTGTGTCCCTTCAGGACATTGGCAATCCTGGCTCTCCACTTCCCCCTATCCCTTGTAGCTTTCAATAAGTTTTGTCCCTCTGTCACCTCCCACAGACCACGTTCTGTCATCCACTTGCTTAACCCTACTAAGTATGTCATGCATTTGCTTTCCTTTGTCTCGCTTTCCCTCTATTTGGCCTGTGAGTACCAGATTCTCCAAGCTCCTTTTTCTCATTACGTCTCCCAGAAATTTCAGCTGCCTTCTTCTGTTTTTAAGCATAAGCTTCCTCCTTGTTTGCATCCTCTGCAAAACATCATTGTTACTCACACGGTCAGTCCATGATAACTTTAGCATCCTTCTGTAGAACCATACCTCTGCCGCCTTGAGTCTGGTGTCTTCATAAACCACTCCACTATTAATGCCAAGATATATCACGGCTAATAACACGCCCTATATTACTATATCTTATTTACAACAGCTTAACAATATAAATAGAAAATTCATTTATTTTTCTATTCTACCACCTAAACATTCTAGAAATACCATAAAAGAAATATTGCTTTTTAGTTTAGCATCAGCTTTGATCCCTTTTAGGGAAAAGATTTCGTTAGAGATCGATGTACCATGTCCCTTCAGGATGTTGGTGATTATGGCTCTCCACTGTTTCCTGTCTTTTGTAGCTCTTGATAAATTTTGTCTTTTTGTTATCTCTCCTAAACCTTGTTCCACAATCCATTTACTCAAGTTCACTAGTTATGCTATGCATTGTTCCCTGCTGTCCCTCTTGCCTTTAATCTGTCCTGTGAGTATCAAATTTCTCAAGCCTTCTTTTCTCATTGTGCACCCTAGAAATTTCAACTCTTTCTTTCTGATGTGAAATATAATTACACTTTTTTACTTCCATTTTCTCTAAAATTTCATCCTTGCACACATGTTTGGTGAATCTTATTCTCAGCATCCTTCTGTAGAACCACATTTCTGTTGCTTAAAGTCTCTTCTATATCCGTGAAGAAATTGTTGAGTAATCACTACCATATAAGATAACTGATGTTACATATCGGTTCAGTACTCTTTTCTTTGTTTCTAATGAAATGTTCTATTTCTTAATATTTTGCTTGGGTTTTGAAAGGCATCTTCCACTGTCCCAATGTACCTTTGCATTTTAGTGTCACACTTTCCATCCTTTGTTAAAACACATCCCAGATATTTAAATTGTTACGCTTGTTTGATTTTGCTATCTCCAATATTGTTTCATTACTGGTCCCCAAATAAATTCTGTACATAACTGAAGTGTTCTGTCACTTTGATAATAATGATAATAGAAATATATTTGCTTTATTTTTAATTTATATATAACATTTATTAGAGATGCCTGGCTTTGGCAAGAGATTGGTGGATAACATCAATGGATGATTTAACCTTTTTCTAGTGATATGATCATCATTCATTCATAATTTGAGTCTAAATAACTAATTAACGACTTTAGGATTCATAAGGTTATGTCATTGGCATGTTTTAAAGTAATTATTCAACAGTAATTATACAAGTGTGGTGGCTCTTGGAGTGGTCTGGGGCAACTGTCATCCATGAAAATATGTATAAACATTCATTGAAAGCCAAATGAAATAAAGATACCTATGTATATATCTTTTATTTTTATTTTTTTTCTCATTCTCAGCCAGAGTCTAACGGGCTTAACAAGAACTTGTTCATAGGCCAACATTTTACTAATAAGCTCTCATCTTTTGTTGAGGTGATATCATGTTTTGGAAATGTTATAATTCTAATTTTTTCCTGAAAACTTATGCCACAAGATTTCAATGTTGCTTTTGGAGGTTGCACTGTTTTTAGAATTTTCCACCCAACTAAAGAGATTTGATAGTTTTGTCCTTTTGTATTTATATTTAGACAGTCTTGAACTGTTTTCATACTGTCTATTATTAAAAAGATATTTTGTGATTGTAAAATTTATTTATATATATATATATATATATATATATAAGCAAAGTCAGATGAGAATCCTACAGAATGGGAATGATATGGCAATTTTGAAAAAATCTTTACCTTGACATGTTTCACAGATGAACTTTGGGGAAACATGCTATGGTAATATTTATATATATATATATATATATATATATATCCATTCCAGATCAGTCACAAATGTAATGCTCTGTATTCTTTTGGATCTTGTCAGTATGGCTGTGAGGCAGGGGTGGGGTATATCATCTGGGCTGTTCATGGTCACTATATACCATCACCCAGGCCTGTGCCCTGAAGAGGTCACTACAGTCTCACCACCAAAAGACTGAATTTTGAACAAACAGGGTGCTACCTTTATCTTGCAAGATAAACATGTGCTTACTATATATATATATATAGACATATATATATATATATATATAAAATAGGAAAGAACTGGTTAGGTAAATAATCCAAAGTTCTTTAGTATTTTTGTTATTATTTTTAAAAAATAGTGCTCGATACAAAAGTAGAGCATAAATATAATTATTTATTTAAAAATGTGATTCCAACACGCTACATAAGAGGTCTCATGTTTCAAAACAAAAGCCGAAAACTTCAATATAATTATTTGAATTAAATTGAGTTAAAGTAAGCTCTGTTCCATCTTCAAGCGTAATTCTTTTTTAAATAACTTATTTCTGAAATTTACGTGTTTTAATAGTATATTCATAATTGAAATCAAAATTTCCATGGTAACAGCCAGGGCGAATTGTTTAAAATAGGTAGGGATGTTTGGTGTTAATAATTTGTATCAGTATAGAGTTACTTTCATAGATGTCAAGTCAGGGTAAGGTGGGGGTGTCTAAATTTAAAACGGAAGATGTTTTCACCTAGTCTGGTTTACGTGTCTATGGAGATTTATTTTTTTATTTTATTTCTTTATGAAAGGGATTTGTGTATATAAAAACTGCCGTAACATTTGTTTTTTGACAACTTCATAAAGGGTTATCTTTTTTTGTAGGGTATTTAAACTATTTATTTGGGCTATAGATTATAAAAGTTATTTTATTGTATGCTTGTTTTTAGCTAATTATTCAGTGCATAAATTTGATGATGTTGGCAAAAAACTGTTAACTCATGTCTATTGTTTAATAGATTTTTATTATTTAGAAACTTAATAATGTGCAGTTTTTCATGGAATATATATATATATATATATATAATATACAAATTATATATATATATATATAATCATTTTTGATTTTATATATATATATATATATAATCATTTTTGACTGAAAATCAGTATTTAAATCTACAATAAAAGTTGAATGCACGGACTTGACAAATATATTTTTATGAATTCTCTTAGAGACTTAATTGCCGAAAAAGCTCAAATGCTTTAGATTATGAAATCATTTGGAAATATATATCACATGGATTTCTTAAATTTTCTGATCAGAGCTGATCATGACAAAAATATAAAAAGTGACTTGTCTAGCTTAAAATGATGGTAGTGTGTGTGTGTGTGTGTGTGTGTGTTGCAATAAGAAATACAGACATAATTTTGTTTTTTACTTTTCATCTGTCTTTTGATATTTCAAAAATCAAATCACCCAATTAATGTTAATGAGGATCTTAAAATTCTTTTGATAATATTTAATAACTTATTTGATATTCATGCACACACGTACACACATTTTTATATATTCACAAATAAAATCAAACAAACAAACGTTTAGCTGATGAAAAACATTCTAAAATGTTTCATAATTCACTAAAATTGAAAACTTGACATCCAAATTATTTATTTTTTTGGTGAAGTTTTACCTCAAATCAATACACAAGCCTTTTATGTATTAAATATTCTGAAAAGATTGAATATTTTTTCATCTCCTGATGTTTAAAATATTTGTATCTTGTTATTGAAAATTAACTTTCATAAACTCCGATTCCCTGATACATAATTTGTATATTTATGAAGGAAATGAGTGAAACATTTCATTTTTTATTACTTTTAAATAAAGTCTATTATTTGTATTATTTATTGGTATGTTTAAACAGACAAACAAGTCTTTTCCTACAGTAGTAAGTCTATATTCAAATGAATACAGAACAGAAATTATAAATAAAATAGTATTTTTAATCAAATGTCATCAATATTTAATCAGAAAGTGAAAGTCAATTTTTTTAAGAGGAGCAGCAGTTTTATCCCTTGTTCCCTGTTTGGGATTGGGTTTCTAGTTCCTTCTAAAGTCTACTTCAACACAATACTTTTAACATCTCAGTCTAAACTCTGAAATTTTATTTACTAATTATTTACTTATTTTATTCTCTTCAATAGGTGTAGATAGCTGTGTCTAACACTCGGTACACACCCCTACCTGTTTTTTTTTCTGGATAGGAGTAGATATTTATCCCTTGTTTACCTGTTTAGGATTGGGTTTCCAGTTCCTTCTAAAATCTACTTCAATTCTAACACATCTACATCTAATGACTGCATCAAGTCTGAAATTTTATTTACTATTTATTTTTTCTCATTTAGACTAGATATGTTCACTTATCATCCAGTTCACACTCTTCCCCGATCTTTTGAACAGAAGTAGAGGTTAATTCCTTGATTCCTATTTAGGATTGGGTTTCTAGTTCCTTCTAAAGTCTCTTTTAATTCTACACTTGTAAAGTCTCCACCTAAACTCCGAAATTATATTTACTATTTTTTTGTTACTTTAACAGGAATAGATAAGTTCACAGTACTTCCCAGTCTTTTGAAAAGAAGTAAAGTTTTATCTCTTGTTTCCTGTTTAAGATTGGGTTTCCAGTTCCTTCTAAAATCTTCTCATTCTCTGTCACTCCCAGTAGCCCCTTGCATCAGAGTGGTAATATCACCTTGCTTGGGGTGAATTGAATAAAGAAAAAAAGAAAAAAAGAATGTTCTTTCTTCTTAATAGTATTTTTCATTCGTCATTTTCTCTCACACTCAGCAAACCCCTTGTGTCTTAATGGCTTTATTGTCTTGCTTGAGGTGAAAAAGAAAAAGTTTTTAATATCAGCCTGTAGAAGCTATTATAGAACAAGATTGTTCTTTCTAATTAATGTGCCTCACCAAACCAGCAGCTATAAATGAATGATAGATGTTGATGTTTACAGATTCCAAATTTTAATACTTTGTTATAATGGAGTGTACAATGAAAAATTTGTTTTCCAATTGAACCCTTTGAATTTGAATAACATATCCATGTCCAAAGAATATGGAGTGCAGTGGGTAAATTATCACCATTTTATATTTTTAATTTCATGTGTGTGCATTGTTTATTTTTGATTTTGTTGACTGCACAGTATAGTATGGTCAGTCGGGCACCATCCATGAGAAAAAGAGCACTATGACGCAATTCACTCTGCCAGAAATTTGGAAACAGCATGCTGTACTGCTTGGCATTCATGCCAGAAGCTCCAATACAAACATTTCAGGTTGTTTGGGTGTCAATCGGAAGACAATGCAGAGGAGTTGGAAAGAGTTAGATGAGTTTAATGGTGATTACGAAGGTACGGCAGCTTGGAAAACTCATTCTGATCTTTTCTGATAAGAAAATAATTCCCAAATTTGTTGGTGAGGGCCTCATACTCAACATGGAGGCCTACATCAAGTGCCTTGAGGAGGTAGTATTGCCTTGGGTCAAGAGGATGGTTGATGGAAGATCCTATCTGTGGCAACATTACTCTGCATCATGCTGCACAAGCAGTAGAACCCAGTCATGGCTATCAGATAATTTCTGCAAGCACATCACCCCTTACATCTAGCAACCTAACTCCCTAGACTGCAATCCCTTTGATTATTATGTGTATGATGCAGTTGAACAAGAGACCAACAAAACGCCTTGTAACACCAAAGATGAACTGAATGCAAGTATTATGCAGCATTCACAAGGAGATCGCCCACAAGAGTTACAGGAGATAGTGAAGTTGTCTGGAGGCCATAGTTGAAGTCAATGGTGATTTTATTAAATAAATTTACAGTTTAATATTTCAAGATAGTTTTGTGTAATTATGGTAAATATATCTGTTTAAATGAGATGTCAGTGTTATTTTAATTTTTACATAATTTAGATGACAATTTATCTATCGCACCCCGTATATTTTAGTGAGAGATAATCAGCTACCTCGAAAAACAGTTTGTGTTTTGTGTGCGATCTGCTGAAAAAAAATTACCGAAAAGTAGTTAGCAAAAATCTACTTTAAGGACCAGAATCTATGCTAATGTTCTTCCCTCCCCTGATTGGTGTGACCAATTAGAAAGATCTCTTGGTGAACAAAAGCTGTTGTTTTTCGCTAATGCGCATTTAGATTTTCTGAGCTTGGTGGACGTGAACACACGTTTTTGCTGGTGAGAAGTGAAGTTTGGATGTGTGCCCCCATTTTGTCGTTTCTATGTTGCCTGTTACAACGGACTACCATTTGAACTGTGATTTGGCTACAAGTGTTGCAGCCGAGAGTCAGAAGAAATCTATTGCAGACATTTGTTGCTATTATAAGTTGACAGTTTTTTTTTTTTTTGCTTATTTTTCTTTTCTTTACAACTACATATATGTTGTTAGCCTAATAATAATACTGGTATGACATTTGGATCTTGAGAATAGGGCACATCGAAGATCTCATGAGGTTGTTAATATATAAAAAAAATATGAACAAAATGTTGTGTAAAAGTCAAGAAGTTTATGAATAATTTTATATCAAGGCTGCTATTATTTCTTTCTAAATAGGTACCATTTATAGTAAGGAATTAGTTGCTTTTGCTTGTAAAATGATACTGCCACCCAATTAAAATAGTTTGTGGGTAACTGTTTATATTCACCTAACTAAAGCAAATTGAACAGATCATGCTGCCTCAAGCTGCTTCCTCAAAGCTTTGAGTTTAACTTTTAATCCTGCTCATTGGAATCTGGCATAAGAATAGAAAAATAATTAATGGTCATTGAAGTCAAAGAAGAAATTGAATGTCTATCAGATAATTTTCTTTATTATCTCTATTTAACAAGTTGTCCATGCTGATGTATATATAAAAAATGTTGCTGAAAATTTTCTGAATGGGTATCCAGAATTTGACAAAAAGCAAAATCTTGGCTCATTGAACATTAAATAAACATAAACTTTTTTTCCTATTATCTTGGCTTCAATTTGACATCATTTTCTTAAAATGGGAGGAGTAATAAAAATAATCATTTTTTTAAGGGTTCTTAAAAAAGTTTATTAAAAATTACAAAATCTAACAACTGCTAATATCCAATCATTATTCTTCAAAGAAGAATGTTTCTAACTATGACCTGCAGGTTTCATTTCCTTGAAGTCATTTTTAATTATTGATCTGAAAAAATGGTTGTATATAGCCGACAGTCTGGTTGTCTGAAACAATTTATTCTAAAGCTAGTTTACCCATGCTGTCAAAACATGACAGTAATTTTCTAGTTTTTGATATTTTACAAGTACAGTTCAATTAAAGATTTACTGCCCATTGATCTGCAATAATCTTAAGATATAATTAAATTATAGTGTCTCATTTGCAATGTTTGAAATATCATAAAAATTTGTTTTTTTTATTATATCATCAGAATTGATAGAATTGGGCAATTTGCTTATCTCTATATCATGGATGCTTCAGGTGATGATGGTAGAAAAGAAGAGTTTTGGGCCCAGACATGAACCCTTCCCTACCATCTGATATTTGATCATTTGCTCAAATATTGATGAGAGTTTTTAAATATTTTTGTAAAGAGTTTTTCAGGTCCCTTTTGTGGAGATGCATGTGTATATTCTCTCTCTCTCTCTCTCTCTATATATATATATATATATATATGATAAAGTGGGAAAAGGTTTTTCTGTGACACATTTCATTCTTTAGGACTTCATGAAACTAAATTTGTTACATTCGTGCAACTACACATGTGTATGAATATGGGATGCAGGGAATTTTTTATTGTCAATTTTTCATGCGCATGTGTAATTGCAACAATATAATAAATTTAGTCTGATGATGTCTTTAAGGACAAAACGTGTCATAACAAAAATCTTTTTTCCCTCTTTGTTATATATTTATTCCCCCAATATTGTTCTTGATATATAAAAATATATATATCATTATCCCATATATATATATATATATATATATATATATATATTTAACATATGCTATATTTATGGGTAAAAGAGCTCAATATCAGAGTTAGAGTATATGTACATATAAATACCTGATGACCTGAAGATTGCATTCAAGTCTGGAAATGACTGTTGCCACTTGATGTTGACCCCAGTGTTCACGTTTACATATATATATGTGTGTGTGTGTGTGTGTGTTAAATTAATTCACCCCCAGCAAGGCAGTAATGCCACTAAGGGCAAGGACTACTGAAAGTGAATGAGGAAGAAAAAGACTTTAGACAGAAACAACAGAAACCCAATATTAAACAGGAAACAATCGATAAACCTCTATTTCTGTTCAAAAGACTATGGAGGAGTATGAACCAGACAATAGGCAAACCTATCTACTCTATATAAAAATGAAATTTGCTATATTTATGGATGAAGTGTGCTCAACATCAGTGATAATGTTTGTAGATATAAATAAAGTTCACATAGGAATCAACATTGCATGCTGATTGGTAATTTTGCACCTTAAATGATCATCAGACCAATGATAATTTTATTTGTGCCAATAGATTCTTATTGACTGAAACCAGTTTTGAAGTCAGTATTTAATTTTTTTTTTCCTGATGAGAGGGCCCCAAATTCTCAAATAGTCTTTGATTCACTTCAGTAATGAAATAAGAGCCAATCACTTTACACACCTGGATTACTATATATCTCATATTCAGGAGCCAATCATATTCAGCCTTCATGATTGACCACACCTTAGAGGGCAAGAAATGTATAAAGTAATCAATAAGAAGGTATATACAAAAATCTTTGAATAAATTTTCTTTTGCCTGGTTTCAATAAATGCTACTGGCTTTTTCATTCTTTTTTTTTTTACAGAAAAAGAAGGCTTTTATATTTAATGGAAGCTCTTACTTAAAACTCTGGTGGTCCCATTAAAATGTTAGTAATTTTTCCTTTGGCACACCAGGGGGTAACCCATTACCAGAGGGGTAACCCATTTCATCACCACTGTCTAACCCTTGGTTGCTTTTTCATCTTGGTTTCCTTCCAATGTGTTATTTTTTTCTTTACTTCAGAACTACAGATATTCTGAATTGAAAATACATCAAAGGTGGTGAAAATCTTTCTATTATTTTACATGCCTGATCAGGTTTATTGGAATCCAGTCCTGACTGTAATCAATGACCCCACCCACTTTTCAGTGGCTGTAGAATCTATCATAAAAAAAAAGTAAAGAAAAACTTGCAAGAAGAAAATAATGTTTAAACATTCCTCCTCCTCCTCATCCGCTTGCTTTGTATTTGTTTACATACTGTTCGTTTCTGTTAGGATTCATTACTTCTTGGGCCTGACTGGTTACATTTATTAAGCCAGTTTCAAAGGGAAATATTTTCACACTATTTCCAAATACAGTGGCACCAAATCACATAACTCCTCCCTGGGGTGGGATACTTTTCCACCAACTGATTTCTTTTTCCCTTTTCAATGCTAGTAATGTTACAGGTGACAAAAATTACTTTATGATCAACTGCCTTTTCGTTTCTCTCTATTTCCCCACTTTTTTACACTACAGTTCTTAAACAGGAAAGTTTCCTGTTTGTTTAACTTTCTTTATTCCAGAGATTTTGTTCTAAGTTTTTAAGTATATTTAATCTGTTTATTTAGAAAAGTCTTATAACAGACCCCATAATCTGCTATTAGACAATGAGATATTTAGTTAAACAAAACAACAGAATAAACAAATCTATAATATTATCAGCTAAAGCAGTCACGTTTATAACAATAAAGCAAATTAATATAGCTTTGTTCTAGATAGATACACATAGTGGGGTGCTGAAAAAATTTAATGCAATGCACTTCCTAACTGACCACAAGCATCAAGAATTCTTTTAAATCTTATCTTTTCACAGTTTATCAACCCTTTGCAGCAGAAAATACTTTTAGATTATAAGAATTTTTTTTTGTGATAATGATTTAGTGATACAAGCCTGACTAATTAGCCCATAGCTGGGGGTAGAAGATGTGGATTCATACCTTTCCTAAGGGTATTTGCATGTAAGTGAATTTAATAAACCCAACTGGAATTGGAACTCTGATTAACAATTCCAAACCATTATCCATTACACCACCTGCACATCCAAGCTTACAGCACCTGGTATTCCCAAGTGGTCACCCATCTAGATATTGACCAGGTTTGATGTTGCTTAACTTTGGTGATCATACAGGGACCAGTGTTTCAATGTGATATGGCTAAAAGCCTTCTAAAACAATTAGTTTATTACTTAGTAACAATAGGAAACCAATTCACAACTTCATGTCCAGTATAATTGTATAAATACTCCAAAGAGGTGCTGAAGAATGTTTTGGACAGACTTTTTTGATTAAGGGGATCAGTTTATTACTTAATACAAACAGAAAAACAATCTCTGACTTTTTGTTCAGTATAACCATCTTCCTCCATCTAGCGAGATAATGAAACACCAGAATTTTGTTTTGGATGGGCTTTCTGGTTGGGCTAATCGAAAATATATTCTGGTTTTAAATAACCCACAAAGGTTTGATAAGCCATAAAAAAAATAAAATCAATTAATCTTGGTTGAGTTGATACTGTTGCATGCAAAAACTCTTTGACGCAGTTGTGGAGGAGTCATTTTATTATCTAACAACAATAGAGAACCAAATCCCTGCTTAATGTCCAGGTTAATCATATAAGTACTCCAAAGAATTGGTGAAAAGTGACTGACCCAACCCACCTCCCAATATCTGAGCAACTGACTAAAAAGAATTTTTCTTGTGAAATTCTTCTTGGTTATACCTAAAATATATATATATATATATATATATATATATATATATATATATATATATATATATTAATTAAAAACAAGATAAAACACAAACGTTTTGGGTTGAAATATGGATTTTTTATTTTAAAATATATGCTATACCCTATATTCCATAATTCTGCTACACAAGTTTCTGGTTTCACAACCTTCTTCAAGCAGAGAGTAGATATTTTCACATATTATAAAAATGAATTTTTTGTATGGTAGTGATTCAAATGTCTGTCTTGGACTGGTGATAAGTGTTTTTATATATATATATATATATATATAGAGAGAGAGAGAGAGAGTTCTCTTGTTAATATTAATCATGAAATATCAGCTGTTCTATGATATTGTACCACGCGAAAGAACAAAATATTAACAAGAGAACTATATGAGATATATATATATATATATATATAAATGCACACACACATATATATATATAAGGATATTAAAACAAAAACATGTAGTGATTTTTAACATGTCTTTGTTTTAATATCCTAAAATAAATAATATTTAGCTCTACTTTGTATTGAGCCCACTTTTAAATTAAATGTTACATACAGGGAATTATGCTCCATTTGTTCTCATTTTACCTGGAGATATATCACAGAAGAGGCACGATGGAGGATAGCAGCTCAGATTGAGGAATTAGAGAACTAAGTTCAAATTCTAGTTCAGTTCATTATGTTATGTTCATTACATACTAATACTCTTGTGAAAGGTATGAATCCATCTTCTCTTCTGCCATTTATTGAGAAGGGTTGTTTTTGGCACCAGTTCTCCGTATTCCCCTCTTCCAAAAATTGTGGTCAGTTCTTTACTAACCTTCACCACTATAATCACCCTCGTATGTTGAAAAACAACAGAGGAGTCCTCCATATATCACAAAAGGCAGAACTTTCTACTCAAATGTAATCCATTATCATATGAAAGGAATAATTATATATTTACATTCAAATATCTGCCATATTTTAAAATGGTATTTTTATGGGAGACATTTTAAAGGGAAAAAAGGCCAAACAAAGCCAGAATCAAACACCATGATCATTTCCTTAGCTGCCAACTAATAGCCCAGTTTGTTCTATTATTTAACCCATAGGTGGGAGAGATACTTTTCCCAAGAGTATCTGCACATAAGGGGAAATGATGAATGACTGGAATTCAAACTTGATTATCTGATTTCTTATTCCAGAGCTGCTATATATTATTAGGTTGGTGCAAAAATAATGACATAATAATGTCGTTTTTTGATGTATTTTTAACATCAAAAAACGACATTATTATGTCATTATTTTTGCACCAGCCTAATACAACACCTGCACATCCAACATTTTAAACAACTGATTAGTTGAAAGGTGTTATCAGTTAGAATTTATCTACTAGTACTCAAATAATCTTGTAAAATAAAATCAATTTGCTAATTTTTAATTTCTAGTCTCTGGAAGTGTGAGCCTTTTGATTAAAAACATATTCTGTCTGAGGCAGTTAATGTTAAGTTTGTACTAATGAACTTGAAAAAGGTATTAATCTACTCCACCCTCCAAATGTGAGTAAACAGCAGAGAAAATTTGGTTCTCTAGCCTTCATATGTAATCAATTTAGGAGGCAGACAAATCTGATTCCAATCCAGGGGTGGGGCTTCTAAATCCAACTTCTTTCAATAGGTCAGATTATATTTATGAGATAAGAAAATCAAATATTTATTTGGATAAAAATCAGTTAGGCTCAAAAATAAAATCTTTAACTTTTACTTGCTATATGATGAGAGGGTGCTGAAAAGTTCTAATTCTGGCCCACTGGAGTATTAATGCCATATCCAGGTTGGAGCTGCCCAATCCACACTTGCCTGTCTTGATAGAGTTCAAAAGTGTGTATGTGGCCTTGTGGGTGATGAATTAATTTTCATCTTATAAACCCTTTCCCAATGAACAAAACATTACTTAGACCTCACCACTCCTGACCTTTACAACTGGGACCCACCATGCCACGTATGCAAGTGTCAATCACCCCCATTCCCTTCATATTCCATTGGTAACGAGTAAGTTCCACTCAGACAGCTTCTTTCCAAGAACTGCTGCTTTGAGGAATAGATTCCTGGCAGTCTCAAGTGTAAGGTTAACTATTAACTTTCCAGTAATTTCCTATGAACTTCTCTTCTTGCCTTTTCTTACACTCCTACAACATCACTTAGTAACCCTCTCTCGAGTGGCTCTTAGGCCTTGAATATTAGCATAAGAAAAGATAAATAAACTTTCCAAGATCTGATCCCAAAATAATTTTTTTGTAAATTTTTTTGGTCCAGTTGAGAATTCTCAGCACTCTCTCAAACATACTTTATTTTATATATATATATATATATATATATATATATATATATATATATATATGTGTGTGTGTGTGTGCAAATATATAGAAAAATAGGAAAGAACACGTTGGGTAAATAATTCGAGGTTCTTTTAGTATTTTTGTTTTTATTTTTAAAAAACAGTGCTCAATACAAAAGTAGAGCCAAAATTATAATTATATTTTTTAAAACTATGAGTTCTCATCTTTCAAAAAATTTTTGGAATAAATTCACTTGAGGATGAAACAGAGTTTGATACTTTAATTCAATTTAATTTTAATAATTATATTAAAGTTTTTGGCTCCTGTTTTTGAAACATGAGAACTCTTATGTAGCGAAGGAATCATATTTTTAAAAAATAATTATAATATATATGCCCGTCTAATCTCTGTTGAAGATGCTAGATGCTAGCTCAGACACATTTGTGTTTTTTCAACATCCACAGAGCCCACCTGTGGCTTATACTGCAACTATGCTGAGTGGACCTTAGTTGCAGTTTCTGGAAGAGAGTGTGTTGTCAAAAGTTTGAACAAGGCCAGCACACTGAAACCCTTAGTCACAATGACTTGTGACTTCATGCTAGCACAACCATCAATGGCTTCCAAAGGGTTCCATCTACCCAATTTCACTCACAAGGCTTAAGTCAATTTATGATGTGGTTTTCAGGCACTTTCTAATGGTCTTCTTCAAATCAAGAAGTCACCTCCCTGACAAATTCACCATGGTGAGATTCAGGTCTCATGGTCAGAAAGCAAACATTGTAACCACTCAGCCATGTCCTCATGCATACGTACATACATATATATGTGTGTGTGTGTGTGTGTGTGTATCCTCTGGTTGGTTTAATGTAATGCAAAAAGAATTCTTACTTTTTGATCTTTGGTAATGTAGAAAAGAACAAAGAAGTACAATAATGACCTTCCTGGATTCATTGACCCTAGAAATTCTTAGTAACTTTATCTACATCTGGAAATGTATTAATATATATTTATTTAAACATCACAGGAACTTTTTTTTTTAATTATTTGCTTTTTCAACTATTATCATTGTTGTATTTAAAAATGTTTTATAGGAATTTAAAAGCTATATGAAATTCAATGACTTTTTCCCATTTTCACTTGAGAAAAAAAAAAATTGAAATAATTTAAAATGGAGATGCTTTCACTGAAGCCAAATGAAACCAAAGACGAGATAAAAGAATCTCTATATTTTCACATCAATAAATGAATAAACATGTCTCACCAATAGAAAAGCTGCCCAAATTTTTAACAGCTTCAAATATAAAACTTTTCAATTCCATTAACCTTTGTACTGAGAATCCCTACAAAGATGTGTTTCAGTAAAAAGAAAATTAAGATTTCTCATAGTTTGGCACAGTTTATGCTGCTCCAAATAGTCACCCATCTAAGTTACTTACTTGGTTCAAAACTGCTTAACTTAAGTGATCTAGTTGTGATTTGACTGTAAGCACTATACTAAAATTAGATTAATCTAGCACAAGGTCATAAAAATTGAGCATCCACTAATCAAACTTATTACAGAATAGAGCTGCTCAGTCTGTATTTCCATCCTTGAAAGAGTACAAAACCATTTACATGGTCTTGTGGAGGGGATACTTATTCTTCACTTCACAACCTCTTTCCTGCAGATACAACACTGCAAGCCTGTAACTAGTCCATCGCTATTTCCATGGCAAATGTTCAGATGAGCGCCATATTTTGTTCCACCAGAACTGGTGTTTCAATGTGACGTGGCTGTAAGTCATATCACATTGAAACACCAGTTCCCATGTGATCACCAATTAAGCAATGTTGAGTCTGGTCACTACCTTAGAAATACCAGGTGCTGTAAGCTTTGATGTGTGGGTGGTATAATGGATAATGACTTAAAATTGTTAATCAGAGAGCCAAGTTCAAATTCTTTTTGGGTTTGTTATATTCACTTACATGCAAATACCCTTGGGAAAGGTATGAATCCAGCCCTTCTCCCCACCAAGCTATGGGTTAATTAGTAAGCCTTGTATCGCTAAAACATCATTATCTCCAAAAAGAAAAGAAAAATCTTAGAATCTAAAAATATTATCTGGCTTTAAATAACTTGCAAAGGATTGATAAGCCATAGAAAACATATCAGTCAACCAATGTTCATTAAGTTCACTGATCATTACTCTACTAATCTTAATGAACATTGGTTGACTGATCATTACTCTATAACAAAGTACCCACTATATATCTAAAGATATTTAGTAAACCTAAGTCTGGTTCAAGGCCATAAGTGGAGAGCACTTATCGTGTATCAAACACTGTGAACAGTAGTAATGTCTTGTTTGATTACAGTGAGCCCCTGCCTATCCAGGTTTCAGCATTTGCAGCTTCACACATTTGCAGATTTTTTTTAGAGCATATGTACTTGTTATTTGTGGAAACCCCAAATATTCAAGCATTTTTCTGAAGAACATATGTACAAATCATTTACTGAGAACTCCCTTGATTCACATATTTTTTTGATAGAACATATTTAAAATATTCTTGTATTATTTTCCTGTTATTTAAGTGACTTAAAATATATAACAGTCCATTTTTATGGTAAAAATAGGCAGAATTGTACATCTTCATTATAAAAAAAACAAATGCAAAAACATGCATAGTGCATGGGCTGTGGCTGGGGTCTTAAAAGTGGCTTCTGTTAAGTCTGGGGGAATCATCACAGTTCTGTTTACAGAAAATGTCTTAAACTTTATATTTTATGTCTTGTTATACATATTTTATACAGTATTTTCAATGGTTGTATTGATCTATGTGTAATTAAAAATGATTATTGTACATATAAAAGAAAATTTATGCTAAGTGTATGGTCACCATTACTATTTTTCAAAAATGTTTTAAAAAGGGTCTGAAATATTTCTAAGGTGTTTAGGATAAAAGTTTATGGCATATGGGGTTTTAACAATCAAAATAGGTACTTATAAGTACATTTAGGTGGGGATACAAGTATTCCCAGATTCTAAATATTCACAGCAGGTTCTGGTCCCTAACCCCAACGAATACAGGAGGCTCAATGTATCTCATTAACAATTACATGATGGTGAAATACCCTTAAAATTTTTATAGAAGTTAAAGATTTCTTTTCCAAAACAAATCAACAAGATTTTCTTTTGTATGCTGTGTCTCTTCAGGACATAGACAGTTGTAGCTCTCTACAACATCCTGTCCCATGTTGCTTTAATCAACTTTTGACTCTTTACCATCTGTCATTGTTCCCACTCTGCTTTCAATTCACACAAATTTCTGAGTGTAGAATACTAGTCCCATTTTCTCCAAAGCCAGACCCCAGAAATCCTAAAGATATTCCATGTAACCAAAGCACTCGGTTGAGGATCTTTCCAGACAGTATGACCCAAGCACCTACATTGCATGGGTCACAAGGAAAGTAACTTGATCCCATCCCAAAAAGTAATTTGTGCAGTAGGAGGCTCAACCCTTATAAGCCAGGGATGGTTGCCTGTTCAATTCAGTGTTGGAGAAATGTCGACAAAGCAAGCATTGTATATCTGCAATAACATCGATAAGCTATATTTTAGCAAGGCCACCTGTATTGATGTAGGCATTCTGCTAATATTCTACTCACTTCAATATATCCTGGAAGGACTTACTGCCAAATCACATTGAAAGATAAGTTCTTGTATGATCAACAAAATTAAGAAACGTCAAGCCTAGTCAGTACCTAGATGGATGACCACTTGGAAATGACAGGTGCTGTAAGATTGTTTATTGCAATGAATAAAAGCTCTGAATTGGAAATCAGACAGCTGAATTCCAATTCCAGTTGGTTTTGTTATATTTACTTTCATGCAAATGCCTTTGGGAAAAGGCATGAATCCATCTGTTCTCCCCTTAGCTATGGATTAATTAGTAAAACTTGTATCAGTAAATCATTATGTTCAAAAAAAAGAAACTGTTACAATCTAAAAATATTTTCTGATTTTAAGTAATCGGTAAAAGGTTGATAAGCCATAAAAAACAAATCATTCAGTGTCCTGTGAGTGTTAAATTTCTCACATTTTTTTCTGTGTCCCAGAAATTTTAACTCTTTTTTCCTGAAGGATATATCCTTATTTTCTTTGAAACTTCCTCATTACTCACATGTTCAGTCTATGCCCTTCATCAAAGTATTTGTTTATCTATTGTATCATTTTTTATCTGGATTTTATATGGCTTCAAAAATATTTTGATTAATGACATTTATAGTTTTCAATAAAATATAAATATTGGCTTCATGAAATAAAGAGTTGGTTTTATGTATGACAATTAACAATATTTAGTCTTTTCATAGGTCAAGGCTCATCCCTTGATTCTGACAGCTTTTGCGGTTGTTCTCTTGTTGAGAACTTTGTATATAGTGAAATTCTCAAAAAGCAGTTCAATGGATTGAAACATCCTTACATTAATTAATAATACAGGGTGCAGCAGAAATACACCGCACATAATAGTAAGATATTAGTTGCAATTTTTTCTTCACCTAGATAATATCTTACCATTATATAGGAGGTATTTTTGGAGCTCTTCAGTGTGATATAATATTTAGCAAGTTTCTCTCACTAGTTCAATTATGACTGAGTAGAGAGTTCAATCTTCAGTACTGGCTACATACTTTTGACCTTATGCCACATCTAAAATAGGTTTTATAAATCACTATGTGGAAGGTATTTCTATTGCACCTTGTATTTGTCAAATTTACAAAATAAATTCTCAAAAGAAATGTCAACATTACATATTTTCCTCTATTCTCAAGCTATGCTCTAAATGTTAAAATGGTTACCACTTTCAGATTACTATCAACCAATTTGCTAACATGTGGCTGATGCTGCTCATTCTGGTAAATCATAAAATCAATCTTGATTTAGGTGGATTTAAAAGAGAAATGAGAAGAGAAAACTTTATAGAGTTCTCACTTCCTGAAATTCAGCAATGATGTTGAATGTATTCAATGTAGAATGGAAATGAATGAAAATGAATAGAATTGTCTCCCTTACATTAGAGAGTTCCTCACTTCCTTAAATTCAACAGTTAATTTCCTGTTTTGCATTAAAGTGTCTATTGGAAAGGCAAGTAATAACTTCCTTGTCACAATGTTTTCTAACTTCAGTTTAAAGCATCACTCAGTTGGTCAATGCTGCTTCTTCCTGCAAATCGTACACTTAAATTTATATGGATTGATGGGAGAATGAGCAAAGAAGTGAAGAAGAATTATTTTTCACAGCAGAAAATGGCTTTATCTGAATAATGAAGAGACAATCATTTATAAAAATTACAAGAAACAAAATTAGGAATAACAATTTTTTTTAAAAATCTGGATATGCATATTACTTATCACCATTAAATAAGAACTGCTGAGTTGGACATGATATAAGACACATGCTTGTAAATATAAAGGATAAAAAGGCATGTATTTGATGTCAGTTTAAACTTCTTTAGTTTTTGCATGGAAACATGTACATTGAGCTTTATATATCCACTTATATGTATATTTTATATTCATGCTTATATGTGTGTGTATGTGTGTCGGTCTGTCTGTGTATATATACATATGCACGCACATATATATAGGTAATAATCAGTTGATATATAATAAAAGCGAATCCTAATAATATAAAATATTAAAAAAGATCCACAAAGAGAGAGCTCAATGTATTTATTATAATAGAGTATATAAATTACATAGAATAGAAATCCAAAATTACCCCATTCGAATAGCTCTTTTGGCCCACTTGTAAGCCTTGTCAACTCAGAGGTGTGTGTGCATATATATATATATATAATATATATATATATATATATATACACACTTGTGTGTGTGTTTATTTTATATATATATATATATATATATATATATATATATATATATATGCACACACAACTCTGAGTTGACAAGGCTTACAATATACTTTGATGAAGGGCATAGACTGAACATGTGAATAATGAGGAAGTTTCAAAGAAAATAGTGATAATATGGCAGTGATTTGTAAAAAAAAAAAAAAAATTAGGAAAGAGAATGTTTTTCTGAATCACTTTCATGCATTTAAGACATATATAGATGCAGAAACATCTACACAAATGAATCTGTCCATCTCTAATAAGAGGCAGATTCTTGTGGGCTATTTTATTTTAAATCTGTCATTACCTTTTATTGACTTAAGTTTCTTTCCATGATTCGTTTAAAGTAACATTTTTTTTTCTTTTCAAAGTGAAGTGTCTGATTTCTGTTCAAGTACACAACACTCCTAGACGTATAAATAGAATGTACAGAAGTTAGTTTAGCTCTGAATATATTTTTGTTGTTGTTTTCTTTTTTTTAAGCTTTTGATTAAAACAAATCTTTCAAATAGGAATGCCTAAATATTTTGCTTTTTTTTTGTTGTTGCCTGGCAGCAAGAAAGAAAAATGTCATCTTTGTCATTATCACATCCGTTTTGACTTTCTCTTTCTCTGCATGTGTCTAAGATAGTATATATCTGTACATATACAAGAAAATTAAATTATCTACTATAAAAATTAAAAAATTGCTAACCTCATTGTCAACAACAATAACTCACCTGCAAAATCCAAACTACAGAGAACCATTATTATTTACAAATTTGCATGTCTATTAAGGAAATGCGTTCCTGATCAAACTAAATTCATGAATAATTATATCAGATATACTGCTACATGCCTAACAAGAAGACTTGCATAGCATGTTTCTGACCATAGCTCAATTAGGTCTCATTTAAATACAAAGGAAAACCTACCAAACTCCACCAACAAGATACTCATAGACAATACAAATATAATAGCCTCATCCAGATGTAAAAAAAGATAAAAAAGAAAAATCAACACTCTATCATCCACTATGAACACAACATGCTGAAAGTGTTTGAAAAATAAAACTTTGCTATTACTCTAGATACATGCATAAAAATGTCTATACATTCAGTTGCAAGTAAAAATAAAATCATTCTTGATAATGGCTAAAAGAACAGCTGAAGGTGCTTGGACATACAGAACATTTGAACAATTTCTACATATGTCCAGAAAAGGAAAAAAAAATTATAAGAACACAAGAAAAAAAAACAAAAAAACTTAACCACTTTACCCTATCAGCCATTTTTAACAAAATTTGTCTAAAAGAGGGATTTCTGCTCAAATACACAATTATACTGGACTCTCCTGTTATTTTGTATGTATGAGGGGTCAAGCAGCTCAGTTCTAAGAACCAACAGCCAGACTAACCCCACATATCATTTATTTATAGTAATGAAAGCTTGTGCAGAACCAACCAAACCTTTTGAAAGAATTGAAAACAGAACTGGTGCACAGTGTGCCACAAGGTCCCCAAGCGACCCTCTGCAGGTTTTGAATTCAGAGTTGTCCTTCTCCTAGATTGTTTGCCACCCAAAGCTATAGGACCCACTCTGTCCTGCTATTTACCAGTGGCTGAGAGGATGAGAAGAGATGGATTCATACCTTTCCTAAGGGTATTAGCATATAATTTATTGTAATAAACTCAACTTGAATTTGAACTTGGCTCTCCGATTCCTAACAATCTGAGCCACTATCCATTACTCCACCATACCTCCACATAATTATATATATATATATATATATATATATATATATATATATATATATATATATATATATATATATATACACACACACAACAGATTTTGGGGATAAATTATCAGAAGTGTTAAATATAACACAGCTGAGTGATATTTGGTTTCTTTAGAAATTAAATTCTGATGACTAATAAAATATAATTAATTAAATGGTTTATTGACTTAAAATTTGGATATGATACATTTTCTATACAAAGCAATTACTTTTTTTATAGACTAACTCCGAGCCTGACATTTCATAAGAAACAGATGTACCTATGTTATATTTTCAAAGAAATTAATTACCTGCAATTACTTTTGATTAAAACATAATCTTTCTTGCTTTTATCAAAATGTTTCTGATCAAAAGTTTTATCCATGAGCTCAACTCTGATACTTGAAGACATAAACTGTTATTCTTCTTCTATATGCAGGATGTGAATTATCATGCCTCTCCATGACTTCCTACCCTTTGTAGCTCTTAGTAAAGTTTGTCTTTTTGTACATCTGATTGGTTCAATAAGGTCAAATTGGCAGCTGATCTAAAAAAATAACCTACAATCTGTTGTTAACTGGTGCAAGAAATGGCTTGTTAATTTGAATGCCTCCAAAACAAAACTGCTTTCTATTAATCATGTGAGAGTCCCCTTTCATTGTGACTCATTGTGCCTTCTCGGGCTAATGACATGTAGTGGAAAGTTTGTATTGAATCATCTGCTAGGTTTGTTGCAAGTTTTCTCTGACAATAAGAAAGCTTTCCAGGAGAAAGAATAGCAAATATAATTTGCGTTCATTCTTGTCTTCATTCTCCAAGAAAATATTTCCATTTATAACAAAATAGGTTTGGTTCTCATGATCATCCTAAATTTAGTTTACTTTATACTTTACGAACAAAATTAAAAATTAATCTCTTGTCCACTCGGTCATTGGATTACCTTGCTGGATCTTGGAATTTGTTTATTCACTAGAATTATTTTGCAGTGACCATTTATCCAAGTACTATGCAACAATTATGGGTTTAAAAAAACATCAAAATTATTCTATAATTCCAATTCATTGGAGTAACATGCTGAGTTCTTCATAACATTTCCAGTTGAAGTGACAGATTTTATTGTTACATAGTTCCAACAGCAAAGAGTAATGCATGACCTAATCAGTTAATACAGTAAAGAAACTTATTAAACTTATAAACTTTATTAAGTGTTGACTAGCTTTTCTTTTATGAATGTTTATTTTGTATTTTATCAAAGCCGTCATTTTAATATTTTATGACCTAAGCAATCAAAATTATGACCTAAGTAAAAAAAAATTAAATATAATCATCTGATTAGATTTGAACTTGCATCGTTTACCTTTGTCAACATAACTGACAGTACCTGACCATTTAGTTTACAAAAGCTAACTCGTCATTCAAATTAAGAAATTGGTAGTAATAATCTCTACACTTGAGTTTAAAAATATAAGCAGGGTGGAGACTAAAATAAGATATGTGGAAGAAATTCTAAAATATAATAAACTGGATGTTGTAATAAGACAAAAGATATCTACTCCTATGATTATATTAAAACAATATTAATACTACACAGAAAGTTACAAAACATTGAAAATAGAAAAAGCT
>OZ010580.1:100279567-100302067 GCA_963932145.1 Acanthosepion lycidas
CGGTGGAAGAGGATAGGAGATAGGGTGGAATGATTGAAAGACGATCAAAGATTTACAAACAGTTTTTTAAAAATTCATATGCCAAAAATAATTTCAAAATTTCAAAATATTATTATGGATTACTTGTAATTAAATTTAAAATATTATTATGGATTACTTGTAATTAAATTTAAAATATCATTATGGATTATTTGTAATTAAATGCATGAATCCCAGTAGAAATAGTTATAAATAATTATTGACCGTTTTTTTTTTTTTTGCATTATATCAAATATTAAAATATAGTAACTAGGGTCTTCAAATTAGAGGAGAGAGTTATCAATGATAATGTTCTGACTTCAAATCTATGGTTATCTCATTTTAACCCTCTCTGTGATTTTGATTTTTAAATGCACTTTTTATCACATAAAATTTGGTGAGGCGTGAGCAAATTTTCATTCCGTAAAAGAGGCCCAAAGAAAAAAAGTTTGGGACCCATTGGTCTAGGGCATGATTAAACCCAGCATGCAGCATCACTGAGAAATACCACATTATTGGTTGACTAATGTGATAGTGAAATTGGGTAGACAAGACTATTTGGAAACCATTGGTGTCAACCATGTCATCATGACAGCTTTGAAGTGTACTCACCTTGTTCACCTGCTGATTATACTAGATTATGTGCTCCCTTCCAGAAACTGCAACTAAGATCTGTAACATATAGTTGCAGTAACCACAGGTTGACTTTCTTCATGTTGAAGTGACATGTGCCTGAGCAGGCGGCTGCAACAGGGATTAGCTAGCAAACAGTCAGAGATGAGCAGCTATTACAAAATATGAACACCTGGTCAATGAAGCTCTCCATAGTTATTTTTATGTTGAACATGATAATGATATTCCTGAGCTTCTTATCAGAAAGCTTCCATTCCAGCATCTTATGTGTAAAAATTTCCAAAGAAAGGTCTGTAATCTAATCAGTTCTGACTTAGCATCTCAATTTCAGTCACTTTCCCCACCTCTGTGATATGGCTTCACTCTGTTGTTTCTACAAATATTTTCATATCAATTGTTCTGCTGAGCTTTCAACTGCATGAATTTAAGCATGCTACTAGATTGGTAATTAGGTCTCATTGTTTTACTCTTGAAATACCTAAATGTTCAATTTTAATAGTTTTTTCTTGCTTTTCTGTGGAACTTTCTTCGAGCTTCTTGCTTCCTGCCACCTACAATCTTCAAAAATTTAAATGCAACGTCAGATGCCATCTTCTGTCTTCCTGAAACCTGTTCCTTTATTGTCATTTCTCCTTCACTAGACCAAAGGATTTAATAAAGTTCTAACAGACAAATTTTATATTAATTCTATATTTTTACTTCATAAATATTTAATGAACAGAAATAGAAAATTGTGTAAACATTAAATTTATTAATACAAAATGGATTCACCTTTGATAAAAGTGAGAATAACACAGATTTAAACAATGCAGAGAGATAAGAATACATTTAAGTGCATAAGAACAGTTGATGAATTTTCCTAATTCATATTCCTGTATAGTTTTATCTTTTCTCACTTCATTCCGACTTTTTCTGTATATATTCGAAAAAAAAAAATCTAAAAATCAGTTTTTTTTTTTACTACAAATTACTGTTCAAATGTCAAATTTTAAACTAAAGAATCAAGAATTGATAAGTTTTTACAGACTGTGTAAAATTTCATATCAATTTTATTTTTTTTATTCATAAACATTGAATAAAGGCAGAGTCTAAATAGTGTAAACATTAAATCTATTGATATAAAATGGAATCACCTTTTGAGTCACACTGATTAAAATATTGCAAAGCAATACTAATGACTGAAACTTGGAAAGAATAGTTGATGTTTTTCCGATTCATTTTCTCATATAATTTTGTCTTTTCTCACTTGAAGAGAAATCTGTTCAGATGCAAGATTTTGCCTCTATACTCAAGAACCAAGAATTGATAAGCTTCTTACAGACCATGTCAAATTTTATATTAATTTTATTTCTTTTATTCATAAACATCGGAGGAAAGGTAGTCTAAATCATGTAAACATTAAATTTATTGCTACACCTTTGAGTAACACTGATTTAAACAAAGTGACAGATAACATCTGAAATTTGGTAAGAACACATAAGTCATTGTTTGAGTACAAATCTCTGATCTGATATAAGAGTTTGTCTTTTTCTCTAAAAAAAATAAGAAAAGCCAACGAGTGATCAAGTTGTCATTGACAAATTGTGTCAAATCTCATGTTAATTTATAATTTTTCTCCATACACTTGAAGTGAAGAATTAATTGGTAAAAAAATAAAAGACAAAATCAAGTGAGTCACCAACAGTAAAAGCTTAAGAAATATTTTAAACAAAGATTTTAAAGTCATTGAAAAAATACCTCAATAAATAAGAAATATATTTTTAGCGATTGTGTATTGACTTTTTGCATGTTTCTCTTTTGATGTTAACTCTTACTGTATTCCTTTTTCAGGTAAGTGTTCATTTTCGAAGATGCTCACACCGAGGAAAATTGTATTGACTTTGGTATAATTCTGTGCTCAAGAAAACTTCTGAATTTTGGAACGTTTGCAGCAAGAAGGTAAAACCGTCAAATTACCTATTAAACGTACATGGTACATATAAATTTTCTTTACTTTTACTTTTCCAAATTTTATTTTATCTCTGTTTGTTTTGGTTTTATGAATTTTGGCTTTTTTAATGTCTGTCAAAATATTTATAGACAAGAACAGGATATTGTTGGTGTCTAGCAGTGTTCTTCAACATGCAATATAATTATGTATTTAAATTAAGACATTATTTTGACCGCACTCTTTCATTATATTGTTGCTTTTTGTAGTTTTGTCCATCAAACAAGTCTCTTTCAAGATTTAATAACTAAAATCATTTTATTACTTTCCTGTTCTGTTTATCATCTTTCCACAAAATTAAACTTGAGAGTAGGAACAAATTGTATGATGGATGTGAATACCGTCATTGTCCATCCTTATTGCACCAATTAAGATGGTTTAAAATAATAAGTGCTTCTAATTGTGTCATAATTTTTGTCTAAAATAACAACTATTCATCTGCAACAGAATTGGCTCTCTGGTTTGCATGTTAGTTTAACACTTGTTATACTGTTCAAGATCCAGTGTCAGGCAGGTGAAGCTTGGCGATTTGCCACAAAATGGTAAGACCATTACCCCAGGTGTCTGCAGGTTTTCAGTTCAATTTCTGGTGCAGTGATGAGATTTGAAAGAATTTTTTGACTTAAAAAAAAAATTAAAAAAAGAGAATATATTTAGGCAAATAGATTGAACAAAGTGTTTTTGTCAAAATAAGTTTGAACATATCAGCAAAGAAATGCTCTTTTATTTTGATATTTGCAGAAATCAAAGTTTTGATTGGTTAAAACAGTTGATAGATTAATTATCACTACAAGTAACTTTGTCGGGTTGGTGATGCTACTTAATCATCTCAAATAGAATATCTAATTTTTGAAAGGTCAGTGACATAGTATTTATCTTGTATTTATCTTATATATAAAGTACAGTGTATGCGTGTTTGTGCACGTGTCTGTCCAAGCAACTCCTCCTCTCCCACTAGTCTGATTTCAATGACTCATAGCTCATTTAAAAGCCCTAGAAAAGTTAGGCACAGGGAATGATTTTCGTTGAGCTCAGATTCAGGGTTGCCAGATTGAAAATATGTATTAATGTATTATATTAGCCATTATCATTGTTTTCATGGTTCAAGGGAGTAACTCTTATTTTTCTTTTGTATCCAAAATAGCAGTGCATGTTTTATTATAAACTAGCTTAAAAGCATAAAGAAAAATATTTTGAAACAGTAATAAGGATGTTGGTGGATCAGTAGAAATGTCCACCAAGGGAACATTCATTGCTATATATACAAAATATGATTATTCTTTGAAGTCTTAGAGTACTTTTCATTTTGTTTGATCTATTGTTCATCTATATCTTTTATTCTGTTGTCCTCTGATAACGTCTATTGTCTTTTATATTCTAATAATGTTCCAGTAATAGGAACAGACAGCAAAATATTAAAAATGTGTCATTTTTTTTCTCTGTGAGGCTCCAGTGTCATGGTTTGACATTAATTTAGAAAAATATCTTTATTAACTTCTTCAGGACAATTATTGCTTTCATTACTTTTATCAGTATCTACAAATTTTCTTTACTCAATCTCCTATTTGTAAGGAGAAGAAGAGTAAGAAACCCTACAATAAAGAAATTTGTCATGATATACCATGTCAGCTGCTTCAGGACACTCACTGCTTTCCCTGCCTTCATCACTATTTTATTATCTTGATTTAATGATTAACTAATAGGAAACAACTGATCTTCTTACTCTGGCAGTAAATTGGACAGTATTTTTTATTTACAAACATGTTGCTTGGAGTAAGTTTTATTCTTTACTAGCAGCATGGCCCGGCATAGCCTGTGCTTGATTCAAAAATCGTATGACTCATACAGCAATCGCTATCACTTGACTTAAAATATTTTTGCCCTTCCTTGCCTTTAAAGGAGTGCCCTTTGCCGTGCTGATGTTGCTACATGCTTTACTTCTTGCCTATCTCATACTGCAAATTTTTTCTAAGCTCTATACTAAACATTAAATCTGTTACAAAAAAAGAACTAAACAAAATGAACACAAAACTGGAAAAAACAAATGAAAAAAGAATGTTAACAACAAATACTTTTTCACACCTATCCCAGTTCTGCGGAATCAGAATCAACGTTGAGTTTAAGCAAGTGAATGAGCCAATTGGAGTAAAGTGCCATGCAGATTTAAATTTTTCCCACTTGTGATGAATGCAGCTATCAATTTTTTTGCATGCTAGCATGCTAGTTAACATTTGTGTCAGTCAGCTGTTGGCTCTCATGCTGGCCAATAGAATCTTCCTGTCTATTTGTGGCAGCCAGCTATAGGCTCTCACTCTGGCCAGTACAAAATGGCTGCAAACTACATGAAAACTGCTGTAGAAGCATGAAAAAATTGATTATTTCCACTATCGATGGGAGTTAGGAAATGTAAAGTCAGTCTTGGCCTTCCTGCTAACTTGGAGCATGTGCATGTAAATTTTGGTACAAATCCATCGAAAATTGCAGCCATGCATTTGTTACACACACACACACACACATCCTGCCTTTTATAGATAGAGATGTAACAAAAGTAAAAAAAAAAAAAAACAGAAAAAGTGAAACCCAAAAACGTTGCATCTATTTTATCATTTTCCTTGAGATATAAGTGTAAAGACACATGGCCCAGTGAATAAAAGTGTCAGTTGAAATAATCCAGTGACTTGGCCCAAAAGGTTGTGAGTTCAATACCTGGCCACAGCAGAGGTGAACAAAAAACTTGTAGAGTTGAGTTACTAAAGGAAAATAACTGAAACTGAGAAATCCAGGAAAGGCATGGCACGTTGAACTAGAACAATCTAAATAAATAATGGTTTTGGTTTGAATTTCTAGCGTATATCACCTGAGGAAGACCATAGCATACAACTGCTGAAATGTTGTGAATATGGTTTAGTTTTGTTTTTTTTACAGTATATCAGCCTCAATGGGTTATTTAATGCTAACAAGATTTTTAGAATAGGTTTGTATGAATAGAATATATATTCTTTGTAAGAAATCCGTTTCATTGATGTATTTTTGTAAAGAGGGTTTTTGTCAAGAGTCAAATGTATTACTGGTAATAATTTTTTTTCCAAAATGTATTGCTGGTATTTTTACTATAAAAGTCTACTTTTATACTTTCATAGAGTTTTGACCCCAGCTCAGTGGTTAACTATTTACCTATAGCTGGGACCCTAACAGGTGCTACTACCCCAGGTCAGAGTGAACCTGGGAACAACAGCAATTAAGAGGTGATTCCAAGCTCCTCAAAACCTCCTCATTAGAGGCTTTGCTGTTGGACATAGTTTATTGTCATACCCCCAGGATGGTTATGAATATAACAAGAAAGAAGAAGGCGACAGTCCAAACAATGTAAATAGGATAAATAAGTATAAAGACAATTTATTATATATATTATTCTAAACTATGTTAATCTTTAAAATCTTTCCTTCCATATTTTACATGAACATATATAATGGAAGAAAAACGAATGCTTTCAAGAGAACAAGTCTTTTACTTTCTCACTCATCTCTTTGAAAAGAAACATGATGCCTTTCAGTAACAACCATCTTCAAAGAAAAAAATCATTAATAATCTGTTCAGACATGTTGAATTTCAAATCATCTTGTGCATCTGGACACAAAAGTTTAGAGCACAATTTGCCAACAGCAACACTTTTCTAAGAATACCAGTTAAAGAAGAAAAAAAAACTTTGTGTCCTCTTTGATATATTCTGTAATCTCATCAGTAACGTAGATCTGTGTCTTGGCAACAGAATCTAAAGGATGAATAATAAAGAATTAAGAAACATTCAAAATATCTCATTGTTCTATCCTCATAGATAAAAAGATGGCTAACCATTTCTATATGTGTAGAGAAGAGTATAGTAATAACCACAAATTTGAAATCAGTCTAAATCCCCACCCCCACAAGCAACTGGTTGGTATCTACATACGCATATCTCTTTCAATATTTCACCAAGTTTACCAGAATTTTTAATATGTGAAGACTTAATTATTCCAAGAATTAGGATTCATTTTTTTTTTTTTCCAGTAATGTTCATCCTGTACAAGTTCCAGAGACCACTCAAGGTAGAGGGTTATGTTAAGAGATAGTTTATATGGACAGCAGAGGAAGATAACAATTAACTCTAGACTTGAACAGGTTAAGATTGTAGCGATCGAAGAAACATCCTCTTGGGAGATGTTCCATAGAGCAGTGATTTGCTGGAAGAAACTATTTGAGTGGAACTTCTCACCAATGGAATACAGGTCCTAGGTCCTAGCCATGAAGGTTAGACCTGGTGGAACCAAGGAATGTAATCCATCTGAGCACTTTCCATGGAAGTAACGATAAAGCAGTGAGAGACTTGCTACTTCCTGTTTGTGAGAGAATGATTGGAAGGTGGATGATAATTCTTCTCTAACAAGAATGTGGAGATGCTTCTTTTTTTTTTTTTTGCTACTTGATAAGGAACACTGCCAATACCCTCCAATATCATAGGTCACACAGGAATTATTTTTTTAATGTTTTTTCAGTAGACCATAAAGTCTATGTATTTTTTGTGCGATATTCAATAAATTTTGATCATATTTTGTTCTCATTGTTAACTAACTTTGATTTGTTGAATTTTTTGTCTTGGAAATGATTTTATGTTTGTCAATTTTGTCTTCGTAAACATGATTATCTTTGAGCCAAAGTTTTATTTTCACAATGCTGGTATCCTTGAGACAAAGACCATGCAATGGTTATTATGGATAAAGATACCTACAGTAAAAAACTAAAGACTTTTACTCATTGATGCAAATGTTTATCAAAAGCAACAAATATAAAATAATTTCTGAAACACAAAAATTCATCAAATCATTCAGAAAATTAGTTAATAATTTAGGACGAGACACAGACAAAATTGATCCCATATTACACCCTCAAATAACCAAATTCTATAGTATACGAAACATACAGTCATACATAGTATAGTATACATACTATACAGTCATTCTTATGGCATGCATCATATCTAGAATTAGTATTGCTTCCCATAAACAAGCAAAAATTATTACCCCACTTCTTGGAACTATAAAACTTTCACATAGTGTGTGCATATATATATATATATATATATATATATATATATATATATATATATATATATATATATGCAGAGGTATGGTGGAGTAATTGAGAAATCAGAGAGCCAAGTTCAAATTCCAGTTGGATCCATTATATTCACCTGGGAAAGGTCAGAATCCTCTTCTTCTCCCCACCAGTTATGGGTAAATAGCAGGACAGATTGGGTTCTATAGCCTTGGATGGCAACTGGTCTGAATTCAAAATCTGCAGAGTGTCATTTGGGGACCTTGTGACACGTACATCAGATCCTTGTATTTGGCTTTTCAAAAACTGTGGTTGGTTCTGCACAAAGCCTTCACCAATATAACACTATAATCAAAGCATATGTGCAGGGGCATCTGGCTGTCATTGCTTCACCCCTCATATGTTGGAAAACTGACAGGAGAGTCCAGTGTATGTGTATATAATATATATATATATATATATTTTGTCATTTTAGACCTTAGCTGTATGATCTACCCTCCCCACTTTGTGAGTTTGGTTTGCTTGTCAAATTGAACTTGCCCAGTGGCATATGGGTATTCATCTTATTACAAGTCACTGGCTACCTAATGATTCTGTGCAAACACATGAAACTAACAGTGGTGGCCAGTCATTGCCGACCTGGTTTTCGAATTAATAAAAATATATATACATATACATTAAGAAATGGACAAAGCCCGACAATTTTTATTTATTAGAGACATTTTTTATGTTTAACATTCTTTTTATAGATACAAGTATTTAAGTAAATGCTCTGTTTATAATAAACAGTATTAAATAACATTTACCGGCCTGAATGTCCGAGAAATTTTCATAGAAAATATTCGTCCTTGGACAGGATTCGAACCTGCATCCTATACGGAACCGTCATTTACGCTGACGTGCCTAACCTCTCGGCCACCAAGGATCGTTCGGTAGGCAAGGTTGAATATATATATATATACACACACACACACACACACACACACACACACACACACACACACTTTATGATGTTGTTTGAAATTAAGTGCTCTTAAAATTTACTGTTCATTTTAAAGTTGGTATACTTTTGTAATATTATTAAATGTAAATTTGTGTATTAATTTTATATCATTAAGTGTTTCTTAAACCTGTACTTTTATGTCCCTTTAATAGGAAAAATGATGCCTACCCTAGTTATGAACTTCAGTGTCTAATTTGTTTCCTCTGCCCCCCAAATCTACTGCTTTCAAATTTAATTTAAAGATCTCTTTTTTCTAACAAGAAACTCAAAACAATAAAAAAAAAAATTAATTTTTGACCTTTCTTATTTCTAGTAGATTCTTTAAAGAATCCTCTGTTATTTAATAAAGTTTTTTGAATTGTCTTAGATATGAGAAACACCGTTTTCTCTAGTAATGATTAATTCTTACAGTTTAACATTAGTTCTTTGTATTCCTTCAGAAGAGTAAGAATTATTGATAAAACTTCCAGTAAATTCCTTACAAGCAAAGTACTTACCAAATGAGCTCCAAAGATATCCTCTTATAAAATCATGAAAGCTACCAAAGGTGACATGGTTAGTTCACTTCAAGGCCATGTTTTATGTAGGAAACACATGATCCTAGTATTTCAGTTCTTGGTAAATATTTTTTTCTTCTTTCTTTCTTCTATCTTGTTGTATTCTTTCTTCCAAGTCATTTAATTAAGTACCTTCTAATCAACATGATAGATGTTCTGTGTTAGATTTCAACATAAAGCCATTTTGCATCGTTCTAATGTGTTCTTAATTTCTTCCTCTGCTAAGTCTGTTTAGTAATGTGTTGCTAATACAGACTGAAAACCTGGCTTCATTTGCAAGACTTTGCATAAGTCATTTGCAATGAGATATAAACAAAGATCCACACACACAGGAATAAGTATGATCATTTACTGAATGCTGCAAGCTTAGGATTTTGTGATTGCCAGACCAAATTAACCTTGGCTCACTTAACATGAATTTGAGTTATTAGCTTGTTAATTATGGACAACATTTACTCTCGTTATTTGTTGATATGTGGAAATCATTATGCTTGGGACTTTTATTTCAGCACCCCCCCCCCAACCACACACCCCTTCTTTTGATTTTAATTGAAATGAAAGAAATTTTCACTACCAGACTGATTTGACAGATCATGTTCAGATCTTCAAATAAACTCTTTTGGAATTCTTCAAGAGCTTAATCTCTTTATCTTTTTTTTTGCTTTGATTTTTAAAAAATTCTTTTTTCTTTGATTTTTAATATTTATTCTTTCTTTTTCTTTTCTTTGCCTTTCTTTTTTATGTTTTCCTTCCTTTTCAGATTTTTCATTTTCTTTTTCTTTTTCTTTTTATTTTCTCCCCTTTTTCTTTTTCTACTTTATTTTTTCTTCCTTTTTCTTTTTATTCTTTTTTATTCATCTTTTTTTTCTCTAATCAGTCAGTTATGTGCCATGTGTGGTACACACTTAGGCAATCATGCATCTTTCAATACATGACTGACGAGGTAGATTTTTTCCTGAAGTAGTTTGCCATTTCTTTCTGCAATAGACCAGTTGCTATCCAAGGCTATAGAACCCGATATGTCCTGCTATTTACCCATAGCTGGAGAGAAAAGAAGAGGATTCATACCTTTCCCATGGGTCAGTCAGTTATGTGCCATGTGTGATACATGCTTAGGCGATCATGCATCTTTTGATACATGACTGACGAGGCAGATTTTTTCCTGAAGTAGTTTGCCATTTCTTTCTGCAATAGACCAGTTGCCATCCTTGGCTATAGACCTTGATCTGTTCTGCTATTTACCTATAGCTGGAGGAGAAGAAGAAGATTCATACCTTTCCCAAGTGTATTAGAACATAAGTGAATGTAATGGATTCAACTGGAATTCGAACTCAGCTCTCCGATTCCTCAATCCAAGTTGCTATCCATTACTTCACCATGCCTCTATAATAATTTTTGTTATTTATCCTTTTTTCTTTTTTTTGCATTTTTTTTGCATTTTTTTATCTTTTTTTTTTTTTCTTCTTTTGATATGGATTTGTTTTTCAAAAGCTGGCAAATTTGGAAGTAAAACTGAATGAACTAGGAAGCAAGTTTGTTAATGTAGTCAAGAAGAAAGAATTGGCAATTGTAAGAAAATGGAATGCATGGCGGATATCAAAAGGGGTAGTTCAAGATGTTAGGACAACTGACATAATAACTGACAACAAAATGCAAGATAGAAAATCAAAAGTACAGAGGATTAGTGAAACATACTTTTCAGTAACTGAGTCAGGTACTTAGGAATTGAAAAAGATCATTTTGAGGAAAGAAGGCTTAGAGGATACATCAAAGGCAAGAGAAGTAGAGGAAAAGTTTGGGTAACCTTGACAATTTTGCACAAATGAATGGAAGAATAAATAGTATAAATAAAAAGGAGGGTTTATAAAGGAAATTATATTGCTGGGAGCAACAAAATAGAGGGGAAGCTGTGGAGAGCCATGAACACCAACATCTTGAAGGGATATGGAACACAGAGAGAAATTAATTTATAGAGCATTTTATATACTATTTGTCTCTGACAGAGGTAAATATTTGATTTTTTTTTTTCAGCTTATAATTGTTTCTTTCAAGAGCTTGGTGTTAATATTTTTAAAGGCCCGTTTATTTTGTACATTTTAAAAAACTTATTTGCTTTATTGTTTTCTTTTTTTAGAGTGAATTTATCATTTGTCTTTGAAGAGAATTTTATTTTTACACATTAATTTATTTACTCACTTTTCCAAATAACAAAATGAATTTTTTCAGATTTTGTTATATTTCAAATGAAGAAAAAAAAAAAAGAAGTGCTATATTTTCTTTTATACTTCAATTGAAATGTAAGTTGTTCTGTAATCTGTTCATATTCAATTAATAATTATATTACATTCATTCCCTCTCTACACAATTGTCCTTCAGCTCCTCAAGTCGTCAGCTTTTAGCACTGCTTGAAGATTTAACACTTTTGTTTTTTCTTTTTCTTTTTGCTTGTTTGGTGGGGCTGATTTTCCAAAACATAAAATTAATTTTACAAACTAAAAAATAACATGTACTAATATAAGAGAATAAATAGCAAAAATATTTATTTTAATGAAAAGATATTTTTAAAAACAAATTATTTTTGACCAAATGTTTTGTATCTACATCCTGTAAAAACTGTTTAAGAGCATTAATAATGTTTTCGATTCAATCAAAAAATAAATGTGAAAACATGGCATTAGATAGTGATAAAAGTGCATGGTAATACAAAAAATGTAGATGATATTGAAAATATAATTTTTGAGCAAACAATCAATACTTAATTATAATATGTGTCTTGGTTTGGAAAGTGACTATTTCCTTTGATAATTATTTTCCCTCTATTTTCCTGAATAAAATTTATTATAATTTTAACTACCATAAAAAAAAAAATTAATACCACTAAAAACTTAAAAAATCTGTTTAACTAATTAGGCCTATACATACATACATACACACACACACACACACACACATATATATATATATATATATATATATATATATGTATGAGGTCTGATAAAAAGTATCAGAACTCTTTTATGGTTATAGAGCCAAAGTATGCTTATATTGTATAATACTAATTTGTAAATTTGAATAGACAGAACTTGTTGATATTAGGTTGGTGCAAAAATAATTTCGTTTTCTCACATAGTAACATATATTAGAAAACGAAGTTATTTTTGCACCAACCTAATACTATTCAACCAAATGCGTTTGAAAGAATTTTTGCTGCCTAAATACACCATCTATCATCTATCTATCTATCATATATATATATATATATATATATATATATATATATATATAATGTAATGTGCATGTGTATTTGTGTTAAGAAAATAAATAGTCTGTGATATGAGATAACATAGTATATTTATCTGACATCTTGAGTTAGAGTCGTGCAGATTTCTCTGGAAGATTTTCCTAAATGTTCTGTCACAAGTAATAAAATTTACCTTTTGATTTTTTTTTTTTTTTTTTTAAATTAAGAAATTGTAAAGAAAATGTTTTAAAAAATAAACCTGACTGACAAATAAACAATCTTCAAGAGGCACACTATTTTCATTTTCTCTTCGCTTACTGTCAGGACAGTTCTAACATAAAAGCAAGGAAAAAAAAACAAACATTACATTAGCTTATTGTTTCTGTTATGCACATGAAAAAATTGTCAAATTCCCATAATTCAGATGAAAAAAACAAATTCTTCAATAACAAACATTGCAATTGAAAATATAATATTATATGAAACCTTTCAGAAAATTATATTTCACTGTTACCTTCATGGGCATTTATAGTTAATATTGTTATTGACAGGGCAATCATAAATTGAATCAATTGACTGATGTCACACAAGACTTACAATTCAATATTATCCTAGTTGTAGAGAGGATTTCATGAATATTTTCTAATATTGAAAACCACAGTGAAAGAATGCTTTTTTTTCCTTACTATTGTGATTAATTGAGTTGTAGTGAAAGTTTCTTAAAAAGGGTAGTTACATACCATTACTCTATATTTTCATTATGATTTATGAATCAATCTTTAACAGTAATGAGATGAGGAAGGCTGAAGAGTCAATATGGCAAAACATTGTAATAAAAACAACAAAGATGAAGAAACTGGTCGGAATGAATCAATGTCTAATAGTAACAAGATGAGGAAGGCTGCAGTGTCCAAAAGACAAAACATTGTGATAAAAACAAGAAAGATGAAGAAACTTGTCTGAATGAATCAATGTATAATAGTAACAAGATGAGGAAGGCTAGAGAGTCAAGATGTGATACAAACAATATCTGTCTATATTTCTGAGATGAGGTATTGTAATTTTTTTTTTTAAGCATTTCACCCCAAGCAAGATAGGTGTACGATTAGTACTCAAAGTGTTACAGAGAGTGAATGTAAGAGAAAAGACTGGGTATATGGGGGGGGATTGAGGAAAGGATAAAAAGAAGAATGGGGATCAAGTCATCAGAAGATGATGATTGACATTACATTTAAATTTTTGAAGATTATAGTTATCGGGGAAGTAAGAGGAAAGGAGTTCTATTATTGAGAGAGAAGCTACTGGAGTGGAAGAGACGATTACATTCAACTATTTAAACAGTAAAATAGTAGGGCCTAGATGCCAACCTAGTAGCATACTTAAATTCATGCAGTCAGTGCACCGGGGAAAGTAGCTCATCAGAGCAGTTGCCATGAAAATATTTATAGAAAAGACAGAGGGAAACCACATCACAGCTGTGAGAAAGTGACTGGAATTGAAGTGCCCAGTCAGGACTGATCATATTGCAGATCCATCTTTGGATTTTGTCGAGCACCTTGAGATGAACAGCAAGCGCACCAGACCAGATATGGCAACAGTATTCAATGTTTGTATGAATGGTAGATTTGTAGATGTGCAGGATGGACTCAGATGAGAAAACCTTCTGGCACAACATAGAGAACCAACTTTCCTTGCAGTAGATGCAGCTATTGATTTGATGTAGTTGTTCCACCTCAGGTCAGTGGAAAACATGAGACAAGAAAGTGCAGTGACATGCTCCTGTGAAGTCTAGCATCAACCATGCTGATAGGGGGCAGGGAAGTTTCTTTATGATGGTTAAATAGGAGCAGTTTCATTTTGGAGGTATTAAAGTTCACAAGCCATTTCCTGTCCCAATTAACCACTGATTGGATTTTCTTTTTCATGATCAACAACCAGGTTAACTTTGTCAGTATTGCCAGATATTGAGACAGGAGTAAATGGTAGTGTTGTCTGCATAGATTCCTACTTGAGAACTGATGACATCAAGTAGATCATTGATGAAGAAAAGAAACAGTGTAGGACCCAGGATAGAGCCTTAGGGATCACCAGTGTTCATATGAAAAGAATTGGAAGAGAGCCCATTCAGTACAAACTGCATTTCCCAATTTGATAGAAATGATTGGATTAAATCATATAATCGTCCTAAAATAATGTAGCCCTGAAGCTTATGTAGAAAGCCAACATGCCAAACCCTGTCAAATGCCTTAGAGATATCTAGAGCTATAGCTTGAGCTTTGCCGTTATTACCGAGAGCTTGGTATACATATTCAGTTATGGCCATAAGCACATCAGTGGTAAAGCAGGCAAAGGGAAACCATATTGTTTGTCATAGGAAAGATTATGGGAGGTAAGATGCTTATCCATTTTCGCATTGATTAAAGCCTCAAAGACTTTGCCAAAGAGCGATAGGAGCCTAATAGGGCAATAGTTAGAGGGGTATGAAGGGTCTCCAGTGTTCTTAAAAACAGGGATGACAGAGGAGGACTTTCAACAGGCTGGCAAGCAAGAATCAGTGAGGCAATAGTTGTATAGTTTGGATTGAACTGGAGCCAGCTCTTGAGCACACTTCTTTAGGACTACTGCTGGTATCCTGCCACCACCACTTGCTTCATGAGAGTCTTATTTAAGAATGATGTCCAAGACTAATAACGGGGTTATGCACATATCACTCAGTAGAGCCTCAGTACTAGTGGGGACACTATTTACATTGTTAGAACTGTTATCTTCCTCTTTGTTGCCATATTCACAACGTTTCAGCCATTTTTGCTTTGGCCTTCTTCAGGTGATTGGAATTTCGAACTGAACCCTTTATTTTGTCCACTAGGGCAGATTGTTCTATTTCCATGTGACATGCCTCTTCCAGATATCTCATTATTGGTTATTTCCCTTTAATTCAGCACTCCAAGTTATTGCTCACCTCTGCTGTGGCCAGGTATTGAACTCACAATTCTTTGGGTCTAGTCACTGGATTACTTAAACCAACGCTTTCAGTGGATAAAAGTGTGGCATGGTGCAGAGTCCTATTGTCAGACATATGGTCTTCCAGCAGTAACCCTCTTGACATATGATAGCACTACTTCCTCAAGGCACTTGATGTAGGCCTCTGTGTTGGTCCGAGGCCCTCACCAACAAATTCGGAAGTTCTTTTCTTATCAGAATGATTACCATTAGACTCATCCAACTCTTTCCAAATCTTCTGCACTGCCCTCAGATTGACATGCAAACACTCTGAAATGTTAGTATTGGAGTCTTGTTTGTATTGAATGCAAAGCAGTACAGCATGCAATTTCTAAATTTCTGGCAGAGAGAATTGCATCATGGTGCTTTGTTTCTCAAAGACGGTGCTCAACTGACCCTACTATACCATGCAGTTGGCAAAATCAAAAGCAAACTTTTATGCACAAAATTCAAAATTTAAAATGGTGACAATTTAACCTTCACACCCAGTACACCCACCCACACACACATATATTTATATATACACACTTCTTCAGCCTTAACAGTATAATATAACTTTTTACTGACTTTCTCTTTGACAATATTCTTCATTGATATTTTTTTTATTTCTGTCATTCTTATCTTTTTTTACATGCTTATTATTCATTGTCATTTTTTGAATAAAGTTTAAATCTTTTTTTCAGCAAATTCTTTGTTTTTTCATTTTTTAATTCAATTACTTTCTGTCACTTTCTTTACAAATATATATTTATGTATATCAATATCTATCTATCTATCTATCTATCTATCTATCTATCTATATATATATATATATATATATATATACATATACATATATATATATATATATATATATATATATATGCTCCTTCTGTCTTCCCCATTATGCAAGAACCTCAGTGTTATGAAGCTTTTGCTTGATTCATCTGAATGTAAATATTTATTGATTCAATATGGAAGCCTGTAGCATGAGTCATGTATCGTTTTCCTCTTTGCCATTTGAATGCTTTTGTCGGCAGACAGACAACATTAGATGTGAACAAGTAATTACTTTTCATATCAATAAACACAGACTTTAACAGTTTTTCAAACTGATAATGGATGCATATTTTGTAAAAAAAAACTTGTTAAATTGAAATGAATTACTTAATTCTGCTGTAACATGAAATCATTTTGACAAGCACGATTTTTTGAAACATTGATTATTTTTAAGTGATGACAGAAAATGTATTTAAATCGCTATTTATTCTGCTAATGTATATAATTTGTATAACGCATTTACATGTAAATTCTTTTTTATGTCTTGTTAACTAAATGCATGATTATGCAAAAATGCACATGTACACATTTTTGCATATCTACACATGCACATATTCAATAAATGTACTTAAATTACACACACACATGAGATATATATATATATATATATATATATATATATATAATTTGTTTCAGCCACTGTGATTGCTTATTTACTTTCATGTTTGTTTTAACTATTATCTTAAGCATATTTATTTGAAGTATTAGTTTGGGTGGAAGGATATACACCTTAAAATTTTCAAACTTTCTCCAAGAAATTTTATCACATAAATTACTGAAAGCAAAATAAATTATTTAAAAAATCTGAACAAAACAAGCAAATAGATACTAGATAAAATGTTTTAATATTTATCTTTTTGCTAAATGTTTATCCAATGCAAAGTTTAAGAGCCACTCAAGGTAGAGGGTTATTGAATTAGGTTGTTGCATGGACATAAAAGGATTCAGAGTATAAAGATATAGAGGATAGCTAATGTTTGACCTTAGGCTTAAAGATCAGGAAAGCATCCTCTGAGGAGTTTGCTTTATAAAGTAGCAGTTCTTGAGAAGAAGCTGTCTGAGTGGAACTTTCTTCTTACCATTGGAATATGAATGAAATGAGGATGATTTGACCCTGCAGTCTAGCTGTAAAAGTCTAATAAATTGTTGTTTGTAAATGTCTCTTCCAATAATGTTAAAAAAACACTAGATGTATGAATTTTTTCCTTTAGATTTATGAGTTTATATTATTGGAAATAAGTCTGTTTCAATTAGTTTCAATTTTTTAAATCAAGTTTAAATTTGGTTTGAAATAAACTAAACTTTAATCCAAGCAAAAAATAAATAGTTGTAAAAGTTGGTTGCATGAACAAAAAGAAAAAAACATAGGCAAGTGTTACTAGAAGTTTTGGATTTTCATTGCAAAACAGTAAAGGAAGAAAATGGAGGCTCTTTATTGGAAAGTGTTATAATTCCCTCTGACAAGCCTGCTTCTTGGATGATAGAAATGTATATTTCTTATAAGAACCTGAGGTCTGTTTTTGGTTACAGACAGGAAAGTCATGGAGAAAAGCTATAAGGTCTTCTTTGTCAGGATAAGAAATAAATTACAGGAAATATTCTTAACTTTGGCTTGTGGATAGCAAAAAGAGAAAATAGTTAATATTTCAAGATAGGTAATATTTTGAATAAAAACTTATGTTTTAAATTAAATATCTTATTTAATTTATAGTAATAAAAGTTCTATATTAATATTTATAAACAAAAATCAGATAATTTATAATAATAAAAGTTTCATATATATATTAATAAGTCATATAGAATAGATAGTAATATGTAATATACCATAATACGTTATATCCAAGGATGCCTGTCTACTAGGGCAGCTAGCTAATCCCTGTTGTAGACGCCTGCTCAGGCATGTTTGTGTTTGTTCAACACTCACAGAGCCTACCTGTGATTTATACTACAACTATGCTGAGTGGACCTTAGTTATAGTTTCTGGGAGGGAGAGCATGTTACCTAGAATGATCAACAATCTGAACAAACGCTTGGTCACAATGACTTGTGATTTTGTACTAGCACAACCATCAATGGCTTCTAAAGAGTTCTGTCTATCCAGTTTCACTCGCAAGGCTCGGGTCAACACATGGTATAGTTTCAGTCACTTTCCAAAGTTGCCACATGCTGAGATCACCTTCTCCAGATTGATAACATCAAGAAGTCTCCTTCCTGACAAATCGACCATGGTAAAATTCTGGTCTCATGGTCAGAATGCAAACATTGCAACCACTCAGCTACACTTTGTAGTATTAAGTCATTATGACTTTAGTAATAAGTCATAAAAGTCATATGTAATTTAAATCTTTATTTTAATAAATCAGCTTATAAAAATAGTTATGATTTCTCTTTTCCCTATGACACTTTCCCCTGTATTTGAGGTGGGATTTTAAATGTTGATTTTCAAGGCTGAATCTCTTTGGTTGGAAAAGTGGTATAGAATAATCTCCTTACCCTCTAGTTCTTTCTATTTGACCTTATGCCATACTTAAGCTTAGTAAATATCTATTAAAGAGCTTTCCTTTCATTACTTCTAAGTTAGCGTCAGCTGAAAAGATCGTTGTGAACATGCCTCAACAAAAAGCGGTGTTATCCACCTCCTTCGGTTGCTGAAATGAAACTATTTTTTTTCTTTAAGAAATTTTCCGAGCTTGTGTAATGAACAGCATCTTCCTTCTTGTTTGAAAATTCCCTATTCTCTACCTTAAAAATACACTGTCATTTTAAAGATTGCTTTACAGTAAATGGCAAGTTTTTTTTAATGCCTTTTACAAAGCTCAAATAACCACCATCTTGTGAATTCTGTGCCATTTATTCTCAATTAACTGACAACAACTTCCTTTTCTTACTCCATCACGTAGAAGAAAAATTTTTTAAAAAGTGAAACCGAAACCAAGTTCAAGTCTGCCTCTCGTCATTTGTATTACCTTTTCAATAGCTGTATTGACAAAAGGCCTGGTTTTCTGTCTGTTCTCAGCATGAGAACACACTAATCTTTCTGACAAACCAACAATGTTGACAATGATTTGAATGTGTGACAACAAATAACAGCTCACCATTGACAAACCAGCCCTGTTTGTGTCCCAATATAGTCACTTTATTCTTTTGTACCTGATTTATTTAGTTTTTTATTTAATAGCTAAAAAAAAAAACATTCACTGTTTTCAAGTTCTACAATTGCATCCTTGCTGAATATTTTTATTTGTTTATGAGCATTAACTGGTTATAAAAACAAAGACAGTCTAAATACAACAAATGGAGAGCAACCTCATGGCACTTACACAAGCTTTGTGATGTCTTTATTTGATGAACGTTTTTTTTTATTACCTTGTGAATTTATTATTAATTTTTGATATTCATTTTTGGCTTGTATTTCCTTCATGTATTCCTACAATAATGTAGATGCATAATAATATAGATATTAAATTACATTAAAGTTTGCCATCCACTTATTCAGACCTTCAATTTACAGCCATCAATAACCAGCACAGAAATAAAATATTGTCTTTTGGAAAGACTTGAACTCACCCCTATTTTCTTGATGGGTTATTCATGCTAAGCTATAACTGATAGAAGATCAAATCTAACTTGAAAGTTACACTATATTCTTCCTGATTGCTCAGTACAGGATTTGTTCATGGTTTTAGTTATTATGAGTAGCATTATCTTGAATTTTATTTGAAGAACCATTGTGAGCCATTATTTATTTTACTTACTTTATTTCCACTAGTATTATTAGTAATAGTAATATTATCTTAGCTAATTCCAACTACCCAATTAATGACCACTAATAAACAGCAGAGATCAGAAATAAATAAATTTGTTTTTAGCAAAACTTGAACTCACATCCCTTTGCTTCAGAATACTTCATTCCATATCAGCTGCTCTCTTAATTGAGTCACTTGATGTATGGAATATGATCAAATCTCATGGAAAAATAGACAAAATAATAATTAATGTCTCTAGATGAAAACATTTCTCTTTTGTCTCCTTTTTTAGGCTAGTGTTTCAATATTTCATAAACCACTGCTTGAGCTGCTCATTAATTGGCCTTTTGTCAGACATTTTGAAATTTATAATCGATTTTGAATTGAGAATCTACATCAGCTAAATGTATTGAGCTCTGCTTCTATTGTCTTTAAAAGCAAACTCTTTATTTGTTGGTGAGCTTCTTCAAATGTGTCAGTCTTGGGTGATCCTGTATCTTTTGATACATGACTGACGAGGCAGATTTTTTCCCGCAGTAGGTTGCTATTTCTTTCTCCAGTAGACTGGTTAATAACCAAGGCTAAAGAACCCAGTTTGTCTTGCTATTCAATCTATAGCTGGAGGAAGAAAAAATGGGTTCATACCTTTCCCAAGGTTATTTGTGCATAAGTGAATCTAACAAACACAACAGGAATTTGAACTCGGCTCTCCAAGTTCTCACTCCAAGCTGATATCCATTACACTACAATGAGACTCAAATAAGTGCTTCTCATTTACATATGAATGTATGGACATATCACATCCTTTGACTACTTAGGAAGGGGTATTCAAGTAGAAAACCTTGAATCACACACTTCACAACAATGGCGTCACCAACTGGATATTTATTACAAATGGACAGATTTGTCATTGTTGATGTTTTGCAACCAACTCTAGATCAAAGAAACTGAAAAAAATGAAAAAAAAATGCATAAAGCAGGTTGAGGCGAAAATGTAATCACTGATTTATTTTTAGCTATAACAGGGTGCAAAACAGTCATGAAACTCTCATTAATGACTGATTGAAAGGAATTGGAAGATTTAACATTCAATGAAATTAATGAGACAATCGAGAAAAATGTCAGACCAAAAAAGAGATCGGTCGTTGCAGAAAGAACTAAGTTCATGAGACTGACGAACCAATTATAAAATTTTTACATCAGCAAAAAGATGCCAGCAGATACTGTGAATTCAAAAGATTTAGTAAAGATGAAATGTCTTTAGAAGAAAAATGAATCCAAGTATAATTGATGGTATCTACAACACTTCACACCTACAACTGAGTAAAATGTCACTGAATACATGTATTGACTTTTCATATAACAAGAGATGATTAAAAAATTTTTGATTTCTTAATACTGTTCTGTATGTTTGTTTGTGAGAATAGTAATTCTATTAAGAAAGGTGAAATAGGGAAAAAACCTGGGCATAGATTAATATTTGGGTAATATTCAATGGTGGCACTCTGGAGGATTTTCCTTCTGAGTAAGTTATTTTCTTTATTTATTTTATTTTACTTTTTTTTAACAGAATTACAATTCTCCTAAACAAACGTACAGAACAGTATCAAGAAATCAAAAGAAAATGGTTGAATCCATCAACATAGCAATAAAAACAATATCTCCACACGTGACATTAACTGACGTAATTTTCAGTTAACAGTATGAAAATAGCGTTCTCTAAATTCTTCCAGTTGCTAAGGACATTTTGTTTTGTTACTATTAGTTACTTTCTTCAATAAATTCATTTCGTTTTTGCTCTGAAAAAGTACACATTGGATGAAACACCTCGGCAACTATTACAGTTTTCCTATTGCCTTTTACATTTATAAATATTGTCTTTTTCTACAGGTTAACTCTGAGAAATGTTTCACATATATATATATATATATATATATATATATATATATATATATATTTATCTCCAGGTAAGTTGAGAACAAATAGAGTACAATGCCAATGTTCATAACATTTAATTTAAAAGAGGGCTCAATACAAAGTAGAACAATATTCTTTATTTTAGGTTATTGCATCAAAAACATGTCAAACTTGCTACACAATTGCAGTCGTGTTTTGATGCATATCAACATATCTCATCAGATGATTGTAAATTACACTTAGAGTAATTTATTCTTTGTAGTAATTTTGTGTAGCAATTTTGACATGTTTTTCGATGTAATATCATATATATATATATATATATATATATATATATATATATATATATATATATATATAATAAAAAGAAAGAACAGTAAGATATATAATCCGGCGTTCTTATTGATATTTTTATTTTTACAAAACAGTGCTCAATGTAAATTTACAGCGCATAAATATTATAAATTAACTGATTTAAAATATGGTTT
>OZ010580.1:100307067-100337067 GCA_963932145.1 Acanthosepion lycidas
GATTTTACAAAGTGATAAACTAGCTCCCTTGCTATAGTTATAGTTAGTAATACACCATGTGACAAGTTTGAGACACCCAGTGAGGATCATTAGCTAATTGGTTAATTATCAGTCTAATGTCTTGATTGTATGTTAATCATCAGCATGTACAGTAGGAGTCATGTTGGAATAATCAATAGCAGCTCAGATAGAGGAATCGGAGAGCTGAGTTCAAATTCCAATTGAATCTATTACATTCACTTAAGGGCTAATACACTTGGGAAAGGTATGAATTCACTCCTCCCCTTAGCTATGGGTAAATAGAGAACAGACTGGGTTCTATAGCTTTGGATGGCAACTGATCTACCGCAGAGAGAAATGGCAACCTACTGTAGGAAAAAAACCTGCCTCGTCAGCCATGTATTGAAAGATACATCATTGCCCAAGTGTGTATCATGCATGGCACATAACTGACTGATTTACAGTAAAATTTATGGGTTGAGTTCACATTCCACCCTTAACTGTTGCATTCACTTTCACACAAAGTTCTAAAATAAGGAGTATATCAACAGTACTCATATCTCCATATTAATACCTTGTAAGTCCTACTTAGATATGCCGGTAGTATAACATATTGACACAGAAAATGGAATCAACAAGCTGAATTCAAATTCCAGACTAATCTGTAGCATTGACTTCCACATTAATACCCTTGGGAATGGTATGAATCCATCTCTTATTTTTCCCCTCAGTTATGGGTTAAATAGAAAAGTAAACTATAGCCTTGTGTGGCAGCCTGTCTAAAAGAAGGACTCCTCTAGATTCACACATGCGGAGAAGGCAATGGGAAGCTATTTTACCATCTTTCTCAAGAACACATGATGATTCACAGAGAAGATAAGAAAACAATTTGTGAAGAGCCATGATCACTAACATTCTGAAGTGGCATGACATATTGAAGAAAATCACTCAGTCTAATCTTTGTGCCTTTGATTATTATAAACAAAGTATAAAAATTATTATCAAGAATGTATTTAAAATTATTATCAAAGTATTTCTTCTTATTATAGACAAAGTATTTAAAAAATAAAAACAAGCTATATTATTTTAGAGAAAATAAAAAGCTAACATTGTGGCCTGTCTTGCAGTTGAGAGAATCAATTTGGGAGTCAAATTAGGAAGACATGATGCTGGATGCTGATTTTTTGGCAAGAATTTTTCCCTTATCATTGTAAAAGCCAATAGTTTTTTACCCCATATTTTGATTTTCAAACACACAAAGGTAATCTGAGCAAATAGGAATTCTTTTAATACTAAATTTCACCAAATCCAAGGCTTGAGAGCAACTTGAGGTAAAGGGTTGCCATAAAAAAATTTATGATGAATGAGTTGTGATAAGCAGTGAAGATTATGAGGATAAGGAGGATTGAGGGGGCTAAAATTTTAGTATTCAAGGAAGCATCCATACAGGAGCTTGTTCCGACTGTATGGAACTTTCTCCTTACAATTAGAATATGGAGGAAATTAGGGTGTTTCAACTTTGTAGAAGTAGCATAGTATGTCCAAGCTATAATGGTTTGATTTGTTTTCTAAGGTTTATCTAACTATTGCAGTTTATTTAAAACTAGAAAATATATTTAAATTGTAATTTTTTTTTTGAGATAATAATTTAGTGATATAAGTCTTACTAATTAACCAATAGCTAGGGGAGAAGAGACAGGTATTTCCCAAGGGTATTTCCATGTAAGTGAATATAATGAACCTAACTGGCATTGGGAATCAGCTTACCGATTCCAAATCTGAGCCATTATCCATTACACTACATGCATATTGAAGCTTGCAGAAGCTGGTATTCACAAGCAGTTAAGCATTAAGTTACAGACCAGACTTGACATTGCTTAAATGGTGATCATAAGTGAACAGGTGTTTCGATTTGATGTGTCTGTAAGCCTTGTAAAGGTTTGAACTGATGGAACAAAGTATAGAGCACATCTGAACATTTTCCATGCAAATAGGAATGGACTAGCAATGTTGTATCTGCAGGAAAGAGGCTGTGCAATGAAGAATAAATCTTCCCCCACAAGACCACATAAATGGTTTTGAACTCTTTCAAGGCTGAAAAGTACAGATTGAGAAGATCTATTCCAAATATGGCAGCAGTATTCCATTTTTGGTCTAATCTGCTTCCTGTAATTGCAGATAGCATCAGGTACTTTTTGACTTTATAAAATCTTTATTCTTGATAATACCATTTTTCCTAAATAAATATTTTTGCCATTTTACATTTGTTTGTGTCTTTTGGAAATATGAAAATTAATAACATGATCAAATCTGCTGTCCACGTTCATACTTCCCTGAGGAAGATACCTATTGGTATCACCTCTGACCTTTCTAACACCTTGCTTTAAACATAACTTTTTACCCAAACAGAGCATGATTTGTCACAAAGAAAGTAAGTGGACACTGTCTAGACTTCCCTGTCACCTCTCATTGACTGCTTGTTAAACTACAAGAAAGAAATGATGACAAATACAATAAATAAATGAAGAGAGCACGATTAGCTCTGTGCAATCTTGACTCTTGATCATGTGGTTAAACTTTTAATCCGTTGATGCTAAAAGTAATTTGACTCAAGAAAGAAAGTACAATAATTAACATCGTTAAATACAGGACAAATAGGAAAATCCTTATAAATTTAACATGCTTTACTTTTTATTTATCTTCATCAGAAATTTTTGCAAGAGAAGCTATGTGGAGTTATGTCTCAGTTTTTAAATACAGTAGACAACCAAACTAAGAAAACCTTCCTGGATATGAGGAATCGGTTACAAAGTCCAGATATGAGGGGTTATATTTAGATTAAAATAAAAGAACTGAAATCAGGTTTAACATTTATTTTCAATGTTTTATAGTAAACAAAATAAGCTAATGATGAGTGAAATATAACGGAATTGATTTTAAGGAAAAAGAAATAAATTATGTAATGTTAATGAAAGTTCATTAAATTAAGTATGCCACGTATGCAAAATAAATAATGTAACAAGGATTTTTTTAATCGCTGTTGCATGATGATTCTTTCTCTTCTAATGTCATTCTCAGCTTTTTCTGCATTTCGTTTTGCTTTTGTTCTTGAAATTTTTTAAACGAAAGACACTTTTTAATTCTGTGTGAGCTATTGCAATCGTCATAGTTGAATGCTGGCTTTCTTTCCATAAAACTGACAACCTTTTCAATAGCTTTTTCAATTTCAGTACAGGTTTCATCACAATCATGCACCTCGTCACTATCCTGTTGCAGATGTGTCTCGTCATCCTTTCCTCTTATTCCCATCATCTTTTGCACCAATACAAGCCATTTGAGTGAATTACGCATAAGCAATTATCCAAAGTAAATTTCCTGAAAAACAGAAATTTAAAATCAGTTACATATCACCCAAAATAGTTCAAATATACACATCAAAATCATGCCTGGATATGCGGGATTCTGGATATCAGGCACTTCGGATATGAGGGATTCCGGATATTCTACTGTGCTATGATTGTTTAGTTTTTATTGCTTGTGTAGACATCATACATTTATCTTATGGAGTTAGTGTTTATATATGTATCAATTTTTAAATTCTATGTTTTGTTTTCATTGGTTGCATAAACATGTCTATTCTTCATGATCAGAAATAGTAAAAGAACTGTACAGGTTCATTAAAAATACTGGAACAAGGAATGTAATATTTATGCTTAGACTGATATGAAAAAGAGCAATAAAAATCCAGAAAGATGTGTACCTGTGTTTTATAGGTTACACAAAGATGTTTGATAAAGTACATCACAAAGAGCTGCTGGAACTGCTCAGCAACCTTGACATATTTGGGAAGGATATTAGAATAATCAAGAAACTATACTGGCAGCAAACAGCCTGAATATGGATTAAAAATGAATTCAGTATATATACAAAATAGAAATGTGTATAAGAGAAGGAGATGTCTTCTCACCAAACATATTCAACTGATACAGTGAGGTGATTCTGAGAGAATTAGAAATCATTATTGGAGGCCACAATCTTAACAACATAACATATGCAGATGACACAATATTGATAGCAGACATAGAAAGGAAACAACAAGAACTTCTACAGAAGGTAGTGAAGGAAAGTGAGAAGAAAGGACTAAAGATATATTTCAAGAAGACAGAATGCATGGTTGTTTAGCAAAAGGAAGATCCTAACATGCAAATTTCAAATTGGAGATACCAAAATCAAATTAGTCAACAATTTAAATATCTGGGAAGGGTTCTGACAGAGGACAGAAAGTGTGACACTGAAATCCAAAGGTACATTGGGATAGTCAAAGATGCATTCTAAAAGCTAAGCAGAGTATTAAGAAATAGAAAAATTTGGTTAGAAACAAAGGAAAGAGTACTGAACTATTAAATATCAGTCCTCCTATTTGGCAGTGATTGCTGGACAATCTCACAGATGAAGAAGAGACTTGAAGCATCAGAAATATGGTTCTATAAGAGAACTCAGACAATAATATAGACCGAAGATGTGACTTAGAAAATTGATATTCACAGGACATATTGAAGGCAAGAGGAATACAATGTATAACCTACTTAATGAGTTTGTGTAAATGGATAGCAGAACAAGGTTTAGGAGTGATAACAAAAATTCAAATTTATTAAGAGCTAAAAAGGACAGGACATTGGGGAGAGCCATGATCGCCGACATTCAGAAGGAAACAGCATATAGAAGAAGAATGCATAATGCAACTGTATTAAAAATTGGTTTGTTAGTAGTTTGTTTTATTTGGATGATAAATATGATGAATTTTACAAGTAAACATGTAATGCCAGGATATATAATCTGCAAAATGTTTGGATCTTCCATTCTTTCATATAGTTTTTTAAATATTTGTGATATGAAGAAGGGAGGTGGGCATTTATTGTATATTGATTATTTATTTATATTCCTTGGGTGATATTTTCTATATAATAGACTGTTTTTTTTTGTTTTTTTTTTTATAAAGTGGAATTTTAAAAATCAAAATGATGGCCTGTGTTTATATATATATATATGTGTGTGTGTGCTTATATATATATATATACATATATATATATATACACACACACAACACACACATGTTTCATTGAATAATATAGACATATTGTGATTATTTTTTACAATAATCCTTTCTAGTTCTCTAAACAGTTTCTTGATGTTTGATGAAATTCATCAAGGAAGGTGCTGTAGTACTTTCGATCTTGTCTGAGGATAAACCTCTACTCCCATTCAAAAGACAGGAAGAAAACTGTTTATCTTATGAATCCCAGTTTCGGATGCATTGTTGATTGTATATTTTTGGTTGACCAAATCTTTGATTGTCTGAGAGCTATTGGTTAGAATTTTTGTGTTTGAAATAGTTAAAGCTTTTTTTAGTGGAGTGAAACATTTTTTTGGTAAATTACAATCTTAGTATTAATTAACAAGCATAATTTACATGTACAAGACTGTATTTGATTTTCTACAGGATAGGGAAGAACAAATCCTAATACATATCTGAACCAGCAGTAAAACTTACTGATCAGGTCTGGCAGTAAAGTGAGTTAAAAAAAACTCTTCCACACAAAACTGACAAAAAAGAATCATTATCATCACTATTAGTATAGTCACTGTACAACTTAGCACCTGACCATTTCTCTCCATAAATCCAGAGAGGTATTCATTCATGTGTAGTGTGTCTTGAGCAAGTAAACCTAACGGAGCTCATCCCTCTCAAACCACAGCCAATGTCTTCCAACTTGAAGACTCACTTTGGTATATGTCTGTTGATTCAATCAGGGGGGGCCTTTTGCCTTGACTACTATCTTCAATTGAAAGAAGCCCTCTGCCTAACAGTGCTATGTTGTCATCACATTGGTTGCATACATAGCTATTGAGCCCAGTCTACCTCATAGTGCTAGATGGCTATTGGCCCTGCAAGAAGGTTCATCCACCTATTGACAGATATTGTTTTAATCTTGCTGGGTGTCTCACCACCCTCCTCACCAGAAAGACCAGATGGATGAATCTGTCTAGTTGCCAATGATCCAGTCATGTGGCAAGTTGTAGTAGGTTACATGGTAACAGTAGCTCTTGTAGAATTACCTGTTATAATGATGAAAAGTATTTTCTGATAAAATTTGACTTGGTAGTTTGGTTTCTTCGATGCCCCTGTGTAAACATAGTTTACAAAAAAAAAAAGAAGCCAAGACATTTTATTTGACTTTTTCTTTTTAATTTAACAACAAAATACCAAACTGTTGGAAGAATTCCATCCTAATGTGGTAATTAAGGCTCAAGTCCCACAATTGCAAAAGATCTTTAATAATCTGATTCTATGAGCAGTTCATGGCAAACAAGTCAAAACTTTCTACTTGATTTTTATTACCAAGTGGGCAGTTCATGAGAAAAGTTATACAGACTTTGAAGACTGATAATAAAATATTGATTCTTGGCTTACAGACATCAAATCACCTCTTATCTTCCATATTATGATTTTCTCTTCCATCTTTGTTACCAAGAATTCATTTTTGGATTCCTTCCTTTGCTAGTTCTTACCTATTGTACTTAACACACAATATCTTACTGTCCATATCAGTATTTACAAACTAGCTTCATCTGATAATAGGCTACAAGTTTGTTGCACTCAGTGAGGATTAAACTCATGACACACTTGTAATGGTTTGCTGGATGAGATTGCTTACTATTAACCCATAGAAAAACATTCCTCTTATTATTGTTTTGTTAATCCAATCTATTATGGTTTTCTGTTGACTGTGTCACCAACTGTATAGTTGTTATCTAAAGGGACAGCCCAAGATGCAAGTTACAAATTGGAGATATCAGAATCAAGCAAGTACAAAAATTTAACCATCTGTAAAAGATAATAGAAAATATAATGCACGAATTAGAATGTGCATTGGAATAGCAAAAGATGCCTTAAAAAAAGTGGAGTAAAGAATACATTCCTGATGATTCTATGAATTCATCCAATACTATAAAGAGTACCATGGTATAAGGTTAGGAGTAACCATATTGGAGTCAGTCTTCGTACTATACCGATGTTACGGCAATAGCCTAAGCATTGCGTATAGAGAATACTTTAATGAGTTATGTTATACCAAGTACGAGTGTGTGTTATAACAATAACCTTACAAAAAAAAGTTTTAATAAAAAGCATTTAAAGAAACAGGAAAATTTTCTTAGAAGCCAAGAGAAGAGTGTTGAAAAGCTAAGTATTGGTTTAGTGCATAATTATCAGGCATTTTTTAAACAATATTTATTATGAAAAAAGGAACATAACAATTCAACAATAACATTTTTGTATGATTATTTGATAGCGTATGATTATTAACACACATTTTTATAATCTGAAAATAAAATAATATTTTTATTAAAAAAAGCAAAGAAAACAGCAATTTTTATTAACAAATAATTCGCCTACAAAAACGCCTGATAATTGTGCACAACTCAATAATATCAAATGTCTTATACAGTAGTAGAAATTGGACAATTTTCTCGCAGATGAAGAGAAGATTTCAGGCAAGAGAAATGTCGTCTTAGAAAACGATTCTGTGAACATGTGAGTAACAGCGACTTTTTAAGGAAAATTGGAACAAATAGGATACTATGTTCCCTTCCCCACTGAGAACACTCATTTCAATATACAGTTTAAGAGAACCCTGGAAGGGAGACACGATGCTTAAAGATAGTCTCTAAATGAAACATTTCAGTTATCTTAAAATGCTTGGACTGAAAGCATCTTTCTTTGTAGACGTTATTGGTCCTGAATCTTGCTTGATGGTGTATCTCAAAATACTTCAAGTCAAAAGTTACGACCTTTTCCTCTGAGAGAAAAGTACTGAATAAATTTACGTGTGACCCGATTCTCATCAGGTAAATTATTTTAGATAAAAATAATCTGTGAAACAGAAAACCTCTTTTTTAATTTATTTATGCTTTTGATAAGATGTTGATATCTCAGGTAGAATAAATTAGTCCCCAAAATTTGGTTTCTTTGTAGGGGTAGGGTCTTTTAGAACAACTTTAAAATTTCAACAGATAGAGGCTTCTGGCATTTTTTAGATTAAACTTTCAATTGATAGAGGGTCCTACTGATCTTTAGATTCATCTAAGCTCAGATAAAAAAACACCCGTCTCTGATTTAGTTTGAAAGAAAATAAAAATAATTTTTGTAATTTTCACCAAAGACATTTTTTAGCATTTTTTATGTTAATAGAAGTTTAAGTTTCATTTAATAATTGACATTTATTGTGAAAATACACAATTATGGCACAAGGCCAAGAAATGGTGAGAGGTTGAGCCTGGTCGACACTAACTATCCTAAACCTAGCTAATCTGATTCACGACCCATTCACTCATTACAATTTCCACATTCACCATAAAAACTCGTCTGTCACCACTCAATCCTCCATACACCACAATAGCACATCCTCTCAAGGGGGTCCTACAAAATGTGCCCCATACCATAAAAATATAATGATTATGCATACTTAAAAATTTATGGATGAATAAAATGAGTGGGTGGTGGGGAGATGAAACTAAACTGTTAACACAAAAGAAACTAAACATAACTGATGTTAGTAGGGCCCATCCAACCCTCAAAATGAGAGGCCGCTGTTATTCTGCCCATTCAGAGAAAATCAAGAGGCTCTCTCACTAAGGAAGTGGGAAAGGAGAAAAAATATATGGACATGGAAAATATAAAAGCTGACCCAGTCGAGATGAAAAGTGGAGCCAAAACAATCTGGGGAGGTTGGGAATCTCAACTTGGATCATAACCAAAGAGGCAGGAATGTTAGAATGTTAATGTCTATTCTTGATAACAAAACTGAACTTTGCTTACCTTCAGCTGAAACATTTAAAATTTCTATTTTCAATGGATGCCATTTGCTTTATTTAAAAGCCCTGATATATCTGAAATGGTCATAAACTGAAATATTTGAGAAGGGACCCCCAAAACTGTTGTTGATATGAAGATTCCCATACTACTTGTTTTATTTTTACGAAGAACACCCCCCCCTGTATTTATGGGGATCCAGGCAATTAAACCAATGAAAAGCTAACTTGAAATGTTGTTGCTGATCTGACCTTTGATCAGATTTGCTATTTTCCCCATATAATTTTTGTTTTACTATTTACTGTAAATAATATGATACCAATGGAATATGGAGGTAATGAGCATGAGTCGACTCTGTGGACATGGTCAGATAGATCTGAGCTGTCTGGACTGGGAGAATGACAGAATGTAGTTTACCTGAACATCTGCCATAAGAATAGCAGTAGACTAGCAACATTTTATCCTTGGTAAAGGAGTTGTAGGGTGTAAAATAATTCATCCCCTAGAAGCCCACGCAAACCTCACTTTCACACTCTGCCAGAGTTGGAAAGTAAGGGTTGTGCAGCTATAACCCAGATGTGCTCTGATCTGACCTGATAATTTTATTATATCACTCACACTTTTTAGTTTTGTCTAGCTGGTTGGAATGTTCTCTTCATGTTCAATATTGTAACAAAATTTGACAGTGTTGCAGTTGGAACATGAGAAGGGATCAGAATAGGTCATACCTCAAAAAAATAGCTGAGGATAGCTGATTTAGAATAAACACCCTCTTAAAAGAGATGCTTGAAGTCTATGAGGGGGTGCTGAAACGTTCCCCAAAAAGATCCACTAACCTAAACAGTTACTGTGACGTTTGGTCATTGAAATACAGATTTGAGGAAGCAGTTCCAGCTAAGTACTTGCCTGTACCCTCTTGTAATAACATGTGTATATCCTGCTCAAATAACACATAATTTGATGTTATTCTTATGCGTGTGTGTTTGTGTGTATGTATTCAAGCAGATTTTGTTAAATAATTTAGATGTATTATGTCTATTTATTTTTATTTTAATCCTTTCAAGTCCATGAATTAATTTCTTGGTGGCTGTAGAAAATTCATTAAGAAAATTTCAAAATTTTCTTCCAAATAATTTTTATTTTTCCAAGTACTTTCAATCTCATCTGAGACCATCTTCAGGTGGTTAAAATATCTGTGGATGTGAATACAGTAGCTTGATAAATTCAAAATATATTTTCTGTGTTCATTTACAGCATTTCAAATTTTAACGCCCTATATATAATGTACCGAGTGTGACAGCAAATTGTCCATCCCACAAAATGCTTAATTTTTTAAAAAAATATTAAACTAACTGAGATTCTTTTTTCCAGGTTTTCAGATGTTTAGCCATCTTGAAAACCATTTGTCATAGGAATCACAGAAAAACACTTTGAGTTATTCTGTTAGAAATAGAAAAAGTTAAAATTGTTTTGTGTTAGCCCCAGTCTTATCAAATGAGAAATGGTGAGAGGAAAAAGATCATTCAGGCCTTCAGTAATGATACCAACATTCATACTCTGACTTCCATCTTCAAAGTCTATTCAAGAACCATCAAGCGAACGGTGAATGAGTTTAAAAAAGAGGGAACAGTAGAGAGGAAAACTGGATCAGGAGGTCACAATAGGAAAAGGGATCATCATTTTAATTTAGAGCTAAAGTGATCAATTAGAAAATATCCAAGTCAATCCATAAAATACTTGGCACTTGAGAGAGAGAGGAGATTTTAGCTATGACAGTCCAAAGAGCAGTGAATGTACATGAAACCTATAAGGCACTTTATTACTCCAGTACAGAAAGGTAGAAGGTTAGAGAGGGCAAAGATCATCTTGAATAAGTTGGAAAATGATCCTGGAATAATATATATATATATATATTTGAATTTTATTTTAATACTTCATGAGCTTCCGATCCTTAACTATGATTAATTAATGATGAACATATCATTTTCATTTATGATCAATTTTGTCATGATTCTTCTGTTAAGCTTGGAAAATAATTATATATTCTTATTGCTCAAAGTAGAAAATTCCAGTAAGTTATCTTTAATCGTTTCTAAGATACAATGCTTCAAAGCTTAATCTAACAAAGGAACAATTTTTCTGTTATGCCTAGTATATACACACACATGCTGTGTATTTAGATAGTGAATGTTCTTTATGGCAAATATTATTAAAATCAACAGAGGTTTTGTGTCAATTGATTTTGCTGATTGATGATTCCAAATTCCAAATAATCCTTCTTAGACAAGGAATAAATTCTGTTAGAAATAGTCCAAAGTTCATTGTAGTAGAAATGTACAAAAATTATGTTAGATGTACAACAAATATGGTAGAAATTTTCAAGTTTCTTAAGTCATCATCTCTAAAAAAAATATTGGCCCTCCACCTCCACCTCCACTCTGTGTTCACCTCAGTATTCACTTATATATATATATATATATATATATATATATATATATATATATATATATATTGAAGAACTCTAGGTTTCTGAACAACTTTGTTTAAGAACAAGACAATTTAAGATGAATTTGCTATCATCCAATTCACTCATCATGTGTGCAATATTCAATATATATTTTCTTCTCTACAACCAGCTTGGCATTTAAAGGTTTCTGGTAAATAAGTCTTTTACTGAATACCATTAGGAATGTAGAATTTCAAAGGAATTCTTGCTATATACAATTCATGTATATGTACATAACAAGCTTGATGATTTTGTATACTGTTTTCAAGATTCTTTTTTTTTTAAGTTATACATTACTTATATTCACGCAAGTATAGTCTTGTTTATTTTATTTTATTTTTAAACCTTATTTCTTTTTTGTTTTCTTTTTTTTTTTCCGCTGAATGACATAATCTATTTATCAGAGGTGATCAATAGTGTTTACAAACAGTAATGTCAGTGGAGTTTTTGTGTCATTTGCCTTGAGTTCTTGACTCTCTTGTTTGTTTCTGGTTGTTTTTTTTTTTTTTCTGTTTTTTTTTTTTTTTTTTGCTATTAATGTTTATTTGTTTATGTTGTTTGAATCATTTTCTTCAATTTTAGATAGACAATTACCAACCTAACTCTCGGCAGCTTCTCTTCCTTATTCTTCTCTCTTGAATTCTACAGAAACTCTCTCCATTTTGAAATAAGGTTAACTATGCAGGTTAGTTATTTGCACATAGTTTTGATTTCACTCATCATTTTACTGTAATTTAAACTTATAATAGGATGTGTAGGTGGTGAAACAGATATTAATGTAGACAATGGAACAAGCAAGCCAAGTTCAAATTCTACGCTAATCTGTTGCATTCACTTTCATACAAATGCACTTGGGAAAGGTATAAATCGATGACTTCTCTTCTTAGCTATGGATTAAATAATGTAGTAGACTAGGATCTCTAGCCTTGGGTAGCAATCAATTTAAAAGAAACAACTTTGATTTCTGAACCGTGTAGGAGGGGAGGCAATGGACAACCACTACATTGTCTTTTCCAAGAAATCATAATAATTCACAGATATCAGAGAAAAGGAAGTTGTCAAGGTCCATTATCACCTACATCCTGAATGGATGTTGCATTAAAACTAAAAACTCATGACTGATTTTGTAGGACAACAAATAGTACTCAACTGTATAAGAAGTTGAGTCTCCTCTCTGACCACTTGTATTTGAGCCAGTTGGTGAGTGGTTTATATAACAAACTGGGATGTTCCATTCTGTTACTGGGCAGGCCTAGTCTCTAGGTTCTGATTGGCTGCTGACTTTGATGTGGATACGGTAGTCAATAAATATCCATCATTAGGCTGTGAATGCTGTCTATATTGAGTTACAGCCAACTTTCTTTTTGTCTGCTAACTGGATGCTAGTTGGGAACTTCCTTGCGAGGGTGAGTGTCACATTTTTTCTTCTTCAATTTTCAACATTCTTCATGTTACATATAATTGTATTAAGATTTATTCATCTAGACAGTCTATTTCAAAGATTATAATGACCAAACTACAGATTAATTCCTCTGATTTACCTCAAAGATTCTTGATAAAATCCAAAGGAGAATCTGCATTGTTATTGGTCCGGACCTGGCATCTTCACTTCAGTCACTTTCCCACCACTGTAATGTAGCTTCCATGTGCATTTTCTATAAATACTTTTATGGTAATTGTTCTGATGAGCTTTCCTCTATGATACCTAGACTTTATTAATTTAAGTACTAAATTGGTGGCAAGGTCTCATCCTTTGACAGTTGAAATGGCTAGATGTTACTGTAAGTTCTATCCACACACTTTCTTCTCTCACACTTCTCAATTGTGGAACTCTCTTCTGGTTTCTAGTTTCTCAGTCTGAAGTTCAAAAATTTAAAAGCATTGTCAATCATTATCCTCTTAGTTCCTATCCTTGGCTGTTCTCACTCAATAATAGTTTTTCTTTTTCTCATATTCTTTCACACTCAGTAATTCTCTGCATCTTAATGGCTTTATTACCTTGCTTGAGATGAAATGATATAAAAAGGTGTTGCTACTGGAAAATATGATGTTACTATCTAATATTTAAGCCATAATATGCCAAATTTCTCTTTTTTTTACTTTATATTTACTGACATGAGGTAGAGAAAAATTTTGGCCTAAGAATTAAATACTGGCTAGTGACATTATAGTTTCCAATTATTCCAATTATTATTATTAAAAATACAGCTTTAAGTGCCGAATCTAGGTGTGTCATCAGTGTTGTGGCTCCCATGTCACTAGAAGTTTTGGGTTGAAATAAAAAACAGACTTCTTTGATGGGTGACCCAACAGAATATGATCAGTATTTGGCCCACACCCAGAATAAAATTTGCTACTAGCTTTAGGATGTGCTTTATATAAGTTCCCCCAGAAGACAGCAACTAATCAAGACTTCACGATGTTATAGATCAGGTATGCCTGGTTGTACGGATCTTCCAACCTGCAGCCAAGACAGGGTGTTTTTTTACTTCCTACCCTTTTAACTTCTTTATTATATCTTATTTGTTTGGTCTTTCTCTTTTTATAACTTTCCTTTTTATTGTTATTTTTTTCTTATTTTTTTCTTAACTACATTTAACAAAATGTATACAATAGTGATTAAAATGACTTAGACTGTTTACAAAAACACTCCTAAAATACGGTATCAAAAATTTGGGGTATTGATTGAAACATTAAAATTCCATTTAAAAACTAAGAGAAATAACATTTAACTAAAATAGCAGTGCCAAGTGTAAAGGAAAGGTATGCATTTCTGGTTTTGTTATTATCTTTTCAAAATTAAATGGTCACGTTGAATAGTTATAATGTTATAACACTTGTAGTTTCACTAAATGACCTTTTGTGGAATTGTGGATGTCAGAATTGAAGTTTCTTTTTTTTTTATTAGAATTGATTAACAGATTCTAAACAGTGATAAAACTAACATTATTCTTTATATCTTGCAGTTTGTATGATTTTATATATATATATATATATATATATATATATATATATACACACACACACACATATATATATATATATATATATATATATTTTAAGACATTTTTATGTTTATACATTCTTTTTATAGATACAAATATTTAAGTAAATGATCTGTTTTATAATAAACAGTATTAACAACATTTACTGGTCTGAATGTCTGAGAAATTGTCATAGAAAATATTCATCCTCCGACAGGAATCAAACCTGTATCCTATATGGAACCGTCATATAGCCTGACATGCCTTTAACCGATTTGGCCACAGAAGAGCATTTGGTTAGCAACGTTGATTTTACTGTCTTTAAACTACAATCTTCCATGATTTTCTCACGTACATTCATATCTGCTCTATGCGTACCCAAATGTAAACAAATGACGTCACACATAATGAAATGGAAAAAGTCTGACAATTATTTTAAAACATTTTTATGTTTATGCATTCTTTTTTTACAGATACAAATATTTAAGTAAATGCTATGTTTATAAAAACAATATTAACAACATTTACTGGCCTGAATGTCCGAAAAATTCTTCATAGAAAATATGTGTCCTCTGACAGAAATCAAACCTGTATCCTATATGGAACTGTCATATAGCCTGACATGCTTTTATCGATTTCGCCACAGAGGTGCGTTTTGGTTAGCAAGGTCAATTTTACTGTTTTTAAACTACAATTTTCCATGGTTTTCTCATGTACATTCATATCTGCTCAATGCGTATCCAAATGTAAACATGATGCCACGCATTATGAAATGGACAAAGTCTGATAATTATTTTAAGACATTTTTATGTTTATCCTCTCTCTCTCTCATTCATATATATATATATATATATATATATATATATATATATATATATATATATATATATATGAGAGGGAGGATATGTATGCATGGCTAAGTGGTTAGAACATTAATTTTCCAACCACGAGACCTTGGTTCAAATCTCATAATGGTCAATTTATCAGGAAGGTGACTGCTTTTATCAATCAAGAGAGGCAATCCCAGCATGTGATATCTTTTTGGGTAGACAGAACTGTTGGAAAGCTGTCAATGGTTGTTCTAGCACAGTCATAAGACATCGTGACTGAGGACGCTGTTCAAACTGCTGATCATGATTATAAGCCCTCTTCCAGAAACAGTAATGTTCACTCAGCATAGTTGCAGTATAAATCACAGGCAGGCTCTGTAGGTGTTGTGCAAACACAAATGTACCTGAACAGGTGTCTGCAACAGGGATTGGCTAGATGTTTTTGGAAAACAAATAGTCATTACTGGATACATTTGGAAAAATTTACTTTTCTTTTTTGGTAATGAAATAGACCCATTCTCATCTTGAAAATCAGAATCTAATAATGAGAAATTTATCTAAGACCACACCTGTACACACAGCCTAAAACTAAAAAAAATTTGCTCACACCTTGAAATTGTTTTTACATCTGTGGATTTTCTAAAGTAAATGATGTCATGGCAGTCTTTATTTATTTTTATTCTAAATATATATTTAAAAACATCTGCCAGATAGTAATTTCAGAATGATGAAAATTAAAATTTTTTATGTTGTAAGCAAAAAAACAAAAAATTATAATTGAATTTAATTATAATTAAATTCACAATAAATTTTCTCCCATGACTGATAGAAAACATCAGTGGCTGATCAGATAAGTAAACATACCTATCTCTAACCTGAATAGGTTAAAAAAATGCATTTTCTCCATAGATTATTAGATTGTTAAGTTGCTGAGTCATGATCACCCACATACTGGAAAGACTCAACACACAAAAGATTCAATTCTGGGGCGAGACAAATTGTGTTTTTTATCACCAGTATTTTTTCCTTTGAGTTCAACCCAAGCAAAGGCAGTAGAACCACTAAGATACAAGAAGTTACTAGGTGCGGAAGAATGAGAAAACAGAAAACATTACAAAAAGCAGTTGACATGCATGTAAATTTTGAAGATTAAAATTGGCTGGAAAGCATGGAGCCAGAAGAGAGTTTCACAAGTGAGAAGTGTGAGTAAAGAAACTGTTAGCATAGAACTTATTGTTACATCTAGCCATTCCAAATGAAACTGCTGAAATCTTGTCATCGGTCTAATACTGTCTCATAAAGTCAAAAATCAGTTAGTTTACAGAAAAGGCACAGGGAGACAACTTTACTGTAATGGGAAAGTGACTGAATCCAAGATGCCAGGTCAGGACCAATAATATTGCTGATTCTTCTTTGGATTTTATCAAGGATCTCTAGATGTATAACTGGAGCACTGGATCATATGTGGCAGCAATATTCTAAGCAAGGATGAATGGTAGACTTATAGATATGTAAGATAGATTTTGGAGAGTAAAACTGTCTAGCATGACACAGTGAACCAACTTTCTTAGAATTAAATAAATAAAAATATGTATCTTAAATCATGTTGGGTAATTTTATCTTTTAAATCTTTGAATATTTTTTTTTTAATTTCTGATATCTGCAAGGAATTTAGTTGAAATTCAAATAATTTAATGCCCATTAAATTTACTTTTTGTTATAAATTAATAATTACTCTTTATTTCTTTTTAATCATTTATATCTTATTTGTTTAATATTATCAATATTTGTGTTCATATAAAAGAAAAATTAACAAAACCTTTTTAATTTAACCCCTAGTAGCCATGTATAAAGTGATTTTCAAAGCATAGCTTAGATGTGGCACAAGGTCAAAAGTATGGGGCACCCAGTAAGGTATGAACTCACTATTCAGTCGTAATTGATCCATCAAGACAAGCTCTCTAATCATGACACCACAACAAAATGCCCAGCTATTTACCAAAAGTAGGCTTAGATGTGGCACAAGGCCGAAAGTATGGGACACCCAGTGAAGATCAAACTCACTATTCAGTCATAATTTATTTAGCGAGACAAGCTTGCTAACCATTACACCACCTTGAGGTGCCCAAGTAGACGTGTATATGTTTTTACTGAAAGTGTCTTTTTCAGAAAGTGAAGAAATAAACACATCCAAAATATAACTTTCAAAAACCAGCTACAGACGTGTTTATACATTGATTTTGATTCTTTTTATGCCCTTCTGGGCTTGAAACAAGTCCTATTGTCAACTTATATGTTTAGTAGATGTGTTAGTCACCACTCAGGTACTTCAAGGTGCCTCAGTTTCTTAGTTACTACATTAAAAACAAATAAAAAATTTTTCTGAAAATGAAACGTTTTTCTCAAAATAATTGGCAGGGAAGGGGTTAATGCAATAAATCAAGAAGGAATTTTTGGTGTAAATTTTATTAATTCTTTTTTGATGGTAAAAAATATTATGTGGGATTATTTCTGAGACTGAAAGAAAAGAAAAAGTTTAATAAATTTATGAGATTTTTTTTCCTCACTTTCACTTCCATATGAATTGAATATTTAGTTTTTGTTCTTTTTTAAAGTTTTTTCTCTGGAAACTTTAGCTGCAGTCTTCTTCGTAAGTGATACAGTAAATACATTAATTTCTCAACAGACTTTAATATTCTTCAAAAAATTACAAGAATTCATCTTTCATATCTTGCCCATCTGATCACCAAAGTTAAGCAATACTAAGTCTGGTTAGTACCTTGGGAATACCAGTAAAATAAAGTTAGCATAAAAACAAAATGGGAACAAGACAAGGAAAACAAAAGGGTAGGCCAAAGCTATTTTATTGAAAAAACGGCCCCCCAAAAAGTAGTACCCTGAAGATCCATTAGGTGAAACCTTGGTAGTTAGTTCTGGCTCACTAGGTTTTTTAGATTTTGCTCTACTTAGTGTATTGAGCACTTTTATGTATTTACTTAATTTACTCTGCCGGAGTTTTTTTTCTTTTGACTTGGCATTGCAATGCTGATTGATTAGTTTTGACTAACACGAATATCTTTTCTTTTTTTTTTACTGAAATTTTTTTCCCTGATATCAGTTTGCTCAAATATATTTTTATTTATAAAATGTATTATCCGGGTTTTTTTCACACTGCTAGAGTATATATATATATATATATATATATATATATATATATATATATATATATATATAATGTTATTTATATATTTAAATATATATTTAAATGCTCTGTTTATAATAAACAGTAATAACAATATTTACCAGCCTGAATGTCCAAGAAATTTCATAGAAAATATGCATCCTCTGGCAGGAATCAAGCCTGTATCCTACATGAAACCATCATATAGCCTGATGTGCTATACCAGTTTAGCTATGAAGGACCATCAGGTTAAGAAGGTTGATTTTACTGCTTTTAAACTACAAATTTGCTAACCAGGATGTGAAGTGACACAATTCAACGTCTAAATAAATGAAAGTGAGTAAATGATGTTCTTGAAATTTGTTTATTTATTGCAAATTATTAATTAAACTATTTTAATTTGGGATTAATTTATGTGTTATATATCTTAAGATCAATTACATTGCAGATCCTTCTTTTGATTTTGTCAAGAATCTTGAGATGAATAGCCGAAGCAGCAGACCAGATATGGCAACAGTATTCAATGAATGGACCAATGGTAGATTTGTAAATGTGTAAGATGTACTCTGACAAGAAAAACCTTCTAGCATGACAAAATAAGGCAAATTTCCTCGTAGTAGATGCAGCTGTTGATTCGATGTAAATGTTCCACTTCAAGTCAGCTGAAAGACCAAGAAAATGCAGTGAGAGGCTCTCTTGGAAGTCAAGCATCAGTCATGCTGATGGCAGGTAAGGAAGTTTCTCTATGGTGGTTAAAAGAGAGCAGTTTAGTTTTGGAGGCATGAAATCTTACAAGCCATTTCCTGCCCTAATTAACCACTGATTGGAGGTCCTTTACAAGTACAGTGACCAAGTGAAATTTGTCAGCTCTGACAGATTTACTATTGAAGCAGGAGTAAATGGCAGTGACATCTACATAAATGCTTATTTAGGAACTGATGACATCATGAAGATTATTGATGAAGATCAGAAACAGAGTCGGGCCTAAGATAGTCTTTGGGGACACTAGCATTCCTATGAAAGAATCTACATGTGAGCCCATTCAGAACGACCTTCATTTCACGATTTGATAGGACTGATTGGATTACATGAAATAATTATCTAATAATACTGTAACCTTGAAGCTTACATAGAAGACCAGCATGCTAAACCTTGTCAAATGCCTTTGAGATATTTAAAGCCACAACTCAATCTTCACCATTATTATCAAGAGCTTGATATACATATTCAGTAATGGCTGTATGTCAGTGGTAGACCGGACAAAATAGAATCCATATTGTTTGTCTGAGAGTAGGCCATGAGAGGTAAGATGCTTAACCACTTCAGCATTGATTAAAGCTTCAAATACTTTGCTGAAAGGTGGTAGGAGACTGATAGATAGAGGTGTTAGAAGGTTCTCCGGACTTCTTAAAAACAGGGACTATATTTCATGATTAGATAGGAACAATTGGATTAAATTAAACAAATGTCCAGTAATACTGTAGCCCTGTAGCTAAACCCTGTCAAAGGCTTTTGAGAGATCTAGAGCCACATTATTATCAAGAGCTTGATATATATATTCAGTGATGGCTGTAAGCACATCAGTGGTAGACTGTGCAAAATGAAATCCATATTGTTTGTCAGAGAGTAGGCTGTGAGAGGTAAGATGCTTAACCACTTTAGCATTGATTAAAGCATTGAATACTTTGCCGAAAAGGTGGTAGTAGACTAATAGGGCAATAGTTAGAGAATTCAGAAGGTTCTCCAGAGTTCTTAAAAACAGGGATCACTGAGGAGAACTTTGAGACTGGAAATCAAGAATCAGTGAGGTAATAGTTGTATAGTTTGGAGAGAATTGGAGCCAGCTTGGGAGCACATTTCTTTAGGACTATTGCTGGTATCCCATCACCACCACTTGCTTTATGAGAGTCTAATTTAGAAATGATGTCTGAGACCAACAACTGGGTTATACACATATCACCCAGTAAAGACTCAATTTTAGTGGGGAAATCAGGTATGAGTACTCCACACAAAGGACTAACAAAACTTTACAGAAAGGCACTGACCAATTATAAGGTAGAACATCATCTTGGAGACCAAGTACATTATTTTTAAACTGAAAGTGGATGTTATCTGTGTTGTTAAATGGTCTGGTTTGCCAACTTGATGTTTATGCTCATGACACAACTATTTACCCCTGTCTTAATAGCAAATCTGATAGTAAAACTGGCAGCCAACCTTGGCAATAACATTGTTATCTTCTGGAGCAAGAAATGGCTTGTAAATGGCTCCAAAACGAGAAAATCATTTTGGCCTTCAATCAGCGTGGCTGATGCCAACCACCAAGGGAGGAATTCATTATGCCTTCTTGGTCTCACATTTTCTACTGACACAAAGTGAAATGACTATATTGAATCAATTGTGAGATTTATTGGTTTAGTGCATTTTTCTTGTTGGAATCCATCTTGCACATTTATAAATCTATCATTCAACCATGTGTTGTTGCCATATTTCATCTAGTACTCTTGCTATTCATCTGGAGAAAATCCAAAGAAAGCATCTGTTATCAATCATGACTAAACATCTTAACTTTAGTCACTTTCCCACTGTTGAAACGTGTCTTCCCTGTGCCTTTTCCATAAATATTTTCATGGCAATTGTTTAAATAAGCTGTCTTCCTTGATGTCTTAATCACAATTATTTAAGTGTAGTAGTAGATAGGTGGCAAGGCCTCATCATTTTAATGTTGAAGTAGCTAAATGGAAAAGTTGTATTCTGATAGTTTCTTTTCTCACAGTTGTCGATTGCAGAACTCTCTTCCGGGTTCTTGCTTCCCTGCTACCTACAATCTTCAAAAATCTAAATGCAACATCAATCAACATCTTCTGTCTTCCTAAACCCTGTTCTTTTATTGTCCTTTCTCCTCCTGAATGAGAATTGTGGTTTAAAAACAGTAAAATTGACCTTGCTAATGGAAATGCTCCTCTGTGGCTCAATCAGTAAAAGCATATCAAGCTATATGACGGTTCCGAATAGGATACATGTTTGATTCCTGTCGGAGGACACATATTTTCTATGAACATTTCTTGGGCATTCAGGCCAGTAAATGTTGTTAATACTGTTTATTATAAACAGAGCATTTTCTTAAATATTTGTATCTATAAGAAGAACGTATAAACATAGAAATTGCCTCAAAATAAATGTTGAACTTTGTCCATTTCATATTTACACGTCTTACACAGAAACTATAATACATGTATACTACACAAGCAGTTCAAAAATGGCAGACAGATAGGTAGTTTTACTTGTAATAATTCCCAGTGGGAATCTGAGTTGCCGGAGGATTCTTTGGTGTTTCTGGAGAAGCTATATTTAGGATTCCTAATGGCGATTCAAGTAGGCTATATCACTATGCAATCAGGAAACAGTGAGATGCAGTTTTTTTCCAACATGTGGACTGCAAGACAGTTTCTATATCTGGTGAAGACATATTTTCAAGGGAAAATGGCACCAAGTGCTTGTAAGTTAGTCCATGTGGTAGCAGGCTGGCCTGGGCAAAAGTCACCCATCACCCATTCAAACAGTCAATTCATGTATCTTGACTCCAGGCAACTGACAGATTGACCACTTTTGCCACTCTATAAAGTGAGATCATAAAGAGATTGTTGTGTGATCTGTGTGATTGCATCTCAACCAAAGGGAGATAATCACTTTTTGTATCCCTACAGTGTTACAAATCAGCCAATGCAAAAATAACAAAGTGGGTAGTTAACATATACATTTATACAGTTAGATTTCAAAATAAAACATGACTCAAGATATGAGATATTGGGAATATCAAAATCCTCCATATACAGAAATTTAACTGACCATTAACGGACAGCAAAATATATGACTGACCATTAACAGACAACAAAATATATGATTCAGAAATCCAATTCTTCCCATGATAAGAAGAATTAATGTGCTCAGTTTATTTTTCTAGTCTCTGCTCCTCAACAGGATGGATTTGTCTAAGGAAAAATATCTTGTATTTTAGTGTCTTTTTCATTTAAAAAAAAAAAAAAAAAGCAATTGCAACTGAATATTTTTTTGTTGTTTTTTGTAACCTTTTGGGCTTCCATACTTGAAAATTAGGGATATTAATTTTAGTAGGGATTAACAGAACTCTAATGATTATGTTCTAAGTGGAGTTGACGAAAGCTTAAGATAATTTTTAAATCACTGATTAATAGAAACGTGTCAGATTATCTGCAGATATTTTGTCAGAAGCCATTATGTCCCATCAATCGGGCCCTTCGTCTCTTGGTCATATTCGATTTTTACTAAGGGAAAAAAATTTCCAAAAGTTAGTAAGATCATAACTCGGATATCTCATCTAATTCTCAATTATTTTCTCCTTTTCCCTTTTTTATCATTTCTTGATTTGTTTATTTATGATCCGTTTATTAATAGCCGGGCTGAAATCTCGTCAATTTAATTAAATCTTCCATTAGATATTTTTTCTTGAATTGGCTATGTTCATTAGCTTGTAAAGTAATTCAAATTTATTACACCTGAAATTTTTTTTGTTTTATTTTGATAAGATGGTAATATTGGGGAGAGAGAGATGTGCGCACATAACGAGAGGATTGAAGTAGAAAAATTGAAATTTTTCCAAGAGTGTCTAAAGAAAAAAGAAATCTGTGCAACTGTTGGTGGTGAAGAAAACGTGGCAATATATCAGAGTAAAAGATTGTGCTAATTTAACGTGGTTCTTTCTGACATTTTTGATGAAAATGTTGATAAAAATAAAATTCAACAGAGACTTTTTACACATTTTTTCCAATAAATATGCGTGCATATAAGTTTCTGTGATTGAAAGTATAAAAATTTACGCATGAAAAGATTATATTGACAAAAGGTTATAGCTAAATGTATTTCATATGTGTGCATACATGACCTAGTTATGTATGTAGACGATATATATATATATATATATATATATATATATATATATATATATATAGTTTTAAGATGTGCTATATTTATGGGATAAAGTGCTCAATATCAGAGATATAGTGTATGGAAATATAAAAGTGAACATTGAAGTCAACACTCAGAGTCGACAGACTGTTTCATGCTAGACACAATCATCAGTGGGGAAAATAAGAATTTCCTCCACTGCTAATTTTCTGAGTTTCTCACCTTACAATAGCAGATTATATATATATATATATATATATATATCCCATTATACTATAGGTTATATATATATATATATATATATATATATATAAAATATTTGTTCAAAATTATAACATATGCATGTTATAACATCACTACAAAAATTGCAATTTTGCTTCAACACTACCAGTGTCTTATCAAGTGATGGTGTAGATTTAAAAAAAAAAAAAAAAGATTGTTATAATTTTGAATAAATATTATTTCCTCTACTCTGTACTGAGCACTCTTTTAAGAATAGTGTTTTTGGTTATTGGAATTTTATTCCATCTGTATCCAACTTATACTTGTATATATATATATATATATATCTGTTACTGGACTCTCCTGTAAATTTCGACCTATGAGTTTCAAGCAACTCAGAAACTGAAAACCTGACCCCGCACACAAATCCTTTGATTATAGTGGTGAAGGCTTTGTGCAGAACCAACCACACTTTTTGAAGAGCCAAATACAGTGACCTGTTATACGACATGCCACAAAGTCCCCAAACGACGCTCAGGAGGTTTTGAATTAAGAGTTGTCTTTCTCCTAGACCAGTGGCCATCCAATCTGTCCTGCCATTTACCCATAGCTAGTGGGTGAAAAAGAGGATTCATATCTTTTCCAAGGGTATTAGTATATAAACGAATGTAATGGGCTTGGCTAGAATTTGAACTTAGCTCTCTGATACTTCAGTCTGAGCTGCTATCCATTCGTGCTTCCTATATATATATATATATATATATATATATATATATTATAATTTTTTCATGTATGCAGAAACAATTTACTCACTACAAAGATGCAACCTTGTTTTGGTGCATTTAGTTGACTGGTGCAACTAAATGCACCAAAACAAGGTTGCATCTTTGTAGTGAGTAAATTGTTTTTTATTTATATGAAAAATTATAATAATTATTGCTCTACTGTTGGTATTGAGCTCTCTTTTGAATTAATGCTGTTAACATTATTATTTATATATTATTTTCATTCTCATTACATTTGTACATACATATATATATATATATATAGATAGATAGATATAGATATATATATATATATATATATATATATATCGATAGATGATGGCACTGTCAAAATATCCTCTTGTGTGTGTAGAAGGTTATATGAAGGTTATTTATATGATCTCTTAAGACAAGCATTTATTCTAAATTTTTTTTTTTTTTTTAATATCCTATAGTTTATTCTCCGATTAAAATCTTAATTTCATTGTCTATTTGTCATTTATTGTAAACTTAATATTTTGCCATTTCTTTTCATTGATTAATATTCATGTTGCTTCTTACAGTATTCTTTGTTGGAGATTTTCACTGGCATTGCCTGCTCTCTAATTTGCAGTTGAGAAACTCTTATCTACTAAAGAGCAGACAAAATATGATTCAAAGCATCAGAAGTAAGAATAATAATAATTAGTCTGATTTTCGCTCTGCTTCTCTGAAACTTTTGTCATGAGAAAACAAACAAATATTTAAAATGAATAAATGAATGCTTTCCTGATTAGAATATTCGACCTGAAACTTGGAGTCATGGACAAATCCGCACTGCCAGTATTTAGCTGCTTGAACAGCATTATAAAATTGACTTACAAAAACTGATACTATACTGATCCTTGGGAAAAAGCAAGGCAGTAGTAACACTTTGATCTAAAAAAAAAAAAAACAACTGTGCACAGATACTACAATGATCTGGGATTGAGAGTCAGGGTATGGAAACCTGATCCAAGAAAATATGCACAGATACTACATCAATCATAAGGATAGAGCCAGGAAATTAAACTTTGATCTTAGGAAATGTGCTCAGTATAGCCTTGGATGGCAACTGCAGAAAGAAATGGCAACCTATCGCGGGAAAAAACTTCCTCGTCAGTCATCTATTGAAAGATACATGATTGCCTAAGCGTGTATCATGCATGGCACATAACTGACTGATACTACATCAATCCTGAGAAAAGAGATAGAGAGGGAAACTTTGATTTTAGGAAATGTGCACATATACTACAATGATCTGAGAGTGAGAATCAGGGTGTAACATCCTGATCCAAGAAAATATGCACAGATACTACATCAATCCTAAGGATAGAGCCAGGGAATTAAACTTTGATCTTAGGAAATGTACACAGATACTACAATGATCTGAGAGTGAGAATCAGGGTGTGACATCCTGATCCAAGAAAATATGCACAGATACTACATCAGTAATAAGGAAAGAGCCAGGGAGTTAAACTTTAATCTTTAGAAGTGTGCACTGCAATGATCTGGAGTGTAGAGCCAATTTATTTTCTCTGAAGTGTCAATCTGTATGTAAATAACACTTTCATTTTTTATGGGTATAACGTTAGTTATTTGATATTTGAATGGTTATATAGTCAATTCAGATTTGTCTGGTACAAAGTCACTGTAGTAGAGTATTTGTAAGGAAAAAACTTACAGAACTAACAATTAGGTCCAAAACCAATCTTGCTGACCAATGTACCTTATTTGGTACCCAACAATTTATGCAACCACTTTCTTTTTTTTTTTTTTAAAGCAAATTGCCCCAAGCAAGGCAGGAGTGCCACTAGCATGCAAGGGTTTACAGAGAGTGAGAGTAAGAGTAAAGATGGGTGTTTGGGAAAAGGCTAGAGAGAAGGACAGGGATCAAGGTCAAGGTATCAAAAGATGTCGATTGACATTACATTTGAATATTTGAAGATTATAGCTATCAGGGAAGCAAGTGATAGGAAGGAAGTTCCACTGATGGTAAGTGCAAGATAAGAAGCTCTTGGAGTAGAAGAGGTGGCTACATTTAGCCGTTTCAACAATGAAAATATTTGGACCGAGATGCCAAACTAGTAGCACACTTAAATTCATGCAATGTCAGAACTAGTGAAAGTAGCTCATTGGAGTAGTTGACATGAAAGTACTTGTAGAAAAGATTGCCTGAGGTTATCAAAAATCACCTATCTTTACTTATATTGCTGACATGCTAGACCCAGAAAGAAAATTGCAGGATCTCCTAGACAAGGCAGAAAAGAAAAGCAGGAAGAAAGGACTGTCAATTATAAAAAGACAGAATGTATGGTCATTAGCAAGAGTATCAGCCCAAGATGCAAGCTATGAATTGGAGACATCAAAATCAAGCAAGTACAGAAATGGAGAGTTTCTTAACAGATGACAGAAAATGTGATATCAGAATATGAAGGCACATTGGAACAATGAAAAATGCCTTCCAAAAGCAAAGCAAAGCAAAGTATCACAGAGTTTTAATTTTTCTGTCAGACATATTATGGCATAATCAAATTGACATTAAAAATAATGGCTAAAAATCTTTTTTATGCAAAAATTAATGACTATTTATGCTAACTTGATTCTGTGTTATTGCAATTAAAACCAAAACTAACAAATAATTTTTAATTACAACAGGAAAATATCATTAGAAACAAAGAAGAGTGTTGAACTACTATTTAATATCAATCCTCCTATATGGCAGTAAGTGCCAGACAATTTTCTCACAGATAAAGAAGGGACTTGAAACCACAGAAACAAAGAAAAAGGTGCTGAACTTCTATCTAATATCAATCCTTCTATTTTTTTTTTTTTTTTTTGAACAATGTTACCCCATGCAAGGCATTAAAGCCACTGAATCACAAGATGTTACTGGGTGGGGAAGAGTTAGAAACAGGAAGATTACTAAGTGAGAATAAAAGATGAGTAATCAAGAGGACAGTAAATAACAAATGACATTGCATTTAACTTTTTGTAAAATTCTAGAAAACTTGGAGCTGAAAGGGAGTTCCACAAATGAGAAATATGAGAAAAGAAACCATTAGCATAGAATATGATTACTACTAACCAATTCAACTGTAAATTGAAACATTTTTGCCATTTTAGTAAATGACTTAAATTCAAAAAGTCTAGGTGTTATAGCAAAAGAACTCATCTCAACAATTACCATGAAAAGTATTTATAAATAAAGAAGATATTTGAGGCAACAGAAACAAAGAAGAGTGTTGAACTGATATTTAATATCAATCCTTCTATATGGCAGTGAGTGCTAGAAAATTTCCTTACAGATGAAGAGGAGACAAGGCAACAGAGGGTATGGTTCTATAGGAGGATACTGAGAATACTAAGAGTGGAACATATCAGCAACAAGGAAGTTTTATGGAAAAATGGAAACAAAAAGGACGCATGCACTTTGAATCAGAATTGAAATTTCTGGAATAGATAATGAGGAAAGGAGAATTTGACACTCATAGTTTATATTGAAGGCAAGAGGTATAGGGAGCAAACAGTAACCTACCTACCAAACTTGTGTAAATGGATGGTAGAACAGGGACTGGGAGGGGACAAACATTGCTACAAAGGATAGGAAGTTGTGAAGGGCTAAAATAAAACCAGAAAACACTGAGCACTATAAGTCATTTAGATTGTTGATTGCCAAAATAGAAACAGTGGTTTACAAGATTATCTTGTAGACTATTAACTCGGCTAGTCATCTTGATTCTCAAAGAAGCTGCATTATAATGGCCTTGTGTCAGACTAAATTGCATTTTATAATTATTTCTCTTATACTGAATGATTAGCCAATGTTAGTAAATGGCTGAATACCTTTCAATTAATTAAAAAATGTTGAGGTTCAAATCCTGCTGTAAGTATTTTATCTAATTGTTTTATGTATAAAAAGCTATCAATTATTTTTAAACACGCAAAATGTTTTTGTTCATATAAACCTACACTAGATATGCCTTTCATATATTGCAGACATCACCCCAAAATATTGTCTAATTTATTTTGGTCATCTCAGATCCATATCAAAAACATTAGAAACTGTAGTAATTTAAAAACCAATTGCAGTAATTCAAAAATGTTCAAGTTATTTTGGTTTTAATTGCAATAACAAAGAATCAAGTTAGCATTTTTAAAATTAATTATATTTTGCATAAAGCAGTTTTTAACCAATTTTTAAAAAAAATATCAATTTGATTATGCCATAATATATATGACAGGAAAATTTAAACACTGTAACTAAAGGTCTTCCAAAATTTAAATAGCCATTATATAAATTTAGTATTAGAAAAATAATTACTTAAATATTAGGTTGGTGCAAAAATAATGTCGTTTTCTGACATATTAACATGCATGAGAAAACGACATTATTTTTGCACCAACCTAATATATTTTGAAAAAAAATGTTATCTTCATTTTATGTAAAATATAGTGAAAAATGTATGATTTGCATATGATGGATGTCTGTTACCTGTCATTTCAGTTCAAAGGACACATGGCTATTGTGTAAACTTTCTTAACACATATGTGATAAAAGCCGGCTGGGCTTACAGCCTTATTATGTAGAGACACCATTTCTCGTACGATCACTGAAGTTAAGCAACATCAAGCCCGGTCAGTATCTAGATGGGTGACTGCTTGGGAATACCAGGTGCTGTAAGCTTTGATGTGTAGATAATGTATTTGATAATGGTTTGGAATTGGAGAGCTAATTTCCAGTTCCAGTTGGGTTCGTTATATTCACTTATGTGCACATACTCTTGTGAAAGGTATGAATCTACCTGTTCTCCTCCCCGCTATGGGTTAATTAGTAGGACTTCTATTAGTAAATCATTATTATCTCCAAAAATTCTTACAATCTAAAAATAATCTCTGACTTTAAATAGCCTGCAAAAAGTTGATAAGCCTTAAAAGAAACAAACAATAAAAGCCTACTTAAATTTATAGGTTAGAATGAGACGTGTTATGTGTATGAATAGGGGTTCTGAAAAGTTCTTAGGGCCAACACTCTTCACAAACTCAGTATTGATATTTGGTCATTGAAATACTGATTTTGGCAATTATATTGAGAATTTTTCAATGAACCCTTGGATGTACAAAATTGTATTGGAATAGATCTAAAAATATTTTTTACTTAATTACATGTAGAAATCTTATGTGATATATTAGGGGTGCTGTTTAAGTGGGTATAATATCAAGTTATATATTTTGGGGAGAGAAACCTGAATTCTTCTTCTTCTATGTGCCATGTTCTTTCAGGACGTTGGCAATCATGGCTCTCCTCAATTTCCTCTTTTTTTGTAGCTCTTACTAAATTTTGTCTTTTCTTATCTCTTTTTAACCCTATTCTGCCAATGATCCAATTACACAAGCATTTTAGGTTAGGCACTGTCTTACTCTATCCCTCATGCCATCAACATGTCCTGTGAGTATCAAATTCTCCAAACTGTCTTTCCTCATTATGTGTGCTAGAGAGTTCAACTATTTCTTTCTGATTCTAAGTATAAGTGTTCTTTTTGTTTCTATTTTCCTTAAAACTTTGTTACTCACATGCTTAGTCCCTGGTATTCTCAGCATCCTTCTGTAGAACTATTTTTCATTACCTGAAGTCTTTTCTTCATCTGTTCAGTGTTCACTGCCATATAGAAGAACCAA
>OZ010580.1:100342067-100374567 GCA_963932145.1 Acanthosepion lycidas
ACTTTATGAATTTGAGCACAGTACTAAATTGGCTGCTAGGTCTCCTCATGTTACAATTGAAATATGGCTACTTCTATGCTAATATTTTCTTCTCTCACACATCTCACTTTTGGAACTCTTTTTCAGCTTCTTGCTTTCCAGTCACATTTGATCTTCAAAAATTTAAATGCAATGTCAGTTGTTATCTTTTATCTTCTTAATTCCTATCCTTTTATTGCTCTCTCTTCTTAATAATCTCTCAATAACCCCTTGTGTCTTAGTGGCTCTATTGCCTTGCTTGGAGTGAAAGGATTAAAAAACAAATACTCTTGAAATAGGCATGAATCTATCTGTTCTTCCTCCAGCTATGGTCATATTATGTTGAAACCACTTCAGAAACATTGAAACATTCAGAAGTTTGTTCAATACCTAGATGGGTGACTGCTTGGGAATACCTTGTGCTGTAAATTTAGATCTGCAGGTGGTGTAATGGATAAAACCTCAGAATTTGAAATTGGAGAGCTGAGTTTCAATTCTTGTTGGGTTCATTATATTCACTTATATGCAAATACCTTTGAGAAAGGATATGAATCCACCTCTTCTTACCCCTATGGGTTAATTAGTAAGATTTGCATCAGTAAATCATTATTATCTCAAAGAAAAAAAATTCTTGCAATTTAAAATTTTTTTTAAATTTTTTTATTTAAGCCAGCAAAAGGTTGATAAGCCATAAAAAATCAATCTAGCAATGGGTTAAATACTAGGGTAGACAGTGATTTCGAGTTTTGAATAGTAAGAGAGGTACTACTCTAAATTCAAAACTTTCAAGAAACCAGTGGGAAATTATTTTCAGTCTCTTTTGCAAAATCTCTTGGGAATTCACAGATAAGAATAAAAAGGAATAATGGGGAGCACCATGATCATTGCTAGTCTAAAGCAGTGGTTCTCAAGTGGGGTCCATGTGACATTACTGGGATCCACAAAAAAAATAGCAAACTGGGTGTCCATGATAATATTTTATTGGTCCATAGAACAATTTAACTTCAGAACGGTTGTTACAACTGAGAATTGGAATTTCTACAGTAATCTATGCCATATTAAAATGCTTAAAATAAAAAAACAATTCTAAAACTAGCAGAAAACAAGATCAAGTGATGTAAGTGAGTATCCCTTTTACTCTACCAGATGTTTTGATTGTAAAAGTTGAAAATTTATATATATATATATATATATGCTGTGTGTATTTAGGCAGCAATTTTTCATTGATGCATGTTTCATTAAATAATGTAGACAAGTTTGGTCTATTTATTTTAAGTAAGTTCCTTTCATATTGTCTGATAAGTTTAATCACATTATCGTCGAAAGATGAAAGGAAAACACCATGATACATGTTTAAATCCTATCTAAGCTTTCAGCTTACATAAGCCATTATCAAAGATGACAATTACATTTCAATATATCAAACAATACACAGACAAAACAATAATGATAGTCTGTTTTTGTTGCATGAAAAATTTCAAAGCAATGACTAACTCGTGTATACAAGACACGGAAGCAAAAATCACATCACAGCTTGTGACATCACACATGACCGCGCAAGAGTGAAAATAAGAAGTATTAAGTATGGGAAGCTGTTGGTATAAACCAATGGCTTCTGTTATCAATTATGGGCATTTAAGAATATTTGTGGAGATTTCATAGTTTATTTTGTTCAGGTTAGGTTTCAACTGTTTTATGTATAAAGCTTGAAGAATTTTTAGTTTTTGTTTATTGTTTTCATGTTTAAGTATAGTTGTGTTTTCAACGAGGATTTTCCGGAATTGTGTATGCAAGCCAGGCATGTTGTTTTAAAGGAAAATTATATAAAGATTATAATTTATTATATAAATTAATTTAATATATTAAAAATAAATAATGGTATTAATTCTAAACATTAATAAAATATAATAAATTAATATATTAATAGACTCAATAATGTGAAAAGGCCTGATCTTCGACTATCATTGACATCGATGGAGCTGAATATATAAAAAAACTCGCAGAGCAACATCAATCATTGGGATCTCATTGAATAAATTTACACTTTTCTTTTATTTTATTAATTACTCACATATTTAAAAATGGTTTATTATGAGTTATTTTACTAGTGTACATTAAACGTTTCATAGAATTTAGTTGTTAAATACAAGTTTATTTTCATTAGTTTTACTTCAAAATAAATCATATACATTTACTATTTCTATAATACAATTCTTAAACTTATCTATTAGTAAAAGATAAAATAAGCTTTTTTTTTATTGAATTGTTATGGGAGTTCACTAAAAGAAAGGTTGAAAACCAATGGTTTAAAGGAACATAGCATTAAAAAAAAAAAACTAAAATCATCCTGGGTATGACCATAAAATACATCTGTGTCCTGGGTATGACGATAAACAATGTCTAACAGCAAGGCCTTTGATTGGGAGGTTTTGAGGAGTGGGTAACCGCCTCTTGATTGCTGGTGTTCGTAGGTCCGCCTTCACGCGGGGTGGTGGCAACTGTTGGGGTCCCAGCAATGGGCAAATAGTTAACACCCAAATTTGTGTAAAAATAGGTTTTAATACCAGAAATACTTTGTTATAAAAAAATTATTACCAGCAATAATTTTTGAAGGAAAAATTATCAGCAATACTTTAAAAAAATACCAGTAATACAAACAGCTATACATTCTTTGAAAAAAATGGAGAATGGAACTTGGAATACAAAATAGTGCAAACAACATAATAAAGTGAGTAATTTAAAAAAATAAAAATTTACAAAAATAAAACCATCCAAGATTGTAAATTTTATGAAAGAAGTTGGATTGTACTCAAAAATATGAGTAATTGAAAAATGGTTCAAATATATACGTATACATACACACCTTTTTTACCAAACTATTGCTATGAATCTATTTCAAAAATTTTGTTGGCATTAAATGACCCACTGAGGTTGATATGCCATAAAACAAACAACTAACCAACCAACAAACTAAAATATCTAAAACCTACAGATAATTATAAGTAATTAGGCTAAGTATTAATCTTGGTAGTCTTTTGTATCTGAAAAAACATTTGTCTACCAACTACAACAAGAACATATATAATATTGTAATTCTTTTCTACTCCACATCACTTTTCCACAGATAAAATGTTGCTAGTCTCTATTGCTATTTCCATAGTAAATGTTCTATTAGTTCCTACCTTCACAACTAAGACCTACCATGACATATACACTGAGATGAATCATCTTCATCTCTTTCATATTCTATTTGTAGAGTGAGTGGTCATGGTCAAATGTAAATAAATGGCAGAACTGCCCAACAAATAGAATTGACAAAGTTTGTAATAAGCAATAAACAATATTAAGAAAAGAACCAGGCAAAAATAATATAAACTAAGGAAATAAAATACAAGATGGTTCGAAAGTCTTGTCACCCCCTACCAAAAAGTAATGGGAACAATAGAAGAATAAGTAATACAGTAATACAAAGCACATGTACTGGATTCAGTTTATTCACTTTCATTGATGCTATCACACATCGAGAAGCCTCTCTTCCAAACTGTAGGAGCTTGTGTCAGCCATCTGAAATAGAAAATTATATTATGTAGGGATAACAAGAGTTTTGGACCACCCTGTATATAAGGCAAATTAACAGAAATAAGGCAAAAATGGTAAAAAGTTCACAAACTAAGAATTGATGTTGACACACAAGAGCAAATTTGGATAAATGAATGTAGCGCCAAAACCAAGTCATTTGAAACTGAGAACTGGCCTATTTTATTGGCTAGGAAGAAATCCCGGCATGCATTTGTGTGTTTCTGCCTATAAATTATGGGAGGAGAAAATGGTTTACAGCCAATTCTGTTATAGGATTGGAACCAAAACTATTACAAATTCCATTCAAACTGCTTCTTTTCAAAAACTGCCACTTTCTGGAACTGACTGGAACTGCCACTTTCTGGAACTGACTGGAACTGCCACTTTCTGGAACTGACTGGAACTGCCTTTTCTGGAACTGACTGGAACTGCTTTTCCAATCACAATATTCTTAACCCCTTCAAGTCCAAGTTTAACCATCATCTTTCCTACATATACTTCATAAACTTCACTTCTTATCTTGAGTTGTTCATGGGCATTGTATTAGGTGAACATTAGTTTTAGATCAAGACTTGCCAAATTTGAGGTTTAATTATAAAATTTCTTTCTCCCTATCACCAAAAAATATTGATATTGTTGGTGCAGAAGAGGATTAAATTTGAGAGAGAAGTGGAGTAATGAGTTTAGGGATGAGAAAAACTAAAAATTTGCCACTGTATACCAGATTTATATCTAGTTGACACAAAACATAACAGTGATTACTTTTTCATTCTTTTTATCCTGACAGAATGTGATGTATCACTCAGTGCATTTTTATTTTTTAGGTTAACTTTATTGAACAATATATTTACCATTTTATTGTACTGTTTTCTACCATCATATTTTCAAACTTTTCTCAGAACTGCTCTTTTACAATCTTCCAATGAATTCAAATTTCTAATTCTAAACAGTTTTTACCAATGCTTGCTTTCATTTAACTTAAATCATTCCTACTGCATATACAGCTTCATCTTTAGCAAAGATTGGCCTTTACTGCAGTTAGTGTTGATTAACCCTTGATTTCTTGAATTTCACATCGTTGTAAAGTATTCACTTTTCATTACCCAATACTTGGTACCGTATAACATTGATTTGTTTCGTGTAATGTCTTAATTTGATTGCTGATAACCTCAACTGGTTTACTTGACTGTGAATCATTGTTCCATGAAGACTCTCCAGCATGAAGCTTTACAAACCACTTTTGACATGTGGATCTTTTAAAACACTTTCTTCATAAACTGCATAAACCTGTTTTTGGTTGGCTCAAGCAGAAATTGTGAATTTTGCACTATCCACAAAATATCTTTGATGACCATTCTTCTGTATAATGTGTTCTCTCAGTATGTAGCTCATAGCAATGTGCGTCTTTTTACAGTCTCTTCCATTCCTTTTTATGCCATCCATTTACACAAGCTCATTAGGCATGTTACTCATTGTTTCCTTTTGTTCATCTTGCTTTAGTAAGTCTTTTGAGTATCACATTCTCCAAGTCTTCTTTTTTCATTATGTATCCTAGAAATTTCAACTGTCTTTCTGATTCTAAGTATGAGGATTTTTCAGTTTTGATTGTCCAGTTTTTAGCAGAGATAAATTATAACAATTTTGTGCATCAACAAGGATAGAATTTACAAAATAATTCTGTGATAATCCTGGAAACTATGTTACTGTAACCAACAATATAAAAAAATGCTATTAATTAAGTTATAATCTTTTACTCCAGGAAAATATATCTATATAAAAGAGTCGATTGTCTGTCCATCATACAGTCTGCCTGTGACTTTCCATGTTTGTATTTGTGCAAGTGATTTACATGTACTTCTGCCATTTAATATATCCACAAGCACATTGGAATAATACACTCTCTGAACAACCCTACTCAGGACTGAGCAATAAAATTATAAATTTGGAAGAGTAAAAGAACTTAATTTCTTAAACTGTCATAATGGAATGTCCCACATTCCCTATTGCCTATGTGGACTGACTATATCAATAGCTATATATGGTGAGCACAGAATATACCTGGGGGCTTCAGGAATTACTAGCCTGCCATCTGATTCCCTGTCTTTCAGTAGTATATTCTCTTTTACAATAAACCTCTCTTTCTTTCATCTACATGTGCGTTGCTCTTCCTTTCACTTGAGTACCACCTTTGTCTGTTTGTAACCTCTTTAAGGATACAACATAAACCCTAAAAAATCAGATAATTATAAGATTTTATTTGAACTTTTCTTTAATTTTGTAGAAATATATTTCAGTCTTGCATTGAATCAAAATATACATGTGCAATATGCAACCATTCATCTGAAGATTAATTTGCCTTTCTATTTGGCTACAATGACTGGGTAACAAGAAAAGACAATGAGCCAAAATAGGCAACACTTTGAAGTCATTTTGATAATTCCTACTCTATTTATACTGGTTATATTTCCTAATAAATGTAGTATTTTAAATAAATAAACAATTTAGATTTTAAATTTGATCATCTTGCCATCAAAGTGATAGAACTAGATAGAATTTTTTTTAAAAAGTGCAGTTCATTTTAGATTGTGTTTATTCCTGTAAACACTGATCTGTAATGGCAACCAATTTTTGAACAGCTTTTTATTAAATGAATTAAAACAAATAGTTAAAAAAAAGACAAATAAAACAAGACTACTAGTAAATATTTTCATGATTCCTACTGTGTTTATACCGAGTATATTTTCTAATAAATGTAGTATTTTAAATAGGTAAACAATTTAGATTTTAAATTTGATCATATCATCAGCAAAATGACAGGTACTGAACTAGATAGAATTTATTTAAAAAAGTACAGTTCATTTTAGATTGAGTTTATTCCTGTGAACACTGATCTGCAATAGCAAGCAATTTTCGAACAGCTTCTTATTGAATGAATTAAAACAAATAGTTAAAAAAACAAAACAAATGAAACAAGACTACCAGTAAATATTTTGATTAACCATCTATGTATTTGTCTGAGCTCTGAAGTCGACCTCATTTTCTTATCAATATTTATAAAACAAAGTCAAAAGATCTCTGTACATTTTTCTAAGTGAATTTTCACTCTTCTATTTTGTAAGCATTTTCCTAGTTCTTTCATTATTAACCTCTCTCTCTCTCTCTCTGTTTGCCAAAATATAGTGATGTTTTCTCTCTTATACATAAGAATTGGCATCATACATATAAGTAAAGTTTGTTTTATTTTCTTCTCCTGATCTTGTCATGCAAAAGTCAAGTAAATGAATAAATATGAATAGAACGAGAAGGAAAATCAGGGAAAAAAAATTCTATGTAAAGCATTTTGTTTTTTGTCATATATCATTTCAGTACTTAGCCCTTGGCTTTGTTCCAATCAAACTTTGCCTTTCTCAGCATGACACTAAAGTTCAAGGGTCAGATCCTTCTTAAATATTTGACTATTTCATTTAAAAGAAAAATATCTATATTTCTCACACTGTTTATACAGAGGCACTCATATTTTTGTTCAGGCCCTGTAGAAAGGCTTATATATGTTTGTGTGTGCAAAAAATTATACATACATGTGTATGTTTGTTTTTGAATACACAAGTTCTTTTACTATTTGGATCAATGAATTCTACGCATTAAAACACCTCTATATGAATTCATACATCAAAGGTACAAGTAATTTGAAAAAAATATCTGTAGGTAATTCGTGGGGTGCTGAAAAGTTCTTGCTCAACAAAGAAGTGATTAAAAAAAAATTCTGTTTTCTGATCTTTGGTCAAATTTTGAGATGTATATTGAACAGAAAAAACTTTTATTATCATCTTGTACCAGAAATATATATATATATATATATAATATACAAAATGAACTAAGTCCAATAATTATTTTAATATATTTTATTGTTATGCATTATTTATATATACACAAATATTTAAGCAAATGCTCTGTTTATAATAAACACTATTAACATTTACTGGCCTGAACATCCAAAAAATTTTCATAGAAAATATGTGCCCTCCAACAGGAATCGAACCTGTATCCTACACAGAACCATCATATAGGCTGACATGCTATACCATTTTAGCTATGAACGACTGTCTGGTTAGCAAGGTCGATTTTTCTGCTTTTAAAGATGCATATTTTCTATGAAATTTCTTGAACGTTCATACCGGTAAATGTTGTTTATACTATTTAGTATAAACAGAGCATTTACTTACATATTGGTGTCTATATAAATAACATATAACAATAAGATATATTAAAATAATTGTCAGACTTTGTCCATTTTGTAGTGTGTGAAATCATTTGTTTACGTTAAGATACGCTTTGAGCAGATATGAACATTCAAGGGAAATCATGGAAATTTGTAGAAAATGTAATCATCCACTATAATAAAATCTTGGATTAAAAATAAATTCATTAATTCCTTTACATACATACATACATACATACATACATACATACATACATATATATATATATATATATATATATATATATATATATATATATACACATACACAAGTACAGGGTTGGTACAGATGGAATTAAACTCTTTATTTTGCAATCAGCACCATCACTTGACAATACAGCAGGAGTGTTGAAACAAATGCCTATTTTTGTAGTGCTGTTATAACATGTATATGTTATAATTTTGAATAAATATGATATATATATAGTATTAATTAATTCTTTAATATATATATATAGTAGTAATTAATTCTTTAATACATATATAGATATACACATGCACATATATATTAAAGAATTAATTACTGCCATTTATCTATATATAATAATATATATATATATATATATATATATATATATATAGTAGTCATTAATTTTTTAATACATATATGTGGGATTAATACAAATATAAAATTTATCATTTAGCTGATTAATCTTCAGTACCTCTACCCCAGAGATTCATAGACGAACATTTGTGCAATTATTTGATCCACTTGTCAGGAGGTTTTAGCAATTGTCTGTTGATTTTTCTTATTTTTGTTATTTTTATATTAAGCTTAAAAGTACAATTTATGCACATTTTTTATTGGCATTTGGTTGATTTTTAAAAATTTTATTTGTATGCATGAACATCTGAACATGTCACGATTATTTTCCTGTCTCCTTATATTCTATTATTATTCCTTTTTCTCTATATTTCAACTCTGTCAAATGATAAAATGTAACAATGTCATTTCCAATGTCATAGAAAGGACTCTAAAGTATTTTGAAAATATGAGTGTATTTCATTTTTTTATTTACTTCTTATTTAAATAATTAATTTTCATTTATTAATTTTTTAATTAAGACTTAAATAACAGTATACACACACACACATATATATAATTATTTTATTATAAGAGATTCTAATAAAAAACATGATTATAATAAAAAGTGATTTCAGCATGTTTTTATTATAATCTCTTATAATAAAATAATATGTTGCTCTACTTTGTATTGAGCATTATTTTTAAAGGTAAATCCTATGAACAGTGGAATTTTACTTCATCTGTTCTTTCTCTCATTTGGATGCTAAAATATATTTTTAAGGAATGCTATATTTATAGAGTGCTTAGTATCCAGAATAGAACATATGTAAATATAAGAATTGTGGATACTGTGGTCAACACCAAGTGGCAACAGTCTTTTTCATGCTTGACTGTAATCCTCAGGCCATGAAGATTTCATTCAAGCATGAAAGAGACTTGTCTTATATATATATATATACATACACTTTAGGCTAAAAGATTTGAGACACTCTCTGGATTTAAGAATTTGAAGGTTTCATACCTTCTTAGGTTTAATTAACTCTTAAGGTAGGATGCTGGAGCTATTTATCCCATTAATGCATTAAATCCAATTTTTTTGAGAGGAGTTAACTTAAAACTTAAAATCCATCAGCCCTAAGATTACTATTAACTGACAATGTAGATTATGAAAAAGAGCTCAAATTTTAAGCAAACTTTATACAGTAATGGGTTAATTTCATTATTATTATTATTATTATTAATATGTGATAAAACCCTTCAGGAAGAGAAACATTCCTCTGGGCCAAAGTGAGCTAGTAAATTAGTTTTGAAAAAGGTACATATATGTTCAATTTTTGGATGATTCTTTGGAATCTGGAGAATTACCCAAATCTTTTGGTGTGTGTGTGTTATATATATATATATATATATATATATATATATATATATATTATAATTATTATAAGAGATTATAATAAAAATTTATATATTATTATAAGAGATTATAATAAAAATTTGCGATTTCAAAATGTTTTTATTATAATCTTTTATAATAAAAATATAATAATAATATTTTGCTCTATTTTGTATTGAACATTTTTTTTTTAAAGTAAATGCAAGAACACTGGATTTTTACTCCATCTGCCCTTTCTCTAATTTGGAGATATATATATATATATATATGTATATATATATATATATATATATATATATAAAGCATTTAATGGACTTTTTATTCTGACATTATTTCTTACTATAAACATTAATTTTAGTGTGTACGCACATGTTGGAGTAGACATTCCTATTATTTTAGACAGAAATCCTATTAAATAAAATGTGTAACTTGAAAGAAATTTAAACTGTATTCCTTTTTATTCCATCAAGGAGACCATTTTTAAGCTTAGTGTGCCTGATGGAAAAAGAGAATACAGGTTCAATTCCTGTTGAGAAGCATATTTTCTTTACTTGGAGTTCTCAATCTCTTTATCCATTGACATTAATTTCACTGTTTAAAGTAACATAGTTTAAAGTATGTACTGAAAATAACATATTTATAAAGAATACATGTTTCTAATAAATGGCAGCTCCTGAAATGTGTTAGGGTAAGCGAATAATTATTGTTATAATCTTAGATAAAAATGAATAATTTTTATTAATTTAAAATATACTAACATAAATTATTATCATAATTTAGCATCTTAAACAATTCTTTTTGTCTACAAGCAAAAAGTTACTTTGCTTAAAAAAGTTTTGCTTATAATAAATCAGCAACAACTGCTGCTGAATGCTATACATACTGTCTGACTTTGTATGCATATATATTTATAGCTGGCCATACCCATCTACTAGGGCAGCCAGCCAGTCACTATTGCAGATGCTTACTCAGGTGCATTTGTGTTTATTCAATGTCCATGAAGCCCACCTGTGGTTTGTACTGCAACTATACTGAGCAGACCATAGTTACAGTTTCTGGGAAAGATTGTGTTATCTAGCATGATCAACAATTTGAACAAGGCCAGCACATTCAAGCCCTTGGCCACAATGACTTGTGACTTTGTGCTAGCATAGCTATTGATGACCCCCCCCCCCAAGGGTTCAGTCTATCAATTTCACTCACAAGGCTTGGGTCAACCCATGACGTGGTTTTAAGGCACTTCTTAAAGGTGCCACATGCTGGGATCAACCCCTCCAGTCTGATAACATCTGGAACTTTCCTTCTTGACAAATCAATCATGGTGAGATTCGAACCCGGTTCTCATGGTCAGAGTGTGAACATTCTAACCACTCAGCCACATGTCTGACTTTAGTCTTTCTTTAAAGGAGACTTACTCATTGTGCTTTCTTGGACTAATGTTTTCAATTGACATGAAGTGGAAAGAGTATATTGAATCAATTATTAAGTCTGCAGCTAAAATTTTTGTTCACTATGTCATGCTATACAATTTTTCTCAACATAAACTATCTTACATATAAATTTATAAGTCTATCATTCATCCTTGCTTTGAATACTGCTGCCACATCTGCTCTGGTGCTCCTGCTATATATTTAGAGATTTTTTTATAAAATCCAAAGAAGAATCCGTAATGTCATTGGTCTTGACCTGACATCTTGGGTTCAGTCCCTTTCCTACCACTGTAACATAGCTCAATTATATCAGTGAGGTGGTCTCAGTATAGAAAGCAAGAGAAAAGGAAGGTCTGTTTTTTCTGATGAATTGTCTGCAATTGTTTCTATTACTTGGCTCTAATTTTGTCCTGACAACTTAATTTTCATGCCTCTCACCAGACTGTTATATGATTTATTTCTTACTCTTTGGCATATGGATAAATTATAGTTGAGTTAAGTACAGACATTATTTTAATGCTACAAATGAATCTCTGTACTCTGTCATAGATCAAAATGCCAATCCCTTTACTCTCTACTGAGGATTAAAATGTTGTTACCAGGAACTTCTGCTTCAGATCTGCTGAGGATCTGAGTGTTGTTACTTAATACTTCTCCCTAAGATCAGAGTGTAGTATCTGCATACTCTATGAAAACTGTTATACAAACACACATTTTACATATGTGGATAATAATTAATCATATAGATTAATTCATATAAAATAAAACTGGATCTTGATGCTAAAGACTCTGGTTCATCTGGGGAGAAACGAATTGCTTACTTAGATCTCTAATCATTTGCAAGAAGCAAAGGAGTTTGCCATTTATCCCTAAATCCTCTAAGTGGACAGTAGTTATGGAAGCATTTACCGTTTTCTACTTAGTATCATTTTTCTGAATAGTTTTGAATTCATTTGCAGCACAGAAATTACTGGCAATTAGCCACTTTATTGTTTTGATCAGGTCAATGTGTCTGTCTGTCTGTCTGTCTATCTGGGACTCAAAATAGCCAGAGTATGACTGGTTAGAATGAAATAGGTCATTTTATCTTCAAACTATGTCCACTGATTTTGAGCCTAGCCTCCACCCCCACAGACACACACACGAACACATACTTAGTGATTGTGTAGCTACTGAAAAGTTGATAGACTAATAATAGTCATCTGACCACCGCCCCCCCCTCACTTTTCCATCGAAGCAGAACACTTCTTATCTAGGCCAGTTAATAAATATCTAGTCCCTAATAAATATTTATGACTAAGGCTGGGGATAGGGGGAATATTCAAGGTTGGGGTCAGGAATAAATTGAAATTTATTTCTGAGATTATTCTTAGTTAGAATAATGGCACCCAATATAGTTTCGGTGACAGATGCCTCTCAGTGGACTGACCCATTAAACATTTTTATTTTCAGGTTTTGGTGGATTAATATTAAAAAAAAAAATGAAATCGGGAAAAACTTTTTGCTAATGGCAGTTCATTAATATTTGATGACAATGAGAACTTTCCCAAAGTTGTAAAACTATAGGATTTATACTGTCAGTTTTGTGAAGAGTCATTACCTATCTAAGAAAAGAATGTTGTGGTCTTTGACAGATTAATTTCCCAAGATGAAAATCAGTTCTTTTCTTCAGATAAGTTTGGAAAAACAATCCCCAGTATATAGAACAAGATCTGAAATCTTGTCAATTTTTATTTATATCTTTGATGATTTTATGTTCAGGTTAAAGTCATATATATAGTTAAAAATAGCAAATTGACCAAGAAAGACTATTTTTTTGGACCAATTCAATATTATGATCGTATTGCAAGTCCCATAACCCATTAGGACCATAGGAGTACCACATATACTGCAGCTATGGCAGCAGTGGGTGGGTCTAGAACAATGATTCTCAACATGAGTCTGAGAAATTTTAAAAATGGGTTTTGGGTTGGGTTGAGTCAGGATTTTCTGTTACAAATGATGTAATCACAAAGAAACAATTTATTGTAGATTGAAAAGAGAGGAAACTTGCATCTGAAGCTGAATGAAGGCTCGGAAGTTCAACTTGACAAGCTTATAAACACCAGGAACAATGTCATCATTTGTTAGGCTTTATATTTCTCCTGTAACATGGAATATCTATTTCCACTTATGTGGATGTGAAATTTTTGGCCCCAAAAATGAGTCATAAGGAAGAAAAGTTTGAGAAATGCTGATCTAGAACAAAATAGTTTGATAAAGCCCTTCCCTATTCAGTCTGAGTTTGAATTCAGAGTTTTTCCTTCTCCTAAACTGGTTGCCAACTCAAGGCAAGTGAGAACAGTCAGTGCTGTTATTTAACCCATAACTGGGAGAAGACATGGATTCATACATTTCCGAAGGCTATTTGCACAGAAGTGAATGTAACAAACTCTGACAAAATTTGGACTCAGGTCGCCAATTTCTCTTTACGAGTTGCTAACGATTAAATTACCCACACATCTATTCTATATTATATCTAATCTATATTTCATGCAACAATTTACTCAGGATGTAACAAAATAATAAACATAACAGAAAATAGTATTCCCCAATCACTACAATCTTAACCTGTTCAATGCTAGGGTTAACCATTATCTTCCACTCCTATAATGACCCTCTACCTTGAGTGGCCCCTGGGCCTTGTAAAGAGTGAACCTTACTGTAAGAAAAAAAAAAACAAAAACTAGTGGTTTTTGAATCTGTTATGATTTTGGATTCTGTTTCTTTTATATGCTGTCTCTTTTAGATCTGGGTGATCATGGATCTCCACAACTTCCTATAATATGTAACTCTAAGCAGTGTTTATCCCTTTACTATCCCCCATCCCTGGTCTACTATCCATTCACACAAGCTAGTTAGTTTGACTACTCTCAGTTTTCCATTGCCTCTTCTTTCCTTCAATATATTCTGTAAGTGTCAAATTCTCCAAGCCTTCTTCCTCCATTATATATCCAAAAAATTTCAACTGTCACTTTCTGATATTAAGTAAAAGTGTCTTTTTTGTTTCCATTTTCTTTAAAACTTCCTTGTTTCTTACATACTTCATCCATAGTATTCTCAGCATCCTTCTGTAGAACCACATCTCTGTTGCCTCAAGTTTCCACTTTATCTGTGAGGAGATTGTCCAGTATTCACTGCTATAGAGGAGGATTGATATTATATAGCATTTCAGTACTCTTGAATTTGTTTTTAATGAAATGCCTAAAACAAAGGACAATATATCAACTTTTTCTCTGCAAAGCTTAAAAACACTAATCCATTAATGTGGAACACTTGACTAGATGGGCGTGGTTCAAATCTGCCCCAGACACCAAGCCTAATAGATTAGATTAGATTATTTTTGTACTGTAACAAAAATATTGGAATTCTTTATTGTACAAAAATATTATCGTCAAATGTATTAGAATTTTCAAAACAGTGTAATTTTTCTGCAAAAAACATGCTAAATTTCTTATACTAATCTTTAGCCCACTGCTGATGTAAGAAAAAAACAGGATTTTTAACCAAAATCTTGAACATGCTAGAAAGGATTAAAAAATTTAATAAAATAATTAAAAAATACTTTGGTTTTTCCTCTTAATAATAACAAACATTTTGACAGCAAAATTTTTTTTTATCAAGTTTGGGGCTTTTTTTCATCATGCTATGCTCCTTTTTATAAAATTTTGGAAGGTACCTAGTGTTAACCCTTTTATGTCTGAAACCCAACTAAGTGAGCATGGTCATGGGTCATGGTCTTAAACAACTCATACATTAGATGATAATATTTTTGTACCAGAACAAAAATATTAGAACTCTTTGTTATTGTATAAAAATATTATAGTCATATTTATTAGGCTTAGTACCTGGAACTGATTCCAACCATTCCCATCTAGTTGGGTTTCATGTGTCAATAGTAATGGTAATATTAGTCATTTACTTATAAGGAAACATTTAAGATTCACTGACCAAGCAGCCATTGATACTTTTGGTTGAGATTTTTTAAATTTTTCTGTTAAAACAGTTTTTCAAGAAAATGGGTTTGTTCAGTAACTTTTATTGCAATTTCCAGTATTGATGGGAAATTTGTTCTTAACATTTTGTTTGATGAAATATGGAAATTAATTTGGGGATGAAAATTGATTCATAAAGTTTATTGTTATAGGAAACTCCACAAAAAAAAAAAACACACAATACCTAAGATTTAAAATTGATTTTTAGAAATGAAAAATATTTCTTGAAGCTTTTATTTTAATTTTAATTTCAAGCTAACAGATTAATTTAATATTTCCAATAAGCAAAATACTTTACTGTATTTAAAAATTAATTTAAATTGACTTGAAAGAATTTCCTTCCCTTTTTTTTTTTTTTTGCTAAAATAGCTGATTAGCTATTTTAATTATTTTTCATCACAATGTAATTCATTTTATTAAAAAATCTTCCAAAAATATACTTTTCTAAAACTTTATTTGAGGAATATGAGCTGATTTCAAGTAATTTAATCTGATTTGAAATAAAATTTTATTTATTTTAAGTTTAAAATATTGCAGAAATGAACCAGACAGTACACGTGTTTTTAACAGACAGTTACTGTGTTAACATGTTTGACAATCTGATGGATTCATACCTATTGTTGTTTTATGGTGATATTATCTGTAAAACTTAATTGAAGACTGTGACGTGAGCACTTTTGTTTTATGTAATTTTCAAGTAATCATAAAAATTTAGGAAAATATTCTCTGTAATCTAATATTTTATAGAATTTTATGAATGTTGTCTTTAAACTTACTATAGTCATTGCTCTTATTTTCTGATAATGTCATGTATGGCACATTTATATACTAAAAAAAAAAATTGAAAATTATTTTTTAAATATTTGTGACTGATGGTTAGTAAATATAGTTTTCACTTAATAATAATATCATCAAAAATGCTGAAATTAATACAGAATTTTAAAAGATTTAAAACTTAATAAATTTTTATAATTAGAATTTAAAATCAATTTTTGTAAAAATTAATTATTCAACAAATTAAATTTATTCTTAAGACAATAGTTTCCTTAATATGTTTTATTTGTAAAAGCAATTAAAAGCTTTTCTAATTAAATAATGTCATAGTTTTATTGCATTTTTTATTTTGATTCAGAGCAGATTTTTGCTAAATGGTGTTTCTGTTTGACAAAAACAAATTGATGATTTAAATTCTCCAAAAAGTCCTGTTTTTAACTAATATAAATATGAAGATCCTAGAATTTTAATTTCTCAAAATTTAATAAAATTAAGTGGTGGTAACAGATGTAAAAATAAAATATTTTTACCAAGATTTTTAAAAAATATTTCAAGAATAATTTAATTCATTTGTGAATAAGCCCTGAAAATTTCATTAAAATTTAACAATTATTTGATTTTTGCAAAAATTTTCAAAACAGTATGTTTTTACTGCAAAAACATGCTAAATTTTTCATACTAATCTTTAGCCCACTGTTGATGTAAGTAAAACGAGATATTTAACTAAAATTTTGAATGTGCTAGAAAAGATTAAAAGATTTAACAAACACTGTTTTCATTATTCAGGCTATTGTCCTCATCTTTGTTTCCATATTTATTACAATGTTTCAGCTGTTGTATGCTCTGGCCTTCTTCAGGTAGTTGGAATGTTGAACTGAACTCTTTGTTTCGCTCGCTGGAGTAGAATGCTCTAGTTCCACGTGCCATGTTTAATAGATGCCAATTATCAGTAATCTCCTGTTAATTCCCCTTTCCAAGTTCTCCACTGCCTTAACTGGGTATTGAATTCACACTCTTGGGGTTCCTCTCACTAGATCTAACCAACGCCTTATCCACTGTGCTATGTGTCCTGAAGAAGGCTGGAGCATACAACAGCTGAAATGTTGTAATAAATATGGCGACAAAGCTGAGGTTAATAGTCCGAATAATGTAAGTAGTGTACATAATACCTCATCTCAGAAATATAGACAGATACTGAGATTTAACAAAATAATAAAAAAATACTTTGGTCTTTCCTCTTAATAATAACATAAAGAATTTGACATTAAAAGTATGAGGCCTTTTTCATCATGCTATACTCTTTTTTAGAAAATCTTTGGAGGTCTTAGTCTGCAGCTGAATAAGACCATTCATGGTCATATTCAGCTGCAGACACTAAGCCTCATACATTAGACTATAATATTTTTTGTTTTTGTTATGACCATGCTCACTTAGTTTTGTTATGACCATGCTCACTTAGTTGGGTTTCATGCATAAAGGGTTAACAAACTTTTGAAAAGAAAATCTAAAATGGCAACTAGTCCCTAAAGTATTTTAAAAAATAAATGAGAAAAATATATGATTCTACAAAAGAGCAGGTAATAAACTCATTTTTCTTTACTTTTTTAAACAACACATAAAGATAAGGAGAATGTAAATTTGGTTTTCCCTGAAGGATCATTTTATTATCAACATCGAAGAAACTTGGTTCACTGTGTCTTACTAGAAAAAATGTTTCTCCTCATAATAAATCTTGCACATTTATAAATCTACCATTCTTCCATGCATTGAATATTGCTGCCATATCTGGTCTGGTGCTCCTGCTCTCTATCTTGAGATTCTTGACAAAATTGAAAGAAGGCTCTCTAATGTAATTGATCCTAGCCTGCCATATCTGGTCTGGTGGTCCTGCTCTCTATCTCTAGTTTCTTGATAAAATTCAGAGGAGAGTCAGTACTCCTGATCAGGTAACCCCATATCAGTCACTTTCTCACTGACATAACATGGCTTCCGTCTACCTTTTCTACAAATATTTTTATGGTAACTGTTCTGATAAGCTTTTTTCTTTCATCCTTAAACTGCATCTATTTAAGTATACTACTAGATTGCCATTTTGGTCTCTCACTGTTTTACTGTTGAACTCGTTAGATCCAACTGCCACTTCTAATAGTTTCTTTTCTTGCACTTTCTAAGTGTAAAATCCCATTCTGATTTCTTGCTACCCTGCTACCTAAAATTATCAAAAATTTAAATGCAACATCAATTTCTATCTTTGTCTTGCTGAACCCTGTTTTTTTTATTGTCCTCTCCTCACTTTTCCTCACTAAAGTCTTCTCTTTGTCTTTCACTACCAGTAACACCCAACGTCTTAGTGGCATTATCACCTTCCTTGGGGGAAATGATTACAAAAAATAATAAAAAAAAAAACTTCTTTTAAATAACTTAAATGAAAAAAAGAAAAAGCTATTCTACTGTCGTCCAGTAATAATTGTTAGATTTGCATCCACATTTCATCAACTAAATGTAGCAACCTTATCGGACAGAGGTAGTAATTTATTTAAACATCTCGATGGTACTAAAAAAAAAAAAAAAGGAACTAAAATATCTTCTAGATTCCTTAATATGGATATACTCATAAGTTAGGAAAAAGGTTTTATAATTATTTGTGAAAATTCAAATTCCAATATTTAAAGTTTCATTAAATAACTGTCCACATTATTATCCTTATCTTAGTTGTTATTGTCATAACATGTCAGACATTCTGTCTTCTGGCCTTCTTCAGGAGCCTATTGCATTTGGTAACTTACCTTTTTTTTAATCATTTCACCCCAAGAAAGAGTAAAAAAAAATGCCACTAGTATGCAGGGAGTTACAGAGAGTGAAAGTGAGAGAAAAGACTGAGTATAAAAATGATTGAGATGAATGGGATTCAAGAAGATAGATGGCAATCAATGTTGCATTTAAATTTTTGAAGATTGTAGTTATAAGAAAAGTATGTAAACAGAAGGGAGTTCCACAGGTGGGAAGTGCGAGAAAAGACACTGTTGGAGTAGAAGTGGCTGTTGCATTTAACTATTTCAACAGTAAACAGATGGAACCTAGATGCCAATCTAGTAGCATGCTTAAATTCATGTCATTGGGACATCAAGGGAAAAAAGTTCATAAAAATTCATAAAATGTTACTCCAATTGAGCCAAACCTACCTGATGACTCAACCATGTTTGCACTAGATAAACAGAAATGATTTTTAATATAGATTAATTTATTGATGTATAGTCATTAGTTTTTGTTGACCAAACATATAATAAAGAACAGAAAGAAAATTACTTCAAGCAAAAAATCTTTATAATCATTCCATCACCTATTAATTGCTAAAATGCGTGTCTATTTTGTTTATCATGTTCACAAGACATAAGACAAGTGGGTGATTTAATTGATAAATATGAGTAAAATAGATTACTTTCAAATAGGCAGGATACATACCAATCTTGTAAAATGAAACAAGGACATGTTCCCAGCAACTAAAATAGAAAGAAAAATTAAGATAGAAAGCAATTAAGATACAAAATGACTAAGTCAGAAAGCAATTAAGTTGGAAAGCATCTAAGATAGGTAGCACCTAAGAATGAGAGTGGCTAAGATAGAAAGCAACTAAGACTGATGGTGGCTAAGATAGGAAGCAACTAAGACTGATGGTGGCTAAGATAGGAAGCAACTAAGACTGAAGGTGGCTAAGATAGGAAGCAACTAAGACTGAAGGTGGCTAAGATAGGAAGCAACTAAGACTGAAGGTGGCTAAGATAGGAAGCAACTAAGACTGATGGTGGCTAAGATAGGAAGCAACTAAGACTGAAGGTGGCTAAGATAGGAAGCACCTAAGAATGAGAGTGGCTAAGATAGAAAGCAACTAAGACTGATGGTGGCTAAGATAGGAAGCAACTAATACTGAAGGTGGCTAAGATAGGAAGCAACTAAGACTGATGGTGGCTAAGATAGGAAGCAACTAATACTGAAGGTGGCTAAGATAGGAAGCAACTAAGACTGATGGTGGCTAAGATAGGAAGCAACTAATACTGAAGGTGGCTAAGATAGGAAGCAACTAAGACTGAAGGTGGCTAAGATAGGAAGCGACTAAGACTGAAGGTGGCTAAGATAGGAAGCACCTAAGAATGAGAGTGGCTAAGATAGAAAGCAACTAAGACTGATGGTGGCTAAGATAGGAAGCAACTAATACTGAAGGTGGCTAAGATAGGAAGCAACTAAGACTGATGGTGGCTAAGATAGGAAGCAACTAATACTGAAGGTGGCTAAGATAGGAAGCAACTAAGACTGAAGGTGGCTAAGATAGGAAGCAACTAAGACTGAAGGTGGCTAAGATAGGAAGCAACTAATACTGAAGGTGGCTAAGATAGGAAGCAACTAAGACTGATGGTGGCTAAGATAGGAAGCAACTAAGACTAAAGGTGGCTGAGATAGGAAGCAACTAAGACCGATGGTGGCTAAGATAGGAAGCAACTAAGACCGATGGTGGCTAAGATAGGAAGCAACTAAGACTGAAGGTGGCTAAGATAGGAAGCAATTAAGATTGCAAACATCTAATATAGGAAGCAACTAAAATTAAAAGCAGCTAAGTAAAGGCTAATTTCCTGAAAAATTGTTAATAAAGAGATAAATTTCAACTGATAATAAACTATTTGGTTAGTGCATGCCTAATGTTTCTTGTAAATATATGATTACTATTTGACAAATAAGTCTTCATCAGCAATCACTTAGGATTTTTCTAGGACAAAATGTCAATGGACCAACTGACTATATAAATGATTGGGTTAATAACTGACTATATAAATGATTGAGTTCATAAATTAAATACCTTAAATTCCACTCCCATAAAATCTCAAAATTTTTAATGACTTTAGTATTTGTTTTTGAATATTAGGCTTTTTATTAGATTTAAAAAATTGAATTTATGAAATATTAAGACTATAGTTTAAAGTGGCTTACAAAATATCATCTGCACAGAATTTATACACTTCACAAATTTCCTAACAAAAGTTGAACTTAATGTATAAACTTATTTATTACAGATATAAACCCCTATCACTCACCAGTCATTTAGTCAGTCTTTAGTAGAGCATAAAGTGAATTGTGTATTTAACTTTGAAATCAGATGACTCCACATTCTACCAAAGCTGAAAACATTGATAATAATTTGAACATTAATAATAATAATAATAATCTAAATGCTAATGTTTCCTCACCTATTGGCTTACCAATCATTCAACAGGGAACTCATGCCTAAAGACAATGTTAGGATCTACAATAAACCAAGAATCGATATTTGCCTATATTTCTGTCTATGGCCTCAGGATAGACTTTCTAAATGGCTTCCCCAACCCTTGAGTTATATTCTTGCACTCACCTGTGTGGGTGCTGTTTCTTCTTTTGCAAGTTTGTTAAATGGACTGAAGACATTTGCTTTGTGCAAAAACACAAACACTTCACTTCATAGCTGCACTTTGCACTCAAAACGTCTGTTTCCCCACCACCCTCTATTTTTTTTCTTTTTTGTTTTTTGTGATTTCTTTGATTTTCATTCTTATCAATAACTTGGTTCCCCAATTTGGGTTCTCAGAGAAAAGGAAAGAAAAATTTGGTCCAGTGATGAATTCCATGAAGTGAGACAAAAGTCTGACCAACAAAGGATTCACTGAAGTATTTAAAAAAAAAAAAAAAATAATCTCTCTTCTTTACTTTTTTATTTTTTTACTTTTTATTATTATTATTATTATTATTATTATTATTATTATTATTATTATCTATCCAACACTGTTCAGGCAGTAAAATACTTTCTTTGCATAGTTGCTGCTGTTAGCACAATGTTTCAACCGATTCATTCTCTGGCTCTTGAAACTGTTCATTAATATACACACTGTATAAGTCCATGTCCTCAATTATCAATCTATACTAAGAACAGCAGCTATACAAAAAATTTAAGTGTGGGAACAATGTTAGATATGTTAAAAATCCTATCATAGACAATTCCCTTTTTCTACACTTAGCCAATTAAAGATTTTTGTTCAGCACGCATATGTATGAGACTTTTTGATTGAATTTCTGTAACATGGGCACTGTTTTTTTTTTTAATCAGTATCAGCCCATGCAAGGAAATGAAGCCACTAAGACACAAGAGGTTACAGGGTGAGGAAGAATTAGGAACAGAAACATTAATAATAAGTGGGAAGAGGAAAGAGTAATCAGAACAGTAGATAGTGATTGACATTGCATTTAAATTTTTACAGATTAAAGTTGGCTAGAAAGCATGAAGCCAGAAGGGAGTTCCACAAGCAAAGAGTGCAATATAAGAAACTGTTAGCATAGAAATTATAGCTACATCTATCCAGCTCAACTGTAAGTTAATGAGATCTCAACTCCAGTCTAGTACTGTGCTTAAATTCAAAAAGTCTATACACCATAGTGAAGAGCTCAATTACTATGAAAGTATTTATAGAAAAGGCAGAGAGAGGCAACCTTACAGTGGTGGTAAAATGACTGAAGCCAAGCTGACAGATCAGGACCAATAATATTGTTGATTCTTCTTGGGATTTTATCAAGGAGTTGCAGGTAAATAGCAGAGGCACTGGACCATATGTGGCAGCAATATTCTAAGCATGTACAAATAGTAGACTTATAGATATGTATTATAGACTCTGGAGAGAAAAATTGTCTAGCATGACATAGTGAACCAACTTTTTTAGCAGCTGACCTAGAATTGGATTCAATATAATCTTTCCATTTCGTATAAGCTGAGAACGTTAGCCTAAGAAGAATTTGCAACAAATCACTTTCCATTGTTACTGTTATGAATGATTTCAGGCCACTTTCCTCATCTTTGTTATTTTTATCACAAAACATTTCAGCTGCTATACTCTTCTGCCTTACTCAGGTATCTTTTGCACTCAGTAACCTTCTTGACTCAGGTATCTTTTGCACTCAGTAACCTTCTTGACTCAGGTATCTTTTGAACTCAGTAACCTTCTTGAAATGTTGAATGGAAGCTTTTACTTAATCCAGCAGAAATAAAACACTTCATTTTAATGAAAAAAAGATGACGAAATGAATTCATATAGGATTTTATATATAAAGATCAAAGTTTATGTGTGTGTTTGGAACAATGAAAATAAAGTTTAGAAAATTGGTTATCCATGTATGCAGATATTATGTAAAAAAATATCTGGTTTTATTATATATAAATCTATTACCATTTTTTTTTTTTTACAATCAGGTTCACTCTGTACAAGGCCTGTGGGCCACTTGAGGTAGAGAGTTATGTTAGCGGGTAGTTTATATGGATATGAGAGGAAGATAATGGTTGACTCTAGACTTGAACAGGTTAAGATTGTAGTGATCAGGGAAACATCCTCTCGGGAGCATGATCCATAGGGCAGTGATTTGCAGGAAGAAGCTGTTTGAGTGGAATTTACTTCTCGCCAATGAAATACAGAGGGAATGTGAGTGGTTTGTTACTATGTAAGTGGTATGGTGGGACCAGGAGATGCAGTTCATCCATGCACTTTCCATAGTAGTAACAATAGATCCCATGAGAGACTCACCACACCCCCACCACCTATGAGAGAGAGGTTAGAGTGTGGAAAATAATTTATCTCTGATAAGGACTCAGAGATGCTTTTGAACTCTATCAAAATTAGAAAGTAAGGTCTGGGCAGCTTCTGCCCATATATGTCTTAGCATGTCTCTTATATCTTCCCCAACATTGCAATTCTTATTTAATTTTCTTATTCAGCTTTAACAATCAAGTTTATAAACATAACTATTTTGCTGTTCAATTCCAATCAAGATTTTGATATATCTATAGACAAGTGATTGTTTTGTTGATAGTTTTTATAATTAAGTAGCTTAATTGTTCAAACAAACCTTTTTCTGCTCTGCAAGTGATAATCACATTTTTCATGATAGATTAAATAGAAAATAGGATAAATCAAAATCCAGTCAAGATGAAATGATTTCAGGATGTACTTTCTTTTGGAAGAATACAAAAAAGCAAATCTTGATGTTGTCTGTATGCAAAATATACGTCAACTTGGTAGTAACCCTATTGTGCATTTGGGATACAATTTATTTTAGCCACAAGAAAAGACAATGTGGAGGAGTTGAAATTGCAATATGCAATTCATCAAATATTTTAATAGACAATATTATACACCAGCCAGAAAAACTGATGGCTGCCGATATTGCGATATGTGGGGTTGTGATATCAGCTTATATCCCAACTAAAATGTGTTGTTTCAGAAAAAGAGAAATTGTACACAGGATAAAGTAAACTTTGTCATTACATCCAGAATGAAAACCAAGTAATTGTGAAGAGTTGACTCGCATAACACAAGAGTTGAGTTAATATTATGTTCATTAATACTTTCAATGTAATGAATCCAGTGGCTTTGACCACATGAAGCCCGTGGTTCTTGGGACAGACCATGCTTCTTTGAACATCGTGGACTGGTGCTACAGAATCACAAAGAACTGTACCAGATAACAGAAATCAAATCACTTGAGGACTACCAACAGCAGCAACAACTAAAACGAATAGCTAATGTAACTTAAATACAAAATACTGATATAATCAAGATGTTGAAATTTCACACTATTTCAAATAAAATGTTAGGAAGCGATTTCCCATAAATATCGAAAAGAACGATAACAGCTACTAGACTTGAGAAACCTATTTTCCTGAAAAAAATTGTTTTAAGAGAAAGATTTTATAAATTTCAACTAAAAGCAGCAATGGCTGTACAATCAATGAATGTCAAATGTTTCCATATAGGGAAATGGCTAATATTACCAGTACCATTTAGAATTAAATTGCTTAGTTTTTTAATTTTTTTTTTTTTCTTTAAAGCAATTCACCCCAAGCAAGGCAATGGTGCCACTAGCACACAAGTGGTTACAGAAGATTAAGAACAAGAGTAAAGAGGCATGTTTTAGGAAAGGATATAGAGAAGGATGGGGAACAAGATCAAGGTATCAGATGTTGATTGACATTACACTTGAATATTTGAAGATTATAGTTATTGGTGAAGCAAGCAAGGAGAAGGGAGTTCCACAGATGGGAAGTGTGAAAGAAGCTGTTTGAGTAGAAGAGACGGTTACATTTAACCGTTTCAACAGTGAAAGGGTGGAACCGAGATGCCAGCCTAGTAGCTTGCTTAAATTCATGCAGTCTGGGAACCAGTGAAAGTAGCTCATCAGAACACTTGCCATGAAAATACTTGTAGAACAGACAAAGGGAAGCCATCGCACATCTGTGAGAAAGTGACTGTAGACGAGATGTCAGATCAGGACCTATCACATTGCATATTCGTCAAGCCGTTTTCTATCTGATAACTACCAAAGCTTTTAGATAAGGGTGTAGAAGTAAAGGAAGGTAAACAATTTTGATTATTTTTAAATAACATATTTTGAAATTTAAATAAAAATGAATTTTAATTTCTGAAATATTATTTTTATTAGTTAATTGTTTTGCTTAATTATGAATTTATCTAAATTAAGTTTATTTTATTGTCAAAAACAAATCTTAGACCATCTAAATATTATTCTTATCCCACTGCATATAAACTGAAGGACAAACTGTTTAAACTTATCAAACACCTTTATTAAAACAAATTTACTAATAACATTTTAAAGCAGTGGCAAATCTATCTCTCTGAATCTCTACTCTGCCAACTATTTACTGAAGCAAATTCTTCAACTCCTTTTATGGCTCTTCACAATCTCCTGTCCTTTATTGCTCTTAGTAAAGTTGGTTTTTTTTTTGCTATTTCTGCTAATCCTTGTTCTGCCAACCATTTGCACAAACTTGTTAGATAAGTTATGCACAGCTTTCCTTTGTCCCTCTTGCCTTCAACATGTCCTGTGAGTGTCAAATTTTCTATACCTTCTTTTTTTATTATGTACCCTAAAAATTTTAACTGACTTTTCTTGATGTAATAATAGTCCTTTTTGTTTTCATTTTCTTTAAAACTTTGTTGTTGCTTGCATGTTCAGTTCATGGCATTCTGAGCATCCTTCTGTAGAACCACATTTTTCTTGCTTCACAACTGTTCTTCATGTATGAAAAGATTGTCCAGCATTCACCACCATATAGGAGGGCTGATATTACATAACAGGTAAGTAATCTTCTGTTTCTAATGAGATTTTCTTCTTTCTTGATACTTTGCTTATCTTTTGGAAGGCATATTGCCTTCACATTTTGGTGTCGTACTTTCTCTCCCCTGTTAAAATACTTCCTAGATACTTAAATCTTTGTACTTGCTTGATTTTGGTAGTTCCAATTTCAAATTCACATATTGGGCTCTTCTTTTTGCTGATAACCATGCATTCTCTCTTCTTATAATTGAGGTTTAGTTACTTTTTCTTGGCTTCCTTCGCTCCCTTCTGTAGGAGTTCCTGCAGTTTTCATTCTGGGCCTGCTGTCAGTATTCTGTCTTCTGCATATCTAATATTGATACAATGGTGGCTGCCAATATGGGATCCTGGTAGGACTTCTTTCAGAATTGCCTCACTGTATAGATTGAATGTCTGGTGAGAAGATACATCCTTGTCTTTCACCTCTTTCTATTTTTGTATATTTACTGAATTCATTTTCTGTCCATATACAGGCTAGTCCACTTTGAAGTAATTCTCCTGCAATCTCACATATCCCAGCATCCTTTTCAATTTTCAAAATGGCCTGCAAATTCTTCTTTTGGAACCAGTCAGTTGCCTTGTGAGTTTTTGGCTTGACTACTTTTTGCAAGGCACATGGTTCTGATGAAAGATGACTTGAATAAAACTTGACTAAATGGAATAAGCAGAATTGAGTAAAGTATTGATGGAATTTTGTCACCATATTTTGACAAGTACACACACCTTAGGCGTCATTGAACAATTGGAATATCATAGGTAAACTTGTGTTGTCACTTTTATCAACTATTAATTTGTAATTAGGTTGAATATGCTTACTGAAGGCAGATCTACAGTAATAATAGGCAAAGTTATCTTATTTCAGTTACTGTATATACTCACATATCATGCAACATTTGGAGGCCTAGTTTTAAAGGTAATTTTAAGGGGGTCACATCATACATCATGTACTTCTGTTGACCAAGCTATATATCCATTTACTGCAGACAAAAAGTACAGCTGTATTTAAAATAAACATGATTTTGATAAAACTGATGTTTTACTTAACTGTATCCAATAACAATGCATGTAATATTTACATATTAGTATCGTATTATAAAATGCAAACATAGCGAATATGCATGTTTTCCATTGTTTATGTTTATAAGATGTTTAGCTGTTTCGCGTTCGGTTGTTTATGGTTGTACACGTTTACGCAATGATTATAGTGTTACTAACAATACTTTTATCATTCTCTTTTACTTTTCTAACTTATTTAACTAGAAGATGGGATAAAGAGATAGAGGAAAAGAAATTAGTCTATTGTAATTTGGTCTCTCAACGAAGGAACTCGCATGAGATACATGATAAAATCATTTTTTATAAGTAAAATTTTGGGGGTCACACTATATGGGAGATAATACAGTATTTGGTGTTGTTCTTAACTTTTATTGGAATTCTTTCTTCACCATAATTATCAGTCTGTTATATTCTGTGCTAACTAGAAAATAACTATCATAAAAGGTGAAAAACATTGTCTTGACAGCCTTTTCACTTTGTCACATTTACTATCGAAATGTATAGAAAACAAATTTACTACAGAATTGTATTATAAATGATATTACTAAGGAAATGAATGTGTTATATAGGAATAAAGTATCACTGCTGACACTGGAGTTTGAATACAGATCACCAGAGAGCAAACACATACGATCCCATTTTGAATAAATAGATCACGTGATGGCAAAGGAAATGTATATATGGGAATTAGCATGGCATCTAAGGGATCACTATACAGATTATTATTCGGATCATTATTTGGTGGTTACTTTTCAAGTGAGTATTATCAAGCCAAGTACTATTAGTGCGAGTGTTATTTGAAGGCATTTGACACCAGTATTGTTCAACAGCATTAATATAGTTGTATCTGTGATTATAATGTGTTATATTCCATGCTAATAGGAATATATACTTGACAAACACAGTGGATAGAATAAGTAAAGGCTTATTGTAAAAACCAATACAATAAGAATAAAGGTAACAGTTATGCACAAGGTCGTCGCAAGTCAGTCCAGTAGTGGGTGCTACTATTGGAAGGTTGGTAGTTCTTGCATAAGTTTGAGTTGTACTCAAGAGATCCCAGCTAGACTCTGTAGTCTGTTGACTTACAGATACTTTTAGGTAGTTACTATCTATAGTGTAGTCATTCATGGAGGTGACAGGTTATTCCATTACATCACAGTAGTGTACTTGTGTGTATCAATTTCATTTAGTCAATTTTCTTTTTATTCATTTCATCACAAACATGGAAATAAAGCCACTATAAAACAAAGAGTTACTGAGTGGGAAAGAATAGGGAAAAGAAACATTATTAAGGATAATAACAAAGAAGAATCAAGTAGACACAGTAGATAATGATTGACATTTCATTTTAACTTTTGTAGATCAAAGATGAGTAGAAAGCAAACGTTTTATTCTAGTCATTGTCTTCCTCCAGGACTATGTACCTGGTTAGTCAAAGTGACTTCTCCATAATTTGTATCTAGTCATAGGTAGTCAAATTTGAACCATAAGTGAGTTCACAGACTTGGATGTTGCAATGTTTTGCCAAAAAACCCTGAACAAGATGTCATGATGAATGCAACTTTCGCACAGGGTACAAGCTCACTGTTAACTAAGTAACCCCCAAGGAAAAGTATCTACTCCTGTTCAGTAAGGTACTCTCTGATTGGTTGCTAAGTTACATCAAGGCCACACAACTAATTCTTGTGATACTCAAAATGGTTAGATACTTCATGGACAGACTTCATTTTTAAACCAATCATTTTCTTTCTGTATATTTCTATTTATTTAATTGATTATTTATCTCCTGTTAATAGAATCAAACTTTTTTAAAATGACTGTTGTTATACAAGAAGCCTCTAGCAAATCCAGATGGCTCCACCTGGTGATCAATTGTATGGTTTAGAGAAGCCAGAAAAGAGTTTAAAATAAAGAAAATGACAAAGAAAGGCTAAGGGCAATAGGACAAGGATAAACAAAAGTAAGAAAGGTAAATACTAAGTCCTGACTGAAAGAGTGTGAAGAGATTAAGTACCAAAGTTGTCTGGGTGACATGAAGACACAGCTAAATGTTTTCTTGTTCTTTTTTTTTTTATATATTCTCATAGTTTGGTCAGCTATCGCAACACAAGGGATGATGTGTGCTAATGCATCTGGAAATATTTGGACATACTCTCCCTCCTCTACAAATAGGTGTTTTCTCCATAATTTATGTTTTCAAGTATATCTTTAAATGGCTGGTGATGTGCGTATTTGTGGATATGTTTACCTACTCTGGACTTAATTCTCAGACTGGACATTAATAATCTGGTTCTGGTGGTAGCGCCACAGAAGAGAGTTATACTTGTCCATTCTCTACAGAGCTGAAACTAGAAAGCATCTTACTACTTAAGTCTAATATGAAATTTTTATGACCCTGATCCCTCAGATGATCCTGTCACATAGTACTGGTGTGACTGTGCCCTTGCTTCATTCTTTGTGGGTGGGTGGGTGCGTGAATAGGAGAGAAAGTTCTTGCTCTAAGTGTTGGTTTTACTCAACTCTAAGCCAAATTCCACACACACATACATACACACACACACACATATATATATATATATATATTTATTTATTTATATTAGTTTCCTTGAAGGCCAAGTCACTACTGACCTAGTTTGGCAGATGCCTGCAATATTAGGATTTGTTTGTGTGCGTACATTGGCCTGTATTCTAAGCTTATTTGTTGTAGCCTACTTCTTTCTTTTAGTGTAAAAATTAGAAAAATACGAATGGAAGAGAGAGGAAGCTAAATAAGGTCAATCAATAAGTAAATCTGGTGCATCATACTGAATCTGTGCGAGCTGGATGAGAGGCTTTGTTCATCTAGGTCATCCACTTCACTCTTGTGGATATCAGAAGCAAAAAGGAAATGTTCTTTGCTATCTCTCCATAGTGCATTTATTGAGTGTTCATTTTGCTTTGGAACTCAAAGAAACCTGATAATGATAATGAACTCTCAGCAACATGTTCCAATTGGTTAAATATTTCATCTTCATCTACACATGTCAAATCATTTATTTCCGAATTAAATACCTTTCATTGTCCTGGGTAAGATGTTAAACTACTTCCGTGTTCTGGATAAGATGATAAACTACATCCAGCAGCAAGGCCTGTGATCAGGTGGTTTTGAGGAGTGTGGAACCACCTCTTAATTGCTGGTCCAGGGTGGTAGCACCTGTTAGGGTCCCAGCTATGGGCAAATAGTTAACTATTACCAGCAATACTTTTTGAAAAAAATCATTGCCAGCAATACAATTTTGAAGAAAGTGGATTTTTGACAAAGCAAAATATTACCAGCAATAAAAAATGTTGTCGGCATTAAATAACCCACTGAGGTTGATATGCCTTAAAACAAAATAAACCAAACCAATCTAAAGCAAAGAATACATATTCTATTCTTATGAATCTATCCTAAAAATGTTGTTGGCATTAAATAACCCATTGAGGTTGATATGCTGTAAAACAAAATAAACCAAAGCAAACCAAATACCTTTCATATACCCATTCTTGATCACATAGAAACTGAACCATCCACTGGGGTATTTGAAATGTTTTGTATTTACTAATTTCACATCTTGAATTTTTATGATGGTTTAAGCCTATGTCCTATTACTGTTTTTATTTCAATTCCAGATCATAGTTTCTATTTTGGAAAATTTTATCTTGAGTTCACTTTCCAAAACAAAGAAAAATGATCTGGAATAAAAACAATAATGGTACTTACTCTGAATCCATCATAAAAATTCAGGATGTGGAAATAGTAAGTACTAAACCTTTTATATACCTCCATGTATGGATCAGTTATAACAAAATTAATATAGAAGAAAAGGAAATTGAATATAGAGTAGGCTGTGCTAGGGGTAGTTTTGCCCAACACTGTTAACTCTGACAAAACCAAAATAACCAAAAACTAATGTTCTTAAATAGCCTTATCCCACTCCTAAAAATCTTGTATTTAAATATACATTGGATATAAAGAGTTGTGCTTACTGAAGATTTCATGAATGCCTTAATAGAAACAAATATTATAAGAATGGATTTGTTCAAAAGTCAGTAAAAAAGTTAATGTTATACCAAACTGGCTTTTTAAATGAAAGGTTAAACCTACCAATTTTTATTCTTCGTCATGGTTGAAGATGATGGTCTTGTTTTGTTTGCCTCTGTCAGTTGGGTTTTTGGACTCTGAGATGGTTAATGAGACTAATTTTTTGCTTGAAAGGTCCTTCAACATCCAGGACAGGTTGTTTCAGATGATGGATTATGTCTTGATTATTGTTTTTCTTTTTGATATCTTTTTTTCTCTAATTTAGCAGACTGTTTGGATTCAAAAAATGATTCCATCTGTGACAATGATTCTCAGTTGCACTTGATACCTAGCTGTTGATGTTACATTTCTTCATGTTTTTTTTGTTTTTTTCTGTTCTTATACCAAAAAGTATATAGTCTATTATATACACTGATCATTATGAAACTCAGGTTCAAATCTCATCATGGTTGACTTTTCAGAGAGTTGACTTTTTGATAATATCTGCGTTGGGAAACAATCCCAACATGCATCACTCTTAGGTAATGCCTGGAAATCTAACCTTGGGTTGACCCAAGCATTGTAATTAAAATTAGGGAAACAACACCTGTTGAAAGTCATTGATACTTGTACTTGCATAAAGTCACAAGAAATTGCAACTGAGAGTTTGAGCATACTGATCTATTTTCTTAATTATTTTACCCCAAGGAGTAGACGGCTGGGGAGCAAGATATCAGAAGAGAGTTTCCACAGGTGTGAAATACAAGGAAAAAAAAACTATAACTTAGGTCCACTCAGTACAGTTGCAGTATAAACTACAAGTTGGCTCTGTGGTTGTTGGAGAAACATAACTATGCCTGAGCACCTGCCACAGGGATTTGCTAGCTGCCTTGCAAACGGGTACAATTGGATTTGAATGACCTGCCATAATATCTCTGATTTAATGTAAATCTTTCTTGAACTTTGAGTAGACTACTTTTTTAAGTCATTCCAATAATTCAAAGCAAACAAGAATTTTGATTATACCTTTAACTTCCTTCAGAACATAAAATTCATAGAACTCCACTATTTCCTGTCTTTTGTTCCTCTAAGTAAATCTTGCAACCTTACTAAACCTCTTTGTCCTTGTTTCTCGTTCCTTTTAAATTCATGGCTCTTCACTATTTCCTGTCTGTTGTTGCTCTAAGTAAATCTTGCACCTTTACGAA
>OZ010580.1:100387695-100430195 GCA_963932145.1 Acanthosepion lycidas
ATGTGAGTGGTTGTGGAAAAATGTGTATGTGTCCATAAGTGTTTAGAAATATGTGTCTGGAAAATTGTATCTGTGTTGAAAATTGTGTATACAGGTGTTGAAAGTTTTCTTTGTATCCTTGAATGCATGTCTTGAATGTTACCTGTATATGTAAGGGTCTGGAGACGTGCTTGTGTTGGTATTTGTCTAGGGAGGTTTACACGTGTGATTTTGTATATGTCTAATGAGATATGTACATGTGTCCACATGTACATGTCTAATAAGGTGTGAACGTACATCTATGCATGTCTAAGAAGCAGTGAGTCGTGTATATGTATATTTATTGGAAGGTGTCTACATGTGTGTGACTGTACATGTTTTGGTAGATGTGCATATGTGTGTCTGTAGGTGTCTTGATAGGTGTGCATATGTGTGTCTATACATGTCCTGATAGGTCTGCATATGTGTGTTTATACGCATCTTGATAGATGTGCATATGTGTGTCTATACATGTCTTGGTAGATGTGTATATGTGTGAGTACATGTCTTGATAGGTTTGTATATGAGTATATGAGTGTCAATAGGAGTTTATATATATATATATATATATATATATATATATATATATATGTCTGGAGAGGTGTGTGTATCTGAGTGTTCTGTGGATGCCTTCAGATCTATGTGTGTCTCTTCAAGCATTCAAATAAAGAAACTGGTTACAGACCTGAAAATAGGAAAAAACCGTCAGATATATGATGATGAAAAAAAAAACTCACTTAGATGATTGTAAAAATATATATATATATATATATATATATATATATATATATATATGCTTCATGAATTTTAATGATATCATGTACAGAGAATATTGACCTATACCCACCATCAGAATTTTAGACACGTATGCAAGTCGAGTTAATACATGCTCTGACATACATCATGTAAATAAAGTTTACAGGTTGATGCCGAAGGACAAATGATTCTTAGTAATCATTATTGGTTTCTGATAGGTAATTATGGTTTTCAAATCCACTTTTAATATTTTAAATAAAATTAAAGTTGATTTAGATTATTATAAAGAAATATATCAGAACTTAGGTTGAATGCATTTTTAAATGATATTTCTCCCTAAAGCAAAATTATCAGTTTTTATCTAGCAAACACACACAAATAAGATTAATGACCCTTGTTCCTTAACTGACCTTTAAATACTAAACAGGTTATAAATGTAAATTTCTGACTGGATTTTAGTTTTCAGCTGATGTTTAGTCATGTAAATCAGGTTTTCTCAAACTACTGAACCCTTGAGCCAGAAAAAGAGCTTTTTTGCAGAAATCTTAAAATTTAAATAAGTTCTGAGAAATCTTATAAAAAATTTCTGAGCTTGAGCGGTAATTTGTAGGTATTCTTTGCCTTGGTTAATTAAAAACTTTGATGAATCACTAAATAATAGAAAGTTTTGTTTCACACATGGAGCCATAGTGTTCAGCAGAACCCACTCTGGGAAACCTTGATATAAAAAAAAAATAAAACAATGAGTGTTGAATATCTAAGATAAATTTTAAGATTTTCTCCTCAAAATTTAGATATAAAAGAAACAAATAAATGAATCATTCTTAAAAATTTATTTGATTTGATTTTTTATAACTTATCAACCTTTTACAGATTATTTAAAGCCTGAAAATATGCTTACTATTGCTGGCAGACATTTTTGTTTGCTAATACCTTGGCATGTATAAAGGATTTAATCATATTTTTTAATTACTTGAATTCTGAGCATAAATGTAATCAAATTTTTCTCTTTCTTAATAATTGGCTTAGCTTTTGGAAGGAATTTTTCACTATCCCAATGCACTTTAGATTTCTGTCGCACTTTCCATCCTCTATTAAAACACTTCAATTTGCATATTTGGCTGTTATTTTGATAATTACCGTGCATTCTATCATGTTGCAATTGATGTTTAGTCCTTTCTTCTTGCTTTCCTTTATAGGAGTTCCTGTAGTTTTCTTTCTGTGTTTCCTATCAACATTGTGTCATTTGCATATCTTATGTTGTTAAGACTGTGGCCACCATTAATGAATCCTGGTAAAACTTCTAATTCTCTTAGAATCACTTGTATAGATTGAATAAGTCCAGTGAGAAGACACATCCTTGTCTTATACCCCTTCCTATTTTTGTATATTTACTAAACTCATTTTCAGTTCATATACAGGCAGTTTCCTGCCAGTATAGGTTCTGGATTATTCTAATATCCTTCCCAAATATGTCAAGGTTATCAAACATTTCCAAATAGTTGCAGTATAAACACTGTTGTAACCTAGGGAAAGTTACTGAATATAATAATCACACAAAGGTTGGTAATGAACAATAATACTTAGGACAAGAACAACACATATAAGATTTGCCAGTTGTGCATAGAAGTAGTAGTCAACTGCTAAAAGTGAGTCAAATAAATTCTACAATGAATCTCCAACTGCAGAACAACATGCAGTATTTACTACTGTATTTATGTGAATGGGGACATGCTCATTATTGTCCGTAGGTATGCTACAACAAACCCCAAGTGGGCTCTGGGTATTAAACAAATATAAAAGTGCCTGAACAGGCATCTACAATGGGGATTGACTAGCTGCCTCAGCAGATGAGTGTGCTTGGAAATAATTAACCAGCCATTTTATATTTCATATCCTGTCACACAACAAAGCCCTAAACAAAGAGTTACATCTCTTATATGTCATCCAGCAAGATTTGAGAAATTGATTTGGCAATATCCATAAATTTGAATTTTTAAAACTACCCCAAGAAAAATTTTGCTTAACTTTCTTCAAACAAGAAATATCCAAGAGGCAGATTAGACTGCATTTTCATCTCTGTTTTTTTTTTCCATCAGAATAAAGAGAAATATTCTATCTTGAAAATATTCTTATATAGCAGTCACATTACATTTAGTTTGTTTTCTTTCTCTCCACATTTTTTTTTTTTTTTTGGCGGCACAGATTCTTTATCTGCTTTCCTTGAAGCCAGCCTTCATACATAAACATTTAGGTTTTTATTTTATCAAGTAGCTTCATTTTCAATGCCACAGGTGTCTATAGACCGATTTAATAATGAATATTACTGATATGGAGCCTAAAATGCTGAGATACTAATATCCATAGTTATATATTTTTTCCAAAACCTAACCTAGCCGTAAGCAGTATTAATTCCTTAGAGGTCATCTCTTGTATATAGAATGATTGTCGGCCATTTTGTTCATGATATCAATAAATAACAACAACAAAAAAGAAGTCCCACTAGAAATCGAAAAGTGAAGCTTGTCATTCAATTAAGAGAAGACTTACTTTCTAATTTCTTTTTTTTTTTTTTACTTTTTAAGAGATTTCTTCTGAATGATGCTTTTGGTAATTCTACCAGTACAAAATTACTCTAAATCAGTAGAGTAATGAAAGACTAGGTTACTTATAAAATTATCTATCTGTGATTCTATCTATCTGTTCATTTCCTTTTATAAAAATAAATGCAAGATTACATAAAATCTGTTTAATATCATCAGCAGCCATTTTAAATCAAATGATTGACAAAGGCTTTTCCCATCACTGACCATGACTATCATAACTGTTCTAATCTCTGCTATATCTCGTCTCTCCATTTCCTGGTCTAATAATGCATTTGCTACCCACAGAGCACAATTCAACCAATCTTTTGCTCCTCCTGTTGTCCTTCTTTTTTGCTCTATGCCCAATGTATGTCAATTCAAATAACTTCCTCTCTCTTAGACATACTCTTAGTATCGCTCTTTCTATTCATATTTATGAAGTTAGTCTCAAATGATTTGGATAAGGTTACTGCAGTGATAAATGAAATATATGACAGTGTTGAAATACTTGAAAACTTCAATAGATCTCTCTTCATAATGATGCCAAAACAACCAGATACAAGTAAGTTTGAATTCCAGTGGATAATCAGTAATAAGCTAAGGTTATAATAAGATGGAGCAGAATTAAACTGGAAATAGGGAAAGAACAGTATGGCTTTGTTCAAGACACTGGAACAAGAAATGCTATTTTTATGATTAGAATTCTATCATACTGAGCAATTCAAATATCAGAAAGACCTATACCTGTGTTTAGATTACATAAAGACATTTGATAGGGTATGACATGAAGAGCTACTTTAAATATTAGAAAGTTTGATTTACATAGAGAAGATATTTGAGTAATTCATAAACTCTGGTAGAAACAAACAGGTTTGCTTTCAGATAGAGAAAAAATTCAGTGAATACACAAAAATAGAAATAGGAGTAAGACAATATTTCTCTCACTGGATTTATCTAAATTATCCAATGAGAGGATTCTCAGAGAATGAGAAAACTAATGAGAATTTATTATTCATTATTGACAGACACAGTTTTAAGAATATGAGTTTTTTCTTTCTTTTTTATTGTTTCAGTCCAATATTTGTCTATATCTCTGAGATGAGGCATTATGATTACTTGCATTATTTACATTATTCAGACTGTTATCGTCATCTTCATTGCCATATTCACAACATTTCAGCTGTTGTATACTCTAGCCTTCTTCAGGTGATGGAAATTTCGAACCAAAACCTTTTATTTCATCCACCTGAGTAGATTGTTTTAGTTTCATGTGCTATGCTTCAAGGTCGTGTGACATTGGTTAGATCCAGTAACTAGACTCAAAGAGTTGTGAGTTCAAACCAGGCCACAGTAGGGGTGAACCAAAACTTGGAGAGTTGAGTAAAAGGGAAATAACTGAGACATTCTGAAGAGGGAGGCATGACACATGGAACTAGAACAATCTACCCTGGTGGGCAAAATAAAGGGTTCAGTTCGAAATTCTAATCACCTGAAAAAGGTTAGAGCATATAACAGAATTGACATTGTGAATATGGCAATGAAGATGAGGATAACAGTCCAAATAATGTAAATAATGCATGTTTTAGTCCAGTTGTATCTTAGTGGCTTTATTGTCCTGCTAACAATTAGAGTGAAGGAAATTAAAAAATTGTTACTGATGAGAAAGGAAAATAAAAAGAATACAATCCAAGGAGGTTACAAGATGATGATTGAATTTAATCTTTTTTAGATTATTGATAGGAAAGCAAGAAGCTAGAAATGAATTCCACAATTGAAAAAAGAAACTATTAGAATAGGACCTATGGTAACACTTAACAATTTCAACAGTAAAATGTTGGGACCTAACTGCTAATTTAGTATTGCTCTTAAATTCATGAAATTGCAGTACTAAAGAGGAGAGCTCATCAAAACAATTACCATGGAAATATAAAAAAAAAATGCAGAGGGAAGCTATGTTACTGCATAGGAAAGTTATTGATGCTAAGGTTAGGAGCAATAATGTTGCAGATTGGCAAACACTGAAAGAAAGATAAGGTAGTAAAGGAAAGCAAGGAAAAACAAATTATTCACTGTAAAAAGAGTGACTGTATGGTAGTCAGCAAGTGAGGCCATCCAAGATGTTGGCTACAAATTAAAATGTCAGAATCAAGTAGGTAGAGAACTATTTGGGTTGGGTAGTAACAGATAACAAAAAATGTGACAGAGAAGTCCAAGTATAGTAATAACAAAAGATGTTTTCCAGAAACTAAGGAAAGTATTAAGAGATAGGAAAATTTTGTGAGAAACAAAGAAAGAATGCTGAACTGCAATGTCATATCTATAATTATGGTAATGGATGCTGGACAGTTTTCTTATAAATGAAGAAGACTCTTGCAGTGACAGAGAAAAGGTCAGATTATAACCTTTTGAGGGCCCTAGACTAATGAAATTATGGATCCCCTGTTAGATGGAGTCATCCTCAAACTCATCCACACCTGTCTTTGAATATATTTTACTTGCGATATATTTTAGTGATATTTACAGAGCTTGGAGTAAACTTAATGCAAATTCTTTAAATAAACTAGAATAGTGATCTTTTGTTTGTCAATAAAAAATATTCTTTAAAAATACCACTCACTATTTTACTCTTTAGTACAAACCAAATTAACACAAATTTCAACACAACTATAGTCAAAAAAAATTTATAACCAGTATTATAACAATAAAACCATCAAAATAAATATGAATTTGTCATATTGATATCATTTCAATTTATGAAACATTTTGAAGTTATAATATTTGCAATATTAAAATCACTGTTTTATAAAAACTTTCTAAGATGTAAACATTCTGAACTTAAATCAAACATGTTATCTACTTGAAACACAATGACACAAACTAAAACATTCTTTTTTCTTGTTTTGTTTATTGCAAAGTCAAATAAATATGAGTTTGTCATATTGATATTGCAGTTTATGAAACTATTTATAAGTTATGACATTTAGAAAATAAAATAATCTTTATAAAAGCTTCAGGGACCCTAGACTGCAGCCTATACTAGCCTAAAAGATAATCCAGCCCTGGACAGAGATGTGCTTCTGCTAAGAATGGAGCATGTAACCAACAAGGAATTTTTAAGAAAAAACAAGAATTTAATATTAATAATTTTAAAAAAAATTACTTCTTTCATCTTTATTGTATTTGCTTTTCATTGCAACTACTCTGGCCATCAGTTTACAGACATTAGTATATAAAGCAGAAAAAAAATTCTAGATAATATTTATTTCAACTAATCATTCACCAAACACAAGGCCCAAGAGCCACTCAAGGTAGAGGGTTACCAAATGGTGTTGTTTTAAGGATGTGTTAATCGTGGATTATGAAGATATGTAGGCTAGATAATGGTTGACCCTAGACTTGAAGAAATTAGAATTGTAGTAATTGGGGAAAGCAACCTCTCAGGAGTTTGTTCCACACAATAGCAGTTCTTGGGGGGAAAAAAGTCAGTTGATGTTGGAAATGCCCTTCAATCTGTTGTTAAATGGAACAAGAAATGACCTCTTAATTTTAATGCCTCCAAAACTGCTCTCTTTTAATTGTCTTAGGGAACTAGTTTTGCTTTCCACCAGCATGGCTGATGCTGATCTCCAGGTGAGTAACTGGAATTGGACAAGTTGAGTCAGTAACTAAATCTGCGGCTAAGGAAGTTGGTTCACTGTGTCATGCTAAACAAATTTTCGCACCCAAATCTACCTTACACATTTATAAATCTACCATTTATCCATGCATTGAATATTGTCGCCATATCTGATCTGGTGCTTCTGCTATGTGTCTAGTGATTCTTGATAAAATCCAAAGAAGAATCTGCAATGTTATCAGTCCTGACCTAGCAACTCAGCTTCAATCACTCTCCCACCATCATAACATAGCTTCCCTGTGTCTTTCTATAAATATTTTTATGGCAATTGTTCTGATGAGCTTTCATCTTTGGTACCTCAACTTCATGAATTTAAAAGTAGTACTCGGTTAGTGATTATGTCTCATCATTTTATTGTTGAAATTGGTAGATGTAACCATAAATTCAATGTTAATAGTTTCTTCTCTCATACTTCTTGCATGTGGAACTCTCTCTTAGTTTCCTGTCAATATAAATCTTTAAAAATTTAAATGCAACATCAGTCTGTTCTCCTTTGTAACAATTTCTCAGTTTCCTTCACTATCAGTAACCAATTGCATCTTAGTGGCTTTATTGCCTTTTTTGGAGTGAAATGATTAAAAGAATTCCACTGATATTGTTCTTATATTTTTATTTAACCTATGAATACTGTAATTTTTTTTTTTACTGACAGTGAAGGAATGAATGACTTGATGTCAAGTTTTTCTTTCTTCTATCAACTAAATTCTATACTTTATGACCAAAAGTCTAATGATCTATCCCAATGTCTGCAAAAACATTATTTATGGTAGTTATTTGTTGAACAAAATGAACTTTGGTGCTTGGCCACATTTCTTAAGTGCTTAGCAAGGATTGAGCTCTGTCGTAATGGCTTTTGAGACCATCAGACATAGTCTGCACCACTCACGGTGATCCTGCGATGTTTATGGTCGGAATCAGAAGATGGCACTCCAGTGATAAAACAAACTATTCTTGCAATAAGAACAAATCAAAAATGGATTGATAAAATTTCAAGGAAAGAAAGCAAAATTGACATTTGCTAGCAAAACAGTAACAGATTGCTGATCAAAAAGTTAGAAATTTAATTCAAATTTGCAATATTACTAGTTCCTGTGTGTGTGTCTCTCTCTCTCTCTCTCTCTCTCACACACACACACACACACATTTAAATGGAACAATTGCAAAATACTAAAAAAAAACAAATACTACTTTCTCACCAGTCATATTAAATGATTGCACTTTCACAGAGGTTCTTGTTCTGAACATCTTTTGGGACACAAGAAGGAAGCTACAGCAAGTCTATGAGAAAGTGACTGTGGATGAGATGCCAGATCAGGACCTATCACATTGCATATCAGTCTCTGGATTTTGTCGAAGCTGGAGCTACACAATCCTTTCTTTTCAATCTTGACAGAGTTCAAAAACATTTATGCTGCCTTATAGGCAATGAAAGACTTTTGTTACATTCACTTATGTGCAAACACCGTAAGAAAGGGATGAATCCATCTCTTCTCCTGCACCACATATATGAGTAAATAGCACGACAGAGTGGGTTCTATATCTTTGGGTGGCAACTGGCCTAGTAGGACAACTTTGAATTCAAAACCTGAGTGGTCAGTGACTAAACTGGCTCCCCCACCAGACCCGGGTCTATAAAAGAGGGTAAATAGCAATACTGTATATCTACACCTCTATATTGCTAGGAAATGATCTAAGACTCATTATACCATGTACACAGGTGTGAACCATGCCCTTCATATTCCAGTGGTAAGGAAGATGTTCCATTCAGACAACTTCTCCCTAAAAGCCACTGCTTTCTGGAACAATCTCTCAAGATGATGATTCCTTGACCACTACATTCTTGGCCTCTACAAGTCTAGAGTTAATCCTCCATATCCTCATAATCTACAATTCACACATCCATAAAACAAAACCCATTAAGTAACCATCTATCAAGGAGTGGCTCTTGAGCCTTATATTTGATGAGATAGGTTTGTCTATTACCCAATTCGCACTCCTTCTGTCTTCATAATTTTTTTTTACTTATATTGGTTGAATTATAATTTTCTTTAGAAAAAACATAAAAATCATAAAACTATTATTTTTACCAGAAATTATTATTATTTTTTATCAAAAGTATATTTATTTACTTTTTAAACTGTCATCTTGGTTGTTATATTCACAAAGTTTCATCCATTGTGGACGTCTTCATTATTAATTTTTTATTATTATATTATTATTAAAGAAGGCAGTGGAGACACAACAGATGAAATATTACAAGTACAACAACCAAGATGATTGGCTTGTTCAAATAACAGTGCATCTAATAAAAGACAATTTTGGAATCAAATTACTTTGATAATTGGTACAGAAGTAGTTTTCAAAATATTTTCTGAGTATGCAGGATTTTTCAAAAATATCAAATGCCATTAAAATATTTTTGCATAAATACTGATAAGAAACTTATTCAATTCCTATCTCCAACCTACAAAAATGTATTTATAGTGATATACTAATTTAAATATCTAAATAATTAAAACTTCTCATCTCATAAATTCAAACAGAGGTGATATGCTGATTTAAATATCAGAGTCAAGACTACAAATCATCTCCCTGGAGAAAGAACAACAGATTTCAAAGACAAGCCTCTGTTTGGACACTGACTTAATAATAGACAATAATAATAAACTTTACAACAATATTTAATTTCTATTTCTTTAGATCAGTGATTCTCAACTTTTTTCAGTCCATAGACCATTTTTTTCTTCAAAATATTCAAATGGACCACTCCTAATTTTACTTTTAAGCTGTTCAATTTTCACCCTAAAATACTCAATGAAAAGACAAAGTAGTCTATTTACATTTTAAAATTTATTTTAGTAAACAAGGATAAACTCAAGATATCAAAATCAATTTTGATGATGTCATTCAGTCTTAGTCCATTCAACTAGTGACTATCTTGATCTTGGTGTTTCTCACACAAGATATCATAATCATTTTTAATGGTGTCATTCAGTCTTAGTCCATTCAGCTAGTGACTACCTTGATCTTAATATTTCTGACACAAGATACCATAATCAATTTTGATGATGTCATTCAGTCTTAGTCTGAAAGTCCCTCTGCTGTTAAGATCTAATTTATTTCTTTTTCTATTGAAAATATCCACAACAGCCAAAATCCAGATTCCACCATCCATGTGGAAGGGAAAGAAATTACTACAATTTTTTTATGGCTACAAATTCTCTATGGACCACTAGAAATGCTATATGGACCACTGGTGGTCCACCTGGACCATGTTGAGAATCACTGCTTTAGATCAACACTTTTCAATCAATTATTGTTTTCTCTTTTCATTTTCAGCAAACCTTATGACAAAGCTTATTACACGTACACATATAAAGACTATGATACTAATCTGTTATTCATATTAGCTTTTACCCAAAGTGACAGTTGTAATAAAATAATTTCTCAATTATACTGGTTATATTTCTTGCATGGTTTCATTAGGATATTTTATTTATACAATTAATTACTGGCAATGTTTAACCTTTGTGTCTACAAAAAAAATGATGTGTCACATGGATGGTTTTTCCCTTGATGCTGCTATTATTTTAACTGCCTTAACTTCTTGGCAATGTTTATTGTTTTAAAAATGATGATTAGAATTGTAATAAAACCAAAATATATGGAAGTGAATTTATACTTTTTTTTGTCCTGAGAATTTACAACAAAAATATTAAACACTATTTATTTATTAGATTTACAAGAATGATTTTATATCTACAACATTCTAAAAAGCTGTATTGTAGAAATACTAATGCAATGCATTATTTATCATTTACAAATTTATGAAGAAATAAATATGAAAACAATTTTTTATTCATAAATTTATAAACATTTGCTAAATTATAAAGATATGTGAACCAACTATAAGGAAATCTTTATTATTTACCATTTTATAAAGTTTGAATCAATTGACGATTAGCCAATGTTTTACCAACCATTCTAATAAAAAATCTAATAATGTTTATTAATTGTTTTTCCATTCTCGAGAACAAAGAAAATGTATAAATTCACATTCATATGATTAGGTTTTATTAAAAAATTCTAATCATCACTTTTTAAAATGATACACATTGCCGAGGAGTGAAGGTAGTTAAAATTATAGTGGTGTCAAGAGAAAAGACCATTATTTTGATACACTGTTATTTTGTAAGCACAAAATTTGGTATCATCCTAGACAATTTTTCTTGCCAGAGTTTACCATTCAATCATACTTTGAATATTGCTGCTAAATCTGGTCTGGTTCTCCTGCTATATATCTAGAGATTCTAGATAAAATCTAAAGAATAATCTGCAATGTTACTGGTCCTCACCTGGCATCTCAGTTTCAGTCGCTAATGTAATGTAGCTTCCTTTTGCCTTTTCTATAAGTAGTTTCTTGGTAACTATTCTGATGAAATTTTGTTTATGTCATTGGGGTTTCATTTTTTAAATGTTGTTATTTTTATTAAGTTTATGATAAGACAGATTGAAGATCAGCCTTCCCCCTATCTCTCCTTTTGACCTTGTGCCTCATTTTTGTATTTGCAAAATAAATATTACTTTCTTCTATGGTAACTAGACTAGGAATTTAAGTGCAGCACTAGTTTGAAGGCAGAGTTTCATCATTTTATAATTAAAATTGCTAGATGTATGTTCTATGCTAGTAGTTTCTTCTCTCACTCTTCTTGCTTGTGGGACTCTCTTCCAGATTCTTGATCTTCAAAAATTTAAAAGCAATATTAATCATTATCTTCTGTCCCTTTAACTTATGTTTCTCTTATTTCCTTTTATACTCAACAAATAAAAAAAGCAAATAAGAAATGAAATAAATTAAAAAGTGGTATATTAACAGCCTGATTTCCCTAATTATTAAAGTGATATTCCATTGTCATGGTAACATGATACATATTTGTTAACTGGTTTCAAGTTATTTCTTTTGTTAATGGAATAGTTCATTACTAAGAAATTGAAACTGAGACATGCATCTAAAAAACAAAAACAAAAACTAATAGGTAAAATTAAGTTTTGTTTTATATTATAGTAAGGATGGTTATTATTATATATTTGGATGTATCAAAAGTATTTTCATTTTTTGCAAACCTTCAGTACAAAGCTTATTTCATGTCTGAAAGTGATCGCAGTAAGCGGCTTCCCCTGCACATGAATTTTATGACAGAGACGGGTATTTGAAAGATTTGCTTAAGTCGTTAAGATGAAATGAATTCCATGTTTATATGTGTATAGCAAAAGAACCAACTAACCTTTTTCTTCCAAGTGTCACTACACCTCCCCCTGGGACCCCCAGTAAGTAAATAAGTAGCTTATTATAGTCTCTTAATTCTTATCTGTTTCCTTTTGATTTCTGAACAAAGTTCTCACTCTCCTCAACGTTCAGGATTAAACTTTTTCTGTTTCGCATTTTAAACCAGAGTATTGCAAGCATGTCAGCCTTCCTTTGCCTGGGTTTTAAAAAAAAAAAAAGAAAAGAAAAGAAAAACAATAAAGGGGAGAGAGAGAGAGTGAGAGAATCAAAACCTTTATTGATTGGACAAATCTCTTCACCAAATTGAAAATGCTGCCTCAGCAACTACTAAATCTCGATAGGTCCATCCCTCCAATCTCCCTGCAACCACTAAAGAAAATGAGAAAATATAAAGAATAACTCATGAATAACTAAATGCTTGATCACAGATAAATCTTGTCTCGTAGATTTTGACATCTTTTATCAGGAATCTCTCTTCTAGTGAAATGGTTTATTTTTACTATTGATCTAAAAGCAGATCACATCTTGAAAAAGAATTTAAAAAAATAAAATGTCTCAAGACAGAATGTGACTGATGCTAACATTTCAATGATTTCCTTCAGGACAATTTATGTGTAAATATTTTACACATAATTAAAGTATTTATATATTTATTAGAAAATTTCTGCAATGACATTTGATTAATATGGTTTTGTTTCCTTTTATTTAGTACAACATCTAATTTATAATCAAACTCAAAAATTTAATATGGAGGGAGATCCACTGAAATTCTGACAAGCTCTTTCATTTGGCGTAAAATTATCAATGCACTGCCCATCTGTAGGCCAAGCGGAACACACTGTAAAATTCTTCTATGTCTAGACAAATATTCAGCCTGTCCTAGAGCTGAATTGTCTTGCAAGATTAATGTGTGCATCATATACTTACAATCAACTTGTACATCTATTAGACAAACCAAAGACCAAAGAATACTGTTTTTTATAAAGGCTAAGTATTGCTCAGTTTTCCTGAAATGTATTAAATGTGCTAAAGTTCTGGTAATTCTCTTTAGACATTTATGAAAGAATTTAATACAAGAAATATTTAAGTTTCTCATCGTTCTAATGTTTTAAAGATGTTAAACTGAGACATAATAGGTTGGCCAGAATTGTATTATTTAATTATTATTCAATGATCTTTGTTTATTCCATACACTGTAGTTAATCTGACACTCTGTTCTGGAAGAAAGGGTGTCAGAAAATTGGTGTCTATAATTATTATACTTGTTCTTGAGTATCTTTTTAATTTGTTCCAAATAATTCACATGGATTTGATCTGTACAGCATTTTTGAAGGGGTTTGTTTAACTCTGCATCCAGTAACGGTTCACATGATATTGTATTTAGTAAAAATAATTTTTGAAAGACAGTCAAAATTTTCACAAGATAGGCATAAGGAAAATGTTTAATTTCTTAAAAGTTACTAATAGTTCTAAAGTTTTAAAGATAGACTGGCATATGATACCAGATTAGGGAGTTGAAGGGATTGTAAAAAGTCAAATATTACTAAGGGCTACAAAGGATAAGAAGTTGTGGAGAGCCATGATTGCTCACTCCCTGAAAGAACATTGGATATAGAAGGAAAAAAAGAGTTCCATAATTAGTATTATTTAACTGGGCTTAACACAAACCACCAAACTTGTTGTCCCCTGTATGCCTGTGAGAACTGAATATTCTGCCAAAGAGACATCTGCATCAAATGAAACTTCATCAAATTCTGTGGAACATATGGCAAGATCCAATCACAAACAATGATGGAGAACCAAGAAACCATCATGACTCACCACTGACTTTAATGGGCCAGACTACCCTGCCTGAATACCAGACATCCACCTACCCAAACAAGTCCTCTTCTCAGAGCTTGCATCTGGCAAGAGACCATGTGGAGCCCCACGTCTCTGATTCAAAGGTCAGCTCAAAAACACCTTGCTGCAAACAGAAATCAATCTGGTCAATTGGGAGATGGAAGCTGCAGAAAAACCAAATAGAGAAGAGCAGCCCACAAAAAAACAATATCCTTTGAAAACACCAGAGGGCAAATAGAAGAGAACCCAAAGAAAAACCAGTTTTCTCTATCCTCTAAACTTCCTGTCCTATCATCAGATCCACCATAGGATTTATTTCATACTGAATGTTATGTCAATGATCACCCAAATACTTGGCAATGAGTTTTGCCAATGATAACAATTTAAATTTTATATTTCTCTTTATCATATGCTGTCATATAGGAATAAATTGCCGACACCGTTGTTTGAATAAACACAGATCACCAGAGAGCAAACACAGGTGATCTCATTTTTGATAAGTAGATCACATGATGGTAAAGTAAATGTATATATGGGAATTTGCAGGGCATCTAATTGATCACCATTTCTATTCTATCCTCTATTACTATACGGATCACTCTTTCTACTCTATTCGCTATTACTATGCAGATTACAATTCTCTATACTGTTCACTATTCGGTGGTTACATTTCAGACGAATATTAGCGAGCAAGTACTAATAGTCCGAGTGTTATTCGAAGGTGTCTGACACTAGTATTGTTCAACTGCGTGACTATAGTTATTGATCATCTTTTCTAGTCTATCCTCTATTACTATATGATTCACTGTTTCTACACTATTCCTCTATACTGGTCACCATTTGGAGTAATATTTGAGCGAATATTATTCAAAGGTGTCTGACACCAGTATTATTCAATGGCATTACTATAGTTATATCTGCGATTACAAAGTCCCTACTACAACGAGCATTACGAAAGTGACAACAAGTATTTGTTGACATTACAAAAGTGGCAACAAGTGTTTATTGACATCACAAAATATAGAATAGAAAATTTAGTACCCCTCTAGAACAAAAAGAAGGAAATAGAATTTATAAATAATTTACTCTTGATCAGCTTTGTACAGCATTTTTTAAGGTTTCTTTAATTACATCTGTTAAGGGTTCACAGGATATTTAGTATAAATAATGTTTAAAGATCATTGACAGCTGAAATTTGCACAAGACAAGTGTAATAAGAATTGATAAAAAGAAACTTGATTTTTTAGAAACTGACTAATGTTTCAGTTGTTAGTGATCTTTGGTTTTCAATAAACTTGGTTGTGCTTTTGAATATCAGAGAAAATATATGATAAAAAAATTATATTTAGTCTAAAACTGGACAGCTTCCAGACACAGACCAATGAACAAGGGGCAGAAAACTAAATGTATACTGACCAAAAACAGAAAATAATACTTTAATAAATGAGTAAGGGGAAAAAAAAGTTTTTTCTTTCTCACAAACATCAAACAATTGTTTCCAACGTTAATTATGGACCTTAATTTTGATTAAAAAGAATTCATAGTCCAGATGGAAAATTTCTCACATCAAATAAGAAAATATAAATCCTCCCCTTCATCAAAGAAACAGGGAACAACTTACTCACTTTCATTCCAGTTCAGAAAGAAACTATGAAAAGAAAACTTAATTTAAAAAAAAAAAATCAAATCTAAAGTTTTGCTTCTAATAAAGGAATTTGATAAAATTAAAACTTTTATTATCTGCCTATATTTCTTAGATGAGTTATTGTAACTATTTACATTGTTCAGACTGTTGTCCTCATCTTTATTGCCATGTCCATGGCCCAATGGATAAAACTGTTGGTTGAATCTGCGACTGGACTCGAAGAGTTGTGAATTCAATACTTGGCTACTACAGTGGTTAACAAAAACTTGGAGAGTAGAATTAAAGGGAGATAACTGAGACATCCAGAAAAGGCATGGCGTGTGGACGAAATAAAGGGTCTGGTTTGAAATTTCAATCACCTGAAGAAATCCAGAGCATACAACAGCCGAAACATTGTGAATATGACAACAATCTGAACACTGTAAATAGTGTAAATAAAACTTTTATTATGATAATAATATAAGCACCTCCCATCTCCCCTTGCGCTTGTAACCATACACTATAATAAATATTTTTCAGCACTAATGAATCAAATAAAGCTTGTACTTAAAGTTGTTACTATATTACATTTATTAAAATATGTTCAAACCATTGAACTCATTCTTGGTCGCTTTTGTTGTGAGAACAATATTTCAGTCACTTCGTTCTACTGCCATCTTCAATTTTACAATTTAAAATACAGAAGTGAAGATTCTTTTTATTTTTTAAGAAAAGGGTAAACACATTGACTGCAAGTTATTCCATATTTTGTTTACATAGGGATGCTATCTAATTTTTTTCCTATAAACCAAAGAAATTCATACTGGTCTGACTGACACACCTGTCAGTCAAATTAACATATGCTGCTTCCTTCAATTTCCTCACTCTCCTGCAGTGTTCTCTGTTTTGTACCAGAGAAGGTAATAAGAATTCTCTCTCCAGATATTATTCCCTTTATTTGAATGGTAAATGAAAAAAATATTTTACTGAACTGAAAAAAGAATTAAGAGTAAAAAGAATAATAAAAATCATCACCTTGTTGTGTAGAAAGTTCTGCTTTTGGATAATTGAGTTTGGCACTGATTAATCTTTTGCCATGTTGAGGTTGAGGTTAGGGTGTCTGAAAATATTTTCAATTTGTTAATCAATGGGGAAATCTCTCAAGTGGTTCTATATTTTTTTCAGCTGATATAAAGCTTCACAATTGACATTTTTTTTCTGTTCTCAATCAGGTTCTACTCTATCATGCATTTAAAGCCATCATACTCGACAGTTTTCCAATTCTGGGATTTATTTCAATGAACAGGTCACCACTACAAAAAACAAAGCAATTTTGGACAATAGTCAGATTCTGTTATATTTCTTTTGATTTCTCAAGTTCTATGAGTAGTATGAATCTAAAAGTGCTACTAGATTGGCAACTAGGTCTCACCATTTTACTGTTGAACTAACTAGAAGAAAATGCCACTTCTATTCTAACATTTTCTTTTCTCACACTTCCAACCTGTAGAAACCTCTCCCGATTTCTTGCTTTTCTGATAACTACAATCTTCAAAAATTTAAATACAACGTCAGTCACCATCTTCTGTCTTTTTGAACACTGTTACTTTTTTGTCCATACATCCTAAGCAAGTTCTTGATATATAACATATTTGTGTTGCCCATGATATCATAGGGTCCATTTATTAAATAAATACATCAAAACTTTGATTCAATCGTATGATGACATATATAATGACAGTAAATATTAATTTGTGGGAAAGGAACAGATGCCAATGAACTTCATGGGACAAGGAGTTTTTGGTTGTTTTTTTTTTGTTTTTTATAAATCAGTTTCACTCCAAGCAAGACAGTAAAGCCACTAAGACACAAGGTGTTACTGGGTGTGGAAGATTTAGAAACAGGAACATTACTAAGGAATAGGAAGAAAAAAGAGTAATCAGAAAGACAGTAAATAGCGATTGACATTAGATTTAATTTTTGGTGATTAAAGTTGTCTAGAAAGCATGGAGCTGGAATGGAGTTCCACGTGCGAGAAAAGAAACTGTTAGCATAAAACAGTTACATCTAGTCAACTCAACTTTAAATTGATGAGATCTTGACACCAGTCTAGTACTGCGCTTAAATTAAAAAAAGTCTAGGTGCCATAGTGAAGAGCTCATTTGAACAATTACCATGAAAATATTTATAGAAAAGGCACAGGGAAGCAACCTTACAGCAGTGAGAAAGTGACTGAAGCTGAGCTGCCAGATCAGTATCGATAATATTGCTGATTCTTCTTTGGATTTTATCAAGGGATGCAAGTTAAATAGCAGGAGATGACATATGGCAGCAATATTCTAAGTATAGATGAATGATAGACTTATAGATATGTATGATAGATTATGGAGAGAAAAATTGTTTTGCACAACACAGTAAGTAAGTGTAAATATTCTATGTATCTGTGTTCAAATAGAAAAGTTATGCATCATGTTAACTTAAAACTAATGCTTAAAAGTTAGGAAGTGTACATTTTGAACCCCTCACAGAAGAATTTATAATAACCCACTTTTGGGGAAGAAAGATGATTGTTCACAAGGCAAGGGATTAATGAAAAATTGCCAGACTAATATTGGTGCTTAAAAGTCAAATTTAATAATTTAAGCACCTAATTATGTAAATTTGGATTTGGAATTTCTTGGAATAAGTTCTGGCATTCAATCTGTATGTTGTGAATTGAAGATCAGAATGTAATGCAGGCAGTCCCGATGGGAGAGAATAAGTTTAGTATATATGTATGGCCCATGATTAAACTAAGTATATATATAATTTTATTTTGAGTTTGAGTTTTTTTAATGACTTTGTGATTAAATTTACCTTTTTTTATATCAGGTATATTTGCTTATATCTAATAACCTAATTTATAAAATTTATTTGGTAATGTATATATTAGGACATTCTGAAAAACATACTTATACTATAGATTGATTTTTATTTATTTTCCTTGTCTACATTTGAGGAACTAAAAAAGTATGCGACAAAAAGTGAGGAATTCCATAAGAAAAAAGTACGATGGGAAATGATTTAGTTTGCGATTAAAAAAAGTTGTTATTGACTTAATCGTCAACACCATTTTACATACATTGACCTTGTCAAATATCATCAGGTATGGGTCTTAAGTGTTATTGATTTTGTTTGAAATTTTAGCCTTTAATCTTAACATTACTTTTTCTGGAAAGATCTTCACTCCAAATAAAACTTGGAGAAAAAAAGAGGCCTAATTGGATGATAACTTCATTCTATGGCCAATTGAGATTAAATCATAATAACTCACAATAGTGAAATAATGTTCTGTGAAATTTTTTCCAAATTTTAATTTGGATAAATTACACGCCTCTATCCCAGTTCCAATCCATGAATGCATTTTATAACATTGTTTTTTTAGTGATGCAATAAAATTCATAGTTAACAAAAGTTAAATATAGTTTTCAAGAACATTATTATTAGCAATGTCAAAAGTGAGCTAAAATCACACTCCATATATACAGTATAAAGGTTCTTTTGACTAGGATGTTTTCTGTTTATAGATAACTTTTAGTTTCCATCTAAGAGAACAAATTCTTAGGTTGTTTGGAAAGTAATGTTGCATTTTGATAGAGGGAAATGAAAACCTTTGTAAATATGATCTTCATTATCAGTAATGAGAAACATAATCTAAAATCACTCTCTATAAATATAGTATACAGTATACAGCTTAAAGGTTTGTTTTTTTTTTTACTAAGATGCTTTATAGTTTATAGATAACTTTTAGTTTTCATCTAAGTGAACAGACACTTAGGTTGTTTGGAAAGTAATGTTGCATTTTGATAGAGGGAAATGAAAACTTTTATTTAAATATAACAAAATCTAAATTTATTTGCCAGCACCATAATTATTATTATTATTATTTATGTGCTGTGTCACAGCTGTGTCCCCTCACAGCGTGGGTAATCATTGCTCTCCACAGTTTCTTGTCCTGTGTAGCTCTTAATAATTTTTTTGTCTTTTCATTATTTCTTCTAACCCTTGTTCCACAGCCCGTTTACTTAATCTTCTGAAGTATGTTATGCACTGTTTTCCTCTGTTCTTGTTGCACTCAATCTGTCCTGTGAGTATCAGATTTTCCAAGCCCTTCTTCTTCATTATCTTCTTTAGAGATTTCAACTATCTTTCCAGATGTTAAGTATGCTTCCATTTTGTTTCCATTTTCTATAAAACCTTGTTGTTGTTAACATGTTCTGTTCATAGTATCCTCAGCATTCTTCTGTAGAGACACATTTCTGTTGCTTCTAGTATTTCTTCATCTTTGAGGAGATCGTCCAGCATTCACTGCCGTAAAGAAGGACAGATGTCACGTAACAGTTCAGTACTCTTTTCTTTGTTTCTAACAAAGTTTTTCTGTCTCTTAATACTCTGCTTAGCTTTTGAAATACATCTTTCGCTATCATAATGTGTCTTCAGGTTCCAGTGCCATACTTTCTGTCCTCTAGTAGAATACTTCCCTGATATTTAAATCGTTGTACTTGTTTGATTTTGGTATCTTCAGTTTGTAATTTGCATTTTGGGCTCATCCATTTTGCTAATGTCCAAGCATTATTATTAGCAAAAATGGCCTAAAATTACACTGCATATTCACAAGTCTAGATAACTGTTGATTTCTCTATCACACAATGTCCCCTACTTTGAATATATTAGATTATTTAGAATGTAATGTCACATTTTTGAAGAGTGTAATGAAAACCTTTGTTGATAGTGACAAATTTCATTTTATTTGTGAAAACATAATCATATTTATGATCTGTGGTAAAACTCAATGGTCAAATTGTTTCTTTCATTCCTTGATTAAAAGTATCTTGGATTCTGGATGAAAAGAATTCTGATAACGCTGATTTTGATCTCTTTAAATGTTTTGTCACAAAGAAAGTGTCCCATTGATCTGATCTAATGGAAATCTTCAGGTGCTAAACCCGTTGTGTTTGGACAGTGTCTTAAAATATCTCATCCTAACAATCTTATCTTCTGAGTTTATATTACAGAGTGTCAGCTCGTATTGTCATTCTAAAGAATATGATAAAAACTTAGTTACACTTTGTTTATTTGTTAATTAACACCTAGGATATTACCTTATTCTAAGAACTTTTAGGACTAAGCTTACCATATTCCTTCCAATAATTCACCAAAACCTATTTGTTCTTAATACCAAATATATTACCTCGGTCTAAGCTAAGAGCTTTTAGGACAAACCTTACCATATTTCATTTAATACCTCAACTGTAATTATTGACATAAATTTATTTTTTGCTTAGAATCTTAAAGCTATTGAACAGGAAATAAAATAATTCTTTCTGTAGTGTAGCTTTGTTCTTATTAATAATGATTATGTTATTGAAAAGAAATTTAGATTGTGTACAGGTTTTTATTCCTTCTCTAAAATTGAGAGATTATTTTCAGAACAACCAAATAAATTGTATTATTTCCTTTCATTTTCTCTCTGTATATGTGTGCATCTCTCTAAGTGCCATGTTCCTTCAAGATGTTAGTGATCATGTCTATCCACAGCCTCTTATCTTTCTTTGCTCTCAGCAATACTTGCTTCTTTATGACCCCTCTTTTTCTTTACAGTACTTGTTCCTCAATCTATTTTCCCAAACATATTAAGTAGATTTCTCACCGCATTCCACTGCTTCCATTGCATTTGATGTATCCTGTGAGTGTTAAATTCTCCAAGCTTTCTTTCCTCATTCTGTAACCCCCCATTTCAGCTGTCTTGTTCTAATTAACATCAGTTTTTTTGTAGTACCCATTCTCCTTAAAATCTTCATTTATCATGTGCTGTGTCTTTGGGAGAGATATGAATCCATCTCTTCTTATCTGAGCTAGGGCAGATGGAGTCCTATAATGTTGGGTGGCAAGTGGTTGAGGAGAAGGACAATTCTGAATTCAAAACCTCCAACTATAGGTTAAATAGCCTCACCACCTCACAATTGGCCAAGTATTGTGAGTACAGCCACATCCCTGAAGACATGGTCAATTAGGAAAGGTGTTCCACCAACAGGTATGAGTAGGCACTGGACTTGGATTTAGATGCCCCTGGTATCCTTACCATTTGTTGATAGAATCACATATCCTTACCATTTGTTGATAGAATCACATATCTCTCTTTCATTTGTGTTGAAACTGTCCACCATTCGCTGTCTTACAAGCAGTACAGACATGACATATCTGTCCAACATTCTTCTAAATTTCATTGACGATTTCCTTATGTTGGCAATCTTGTCATATCACAAAAGAGGTAATAATTCAATTGATATAATAATTCTTAGAAAAATTGATACTTTAAAAAGACTGTTACCCTCACCATCATTCATGCTTACCATAAAAGCACATTTATGAATTGATTGAATTTTTTTATGGGTTATCAACCTATTGCAAGTTGTCATGCCAAAAACGTTTTTCTTATCACAACCTGTCTTGCACATTTATAAATCTACCATTTATCTATGCATTGAATACTATTGCCACATCTGGTCAGGTGCTCCTGCTGTACACCTTAAGATTCTTGACAAAATTCAAAGAATGCTTTGTAATGTAATCGATCTTGGCTAGGTATCGCAACTTCAGTCACCGATGTAACATGGCTTCCCTCTGTCTTTTCTACAAATATTTTCTGTTCTGATGAGTTTTTTTTTCCTGATGCCCCGACCACATGAATTTAAATTAAATTTATTTGCTACTAGATTGGCAACTAGGTCTCACCATTTTACTGTCAAACTAGCTAAATGCAACTGCCAATTTCTACATTAACAGTTTCTTTTCTCACACTTATCACCAGTGGAACTCCCTTCTGATTTCTTGCTTACTTAATAACTACAATGTTTAAAAATTTCAATGTAATGTTAATCGCTATCTTTTGTCTTCTTGAACACAGTTCACTTTTTTGTCCTTTCTTCAATTATCTGCACTAAAGTCTTCTGATTCTCTTTCACTCCCTGTCACCTCCTGCATTCTAGTGGCATTACAGCATTTCTTGGGGGTGAAACAGTTTTAAAAAAATCAAGATTGTAATAATTTTTTGGGAAATAATAATGATTTAATGATACAAGTCCTATTAATTAACCCATATCTGGGGGAAGAAGAGGTGGATTCATACTTTTCACAAGGGTATTTGCATGTAAGTGAATATAACGAACCCAACTAGAATTGGAATTTGGCTCTCTGAATTTCAATTCCAAGCCATTATCCATTACACTCCTGCATATCCAAGCTGACAGCACCTGGCATTCCCAAGCAGTCACTCATCTTGGTACTGACCAGGCTTGATGTTGCTTAACTTCAGTGTTTCAACATGATATGCCTATAAACCCATATTTATGGAAAGAAGCTGGAAAGGCAAATTATTTAATTATATTGAAAGCTTATATATTCATTTGCAATATTATTTTGCAAAACTAAGTATCTACCAATATTGGGTTGTGTGTATCATTGGTTGATTAATTTTGTTTCACAGTATATCAACCTATATGGGTTTATTTAATGCTGAAATCTAAATATATCAAATGCAATTTTCAACTACAGATAAAATATATTGCTGGTCATTTTACTATATGTATTGTTGGTAATGTTTTTATATAAAAATGTATTGCTGTTATTTTGACTATAAAAATGTATTTTTATGCTTAGTGTTTTGTTTTTGTGGTTCACTATTTGCCCATAGCTGGGGCCCTAACAGGTGCTACCACCTTGGGTCAGGGTGGACCTGAAAACAATAGCAATTAAGAGGTGGTTCTACACGCCTCAAAACTTCAAAGCTCCTGAACAGAAGAAGCCTTGCTGATGGATATAGTTTATCATCATACCCAGGACAAGTGTGTGTGAATAGTAATAGATTTTTAGGAAATCAAATACAAAATGTTCCCTGTCATTATTAAACTGAGAAATGTTTCTCTTTGTTCATAGAGCCATGAGGTTAAATTTGGATCAAAAAAGATAAAATTGACATTTTTTTCTAAATATCAGCACCATCTATCTTGTTTGTATACATGTTGATGCTCTTGAATAGAGTGTATAAAAGCATTTGTCTTGATAAACAAATCAGTCTGCAATTATAATTTTCTTTCAGACATTATTTTGAATTCATTTTTTTTTAATCTTTCTCTCTCTCTCTCTCTCCAGTGTCTCTCCACCCTCATTGTTGTACACTTGTCTTTTTTCCTTCATTGTATCTCTTGTCTTTCTCTCACCCACATTGTCTTGCTTGTCTTTCTCTCTTCCTGCATTGTCTCTTATTTTTCTCTCTCCCCACATTGTCTCTTTTGTCTTTCTCTCTCCCTGCATTCTTCCACCTGTCTTTCTCTCTCCTTGCATTGTCTCACTTGTCTTTCTCTCTCCCCACATTGTCTCACATGTTCATTCTCTCTCCTCACATTTCTCTCTTGTCTTGCTCTCCACCCATTTTCTCTCTTGTTTATCACTCTCCCCATTCTCTTTTTTCTTTCTCCCAGCTGTCACTTTTCTTTCTCTCCCTGACCATTGTCTCACTTGCCTTTCTCTCTCCCACCACTGTCATGTTTCTCTCTTACCACTATCTCTGTTGTCTTTCACTGCTACCATTTTCTCTGTCATCTTTCTTCTCCTCTCTGCTGTCTCTCTTATCTTTCTTACCACTCACTATCTCTCTTGTTTTTCTCATTTCATTTTTAATTCCATGACAGCTTTTCTCGGGTAAAGAATTATTATCTTTTTCTTGTTACTATTTTTTTCTTTTCTTTTAATTTGCTTTGAAGTAATTTTTCTATTTTTTTTTTAATCTTCATATTTGTTTTGTGTTTGTCTTCATTTTATTGTTGCTTCAAGGTAGACATTTTTGGATGACTCTCTTCCAACTAAAATAGACATCTTCATCAGAAATGTACTGAAATTAAAAAAAGCAAACCCATGAAGTTAAAACTTACCTGTTATCTGTTTTATCAGTGTCTCAGGCAAAAGGGAAAGAAATACAAGTAAAATAATATTACCTATGTTCATACATACACTTAATAATGACATCTCAAAAAGTATCACTTTGTTCTTTATTCTTAGTTAATTAATTATAATTATAATTCTCATAATGCATCATTTTGTCTCAAAAGTAATTTCAGAACAAACGTGTCCTTTTGGGATATGTACAAATCAAGAGCATGAAAATGAGAAAAATTGTCTTTTTTTCCTGAATTCCATGTGTGGATTTTATTTGGAAATTCTTGAAATAAAGATAAGAGACAGGATAAAGAGAAGGACAGGGATCAAGGTCAAGGCATAAAAAGATGTCGATTGACATTACATTTGAATATTGGAAGATTATAGCTATCAGGGAAGCAAGTGATAGGAAGGAAATTCCACTGATGGGAGGTGCAAGATAAGAAGCCGTTTCGACAGAGAAAGGGTGGGATCGAGATGCCAACCTAGTAGTATGCTTAAATTCATGCAATTTAGGAAACAGTGAAAGTAGTTTGTCAGGGCAGTTGCCATGAAAGTACTTGTAGAAAAGACAGAGAGAAGCCACAGCATGTATGTGAGATAGTGACTGTAGACAGGATGCCAGATCAGGACTAATCACATTGCATATACATTTCTGCATTTTGTCAAGGACCACAAGTTGAACAGTGGGAGCACCAGACCATATATGGCAGCAGTAGTCATTGCAAGAATGAACAGTAGATTTATAGATTTGAAGAACATACTCAGGCAAGAAAAGGTTAGGAAGAAAAACCCAATCAATACTGGACAGTGCAATAACAATTACTAGACTTGAGAAACCTGTTTTCCTGAAAAATGAGGAAGATTTTATAAATTTCAACCACAAGTAGCACTTGCTCAATGAATGCGAAATGTTTCCATATAAGGAAACAGTTAATATTACAATTACCATTTCAATAACCATATTAATTTTAAAATTGTCTAAGGCTGACAGCATCTCTTTTATACTCCCATATGTTGAGACAATTCTTAGGCTAAGCTTTCTCTTTCATCAGTCTTCTATTTCTTAGAGGGTCTGCCTTGAAAATCAGCATACAAAATCATAGCTTTTTGCCTGGACTCAAACTCTTACCTTTTGCACTGGTTTGGTTGGTTTGCTTTGTTTTACGGCATATCAACCTCAATGGTTTATTTAATGCTGACAATATTTTTATTGCTGGTAATTTTTTTTTCAACAATGTATTGCTGATAATAATTCTTTTATAAAGTATTTCTGGTATTAAAACCTATTTTTACACTTTCATAGTATTTGGACTCAAGTTTGGGTGTTAACTATTTGCCCATAGCTGGGACCCTAACAAGTGCTACCACCCCGGGTCAGGATGGAGCTGGGAACACCAGCAATTAAGAGGTGTTTTCATGCTCCTCAAAACCTCCTGAACAGAGGCCTTGCTGTTGGACGTAGTTTATCATCTTACCCAGGACGCGGATGTAATTTATCATCATACCCAGGATGGTGGAAAATAGATTAACAGTTTGACCACAAAAAATACTTTATCTGGGTCTAAATTATATTCCTGATGTCGAAGCTATATTCTTTGACCAAAGTTAATCTCATGTGACTGCCAGTTACTTTTAGCTTCTGTTTATAAGGCAATCTTTTTATTTTTGTTTTTCTAAAATTGCTTTGTCGTGACAGAGTGTAAGCTTCACAAGATCAAATCTTCTCCCAATATTTCTAAACTCTGCATTGGCAAATTGTCTAAGAATAAACCTTTATGTTGTCTCCTGAGACCAACTTGATAAGGGAAGAGCCAGAAACAGCTGTTTGGTTGTCTGAATCATTTTATAGATTTATTCTGCTTCATCTCACTTTGATGAAAAATCATTAACAGGTATCGAATTAAATGTCTCTCTTGCTCAATACAAGTCAAGGGAGTTAACTCTTTGAACACTAAACTAATGCTTATACATCAACTTTTGACATAGCAAAATATTAAGACCAACTATTGCTTGATCAAGTTCCATCAAGATCATTGGTCCTTCAGCTTTCTTTCTCCACTACCCTGTTTCATAGAGATGCATGGGCTGGTAACCAGCATGTTAAAATTACACTGGTAAATGGAGCTGGGCTAGTACAAGCAAGTTAAAATCACGTGTTTACATTTTGCTTCATTATGGCAGCACCAATCAGCAAAAGTGGGCTGCGGCAAGAACAGCCAACCAAGTGGTTGTCACTGGGTCAGATCATTGAAACTACCAGACTAGCTTATAAGGTTTAGTTTCACACATATAGGTTTATAGATTCACCTGTCGTCTAGTTTACACTCCTCCCCATGCTTTTGAAAAAGGAGTAGAGGTTTATCCCTTGTTTCCTGTTTAGGATTGAGTTTCCGATTCCTTCTAAAGTATTCTCATTATCTTTCATTTCCAGTAGCTCCTTGCATCTTAGTGGCATTATCACTTTGCTTGGGGTGAATTGATTAAAAATATATATATGTCTATGGCAGATGTGCAGATGGTATAGAGTATAGTGGTTTAGAATAAGAAATTGGGAGATCAGAGTTCAAATTTCAATCAAGTTTGTTACATTCACTTATATGCAAATAACCCTAGGAAATATATGAATCATCTCTTCCCTCCACCTATGGATTAAGTAATATGTTGTTACAATCATTGTTACCTCCCCAAAATTATTCATGCAATATTTGCTCACAAAAAAGAATTATTTTTTACAATCCAAAATAAGTTTTGGTTCTAAATAACCCACAAAGTGTTGATAAACCATAAAAAACAAATCAATCATATGCATGGGGCAAGTGCAGGTAAATGTTTAAAATACATCTAAAATTTAAATATATAGGCAAAAAGATAAACAAATTCATATACAACATGCTGGCTTTACAGGGTAAAATCATCTTACTTAGGTTTTAAAATTATAGCACCCTGGAACACTTGAAGCCCTCTTGAAAGTTCATAGCATTCACAAGAAGCTGCTACTGCTCATGTTAGGAATCATTGGTCTAGTTTAGAAACCTGGAAGGAAACATAACTTAGAACTTCCTGACAGTTACCATATATAACAGTACATCAGATTGTTCTTGTTTTTTTTTACCATAATATGTCTCAAAAAATGTCTCCTGAGTCTTATAAGAAGTTGAAATATCTGGTAGACTAATATTCACTCTGACATCTTAGACTACCAACTTAGTTCAATTCTTTTTAAATGTGGCTTATGGCCACATCACATTGAATCACCAAAGTTAAGCAATGTTGAACCTGATCAGTACCTAGATGGGTGACTGCTTGAGAATAACAGGGACTGTAAGCTTGGATGTGTGGATGGTGCAATGTATAATGGCTCTGAATTTTTAATCAGTGATCTAAGTTTCAATTCCCTTGGAAAAGGTATGAACCCACTTCTTCACCTCCAGCTATGGGCTAATTAGTAAGACTTGTATCATTAAATCATTATTATCTCCAAAAATATTCTTACAATGTAAAAAAAGAATATATTTTCTGGCTTTAAATAACCTGCAATGGTTTCATAAGCCATAGAAAGCAAATCAATCAATCAATGAAATACTAATTAGCTACACAGGCATGTCTTTGAGATTTATTTACATTTTCTGGAATATAAATGTATAGAAATTGCTGTGACTACAAAGTGAGGGACCAGTTTATATATTGATTCTCATATAGAATTGATCCCCCACTTTATATCCACATTAAAATGTCTTGTATGTTTCTCAAATTCTGATTAGGTATGAATCAATCTCTTCACCCCAGCTATGGGTTAATTAGTAAGAACTGTATTAGTAAATCATTATCTTCAATAAAAAATTCTTACCATCTAAAAATATGGCTTTAAATAACCTGCATAGGATTGATGAGACATGGAAACAAATCAATCAATCATCTGGGTTCCCTATACCTTCCTGATGTTTTATGAGTGTTGAATTATACAAATAAGAATGGTTTATACCAGGGGTTGGAAACCTACGGCACATGTGCCACACATTCCAATGGCACATAGCCGCAAATGACATCACAAAGTCCAAACCTATAACTACTACAACACAAAGAAGATATTTAGCTGTTTCAATTTTAATATATACTAAAGTATATATACTATATATTACTATATAAAATATATTGCAGAACCGGTATATTGACCTCCAGCTATGGGCTAATTAGTAAGACTTGTATCATTAAATCATTATTATCTCCAAAAATATTCTTACAATGTAAAAAAAGAATATATTTTCTGGCTTTAAATAACCTGCAATGGTTTCATAAGCCATAGAAAGCAAATATGTATACTGTTGGCACACTGAATGATTTTAAAATCCTAAATCGGCACATAGTCAGCAAAGGGTTGCCTATCCCTCAAGAAAACTAGAATCAATCAGACGCGTAAGTTTAAATATCTGGGAAGCATTTTGACAGAAGATGGTAAGTGTGACACTGAGATCTGTAGACATATTGGATTGGCCAAGGATACATTCCAAAAGCTAGGCAGAGTATTGTGAGACAGGAAGATTTCTTTAGTAACAAAGAAAAGAATACTGAGCTGTTATGTGATATCTGTGCTTCTTTATGCTAGTGAATGCTGGACAATTTCCTCAAAGATGAAGAAGAGACTCAAGGCAATGGAGATGTGGTTCTACAGGAGGATGCTGAGGATTTTGTGAACTGAGTATGTAAGCAATGATGAGGTCTTGGAGAGGATGCAGACAAGGAGGAGGCTCATGCTTAACATAAGGAAAAAGCAGCTGAAGTTTCTGGGACATATAATGAGGAAGGAGGGCCTAGAGAATCTGTTATTCATGGGTCGAATAGAGGGAAAGAGAGACAGGGGAAAGGAGTGTATGACATACCTGACGAGCTTGAGCAGGTGGATGACAGAATGTGGTCTGGAGGAGTAGCAGAGGGAAGGAACTTGTTGAGAGCTGCAAGGAAGAGAGGGAGGTGGAGAGCCATGATCGCCTATGTACTGAAAGGACATGGCACATAAAAAGAAAGAAAAGTTTAAATTAACAAAAATTTACATCTCTTTCAATTTGCATATCAAAAAACCAAAAGAAACCTGTGCATTTACACTATATTTGGACGGTTGTCTTGATATTTGTAGTTGTCATTGCAACATTTTAGTCAATTGTGATAACAACAAAGATGAGGACAATAGTCTGAATATAAATAGTATAAATCATGATAACTTCTCATCCCAGAGATTCAGACAGAAGGCAATCAGGAGATAACAACAACAAAGATGAGGACAATAGTCTGAATAAAAAGATGATAATAATAATAATAACTCCCAATCCCAGAGATTCATACAGAAGGCAACCAGGAGATAATAACAACAAAGATAAGGATATTAATCTGAATGTAAATAACGATAACTTCTCATCCAAGAAATTCAGACAGAAGGCAATCAGGTGATAATAACAACAAAGATGAGGATAATAGTCCAAATATAAATAGTATAAATAATGATAACTCTTCATCTCAGAAACTTGCATAGAGACTTGTCTAATTTTAAATATTTTCTTTTTTTTTTTCATCAATTAAAAAGAAAGATAAAGAATAGTGATCTTTTTTTTTTAGCAACATAAAAGCTGCAATCATTATATAACCCAGTAGTTCGAAATATTTTTATTTTTTATCTGTGCACCAATTTCATTCTTAATTTTCTGGTGAACATTCAATGAAAAAAAAAACGTATTTTATTTTTTGCTGATAGATAAGTTGAGGATTTGTATTAGAAATAGTAAATATATATGCTTTTCACAATGTTAAGTCTATTACTATATTAATTAATTCATATTAATATATTTTTTTATTGTATATTATATTTAGAATTAATACTATTATTTATTTTTAATATATTAAATTAATTTATATAATAAATTATAATCTTTATATAATTTTCTTTTATATATATATATATATATATATATATATATATATTTTTCATTAAAATCAACAGACAAGGTACTATGGTTGAGCTTTTTATTTAATTTTTCTTGTGTTTAAACAAGTGTTTCCTTTTTTGGACACAGAGTGTGTAGAAATTATCCAAATGTTCTATAATTCCAAGCGCTTTTGGCTATACTTTTAGCCATTATCAAAAATGATTTTATTTTTTCAGTTTAATTGAGTGTGTGCATTATGTGTATGTTTTTAGTGTGTTATAGAGATGTTAGACACTAATTAACAATGGCTTCCCTAACCACCTTATAGACCACCAAATTAGACTATTTCTCCCCAAAGTAAATAACGATAGTGACCATACAGTCAAAAATTACATAAACATTTATTACAAAAACCAAATGCACATTAACTACAAACAAGACAAATAATCACTTAGAAATGTTATAAAGATATACACTACCCCAGTTGACCTGAATAAAAAAATCAAATTAATTATTCAGTATAAAAAGTTTATGACAGCTAGCCTTATCCTCAAAAATAACAACACACCAGCTAAGTCAAAATTACAACAAACAAATATTATCTATGAGTTCAAATGCCGCTTAAGGAACTGTGTTCCTGATCAAACGGAACTCATAAATAATTACATCAATCACACAACTACATGCCTATCCAGATGCCTTACATTATACCTATCTGGCCATAGCTCTATTAGAAATCATTTAAACAATGTTTCATCTGTCGGGGGAAAGGGGTTGTAGGGTAAAAAATAGTTCATCACTAACAAGGCTGTGTCAAAACTAGGGGCAAAAACAGTAGAAGTCTGTAGAGTGTATAGAGTATTTAATGAAGGGGAAGTTAACCATACAGTGTAGAAATGTTTCTAAGTTTTAAACTATAAATGAATCTGTTGAAAATGCACCTTATCAATTTAATCTGAAGGTTCAGTGCAAGCAATTAAAATATAGATCTTCCTCTTCACTGTATCTGAAAAAGTAACATTATCAAAAGTTATGTACAAAGGACTTAGCAAAAACAAACAGTAATAAATCCCAGGAAGCTTTTCACTTTATGTTTTTATTAATCATTTCACTCCAACCAAGGAAATAAAGCCATTAAGACACAAGTGGTTTACTGACTGAGAAAGAATAAGAAATAAGATAAACATTCTTAAGGAGTGAGAACAATAGAAGAAGAGTAATCAAGAAAGCAGTAGAGAATGATTGGCATTGCAGTTAAATTTTTGAAGATCTAAGTTGGCTGGTAAGCATGGAGCAGGAAGAGAGTTCCACAAATGAGAAGAACTTACACTTAAAGAATTAAACATTTTTGAATTGACTATTCATCTGTGATAAGAAATTTATTTATTTATTCTTGTCATTGTAATGCACAATGAAATTGGACAGCAGACCTCAAGTGTATTAATACATACATACATACACACACAGAAATATGCAAGCAGCAACATGTGGTAATAAGGATAAAATATGTTCCTCAAGCACTTTGTTCCAGAACTAAAACATTGCCCAGAGGATAAGTTATCATAAGTGGTACGCAGGATGCATGCTATCTTTCATTATGTTTTCTACTCTGTTGTGACAATGCAAATTAGAAATAGCCTCCAAGGAGGGCAGTGGGTTGCCGATTATTTTCTAGGCAACATCTGTAACCCTTTGGAGAGCTTTCTTGTCGGCTGCCAAGCAACGATGCACTAGGCCAGCTCACTCTTAACAGATCAGCGATAGGTCATTAGCAGCTCCCCCTTTAGAAGCTATTTTTCTGAGAATTCTCAGTAAATATTCACTACTGCATGTTCTTGACTATTACGATGGTGATATTAGTCCAGGAGAGATCCTCTTTAATGCATGTGCTCAGAATAATGAGCCCCAAACAACAATTGAAAAAAGTCAAATGCCTGGCCAATGATAAAGCTGAATATTTCTAGTCAAAAGCAAATGCACAGATATTGTTGGTTACTGCATATACATTTTTTAAAAATCATTTCACCCCAGACAAGACAATGAAGGAACTAAGATGCAAGGAGTTACTGACATGGAAAGAAACAGAGAGGACACAAGAACAGGTTTCATGAAAACAGAAGATTACAGTTGACATTGCTTTTAAATTTTTGGAGAAAATTGACATGAAAGCAAGAAGTTAACAAAGAATTCAAAAAAAATGCAGAAGAAACTATTAACATAGAACTTATGGTTGCAACTAACAATTTCAACAATAAAATGATTAGACATAGTTGCAATCTAGTGTTATACTTAAATTCTTAAAGTCAAGCTACCAAAGGGGAAACCTCATGAGAACAATTGCAAATATTTACAGAAAAGCTACAGGAAAGCTATGTTATGATGGTGAGAAGGTAATTGAAGCTTTGATGCCAGGTCAGGACCAATAACATGGCAGGTTCTTTGTATTTTATCAAGAATCTCTAGATATATAGCAGAAGCACAGACCATATGTGGTGAATAGATTGTTCATCTGTCAAACTCTCTGCCTCGAGCAGAGAGGAACCTGGATGAGGCTTTGCTGGAGGGCAAAGTTTCATCCAGAGAGGTAGACAGTCCCTGAACCTGCTTACGGGAATAAGGGAATATTTTTGGCCAAGCCAGCTCGGAGAACCCACAGTAAACTCGGCCTTGTGCCACATACATCCCTCATGGTGGGGCTGTTAAATATTAACAGACCATATGTGGTGACAATATCTGATGCTTGGATAGACATTATAAATATTCAAGATAGATTCTGGCAAGAAAAATTGTCTACTACAACACTGTGAACAGACTAAGCAATTGATTCTGTATGATCATTCTACTTCATGTCAGTAGAAAATGTGAGAAGAAGAAGGTGAAATAAGTTTCTCTCCTGAAGGTTAGCATTGGTTATGTTGATGGAAAGCAAAAAATGTTATTTAAGATGATTAATAGAGAAGAGTTTCATTAAAATTAAACCCACTGAAGAGATATTTCGGCATTCACTGTATTTTCAGGTCCTAACTCGGGTAAAATACCCCTTTTTTTTTATAACATATGAAGATATCAGATTGTCTTGTGATGGTTGGACAGATGCCAGCACAAAAATTCTGATGATTGCTTGAAGATTGTAGAGTAAAATAAACTTGATAAATGACAATAATCTGAAAAACTTCAAGAAAACTTTGTTCAACATAAGCTACCAGCTGCAACAATAACTGTAATAGTTTAATTGACAGAGATATACACTGTGTAGTGAATTCTTCTGTTAAACTGCAAAATGAGTTTATCTGAGTGAAAGCTGAAAAGCTCTCAGCCTGACTAAGAAGATATTTCTCCTAAACTGTAATGCAATGTTTGTGAAGTCGATCAAGCTGAGAAAATTTTAGCACCTTCATGTATGTTAAAAACATCAACATGTTCAAATTTCAAGCAAAATTGTGTAATTTCCTAAATTATATATAAATCTCCAGTCAGAGTAATGATTGTATCTTCTTTACATGCAGTGATAAATTATAAATTTAATAGTGTAGTGGTTATCAGCACAGTAGAGTTGTATTTTTAAAAGAGTTCCAATTCAAATCAGTTCTGTTAGTTTCACTTGACACTAATGCCCTTGGAAAAAGCAGAAATCCATCTTTCTCCAGTTATGGATTAAATAGCAAAGTAGTCTAAGATTTCTAGCCTTGTGTGTCAGCTAGTCTAGGAGAAGGAAAGCTCTTGAATTGATGCCTGAGCAGTTGTCTATGGAGATTCTGTGGCACACTGCATACTATATATCTTGTTATGAGTTCTTCTGAAAAGTGAAGCTAATTCCACATGTCTTTACCATAATAATCAAATCATCTATGAGGTCGGGGGAGTCAAGCAGGTCACTTCTAAAACTGAACTGTTGGGTCTTCTTGCATCAAAATTGAATATATTTTCATGAGATGTCATCTAAGATTTTCAAATACAATCTTATAAAGGTTATAGATATTGTTTATCTTTAGAATGAACTTCTTTCTATATGTAAAGGCATGGACAATCATGACTCTTCACCCAATACAAGGCCTAAGAGCCACTCAGTGTAGAAGGTTACTGAATAAGGTTGTTGTGGGAACATAAGAGGAGGAAGTCAGTGTAGATTATGAGGATATGTCAGACAACAGTTGAATTAAATTGTAGTGATGAGTAGATCATCCACAAAGCAACAATTCTTGGGAAGAAGTGTCTCAGTGGACCTTCCTCCTTACTAAGAGAATAAGGATGAATCGACCCTGTGTACGTGTCATGGCACGTCTTAGGTATACAGGTTTCAACTGATGGAGTAGCTCTTCAGAACCTTTGTTATTAATAGTGATAGAGTAACAATAGGCTTATGATGTATCATCTGTGGGAAAGGGGCAATAGGGTTGAAAATAATTCATCACCCACAAGGCTACTTTTGGCAGCTCCAGGCCAAATATGATAGTAATACTCTATTTGTGGTCTGATCTGATTCTTTTTTTTTTTTTTTTTTAATTAAGGTGATGATGCTAGTAGAACACAATGTGGGAGGGTGTACAGAGAGTGAGAGTGAAAGAGAAGACCAAGAATGTGGAGGATTGAGTAAAGGACAAAAAAGAAACAGGGTTCAAGAAAATGGAAGATGACAGAAAATTTTTGAAGATTGTAGTTAACAAGGAAGCAAGAAATCAGATAGGATTTTCACAAATGGGAGGTACAAGAAAAGAAACAGTTTGAATATAAGTGGTGGTTGCATCTAGCTAGTTCAACAGTTGCCAGTCTAATAGCACACTTAAATTCATACAGTCAGAGCACCAGGAAAAAAAGCTCATCAAAGCAGTTACCATGAAAATATTTGTAATAAAAGATAGAAGGAAGCCATGTCACATTGATAAGAAAGTGACTGCAGTCGAGATGACAGGTCAGGATGGATTACATTACAGACCCTTCTTTGGATTCTGTCAAGAATCTTGAGACGTACAGCAGGAGTGCACCTGACTAGACATGGCAATAGTATTCAATGCACAGATAAATGAGCGAAATATAAATGTACATGATTCATTCTGATGAGAAATTTTCTGACACAACACAATGAACAAGCTTTCTTTTCAGTAGATATAGCAATTGATTTGATATAATCACTTCATTTCATGTCAATGTAAAACATGAGGCCAAGAAGGTATTGATTGTTGCTGTCGTGATGCTTAGCATCAGCCATGCTGATCAGGCACAAAAAGTTCTCTGTGGTGATTAAATGAAATCAGTTTTGTTTTGAAGGTGTTAAAATTTACAAGCAATTTCTTGCCTCAGTTAACCATTGATTGAAGGTACTTTTCAAGAATAGTTGCCAAGTTTACTTTGTCAGATATGTCGGACTTAATAAGACAGGAAAAAATGGTTTTGTCATCACCAGAAATACCTAGTTGTGAACTGAGCATGCCAGGAGGAGTCAGTTTCTTTCTGGAGTAGTAAAAGGAACTGACCATTTTTCCAACCTCTTTAGTGATGGATCTGATACACAACCATGATTATATTTGTTTCCTCTACTACTAGATTTGTTGTAAGATTGAATTTATATAATAATGATTAGTGTGAATGAGTCTTTATGAATTTGCTTAATGAAGACTGCATGTGATGCCATGAGTTAAAAAAAATGTTTGATATAAAAGCCCTAGGCTTTGGTGGATATCATACTTAAAGAGTTAATCATAGATTGTTTTTTTTTTTTTGTTTTTTTTTGATGGATTCATTTTGTGAGAGTGTCTGATGCTGAGAACTAATACTTCAAAAAACAACCACATATATTTCTAAAAAATGTTTTTCAATATGTCAACATTTTTTATATCTAAATTTAAATGTATTTTTGCTTTACATTTCCCATTATTTGCATTTTATTTGCTTGTCTTATTTTGTTCTTTGTATTTTTGCAGTTTTGTTTTATTTTTATTTATTTTTCATACTAGTTGTATATTAGTTGTCTCCAGCTAAAAAACATAGGTGTAAAAAAAATAAAGTGTAGATACAACAAAAAGTATACTAATATATATATATATATATATATATATACACACACACACACATATACATACACATGAGAGATTACAAGTATGCAGCTGTTATATGCGTATTTACACAAAATAAGATATTTATATCCAAGTTCATTACCTTTAACATACATATGTTGACGGTTTTTATATGTATATATATATATATATATATATATATATATATATATAAGCTAAAAAATATACACTTTCAATATATAAGATGTTTAAAAAAAATTACATCCATATTCATATCGACTAATGTAGGAAATTTAATACAAATCGATAATGGAGTGAGGCACACCTTTGCATAACAATAAACTTTTCTAAGCAAATTTGCTTACTTAAGACTTTCAGAAAACTCTATTAACATACACTTTTTATTTTAAGAACCATTACAAACACAGACTGGAAATCATCAAACATACGACATAAATAAAAACAAGAAAAATTCACATGTTTTCTCTAACTTGTTTTTTTTTTTGCACATGAACACACCTGACTTCCTTAGGTATATCCATTAATAATTTTCACCTGGATATGTGAGAATGAATCATTAAGTCCATGGTATGATATGTAGCTATTGGCTAAATTTTGATCTGAAATTTTCACTCAATAATATTCATTGTATGTAATTAATATTTTTTTTTAATCATTACAACCCAAGCAAGGTTATAAAGCCACTAAGATACAAAGGGTTACTGAGTATAAGAAAATGAGAAAAATTCATTATTAAGGAGAGAGAACAATAAAAGTACAGAAATTATGAAGAAAAAATATAATGATTGGCATTGCATTTGAATTTTTGAAGATCAAAGTTGAGTTGAAAGCAAAAAGCTGGAAGAGAGTTCCACAAACAAGAAGTACGAGAGAAGAAACTATTAGCATAGAGTTTATGCTTACATTTAGCTATTTCAAGTGTAAAATGATGAGACCAATCTAGTACTGAGCTTAAATTCATAAAGCCTAGTTACCTTAATGGAAGGTTCATCAGAACAAATATTATAAAAGTATTACAGAAAAGGCAAACAGGAAAGCTACATTACAGCAGTGGGGAAGGGACTGAACCTGAAATGCCATGTCAGGACCAATGATATTGCAGATGTTTTTTTGGATTTTATCAAGAATTTCTAAATACATAGCAGAAGCACCAGACCATATGTAGCAGCAATATTCAACACATGGATGAATAGTAGACTTATAAATATGTAAGATAGATTCTGGTGAGAAAAATTATCTCACTTGACACAGTGAACCAACTTTCATAGCAGAATACCTAGCATTTGATTCAATATAATCTTTCTACTTCATGTCAGAGGAATATGTTAGCCTGAGAAGTTTAGCATCAGCTATGCTGATGGTTGGCAGAAATGGTTCATGTAAGAAAACAGATAAGTTTGGAAAAAAAGTGATAATTTTGTCTTGGATAGGAAAAATGTCATAGAGAAAAAAGTAATATCTATATTTAAACAGGATAATATTTTTTATTAAATGTTTTCATTTAATATATCTTAATCAGCATGAAATATGCCATAGTAGTAGTACTGTGTCTAAGGCAAGATAGCCTGATGAAGTTCATTTTGTTTCAGAATGGTTTTGAATTCATATAGAAAACAGGATTCAAGACTGATTGCCAACACAAAGCAAAACAGCCCAGTCAGCTCTACTATTTAACCCATAGTTGAGGGAAGAAGAGATGGATTCATACTTTTCCTAAGAATATTTGTCCTAAAGTAAATCAAACAAACTTAACCAGAATTTGAAAATGGCCACTGATCTGTTTTTTGAAGTTGTTAACCATTGCACTCTTCCCATACAATAATTAAATATTTCAATAGATTAATTTCTGTTTGATTAATTTCTGGGATGAGAAGTTATCATTATTTACACTATTTATATTCAGACTATTAGCACAATGACAGAAACACTGTGATAATAGCAAAATAACTTGGCATCTCAACTTCAGTCACTTTCTCACCAATGTGACATGGCGTCTTTCTGTCTTTTCTACAAATATTTTCATGGAAACTGCTCTTACGAGCTTTTTTTCCCTGGTGCCCTAACTACATGAAATTAAGCGTGCTACTAGATTGGCATCTAGGTCCCACCCTTTTAATGTAGAATTCGTTAAATGCAACTGCCACTTCTACTTCAACAATTTTCTTGCACTTCCCACCTGCGGAACTTCTCTGATAACTACAATCTTCAAAAATTTAAATGCAACATCAATTGCCATCTTCTATCTTCTTGAATCCCCTTCATCTTTTGTCCTTGCCTCAATCCTCCCTAAACTCAATCTTTTCTCTCACTTTCACTCCCTCTAACCCCCAGTGTGCTAGTGGCATTCCCACCTTTCTTTTTATTAAAAAAACAGTGATGAGGACAATAGCCTGAATATAAATAGTGTATTTAATAGACTAATTTACTAAAACATTACTTACTCATCAACATTTAAAATATTTCCTATTTCATAAAAACTTGATTTAGAATAATCAAATTCTTATTTTAATTAAGCAATAAAGAAACTACAAAACCTCAGACGGTAGTGAAAGAGAGCAAGAAGAAAGGACTAAGCATAAACTCCAAAAAGACAAAATGCATGGTTATCAGCAAAAGGGTGAGCACAAAATTCAAATTACAGGTCAAAAATACTAAAATCAAACAGGTACAGAAATTTAAATATCTGGGAACTCTTCTAACAGAGGACGGATAGTGCGACACTGAAATTCAAAGACGTATTGGGATGGCCAAAGATGCATTTTAAAAGCTAAGCAGATATTAAACAAAGAAAAGAATACTGAACTGCTACATGTTATCTGTCTTCTTGTATGGCAGTGAATGGTGGACAATCTCCTTAAAGATGAAGAAGAAACACAAAGCAAAAAAAAATGTGATTCTGCAAAAGGATGCTGAGGATACCATGGGCCGAACATGTGAGCAACAACAAGGTTTTGGAGAGGATGGAAACAAAGAGGAAATTTATACTTACTTAACATCAAGAAGAAGCAGCTGAAAATTGTGGGACACATAATGAGGAAGGAGGGCTTGAAAAATCTGATACTCACAGGGCAGATAGAAGGAAAGAGGGACAGGGGAAAGCCACATGTGACATACTTAATGGGCTTGAGCAAGTGGATGGCAGAACAGGATCTGGGAGAAATAACAAAATGACAAAGTTTATTAAGAGCTACAAGTGATAGGAGGAGGTGGAGGGCCATGATCACCTACATTCTGAAGGAACATGGCACGTAAAAGAAAAAGAATATTAAATAAATTAAAATATTACTTTTTCTTTTTCATTTCCTATCTACAAGGTGAAGTTATGACTTAATTTCTTAGAATGTTTTTTCTCTCTCTAAACAAAATTATAACTTTTCTTCCTGGTCACCAAATATATAATTAAAACAAGTTTTCCTTGAAGCACTAAGGAAAATCGTCTTAACAACACACAAATGTGTTCACACATATTTTTTTCATGGAGCTATTCACTCATCTTATCGCAGTCGATCATAAGTGTTGGGGCGCTCAGTGTAGATCAAACTCTTTACAATCTCACTGGTTTGTGAGAATATGTCAATCAATGCCACATAGCATCTTATTCTATCTTCTATGTATGTTTATTTTACAAATGCATATAGACATAGTTTTATACACTCTGGTGAATATTAAAGAAGAAAAAATTGCCTTGTAAAATATATTGCTAAGGAAGACACCAGACCAGATGCAACCTCTTATATTCAAAAAAGCAATTTATTTTTATTTTCAGTTTCTTTTATTCATTTTCTCATTCTCAATGTTTACATGTACTTAACTTTATCATCATTTTCTTGTCTCTCTTCACACATTTTAGTCTTCAACAAGATTACTAACTCTAAGAATCATTAAACTTTTATGCACTCCGAGCCAAAGATACAGAACTGAACATTCCTGATGAAATATGTCTGACTTCTGCAACGGACCTCTCTTGTTTCTTTTCTCTTCATTCTTATTACAAAGCAATGTTGATTACCTTTGTTCAACTGTAAAAAGAAAAAAAATCCTAACTGTTAATAATTAAGTTGAACAATAGTATCAGTTGTGTGTACTAATATATCTTGATGAAGTGCCTTGCAATCAACATTTTAGATGAGGTTTCTTTGGCTAATTCACTTGCAAGATATTACAACCAATATTTTTATCACATGATACCAACTGACATATATTTTTTACAAGTAGTTCGTATAATTTTAACTTTTAGATATTGACATTTTTTCCCCACAGGAAGCAATCTTTGTGACTTGAGAACTGAAATTAGTTTGGAGATAGTGCATGAGAGTGTCTCAAACTTTGAAAAATTCTGAAAAACAAATGTGTTAACAAACATTATGAAATACAATACAAGGTCTGATCAAAAAGTATCTAGACTGTTGCTATGGTAATGGAACTAAAGTCCACAGATAGACCTTGATCTCTGTCATGAATGCACACTAAATCACAACATTCTCGCTTACTTCCATTGTTTATAGCAGTGCTTGGAAGGAAAGTGTGTAGAGTGTGGCCATCTCATCACACCACACCACAGAGGTTCCATCAGTGACCATGGCTTGTGAAGATGTTTTTGGTCAAGTATAACATTCCTCAGGTCTGACAACCACCATATTCCTTAGATCCCACCCCTTGAGACTTTTTGCTCTTTCAAAAAATCAACTGTCCTGAGTATGATGATAAACTACATCCATGTCCTGGGTAAGATGATAAACTACATCCGACAGCAAGGCCTTTGATTAGGAGGTTTTGAGGAGCATGGAACCGCCTCTTAATTGCTGGTGTTCCCGGGTCTATCCTGACCTCAGGGTGGTAGCATCTGTTAGGGTCCCAATAATCGGCAAATAGTTAACCCCCTAAACTGGGGTCCAAATGTGTAAAAATAAGTTTTATTACCAGTAATACATTTTTGTAAAAAATCATTATCAGCAATGAATTTTTTAAGAAAAAATTATTATCAGCAATACATTATTACCAGCAATACTTTTTTGAAAAAAAGATCACCAGCAATACATTTTTTTAAAAATATTACCAGCAATACATTTCTGAAAAAAAATATCAGCAATACATTTTTTTTAAAAAAATTAACAGGAATACATTTCTGAAAAAAAATGTTACAGCAATAAAAATCTCATCAGCATTAAATAATCCATCGAGGTTGATATGCCGTAAAACAAACCAAACCAAAAACTCTATAAGACATTTGTTAGTTTGAACGGCATGGCATAAGTTGACTGGTCGTAAAAAATAAGGAAGATTAATTAACATTTATTTGAACTTCCTTGAATCTAAGTTTGATGGAACCTACACTCGGATGCTGAGGGTTATACTTAACATCTCTTGGAAACAACATCCAACTAAATAATCCATTGAGGTTGATATGCCATAAAACAAACCAAACCAAAAATCAAATTCAACTTGAAAGAAACAAGATTTCAAGACATTGAGGAAATCCAAGAGAATGCGACAAGGCAGTTGCTCACTATCCCAAAATAGGAGTTCCAGGAATGATGCTGGGTAAACTGTGTGGCCTCAGAGGAGATTAAATGCTGAATTAACATGTAGTCTTCTTTTCGTAAGCTCCATACTTTTGAATCATCCCTTTGTATATTTTTTTAATCACAATCCAAGAAAATAGTTACTATTTCAAATATTTGTTTTATATTTTACAAATAGAAGATTTATACCCCAGGAGCAGTTGTTCTCGAGAATTTTTTTTTTTTTTTTGCTTTCTCTGCACCCTTTTTATGATATTTCAGAATGTC
>OZ010580.1:100435195-100485195 GCA_963932145.1 Acanthosepion lycidas
AATTAAAAAATATATAAAAAAAACTTAGAATTTGAACTTGGTCCTCTGATTTGTCATTCTAAGTCACTATCCATTGCACCACCCACACATCCAGTTTGCATTATGTTAATAAAATGTAACAGATTACGTGGAAAATAATAAACATGCTCTACTAAATAAAAACAATGCTGGGGGTGGTGGGTAAAAGAAATAATTTAATTGTGCTGGCATTTGTATTAGGTACATATATAGGGATGAGTACTCTATTGATTTTCATCTACTCCTGGATTGAAAGTCTCAGCAAATTCATGATTAAATTCCATTTTCATCAATTGTCAAATTTTGCCCTCATTTGATTGGGTTCAGTGTTTTTAACTTTTTCAAAGGGTTTTAGGATAACTCAAAATTTTATTTTAGTCACCTGCTTTTTTCAAAGTTGATGTACTCTTACATTTCATATACTTATATATACTCAGTTTTTATGCAAAATATATGGGCTCACGACACAGGTAATTTTTTTGAAGAAGTTAAAAATACATTTTTGGTGACCAGTACACACAGGAGGGGTTAAAATTGCTGCCCTAAAATTCAGGAGTTGCACTATACATATAGTAGTATATATGAGTATATACAGTAACTTATACACATGTGTAAACATACAACATTGTATATTTCTTTCTTCATTGTAATTTTTTTCAATCTTCTCCTGAATTGATAAAACATATTGTTCATGACTCACCACAACTTCCTTTCTTTCTTTTGTTGTGCTAAGTAACTTTTGGCACTTTACCATCCATCTTCTGTCATCCTTTCACTCAAGCACATTAAGTATGTTACTCTCACCATTTCCTCCTGCTTCTCTTGATTTTCAGTTTATCCTGTTAGTGTTAAATTCTCTAGGCTCTCTTTCCTCATTAGGTGTTGCAGAAATTTTGACTGTCCCTTTCTTCTTGTAATTGTAAGTTTCTTCTTGTTCTCATTTTTCCTAAGACTTCCTCAATACTTATATATCCATGTTATTCTTAGCATCTGTTGGTAGAACAACATCTGTCACTTCAAGTTTCTTCTTCATTTGGGAAGCACAAGAGGTTGTTTCTATCCAAGTGCTTGATGACCTTCTTCTTGATTAAGTCCTCAAAAAGCTTACTGATGATACTGAGGAGACTAATGGGTTTATACTGGGAAGGGGAGGATTAGTTGCCTGCGTTCTTGAAAACCACGCATATGCTTGACACCTTCCACATGCTTGGCAAAGATTTCTCATTCAAGCTGTGGTTAAATAACTTTGCTAGAATTGAAGATAATAATCTGGGCTGATATTCTTAAGGATGACCACTAGAATTTTTGGGGTCAGTATTTTTGATAAGTCAAAAGACTTCTCTTGCTGTAATGAGTATATTACTAAGATTATGCTCAGCAAGACATCAGAAGTTGGGCACTAAAGAAGTGCTCTCAAATACATGTTGCACTTCTCTACTTAAATTTATCATAAGACTTTTATGGATATTTTGCTTATGTTAGTCAGTTGATGACAGTAAATTTATAGTTATACTTTATCATGATGCTAATTTCTTGTGAAATATTTTTCACAAAGTTGTATCAACTTTACCAAAACTAAGTTTTTTTAATATAAGAAAGCTAACATTTTGATTTATAATAAAATTTGCCCATATAAGGAGTGGCAAAGTGTGTTAAATTGAATAATTAAATTTAGACAAAAAAATTTTATGGGATGAAATAATTGCTGCTATTCATCTGATACAAGGTGACTGAAGGGATTGCAGACTAAATTCTGATAGACACTTGAATATTTGTTTATCTAATTGGTTACTCACAACTGGAAAACCCTGTTTTTAAAGTCGATGTTTGTTTTTTTAATCATTTCACTACAAGCAAAGCAAATAAGATGCTGATTGAAACAATATGAGAAAAAGAAAAACAAAGAGAACAATAAAAGAAGAGAAATTAAGAAAACAATTAACATTGTATTTGAATTTTTGATAATCCAAATTGATTAGAAAGCAAGAAGCAGAAAGAAATATATTAACTGTTAACTATAAACTATATAAATAATATAAATGCATACATACAAGAATCTATTTCTTGTTAACAGTTAATATATTTCAACCTTGAAAATGGCTAAATGTATAGCTGAAAGTGCTTGGAAAAAAACAACATTTGGACAGTTTTTATATAATTTATCTACTGAAAAAAAATCATAAGATCACATGAGAAATCATATCAAAAGCTTAATCAAAGCACCTTGTCTGTCATATTTAATGAAACTTGAACATATATAAACTCAATCACCAGGACTGATGAGATTTCAGATTTCACTTATTCTAATGGTCACCAGATTTTAATGATTTAGCCATTAAATAACATCACCTGATTGGCTGGTTTGGCAAGCAGGCCATTGCACCAGTTCCAGCTGTTGCATGTTTTGAATTCAGAATTGTTCTTCTCCTAGTCTGGTTGCCTAAGAAAGGCTTTAGAGCTCAATCTGCCCTGCTATTTAATCTCTAGTGGAGGAAAGAAGAGATGGATTTCTGAAGACTATTTGAGCAAAAGTAAATGCAATGACCTCAGGTGAAATTTGAACTTAGTGCACCAATCCCAGCTTCTGCACTGGTAACTGCTATCCTACGTAGACATCTACGTATATAGAAATACAATAAAATCAGATGCAGAGATCAATTACATACAAACAGAAAAAAACATTTCTACTCAGTACGAGAGAATACTGAAAAGTTCTCAGCCTGACTTATATACCAAAATCTGACCAAATGAACAAACATTTTTTTATGTGGGTATTCCCTTCTTCGGAATATTGAGAACATTTCAGCCTCCACTATTCTAACAATAATTTTCAGAAAAAGTACCATTTTCATAAGAGATGTAGTATTTTCTTTGGAATCAAAGATATTTTAACCTCAACAGATATTCACTTTTAACCTCAACAGATATTCACTTTTAACCTCAACAGATATTCACTTTTAAACAAAAATATGTTTTGCTGAAAAGAGAGTAGAAGAAAAATGTTTGCTTTTTTTTTTTTTTTTTAAATTTGCAACATTCTTTTTTGAGTCAGGGAAAAAAAGAAAGAAAATCAAATAGAGACATACAATAATTGAGATTGATTCAAGATAAAAAAAAAAACAAAAAAAATCTTTTTTTTTATTCAACCAGTCAAATACTATGTATCTATTAGAAAAGTTCTATGGAAAGAAAATCCTTTATCCTGATTAAAAATCCAATTCTTGTATTACCCTGACTTTTATTAGTACCCTCAGATGGTCTGGATAGTTATCTAATTGATATTAAACAGGCAAAAGATTTTGTTTGCTAATAAAGATGTGTTGAAAATATATTTAGACTTTAAGTCAATCCCACACAGACATAAATTCAATTTGATTATGTTGGGTCAAGTACATCAGTTTTTGATGTTCTTTATTTTCTTTGGTTGTTTGAGTTTTGTCATTTGAGAAAAATATGTGCAAAAATTTACAGACTGCTTTTCCTAGAATTGTCAAATTGAATTTTCTTTTCATGGCAATAAAAATGCATTTATTTATGTAGCTTTCCATTAATTTTCCTTTCCTTTTATTGTTTTTTATTATTTTTTTTTTTTAAATATCTTCTCTCGTTAAATGATTAAGTTTGGTCACCTAACGTTGAACCATTTTTATTTCTACATATATCAACATACACTTAGTTGTATATATGCAGAAATGAACAAATCATATAGACATAAGTATAAATATCTGTGTATGTATGTGCATATGTGTTACATATAAAGGAAGTTGGCACAGAATTGTATAGAATGTGTATGAGTATATACAAACACGAACACACATATCCATATATGTGTTGCATGAATAATAAAATATAGATTCACAAAGACTTATGTATGTCTACATTTAGATGTATATGTTAGAACACAGATATACACACAAGAGTATGTAAATAGACACATGTATATAGGTATGCAATAATATGAAGAAACATTTCATTATATATAGACTAGCATAGTACCTGTCAAAAATGACAGGACTATTTACATAGACAGCAGAAATTTTTTTTGAACCAATCTCATTTGTTACTGAGGGTCAGTATAATGTTGGTTCACCCTGCAAAATGTGTTACACACACACACACACATATATATATATATATATATATATATATATATATATATATATATATATAACTATGTATTTAATAAATAAATCTAGATACAAGCAACCATACTAATGATCATAACAAACAGTTCATCAGAATTGTATGTACCTGAAGATTGTACTGAATATGAAACTCCAAGTTGTACTTTCAGCATAACGTTATATATATATATATATATATATATATATAATGTGTGAAAAGTGTGTGTATATAAATATATATATATGTGTATAATTATTTATATATTATTTATATATTATATGCGCAATATGCGAGTTTGTCTGATGATCGCTAAAGCGTGAAATCCAGGGTCACAAGCTCACATCTATCCAACCATATATATACATATATATATATATATATATATATATATATATATATATATATATATATATATATATATATATATATATGTATATGCTAAATAGATTTAAAATTCCACCAACAGGGTCTCTCTATTCAACTTTATATTATATCTTTCCAATTTCCATACATCAGAATTGAAATTGTGAATATATTTTGGCCTTTTTGGAATATGTGTGCCAGTGTGTGTGTATATATATATATATATATATATATATATATATATATATATAGTTAATTGGTGGAACCCCAGAGTTGAGGTGCTGAATATAATATCAATTAACTAAGTGACAAATTTAATATTTATATTAATCATATATATATATATATATATATATATATATATTATTTATTTAAAAATATGATTCCATCGCTACACAAGAGTTCTCATGTTTCAAAACAAGAGCTGAAAACTTCAATATAATTATAGTTTTCGGCTCTTGTTTTGAAACATGAGAACTCTTATGTAGCGATGGAATCATATTTTTAAATAAATAATTATATTTATGGTCTACTTTTGTATCGAGCACTATCTTTTAAAAATAATAAAAAAAAATACTAAAGAACTTTCGATTATTTACTTTATGAGTTCTTTCCTATTTTCTATATATTTTTACACACACACACTCATATATATATATATATATATATATATATATATATATATATATATATGTGTGTGTGTGTGGTTTGGGGCCATCCTCTGGATTTCAAAGAATCACCTAAAAATTGAAGGGTGCATCCCTTTTTCAAAACTAATTTACTCCCACACTTCAGGCCAGAGGGACTTTCACTTCCTGAACAATTTTATTATAAATTTAGTTATTAGTAATAATAATAATAATGAAATTAACCCATTACTACATGATCCCTGTTCTACTCTTTATCCTTTTTATAAATACTCCTCTTTACTCTTACTCTCTGTAACCCCTTATGTGCTAGTGGCACTCCTGACTTGCTTGGAGTGATTTGCTTAAAAAAAAAATAAAATTTCCTTAAAATTTGATATCTTTTTTGCCTAATCTACCCTTCTGGCTAATTCAGACAGAATTTAAATTTTAGGCAACACCTTCTCTAAAAACAAAACGAGTTAAATATTTTTTAGCATCATAGCTAAGAAATTAATTAATCCAAAGAAAGTATGAAACTAGCTAATTATTAAATCTAGAGGGTGGTACCAAACTTTTGTTATATAGCTTGTGTGTGTGTATTATATATATATATATATATATATATATATATATATATATTGGTATGGGATAGAACTGTAAATGTTAATGAAAATTATTCACCAAGTGGGAATGCTGAATATGTATGGATGCTAAAATTTAAATATTTAAAATATCTGGTACCTGACATGCCTAGATACATACCTTATCCAATTTCATTTGGTCTGCAAAAATTTTCTCAACATTGTCCTGATAAATAGAAATTTATGTCATATTCTCTCATATGCATAATCAACTGGTTGCCTGTTAATTTCCTCATAACAATAGGAGCCAGGGGTGGAAGGATGGAGGAGGGAAAGAAGGCATGGAGGGATGAAAGTGTAAGGAATAAGAACAGGCTGAATTTCAAACAGACAGGGTGGGTGAAATAAAAATGGTACCTGGAATTTTTATTAAATTTTTATAATTGTCAGTACTGACATGCTTTATCCTAGAATGCTTGCAGCTTAAATTAAGTGGGGAGGGATTTCCTGAATATTTAATAAAAGGGGTGGTTGAAATAAGAATGTCCCAGGTGGATTTTTCTCTTTTTAAAAACAAGAAAATTTTAAAGCTATTGTCTTTACCTGTCTGCTTGAAACTCGAAGGTAAGAAAACTTAAGAAAAATGAAAATTAGGTAAAAAGAAAGGAAGAAGGAATAAAGATGGATAAAAATGCTCACTTTCAACGTTTTGTTTGATTACTCCTTTACCCCTTTGATTTTTAAAGTGGGTGAAGCTTTATTTATATATATATATATATATATATATATATATATATATATATATATATAATCAACAGTATCAAGAAAAATATACAGAAAAAAACAAACAAAAATCTTAATATGCAATTATGCTGTATTAATGTTGACATTATATTAACATTAATACAGCATAATTGCATATTAAGATTTTTGTTTGTTTTTTCTGTATATTTTTCTTCATATATATATAGAGAGAGAGATAGATATATAGGATATATATATATATAGAGAGAGAGAGATATATAGATATATAGGATATATATATATATATATATAGAGAGAGAGATATATAGATATATAGGATATATATATATATAGGATATAGATATATATATATAGAGAGAGAGATATAGATATATAGGATATATATATATATATATATAGATATATATATAGATATATATATATATATATATATATATATATATATATATATACATACATACACCTGCTTTTTTTTTTGTTTGTTTCTACACAAGAGGGAAGGTTGATACTGTGTTATAAATAGATAGATAATATACAGACTTATATCTGTGCCTTTCTTTTCATTATTTCTTTGTAGCTATCAAATTTTTATTTTCTATCACCAATTCTTAAGGAGGTGGTAGTGTGTTCCTGCTTTGCAGAATGTCTGGCCAGTAGACAAGCAGAAAATAACTCTGCATTATTGTCTGCTCTGTGTGTGCTAATAGGAAGAAATTCTTCCAAAATTTCAAATAATTGAAATTTGAATTTTTTCTTTCTCATTTTTCTCTCTCAAAAAAAAAATTGATCTGAGCATGAAATAAATTGAGAACATGTTTAAGGTGGGCTTGCAGATATATTGTCTGCTATCATATAAAAGAATAATGATATTTGTTTAGTATAACTGCAAAAGAGAGATACATTGTACACTATGTAAAACTATGTATATATTCATGCACACATTCAAATATACAGTTATGTATTTTTGAATGGAATTTTTATCTAGCATTATTTCTTTATTACTAAAATTATTTATTACTATAAATTATTTATTACTATAAATGTTATTTTTGGTGGGTACACCAACATTTGAGTTGTTATTCCTGTTTTTTTTTTTGTTTTGTTTTTTTTTGTTAATCAGTGTAATTAATAACAACCTGCCCAGTTTGAGAAGCCATACTGAAAAAAGATTGTGCCCCTGACAGAAATCGAACTATCCGTTTTTCTATCAAGGAAACTGTTTCTGTAGTTGAGACATGACTTTAGACATCCCAATGAGAAAAATAAAAGGGGTGGTTGGAATAAGAATGTCCCAGGTGGATTCTTCTCTTTTTACAAAAAAAAAATTTAAGTCATTGTCCTGTCTGTTTGAAGCTCAAAAATGAAAAGTGGATAAAAGGAGTGAAGATGGATTAAAAAAAAAAGTTTTACTTTTAGTTTATTTACTATTTTACCCCTCTGATATCTAAAGTGGGTGAAGCTTTATTTAATATATGTATATATATATATATATATATATATATATGTAAGTATAGGATTGGTGTATACAGAATAAATTCCAATAACCAACAAATACTATTCTTAAAAGAGTGCTCAATACAGAGTAGAGCAAATATAATTATTTATTTGAAAATTATAACATAAATATGTTATAAAATCACTACAAAAATAGCCATTTTGTTTCAACACTTCTGGTGTATTATCAAGTAATGATGTTGAATGTAGAATAAAGGGTTTTAAAAGGTTCAAATCAATCAAACACTCCTCGCTAAGGGGAAACGCTGTTGCATAAACTTGAATGACCAATCAAAATACAAGTATACGAGAATTCAAAAAACTTGACAATTAACTAAGGTTATAATAATTATTTAATGCTTCAATGTTGGGATTAGACTAAAATAGAATTTATTCTAACTAATAATATTAAATTATATGATAAAATTTGAAATTAAAAATTACCCATTTTAAAATTTAAATTTAATCTGTATTAAGTTTAAAATTATAAAAATTACTGAGGAAAAAAAGAAAAAACATACATATGTTATTCTATCTATTTTGTTTTTATTGAAATTAAGTTGGAATAAATGTTAAGATCAAATGTTGCTCCGAACTTCATGACAACATTGATACATTTGCATCATAAACAGGGGCAGGGGAGGATGACATCTTGCAAAACACAATACATCCACAATCAGATAATACATAAACATGCGGACGTATTTAGATATATACACACAAAAAAAAGCAATGAGACAGGAAGTATCTCCATGACCCTTTTAAAAAACAAACAAACACACAACATTTATGCACAATGAAAAATACACACAAGTGACCATACACACAGACACTGATAAAGGCACGTACATACACACACATACATTGACAAAGACACACCGATACACCTACCAAGAAATATTCAAATTTGAAAGTGTTATTAAATGAATTCTAACCACTTATTAAAATATAACTTATATGAGCAAATATACATCGAAAAAAAATGGTAGAATAGATAAAATTCGACATGGGCAGAACAGAAAAACAAACATTAGGGAAAGAAAGGAAATTAAAACAGATAGACATGGACAGAAAAATAGATATATACACATAAAAATAACACCATCTAATATATAAAAACAAAAATTCCAAACACACAAATATATGTAAAAATATATTTCATATATACCTATATATGCACCAATGCACACACACGAGTACAAAAATATAATGGTAGATGAAAGAAAATAAAAACTATAGACATATGTGTACACACATTCTTTACTACAGACAGAAACACAGAAAAGCCTACCTACAGACAAACATATACACACATACACATATATATATATACACACACACATACATATATGCATACGTAAATGCATACATACACATACAGAAGTAAGCATAAATATATCAACCAATAAAGCAACATAAAAAAGTAAACAAATCAAATATATATATATATATATATATACACACATACATACATACATATATATATATATATATATATATATATACAGAAACACGCAAACATACATATATACACACATGTTTGATTGATTTGAGCCTTTTAAAACCCTTTATTCTACATTCAACATCATCACTTGATAACACACCAGAAGTATTAAAACAAAATGGCTATTTTTGTCATGATTTTATAACATATTTATGTTATAATTTTCGAATAAATAATTATATATATATGTATGTATATGTGTGTGCATATATATATGTATATATATATATATATATATATATATATATATATATATATATATATATATATATATATAAAACATTATGCTGAAAGTACAACTTGGAGTTTCATATTCAGTACAATCTTCAGGTACTTATAATTCTGATGAACTGTTTTTTTTTTTTGTTTCTTTCTACACAGGTGATGAAATTTAGAAGTTACAATGAGTAAAAATGTGCATTCCTTAAAGAGGTAGTTCAAACCTTGTTCTATTAGCATTTGGCCCCATAGATGAATTGGTAAAGGCACATTTCAGCAATGCAAAAACAGTTTCCCAACTTTTCCCAATTTGTCTAATTTTACATATACAGACCCTTGCATTTGCTTATTTTTAATTATTTATTTATTTATTTCATTCCTACCTACTTTCATTGATTCTAAATAAAATTAACAGAATCTATATCTACAAAATCTTTATGCCTGACATTGAGCACACTTCACCCATAAATCTTAAATGCGGGCACACACATTCATATATTGTAAAGTTTTTGTCTATCTTAAAACAGATACTAACAAAAGAATTAGGCATCATGTCCGCTGCTTTTAAATTTTGTTGGCATGGGAATAAGTTTCCTTCTTACATTGAAGTTTGCATGGATATTTAAAAAAACAGCAGCCATCTTTTTGTTTAAAATGTTCTTCATTTTTGTTGATTTCAAAGATAAAATATTCCTGAGAAAGAAAATTTACCTAAGGGAGTTAAGTGGGTCAATCTCATAATGTTCTTGGTCACTTTTCACACTTCACAATGGCCATCTTTGGTACAAGGTAAAATAACAAAAAATCAAAAAGATTTATTAGTTGGAAAAGCACTATGTTATTAAAAATATATGCATGCCTCAAAAGTGGGGAATTGAAAAAACACACACAATGCATGCAAATCTAACAACAAATAAGTATATCATCCAATAATGCAAACTCTCTCTGTGCAGATGTTAGTTCTTTTTGCATTGTTTTATATTTTGTACATAATTTTATGGTTATATGGTTTCATGGTTAGAATGTTAGCATTCAAACCATGAAACCTGAGTTCAAATCCCACTATGGCTGATTTATAAACGAGATGAATTGATATCAGCTTGGGGTGACAATTGAAGCCTGAAAACTAAATCACAAGCTTTGTGAGTGAAAAAAACTGTTCAAAAGCTGTTGATGATTTTACAAGTAAAAAAGTTACAAGTCATTGTGACCAAGGGTTCTAGCATACTGGTGAAAGTTCATGTAGAATAATGGTTATTTTCACAAGACTGGACACTCCTGCCTTGACTGACAACCAGTCTTGGAGAAGGAGAACTCTGAAATCTGAACCAACCAGTCTAATATGTCCACTTTTGCACTAATGCTCTTGAGATACAGATGAATCCAAATTCTTCTCCTTCCAGTTATTGATTAAAGAGCAGGCTAGACAGGATTCTCTTGCTTTGATTGGTAACCAGTCTAGGAGAAGGATAATTGTAAACCCAAAACCCACTTGAAGAGAGATGAGTTCTATCAAGCTGTCTTGTTTGAAACATACCTGCATTATATATACAAAAGTCTTCAGTTACTTGAGAAGGAAATTGCTAGTTTTTTCATATTAATTCAATTATTGACAATGAAAATTTCCTTGAAGGCATTAAAGTATGGTGAACAGTTCTCTTCACAGAATCAGTATTTCGATGAACAAACATTCAAATACTGATCTGGAAAAAAGGGATGGAACTTTTCAGCACATTACTTATATTACAGTTGTTTCAAATTACTTTGTAATTTCATGCTGATCTCAAGATGCCAAGGCAAGGAAAAAGACATGGTCACCTCAAGAGGTTGAAGAAAGGAAAAGAAAGACAAAGAAATCTGACTGTATTGATAGAACTCAATCAAATACTGACTTTCCTCACCCACACCCACTCATATCACCGTTTGCTAGTTTATCTTTCTACATTCAATCACTGTCCTGTTCTGAATGTGTGCTTGTAATATGCAATACCTTTCTTCAGTTTCTTTCTTCAATGTTACTCTGTATTCTGTCAGCATTGTCTCCTGAAAAAGAACTTCTGATTGATTGGTCAAGGTGGATGGTGAGCTTGATTGTTGTCTCTGCTTGTACACAACGAAAATCCGTGACATGTGGACTATTTATTGTCTGGTTTGCTTAAGAACTCATCACCACCAATTTGAAAGATGCTTTATTTACTTTGTCACTCATCCTATCTTCCTCATCTTCACTTTGCCTTCTATTTAGACTCCACCTTAAATTTTACTCTTAGTCATGGAGAGGAACACTAAAATCTATTTTAAAGTTCTTGTTAGCTCTTATTTTATATGCTTTCTTTTAATGACATTAAGATAAGTTTGGTATATTTCTATATACTTCTTTTTTTAATTGCTTTTTAAACTCTAAAGGTGTCAAGATAAAATAGTGGCTTATAGCTATATCATGTTGAAACACTTGTTTCTGTACAATCACCAAAGTTAAGCAACATCAAGTCTGGATGGGTAACCGCTTGGAAATACTAACTGCTATAAGCTCGGATATATGGGTGGTATAAAGGGCTTACAGCTACCTCACATTGAAACACCAGTTCCTGTACGATCGCTGCAGTTAAGCAACATTGAGCCTGGTCAGTACCTATATAGGTGACAACTTGGGAATACCAGGTGTTGTAAGCTTCAATGTATTGATGGTGTAATGGAAAATGGTTTGAAATTGTTAATCAGAGAGTCAAGTTCCAATTCCAGTTGGGTTTGTTATGCACAAATACCCTTGGGAAAGGTATGAATGAAGCTTGAAGCAATTGGGTGTCTAGCCACATTGATGAGCTGTGATACAGTGAAACAGTCTCTCTGTAGAGGATGATATATATATCTTTTCTATAAATACTTTCATGGTAATTGTTCAGATGAGTTCTTTGCTATGGTACCTAGATTTTATAAATTTAAGCACACTACTAGACTAGTGTTGAGATCTCATCTATTGTCAGTTCAGTTGACTAGATGTAACCATAAAATCTATGCCAACAGTTTCTTTTCTCACAGTTCCCACTTGGGGAAGTCCCTTCCGGCTCAATACTTTCCAGACAACTTTAATCTACAAAAGTTTAAATGCAACGTCAGTTGCTATCTAATGTCCTCCTGATTATTCTTTTTGCTCCTGCTCATTAGTAGTGTTTTTGTTTCTAATTATTTCACACCAAGTAACATCTTGTGTCTTAGTGGCTTTGCTGCCTTACATGGGGTAAACTCAATTAATTATATGGTGGAATCTCCCATTGTATTCAACATATGAGGGTCAAGCAGCTCAGCTCCTAGGAACCAACAGCCCAGACACCTGTACATATGATTTGATTATAGTGGTGAAGGCTTTGTGCACAACCAACGACACTTTTTGAAGAGCCAAATACAGAGACCTGATGCACTACATGTCACAAGGTCCCTAAACAAACACTCTGCAAGTTTTGGATTCAGAGTTGTCCTTCTCCTAGACCTGTTGCCATCTAAGGCTATAGAACCCAGTCTGTCATGCTATTTATCCATAGCTGGAGGGAGAAGAAGAGGATTAATACCTTTCTCAAGGGTATTAGCACGTAAGTAAATGTAATGGATTTGACTGAAATTTGAACTTAGCTCTCCAATTCCTCAATCTCTTGCTGTTTTGATCATGGATCTGTTTCTGATGATTGTATCAAGAGTTTAAGTCAAATCTGTCCAAGATTTTTTCATATCATGATCAATTTGATAGAAATGAAATTCTGGGTATTTCATACAGGCCCTGGCAAAATAATGCAGTCATTATAAATCACTAAGTTTCTTCTTCCAAACATTTGAAAAATGAGCCCCTTTTATTATGACAACTGACACTAAATCAACAATATGTTCTGAAAACGTCTAATTTATACACAGTACTGAACATGTAAGTTTTAATCACTTTTTTGTACTATTTCCTTGGCAACAGATAAAGGAATAATAATAGATCATAAATTTAGATCTCTTCAGTCGATGTAGATTTCTGTTTACTCTTTCAGATTTTGTTGATCAAATGATTGCAACCACAAGGGGTCTGCTGCTGATTGAGTATCAAGTAGATTTTTTTTGTGGGGGGGGGGGATTAGTGTTGCTTTACCCAACTCTACAGTTTTGAATTTAGAGTTATGATGAAAAGTGGGTACTTTACAATGATTAAAGTATGGTTTCAAATGAATGGATCTGCTAAATCTTAAAGATGATAGTCTTTCATCAGACTTTGTAGACTGGTACCAAAAAATCACAAATGAAGATCTTTACCAAATAATAAAAACGACCTCACTTGAATGCTTCCAACAGCAGCAACAACAACAAAAATCTGTAGCACATTTAACTAGAGGAGAAAATAACAATATAATCAAGCTATTAGCATTCCACACTACCAAAAACTAAAAGATTGGAATGAAATGCTTATCAGAAAGAGTTATAACATTTATTGGATTTTAGAAGACTAATTTTCTAAAAGAAAAATGTTTTAATAAAAAGATTTTATGAATTTTAACCAACTGTAGCACTAAGTGTTTAGTTAATGAATGCCAAATGTTTCCTTTATGAAAATGGTTAATTCTACCATTACAACAAGAATTCAAGTGATTGTAGAGCAAGCAAAATGACCCCCCCCCCCACCACTAACCATACTAATGTCAAATCTTTATCCAAAGAATGAGTCTTCTGTGAACTGCTTTAGGAGAACTAAACGACTGATCCAAAGAAGTAATGCTACCAATTAATGCAATTAAAAGCAGCAGTCAATGAAGTGTGTCCAGAATTAAGTACAATTGCTTCAGAATAACACTCAGCTGTTATTTAGTTATAAGGCAAAAATTATTGCAGTTTGGCGACAAAGTTTTCACTGATCTGCCATATTCTTCAGATATTTCAACCTCAGATTACTACTTAATCTGTTTACCTACCCTAGCTCTTTGACCACAACTGAAATCTTAGAATACACAACTCTACCACAGTTAATTGTAAACTCCATAACCCTTTCCATGGCTGTATAGTATTTTTTTGCCAGGGCTACATACATACATTATCCTTCTCTTAGACTGGTTGCCAACCATGGCACAAGAGCCCAGTCTGCCCTGCTATTTAACTCATAGCTGGAGGGAGAAGAAATGGATTCATGACCTTCCCAAGGGTATTTGTTTATAAGAGAATGTAACAAGCTTGACTAGAAATTGAATCCAGCTTTGCTGATTCCTATTCAATTTAGTCATTTCAAAATAGGAGCAATTCTTTACTGAGAAAGAAAATCATTTCAAAGAATTAAAGTATAAAGTTGTCTGGAAGAAAAATAGCAGAAGACAATGAATCTGTTTTCTTTTTTTCACTTAAAATTACTATATTTTCTTATTTATACATTGTTTATTTACTATTATTAGGTTTTCCTATTTATACTCTATTTAATATTATATTTTCTCATTTATTCTTTGTTTACTTAAAAACTTTAATGAAATTACTAGTCAACCCAATGTATTTGCCTTTTTTAATAACTAATTAACACCCTTTATTGCATAAATGGGTAGACTGGTCTCATTCCATTGTTCATACCTAATATACTCAGAATTGGTGGAAACAGAATTAACAATAACTGAACAATTTACCAAGATGAGGTGCCATTTGACATGGACAGTGTAATGAGAACTATCTTCCCATGTAGATTAAATAAAGGGCTTAGTTAAAAATTCCTCTGAAGATTAAATCAATTGATAAATATTTGAAGAAGGCACAATGGTCAACATGTTATGATTGTAGCAATGAAGTTGAAGATATTAGTCTAATTACCAATACAAATATTAATGCCTCATCCCAGAAATTCAAACAGATTAAAACTTAATGAAAGTTTAAAACATTAATAAAAGATTGTTTCTTTGAAATAAAATTTAAAACCAATTATTTGACAGTTAGATGCCTTTGCACATTTTAGTCAGACAGAAGAGAATTGAACAAAACAGTAAAGATGTTATTCAAGAAATTTAATGTCAAAAATTTTTAAAAATTATCTTTTATACATACTTAAAAAAGCAAGGCAGTCTTTTCTTCGATGTGCCATCCATTCAGGATGTGGACAATCATGACTCTCCATAAATTCCTATCTTTTCTTTTTTCTATCCATCCTTTAGCCCTATTCTGGAATTACACATGCTCATTAGGTAGGTTACACACTGTTACTTCCTCTGTCTCTCTTGACTTCAGTATGTCATGTGAGTGTCAAATTCTCCAAGTCCTCCTTCCTCATTATGTGTGCTAGAATTTTCAACTGTTTCTTTCTGATTTTGAGAAGAATCATCCTTTTGTCTTCCATTTTCCTCAACACTTTGCCATTACTTGCATGTTCAGTCCATGGTATTTTAAGTATTTTTCTGTAGTCTCATGTTTTCTTTTTCTCTGTGTGAATTTTTTTTTTACTAATGTTCAACCAATATAAGGCAAAAGAGCCACTCAAGGTAGAAGGTTACTGAATTATGTTGGTGTATGAGTGTAGGAGGAGGAGATAAGAAGTGCAGTTTATGAGGTTATGTATGAAAGAGAACAGTTAGCCTGAGTGGTTAAGATTGTAGTGATTGTGGAAAAGTTGTTGGAGAAGTTTCATGGGAATATCTATCCAAACTGGAACAGACTATCTCTCCTACAGAAGTATGATCCAAAAGTCTAACTAACTTATATTTGTACGGTGTATCTACAAAGAATTTGGTGAGGTCTGAAACATGTGCCCTGCATGCTCAGTAGTAGGGTGTAAATCAATTAACTGAAGGGACTTGAAAGTTAGCCAAGTGTCCCTGGAAGCAGTTTCATGCCATTTGTGCTGGAACAAAACTACTTCACATTGTGTTTTTTTTTCTTTTGTTCTAATGTTTACCCAATACAAGGCTCAAGAACCACCTAAGGCAGAGAGATACTGAGGGATGATATTATGTGAGCATAAGAGGAGGAGGAGATAAGAAGTGCAGTTCATGAGGTTATGTAGGCATGATAAAAGTTATCCCTAGACTTGAAGATGGTAAAATTGTAGTGATTGAGAAAACATCCTCTCCAGAGTCTGTTCCACAAAGGAGGTGTTCTTAAGAAGAATCTAAGTGGAACTTCTTTGTTACTAATGGAATACAAAGGGAATGAGGATGATTCATCCTGGTGTACGTAGCACGGTGTGTCTTATCTGCAAAGGTGAGAACTGGTGGAACTAAGGAATGTGATTGGACCAGCATTGACTGAAGTAATCTAGTGACTTCACCCAAAGAGTTGTGAGTTAAATACCTTGCCACAGCAGAGGGGAAAAAATCTTGGAGTGTTGAGTTAGTAAAAAGGAATAACTGAAACTGAAATATCCAGAAGAGGCATGACACATGGAACTAGAACAATCTACCCCAGTGAACAAAATAAAGTGTTCAGTTCGAAATTCCAATCACCTGAAGAAAACCAGAATGTACAATGGCCGAAACATTGTTAATATGACAGCAAAGATGAGGACAAGAGTTTGAACAATATAAATAGTATAAATACTAGACTGGCATTGAGATCTCATCAATTCACAGTTGATCTGGTTAAATGTAACCCTAAATTCTATGCTAAGAGTTTCTTTTCTTGCACTTCTTGCTTGTGGAACTCTTCTCGATCCATGCTTTCCAGCCAACTTTAATCTACAGAAATTGAAATGCAATGTTAATCGCTATGTGTAAATAGTTACAATGCCTCATCTCAGAAATAAAACCAGTCTAGTACTACACTCAAACTCAAAAAGTCTAGGTACTCTAATGAAGAGTTCATCTTAACAATTACCATGTAAGTATTTGCTTCATTTTGGTATCTCCAATTCATACTTGGTATTTTGGCCTGTTCCACTAACAAGTCAGTCTTTCACACTATCCAATATAAATTATATCAAATTGTTTTGTTATTATATAAAATATATTTTTAATCTACATTGTGTATGTCTTGTATCCTTGTTTGATCACTTTTAAAGAACCTTATAATAATTGTGCTTTCAAGACTGTCTTGAATATAGCTAAGATTATGTTATTGGACTTTTCCTCAAGTTCTATATTCATTGATGCTTTTCTCAAGTAAGCCTATGTTTGTGACAACACATCAAGAAAGAACACTCCTATTTGAGATACAGTGATATTTTTTTCCCATATTTATTCCAAAGGTTCTCTCTTTGTTGCTTCTTTCTCTCTCTGTTGCAGAGATATTAAAACCAGCTACTTCTCCCCTAAGCCTGCACTGCTACACACACCTGACTTACCCACTTCATTTTAAACTTGGTTCTTCGGTTTCCATATTTTTACAACACTCTTTAGTACCACCTGTTTCCCCAGACTTTTAATGATCAATGTTATAATCTTGTCAGTGCCTCAGATCATCTTCATCTCTGCTTTTTATTGCTTTTAGAATTGTTATGATGGAGCAAAGGCGGGGTTCCAGGCAAAGTCTGTTAATCATGGATCTATGGTGCATGGGATTCATGTACTTTTTAACCCGCAGGAGATTAATCTTTCGTTTATCACGTCACTGGTGCTGTTTATGGCCAGCATGATGTCATAAACTGGCATACTTCATACCTCTTTGTCAGGAGAGCTTCTCTTCTCTCTTTCTCTCTCTCTCTTTCTTGCAATGCCACTCATAATCATCCATAAGGATTTTGACTAAATTAACCAGCACAATTTCACTTTATAAAGTGGGTCTCTTCACATTATATTTCAATAAGAGTGGAAGCCTATTGGAGGTTTGAGGCTGAATGGAAATCTTTTTCCTGATTAGATGAAGGCTACAGAATAATCATGGGCACTTTAACTCTTTTTAGCATTTATTGGACACCAACTGCAGTTGCTTCCTAATCATTAAAACATTTGTGGAAGATGCTATAAATGTTATAATTCATTTAGATGTTTGCATTGCTTTACTGCTGATCATGACAGACTATTGATCAAATGATTCTTTTAAATTCCAAGTGTAATAAATTTGGAGTAAACTAATCTTATTTTTATTTTTTTATCCTTTCACTTCAAAGAAGGCAATAAAACCACTAAGACACAAGGGGGTTACTGAATGTGAAAGAATAAGAAAAAGGAAAGCATTATTAAGGAGAAATCAAGAAGTGAGTAGATAATGATTGATATTGCATTTAAATTTTTGTAAATCAAAGTTGGCTGGAAAGCAAGAAGCCAGAAGAGAGTTCCATAGCTGAAAAGTGTGAGAAAGAAAACTATTAGCAATGATTGCATCTAGCCAATTCAACTGTAAAAGGATGAGACCTTACTGCCAATCTAGTACTGCACTTAAATTCATAAAATTCATACCAGAGAGCGCACTTCCTCAGAACAATTACCATTAAGGTATTTATTCATATTTTTTATGATTGTTATATTTATTTATTATTATTCTCTCTCATTCCCATGATAGTTACTTAGATTTGTAAATAAAAGATGAACACAGTAGCATAGTTTATAAACTCAGTGCTTGGGATCAGTAATTTTGAGAAAGATAATTTATTCTGAAGTCTTTTGTTGACATTTGAAATAGAAATGTGGTTCTACAGAAAGATGCTGAGGATGCCATGGACTGAACATGTGAGCAACAAGATTTTGGAGAGAACAGAAACAAAAACGAAACTCATCAGGAAGAGGCAGCTGAAATTTTTGGGTCATGTAATGAGGAAAGAGGCCTGGAAAATCTGATACTCATGGGACAGATTGAGGCAAAAAGGAATAGAGGAAAGCAGTGCATAACATACTTGATGGGCTTGAGCAAATGGATGGCAGAACAGGGTTTGGGAGAAATAGCAAAAGCTACAAGGGACAGGAGGAGGTGGATGGCCATGATCACCTACACTCTGAAGGGACACAGCGCTTAAAGAAGAAGAAATAGTGTCAGTATGGCACTTTGAGATAACAAAAGAAACCTTCCAAAAACTAAGCAAAGTATTAAGAAACAGGAAGCTTTCTTTAGAAACAAAGAAAAATGTAATATCAGTATATAGCAGTGAATGCTGAGCAATCTCCTCACAGATGTAGAAAAGACTTGAAGCAACAGAAATGTTGTTCTACAGCAGGATGCTGAGAATACCATGGACCAACAACATGTGAGCAATGACAAAGTTTTAGAGAAAATGGAAACAAAAAGGACACTTCTACTTAGCATCAGAAAGAGAGAGTTGAAATTTCTAGGGAATATAATGAGGAAAGAAAGCTTGGAAAATTTAACAGTCACAGGACAGATTGAAAGAAAGAGGGACAAAGGCAAACAATGCATAACCTACCTACCATACTTGAGTAAATGGGTGGCAGAAGAAGGTTTAAAGGAGATAACAAAAAGATAAAATTTATTAAAACTTACAATAGACAGGAAATTGTGGTGGGCAATGATCGTCAATGCGCTGAAGGGACACGGCAAGAAGATAGTTATTTATTATCCCTCATTCCCCAAATAGTTTTTTAGATTTGTAAATAAAAACAAAATAAAAGATGAGCACAATAACATAGTTTAGAAATTATTTCTCAGAATCAGTAATTTGGAGAAAGATAATTGGGCAAAATTGAATCTGCTTCTTATTGGTCAAAAAACACCAATAGTCACAAGAAAAATTAAACAAATCCCGATTGGTCAGAATTCCTACATAGGTTTGAATAAAAGAATCTCATTTACATAGGCACAAATATTATTTACAATTCTTGCAATCATGCGGAAGGTATGCCAGAATACTAACTGAGAAATGATCACTCTCATCTGGGCCCATGGGGGAGAAAGTCTGATGTCATGGGGGCCTGTAACTATGTATGACTCCAGAATAGACATTATTGAGAAAGCATTCTGGTGTGTAATATATGCGTATAAAATAAACAGAAAGATTATTCATTTTGAAGCCTTTTTTTTGCATTTAAAAATAGTGTCAATGTTCTATGAAAGGCTGTTAGGTAACAGGATAATGGATAACACAAAACATTTGATATGTAAATGATTTACATATCAAATGTTTTGTGTTAACCATTCACATTATTTCATATTTTTATGCCCTTATGCATTCTTTTATTTGTAACTAATCATTGATATCATTTGCAAAAATCTACAAACACTGCATATGCCATTTTGAACAGTTCAATTTTAACTTTGAACAATTTGCTTTAAGACATTTCATTGTTTTTAAAACTTGTAAATATTAATAAGTGTTGGAAATAAACAAAAGAAACACTACATGTAACAACAATTATGATATACAGGCAGTTTTATTCTGTCAATTTGTTTAATTAAGTTCCATATGTGATATATGCCTGGGCAATCATGTCTTTTGATTCATGGCTGACTAGGCAGAAGATATTCCTACAGCAGTCTGCCATTTCTGTAGTAGACTAGCTGCCAACCATGACTATAGGACCCAGTCTATACTACTATTTAACCTATATATAGAGAGATTGCTACCTTTACTAATTTACAGTTGAGCTGGTTAGATGTAACCATGAAATCTGTGCTAAAAGTTTCTTTTCTCACAGTTCTCACTTGTGGAACTCCATGCTTTCCAGCCAATTTCTATCTATTATCCTCCTGATTTCTCTTTAGTTCTTACTTCTTAGCAATTTTCCTGTTTCTAACTCTTTCATACCCAGTAACTGCTTGCATCGTAGTGGCTTTATTGCCTTGCTTGGGGTAAACTCAATTAAAAACAATAAAAATGAACCTAAAAAGAATTCTGTCAATTATAAGGCACAAAACTTCTCTTTTTATACTTAAGAATAAAAGCCCATGCAATATTTTTTATCATTTAAAGGGTTTATTGTGTTCTGTTACAAATGTCTTGTACCCTTTGACAATTACATTTGTCATAAAACAGTAAATATCAAACAGAAGGTAATGGAATTTTTTAACAAAAGCAATATTTAAAACATATACAAGACAACATCAGATTTTGTTATTGTTTAGATATTAGATTGCTTACATATAAAATATAAGAAATTTTGTATAATCATTTTTTTTAATTATTTTATCTCAAGCAAGGCAATAAAGCCACAAGGGGTTATTGAATGTCAGAGAATATGAGAAAAAACACTATTAAAGAAAGAGAACAATAAAAGAACAAGAATTAAGAGACTTGGAAGAGAGTTCTACAGGCAAGAAGTGAAAGTGAAGAAACTATTAACATAGAAGTTATGGTAAAATCTAGCCATTTCAACTGTCAATTGATGAGACCTATCAGTCAATCTAGTACTGCATTTTAATTCATAAAGTCTAATTTGCTCAGATGAATCAAACAAATTCATAAATTCTACTTCTTATGGTTTGCTTAATTAAAGATTTTACATTATAAAAGAGAGATATTTTTGCAATATTTGCAATTACATTTTGAAATGTAATATATTGCACATCTAACATATATTTAATATTGGAATGTAATATATTGCACATCTAATATATATTTAATATTGAAATGTAATATATTGCACATCTAATATATGTTTAATATTGAAATATAATATATTGCACTTATTGATATAAAATATAAGAAATTTTGTCATTGAATTTTTTGCTTAAATAAAAAATTTGCTTTATGAAAGAGTAATATATTTGCAAGTTTGTTAACTTGTATTAACAATAATGCCCTGCTATGTACAATAGCCCAACTCTGAAATCTCTCTTTTAAACAGCCAATATGACAGCTTTGGCTCAAAGCAAATGGCAATATTAATTTCCCATAAAGGGCCACTGACCCCACAGATAAATAGAAATATTTGTTGTATCAGGAACCCTTTTCTTTGACTACTTTTAAGCAACTGAATGTATCCACAGCAATTAGTTTCTAAAATCATAACGATGAGATGATGAGTTACACAAACTGATGAGGATGACATCTTTTTCTATGTTTGAAAATGAGGTTGAGCCTGGTGTTTTCCATGATGCATTTAATACATTGCACTCAGTGTTGCATTTCACATAGGAAAAGGAGAACAAGGGTTTTTTACTTTTTCTTGATGTCAGGATACACAGATCAGGATTTTTTACATTAATATATACCGGAAATCAACCTTTACGGATTCATATACCCTACGGGATTCCTTCTGTTCTAAATAGCTGAGTTTTAATTTGATTTAAACCATGGTTCATCATGTTTTGGTCATATGCTTGGGAACTAAATTAAATTCTGAAATTGAATTTATTAGAAAGGCTCTGCATGAGGATGAATGGATGTTGTGGTGTCTAGAATTAAGGAAAAATATGCAACAATTTGTAAGCCTAGTTCAATTGGTCCTCAGCAATGTCCCCGTCTATTTGTGCTTACTATGATTTCATGAGGTGAGCACGATATTTGCTAAGCAAATTTCAGCTCTTATTTTTCCGCTGTTCCACATATTATTTTTGGTGCCCGACCTATGTTGGGACCAATCCAGAAGGATGTTCCGTCTACCCATCATATTAGTTCTATAACTTACAAATTCGGATGCCAGTAAAATACTGACTACATAGGCAGAACAAGTCAAGGATTGGAAGTATTGATCAACCAATGTGCCAGGCTATATTTGCATGGGAAAGGTGGACAATTTACATAAATGTATTAATGTATCAAGTTCAGTAATAGCTGAATATTCAATTAAAAACCAGCAGCATGCCCAGTCTTATAGCCTGGACATGTTCTCAGTGATGAGTAAGGATAATACCAATTATCACTTGAAGATTTTGGAAACCGTATAAATTAAGTCCTACCAGCCATCTCTCTGTAAGCAAAAGTAGTGATTGGTGTGCTTAAAAATAATTACCTTTTAATGTTATATCTTTCCTTCTTTTTTTTTTTGCAAATAACTTTAGTCCGTGGTTGCTTATTTTTTTAGTTGCTATGTACATTTTTCTCTTTTGTTCTTGATTTTTGCTTTGATGAGACAAGACCAATAAACCAGTTTAGCTGTTTTTGATCGTTGCTATGTTTTGGTATTATCATTTTACAGTAATATCTATTGTTTGTTTCCACTCTTTTTTGTTATTAATAATTTCTTTTTTGTTATTAATAATTTCTTTTTTGTTATTAATAATTTCTTTTTTGTTATGAATTGATTTTTAATTCGTCTGCTTTTATTGTTCTAAGAATTTTTGGATTGTCCAGAGAAAGGAATGAAGAATGAAAAGAGGGGGAAAAAGGGAAAGAAAGAAAGGAAGAATGAAAAGGGGGAAAAAAGGAAAGAAAGAAAGGAAGGAAGAATGAAAAGGGGGGAAAAAGGAAAGAAAGAAAGGAAGGAAGAAGGAAAAAGGGGGAAAAAAGGAAAGAAAGAAAGGAAGGAAGAATGAAAAGGGGAGAAAAAGGAAAGAAAGAAAGGAAAGAAGAATGAAAAGGGGGGAAAAAGGAAAGAAAGGAAGGAAGGAAGAATGAAAAAGGGGAAAAAAGGAAAGAAAGGATGGATGGAAGAAGGAAGAAAGGAAAATAGGAAAAGAAGGAAAAATGGAAAAGAAGGATGGAAAAAAGAAAGAGTGAGAAAAAAGAAAGGAAGGAAGAAGAGTTATAAAGGAGGAAGGAAAAAGGAAGAGTATAAAAAGGGAAGGAAAGAAAGAAGGAAAGAAAAATAGTGTTGTCGGATGAGACTGTTTCTGGGAGTATCATGATAATTGGTCGATTTTATTATTCATTTTTGCTAATCTTTTCTTGTGCCTAAACCTTATCAGTATGTATACTCAGGGAAAAAACAAAATAAAAATACTAGGGTTGAGGACTACCTTTCGTTTTAGGCATACACCGGGTTTCTTGAAACATAGCCTCTGCAGAGTATAGAGGATGACTGAATTTATATAATCGGACTGTATAAGCAAGTGATCACAAATCAATCAGGGCCACTTGTTCCCAAATTGTTCACAGTTCACAGTTCCATTGAAATGCGTATTCCTCAACGGACATATGTTTTCCAAGTATGCAGTCTGCAATTAGTCTATAGGAATTATTCTGTATATCAAATTATTTGTAAACTTTGGTAGAACGTGATGAGAAATATTCAACACTTGTGAGTGCAATAACAAGGAAGAAAATTTCATTCTGTATTAAAAGAAAAACTAAATAGCAAGGGATTTTCTATCTATATCTTCCTCAATAAATGTCTCAAGACAAATGTATTTTTTTGCTCCATCTACCTATCTATGTGACGATCAATCTCTAATCTGTCGATACAGAATTTTATACAGTTTTTATATGTGTTTGTACTTCAGTATGTCCATAGAATAATTTTGAAAAAAAAATGCATTAACTTTGCACAACAAATATTTTTCAAGATAATCTTGCCATTGCACTTAATTCAGTGGTGAATATTAATTGCACAGATCAAAACTCAACAAATAATCAAAGTTTGTAGTCTCATGATAAAAAAAAAAAAAAACGTTTATTTTACAAATCTTTTATTTTTCTCCATATTCTCCTTCCTTGTCAATGCACTTAATCCAGTGGGGAATATTAATTCAAATAGATCAAGTATGTTCACCTTGTGCAAAGCCAAAGAGACTTTCAAGTGTTGCAGAGTAAGAGGCACAGTTTATGGAGATATGTGGGGAAACTTTTAGATCAAAATTTAGTTAATAGTTATACATCAGGCTGTCAATTTATTGATCCCTCTCTTATGCAGTTAGGTGCTGAAAAGTTCTTAGACTGAATAAGAAGCACTTCTAAAAGAACATTTTATTGAGTTAGTGAGGCTGGGAAATTTTCAGCACCTCCTTGTCGATATTAGCTTTTAAGTGATATATCAGAATAAACTTTGTTAAAATTTTTATTTCTATGGATTTATTGATTGATTGATTTTAGAGGTGTCAATCAGTGATACACATATAAAAGTTAATATTTTCACTTTTAGCCTTGGTATCCCTGTGTGTCTTCCATGGCCTGTGTGTTATGGATTATTAACAGGTTGCATGTTTGTGTGTATTTTAGATGACGTTGCATGTTCAATATGTAGACAAAGAAGATAGAAGATGCGGCATACAAAAACTTGATTTTCTTCTAGGGACGTTTATTCCTTTTATTGTAACTGTTGTGATACACATTTTCCTCTTGCTTCTTTCAGTGTCTCTTTACACATTGTACAGATTAATACTGTTACTGTTTTCTTTCTTTTTTCTTCAAACTATAATATTTAAGTTTTGTGCAGCACATAGACAGTGGAAATAATATGAATATTTTTTAAATCACATTTTCAATTGAGCAGTCTATCTCAAAGATTATGGGGAATTGAAACGGGCCCCATATAAGATTCCCATGTGGTGGATGCAAATAAAGAATAGAACACAACTGACCTCTGATTAATACAAGTTGTATTAAAACAATATAACAAATAAGTCCTTGTAAACTTAATGGTGTCTGCCTCTAAACTTATCTGCTGAAAAAAAGTCAATGTTTTCGCCATCTACAGACTCTATAGTGATAACAGTGTAGAGCTGGCTGGTTCTGCAAGTGTTCATTTCATAGGTCTTGCCAAGAGTGAGTGTTCTTCAAAAAGAGGTAGAAAAGCATGCCAATCAGCAACTGTAAGCTGATTGGCTAACTTTAAACTGTCAAGGGCAGATAATCATATCTCTTATTTCTCATAAGATCAGAATTTTAAATTCTGACTTTTAGCTGGATTTGAACACTGACTTCTGGCAGTTTCTCAGCCATGAGTTTGGTTATTGTGGTAATATTTTGATCTTTGTCATATGACTGCATTTCTTTGTTTTGATTGTAAAATCTTGGCCTCTGCTTGTCACCATACACCATCTTGTTTCTGAGTCAGTGCTATTTTTTTCTTTTATATCTCTGAAGTAAATATCAATTTTACTTTCTTTTTTTTGTCTCTGATGAAACAGTTCTTTCATGCTCATGTGTGTCTGATTCTATAAGACAAAGTTTATATTTGTCATTTTCTCCCTTTTTGTTGCTCAGTCAAATCAATCTTGGAAAACAAAAAGTAACTTTACACATTTATTGATCACATAACCTCATCTCCCCTTAGTGATTCAGTTATAATAACATGGACATCACCCAGTTACCATAAGAATGAGACCAGGTTGCTGATACATTGCTTTTATGAATTATTTTTAGCTTTCTTTGAATATTTTTACTCAAAAAGCAGAATTCTTTTAGATCTTAGATATAATTTATTAAATCATTTCATCCCAAGAAAGGTGATAAAGCCACTAAGATGCAGAGAGGGTTACTGAGTATAAAATACAATAGCTTGAAGGAAACTTAGAAAATGTTACTGAGGAGAGAGGACAATAAAAGGAACAAGGTTCAAGGGAACAGATGATGTTTGATGTTGCATTTAAAAAGAAAGCAAAAAGCAGGAAAGCAAAAAGCTAGAAGAAGGTTCCATTGGTGAGAAGTGTGAGATGTGAAAGGCTTGAAAAATGCTAGATTTCCTAAGCCTTACAGATGCAACAGAGAATTGGTCAACCTGATAAGAAACTCAGTCGGTTGCATGTGGTGCTGTACGCACTAGGAGATGTTCTCTTCCATGATGGGCTGTTGAGAGAAGACATTCTACTTACAATAGATGGCACTGGCTATATGTATATGAACGAAACTGGGCAGGTATTAGCCAATAGTCAGTGTGGGTCTGGCACTGAGAGAGCTATATAACACCAATTTTTGTCTCTCAACGTATGGACATGCAAAAACCAGACAAGACAAATACAACAGATTTTACAATCACAGAGTTTTTTTTGGCAGCAGCCAAAGCATCTCATAAACCTACTGCAAATATATATGCCTTTTTCCTAATTTAATCCTTTAACATTCACATTATATATATAGCCCCATGCATTCAAATAAAAATGAAGGCAAATAGCTGACTTGCCTGGCATCCTTCCACAAGAAATGTGTATGTCCAAATATGCTAGCAAATTGACATTGTAGAGATTGTTTGTCCACTCAATATCTGACACAAAGTTGTCAACATCCATATCCTTATCTGAATCAGTCAGTTTTTCACTTTTAATGTCAGAAATTTTCATATCTGATTCATTTCTTCTAGTTTTTTCATTTTTTCAGGGATTCTAGAATAACCTTGGCTTATATATCTCTCAAATGAGTGCTCTGAATCATGAGACTTGATTTCTCATTGTCAAAAAAAGATTGTGAAACTTTTATTTTCTTTGCTAATGAAACAGAAAAAAAGATGGCTGAAGTAACACATAGTCAAAATCTGACTGTTTGTGTGACTTCCTGCATTATTTGCATTGATATTGTTATATATTATGTCAGAGTACACATGGGGTGGGTTATGGCAAGTTGAACGTTCAGAGCTGATATTTATGGGGGTGGGTTTGAGTGTGTTAATGGGTTAGGTCATAATACTCACTGTAATCATTGCATTGCTGCCAGTCACAAAAGTTTCCTACCACTGAGTTTCAAATAGACAGGCTGGGATAATTATTCTTTTTTGGGTAAATATCCACTCAGGACATTCTTATACCAACCACCCCTTTTATTAAATATTCAGGAAATTTTCTCACACCCCTTAAATTAGGAAGAGAACATTCTCAGACACAGTGATTTATTAATGAAAATTATGAAAAAAAAATTGTCCACCCCTTCTATTTGAAACTCAAATATACACAATTGATGTTAGGGTTTTGTAATACCACCACATTTTTTTTACCTATATTAATTAACAATAATTACATATCTTTATGTGATTTTGACTTAGAAAAAGTTTTCTAAGAACAATATACTTTTAGATAAAGGGAAAAATGCTTGTCTTTAAATATTCTGTTACTGGTTTTTTGCATCAACCAAAATTGACAATTATTCTTGCAAAGTGATTTCAATGTACTTATAGACAGTGACAAACTCATTGTGAAGAGTGCTTAGTTTCAAAACTTTCTTTAAAAAGAAACCGAAAAGACTATATTGTGTGGCACCAACTTAAGCCTCATTCAAATAAACCAGACAAAATGATGTTTATTTTGGGGAGAAAGAAAAAAATTGGATGTTTTAAACAGCATGTTTTATGACATTTCTTTCCTTTCTCAACCATCCAATTTTACAGATGCTTGAATTTACAAGCAAAAGAATTATACTTGAATGTGAAATAATGTTAACTTCTCACCTTGGCTTTCTCTTGCCCCCATGCTATCAGTGACCATTTACAAAATGTCAGCGATTGTGTGGTCAACCTAAAACACTAGTCATTTTTCCTTGTGAGGTCTTTGCTACATCCTGAAACTGGAAAGAATAATTTTAGACGTGCTCTCTTTCCAAATGTCGTTAATGCAGTCTGCCTATTTGCAAGGAAATGGCAGCAGATGCCGGAAAGGATAATGTCACTTTGGCTTTGGTTAATTTCCAACTTGGACTGTTTTTATCTGATAAAAAAAAACAAAAAAACAAAAAAACAACCAAACAAAAGAATTACACTCTGGTGATTTCAGTTTTTAGAGATCATGGGCTTTGTTTGCAACTAACCTAAATACAGTTGCTATTGTTTCAGCTGCAATCTATATGACCTTAACATTTAATGGGAATAAGTTTTTGATGAAGATTTAACTTAGTGTGTCATGTAGAAGTGAAACCAATTTCATTTTCTATTGATAAATTATGTTTTTAATTGAATTTACTAAAGTGTTTAGCATGACGCCAAAATCATAAATGTTTGTTTTCAAATAAAGTGTTTAGCTAAATCATGTTTTTTTTTTCAAATAAAGTGTTTAGCTAAATCATAAATGTTTGTTTTCAAATTATCTTTCAGACCTTATACTTTGTTTTCTTGAGAGTAACACTGTTTTGTATTTGATTAGTTTTAGATTAGAAATATGAAAAAAAATTAATTGGGCCAATTAGTCAATTTGTAGAAAGAAAATAAACAGTTTTGGTTTCTGTCTGATTGAATGAATACAACAAGTCCCTGAAGGCTAGAGAGTAAGACTACCAAAACTTTACTATAAAAACCAAGTGGAGTCTGGATAGATATTTATACTTATCTGTTTATGAATGTTGTGTATGAGTTGTCTCCCTTAATACTCTTTTTAGAGTTTGTCTAGGTAGGTGGCACTGATAGCTAATTTACATGACAGTTCTGGTAATGAGTAATTAGACAAAAAATTCATTGCTATATAAGTAGGCTGCTTATTGTGACAAGGACTATTCTTGATTAATGCTGATTGTGTATGGAGCTACATGTGAAAATTGTGAGAATGGTTTGTTTAAACAAATTAGAGTATAACATCTATGTCTGGCTTGATTAAAATGCTGTAATTTTTCTTTTGTCAAACTATCATAACATAAAATATATGCATCCTAATGTTTATCTTTTATTCACTATTAGTTTATAGGGTAAAGGTTAATATCAACATTTGGAATTGGTAGATGCATGACTTTTGTATTGTTATGTTTGGTCTGGCACAGTCAGTTGTGAGAATGAAACTCACTATGTTGGTGAATTGGTTTGTGAGACTAGTTTATTAAACTTTATACTAACTTATTCTTTCAATTCCTGATTTTCATGTTTTATACTTGCAAGATCAATTCTAAGAAGAAAGAAATGTATGGTTGTCAACAGGAGGAGCAGCCCAACATGAGAGTTACAAATTGGAGTTACCAAAATCAAGCAAGTATTAAAATTTAAATATCTAGGAAGTGTTTTAACAGAGAATGGAAAATGTGACGCCGAAATTCGAAGGCTCATTGGCATAACAAAAGAAGGCTCCCAAAAACTAAACAAAATATTAAGAAACAGGAAAATGTCATTAGAAAAAAAGGCAAAGTGTATTTAACTGTTATGTAATATCAGTCTATGATAGCAGGACAATGACATCACAGATGAAGAAGAAACTTGATTTCACAAAATGTGGTTCTACAGAAGGATGCTGAAAATATCATGAACTGAACATGTGAGCAACAATAATATTTTAGAGAAAATGGGGAAAAAACTTAGCATTGGAAAAGTTAGTGTTGAAATTTCTTGGGCACATAATGAGAAAGAGGGCTTACAAAATTAGACAATCACCAGATATATTGAAAGCATGATGGATAGACAAGAGCAGCTTTTAACTTACCTACCAAGCTTGTGTAAATGTTTGGCAAATCAGAGATTAGGACAGATAGTAAAATGGTAAACTTTACTAAGAGTTACAAAGGAAAGGAATTTGTGGAGAGCTGTAATTACCCACGTCCTGAAGGGACATGGCACATAGGAGTAAAAGATTACTTTCAAGAGTTCAAGCTGAGTTTTATATATATATATATAATAGTCAGGTTAATGAAATTCAAGGAATAAAAAGACAACAAAATGATAAAACATATTGTCAATAGAACTAATGTTATTTATTTTATATTAGTAGTCCTTTTAACTTAGTCAAAACGCCTATTAATCTATATAATAAATGCAAATGTCAGTGTATCATTGTGTCACACTTTTTCAACTTAAAGAGACACAACTCTCTAACCTACAATAGCTCATGTTCAAATAAAAAAAATATACTGTTCTCAAATTACAGTGTTTCAAAATAAAATTGTTCATGTATTCAACTTTATTCCTAGAGGCCGTAGCCCAACATATCAGACCATTTTGGAATAAGGCCGATGCCATGAGCAAATTAAAAATATTCTAGGCTGGATCCGGACCCACAATCCTGCTATTTCAGATTCCCAAGTTTTCATTACTGTGATTGATTTTGGTGATTTTTTGCAACAAATTTTTTGTATGATAATAATTTTCATAACTTGAAAATAAATTTGGGAATAATCAAAATTAATTGTAAAATCTAGTCAAAGTCAACCATCAAATAAAAATGATTGTTTGTACAGAAATTAAGGACCTACATACATAAAATTAAGGACCTACATACATAAAATTAAGGACCTACATACATAAAATTGTCTTTAAATTAAATGGTAAAAGATAAGCTTAAATATTAATGCAATACTTGACTGAACAGTTAGAATTACTGTTGGTTGTATTGTATCTATCTTCAAATACTATCCAAATACACATTTAGCCATATGAAGCAGGATCAAATACAGATTGGGATCTGACAGAATGATAGGATAAGTAACAAATAGGAAATGTTTATCACTCTAACATATTTCACTTTTATTAAAGCCCTTTAATGAATGAGATATGAATATAATTTTTTTGAGCTTCATAAGGATGCTTCATCTCTCCTTGAGTTCGTAATACCATAAACTATACCTAATAAGTCAAATGTCCATGAAGCCTGATCAAACAATGAAGATCAAACAACACAAAAATAAAAGTGCCTGAATTTCTTTCTTTCTTTTTTTTTTCTCCATGTTTTATTCTCTGACAAAGCTTCAATGAAAGTGAAACATGTTAGATTGATAAACCTTTCCTATTTATTCTGTCATTTAGTCATATGTAAAACTTTCTTAGAGGTAACAGTAAAATTAGATACAGGAAATTTTCACTTTTCATTAACCAAATAGTTAGCATCACTGTCGGTTGAAATTCACAAAATCTTTTTCATAAAGCAGTTTTTTTTAGGAAATTTAACTTCTCAAGTTCACTGTTATGCTTTCTGGTATTGATGGAGGTTTCCTTCCTAATCTTTTGTTTTTGGCTGCTTGGAAAGTTAACATATTGATTATATCATTATTTTCCCTTCTAGTTACAAATACCATCCATTTTTGATGTTGGAAGTGTACAAGTGGCATGGTTTTTCAAAAGTTCTCAGCTCAATTAAAAAAAAGATTCTTCAGAAAATTCTCTTTGCTTGTTTGGTTAAAATTTGGTAGATGTGTTCAGCTGAGTACTTTTCAACATCCCTCATAGATATTTTGTCCAGCTTGAAACAGTGCTTTCAAAACCCAGCCCACCACCCAGGTTCTAGTAATAGAAAGAATATAATTTCCTTCATGTTAACAATTACCCTTATGCTACAAAAATGAAATTTGTAAAACTGAATTAGTTAAAGATGGAGATTTAAATGCAGCCTGACTATTAAGCTGACCTCTTTAATTTAGATAAACATTTTTTTACAAGCATTTAGATGACTTCCTCAGAGGGTAGGAACTCCTGTAATCATGATCAAATTGAAGATGACTTTTCATTGAATTTACCATTTTTTTCAATTGAGAAAGTTTTGGAAAAAGAACTGAAGTAATACTTTGAAAATAGAGTAAGTATATTTCAAAGCCAAAGTGGGTGGGAAAATATCTTGATGGAATAAACAATTTTGTTCAATTTAATTTGTTTAAATTTGTAATTCCATTTTGAACCATTTGATACATTTTCATGGAAATAAAGAATTAATTAAGGATTAAAGGCTATCCTCTACCCAATTTTCTGTAAATGAACTCTTCCAATAAACCACATCAGTAGACAAAATTTCTTTCAAAGGACTTGACAAATTTCTGCTGCTTGAACATCAGACTAAGATAGAGTGCTGATAATTTTCCTTTGAGTCTGTGTATAAGATACAACATATTTTGTTTAACAGATATTAGAATCATGATAAGATTTCAAATAGATATTTTCTCGTCTCTTTGGGATAGCAAACAAAGTTTTTAGGTTCCTGAATAAACAGTTTTTTTTTAAGTTTTAATTCTCTGCATCAGCATTTTTTAAATTAATATTCAGTTTCTAAATTAAATAAAATTTAAAATTTCATAACAAAAAATACCAGTATCCAATAAAGGCTTTAAAATCTAAATGCTGTTTATTTAATAGATTTGCAATTTGATATCATTCAGTCGATAAGAGACATTTTCATTAGTCAAATTCTCATATTTCTGTCATAGCAGTGATGTCTTAATTGATTTGGTAAAAATCTCTGCTCCAGGCCATTGAAAATAATTTTTTTTTTTGTGTGTGTGTGTGTGTGTGTGAGGGGGGATTGGTTGTGCAAGATAAGCATTTTATAATTTTTTTTTAAAAAAAAAAGAAAGAAGTTAGGGAATTTTATATCTGAATATTTTAATTTTAATTAAATTTTTTTTAGCTTATCAATTTTTATTTCTTATCTTAGCACAAATTTTAATTATTATGTTTTCCAATCACTGTCATGTGACATAATGAATGCATTTCACACAGCTCTTTACATTTTCCATCCTTTCGAAAAGTTGTTTAAGATTCAAGAGGAAAAAGACCTTTTTTTATGCCTGTGTGATATAAATTTGATACTCCAAACTCTCACATTTATATTCTGAATTTAATCATTAGTCTTGCAGTATCCAGTTTTGATAAGTAATCACCTGTTATAATTTTTTCTTCTTTTACGCATTATAAGACGTGGGCAGACATCGCTCTCCACAACTTCCTGTCTTTTGTAGCCGTTAGTAAAGTTTGTTTTTTGTTATATCTTCTAAACTCTATTCTGCCAACCATTTACACAAACTTGTTAGGTAGGTTATGCACTGTTTTCCTCTTTCCTTCTTGTCCTATGAGTTTCAAATTTTCCAACCCTACTTTCCTCATTATGTACCCTAGAAATTTCAACTGTCCTTTTCTGATGTTAAGTAGAAGTAACCTTTTAGTTTCCATTTTCACTAAATGCTACTTACATGATGATCTGACAAATATGACAGCAAATCTATAGTTCTGTCTTCAACTTATTTATCTCTTAATATATATATATATATATATATATATATATATATATATATATATCTCAGAGTAAAAGCTCAATACATCATTAAAGTGTTTGGTAATAATTTATTTCAGACAGACAACTACCTTATCAAACTAGAGTTATAAAATGGTTTAAATCATCCGGACAAATTTATTGAAAAAGACCTATTTGGATTATCCTTATGACTTACAGATTTGATATTATGATATATGTATGCATGCATAAAATGGACATTGAGGTCAACACCCAGTGGCAACTGTCTGTTTATACTTCAGTGAAATCTTCAGGCCATGAAAATAGTGTTTAATCAATGTCCACTTTTATATTTATATTTTTACATATTTTCCTAATACTGACCACTTTAACCATAAATATAGCATTCTTTAAGACTGTATTTTGATCAGATGTGTATATGTATATATATATATATATATAACTATGTAATACAGATGCCTTGGCCTACCCCTAAAATTTTGAACTTAGAAAACTGTACCCTTCACAGATATAGTCAAACTTGGGATCTACTAATTTTCCCTCAATCAGTTGGGTTCTATACAAGCTCAAGAAAATAGTTTTATATACAATGTGAACATAGGAATCTGCATGGTAACAGTCAATTTCATAACTCAATTTTCAAACCAAATCTTTATCAATAAATGTTCTAGCTCTGATATTAAGCCTTGCATTGAAGTATAAAACTGACAGTTACTATGTACTGTTGATTCTTATGTCCATACTGTATATATTTATGTGTGCATGTTGGGGGAGTTGAATGATAATTTAGCAGAATGAGAAACATGCCAGATTATAATCTCATGGGTCCTTCTATATATATATATATATATATATATATATATATATATATATATATATATATATATATATTCCTTTTTTAGGCATGTCTGATTAAGTAAATTGCAAGCATTATGCCTGCTTATTTTTAGCATAATCCTTTCATATTCACAAATATTTTTCCATGTATTACAATCAAATGATGTAAGAAATGAACTGTAACAGTGAAAATCACTTCTATTTCCCAAGTACTTTCCAGAAAGAGATAGAAAGTACTTGGGAAATAGAAGTGATTTTCACTGTTACAGTTCATTTCTTACATCATTTGATTGTAATACATGGAAAAATATTTGTGAATATGAAAGGATTATGCTAAAAATAAGCAGACATAATGCTTGCAATTTACTTAATCAGACATGCCTAAAAGAGAATTTGCTGCCTAAATACCCCATTTTTAAATATATATTCTCGTATACATTCTGTGTAAAACCACACTTTCTCTCCTGCTGTGTTTTAAAAATCTTATGTTTACCTTCTACACCCTTTTCAATCCTTACTAGTTTCTCATTAGACTATTCCTTTTTTACTTGCTTGCATTTCTTTCTGATCTTCTAGCTTAACCCCATATATTTTGCACATTCTGTTGCCGCTCTTTGAGAATTTCACCTGTCATCCACTTCTATTTTTTTATTCTTTTATTATTGTCATGAGTGCATCACTTAATGTGTTTCACTTTGAATACCTGACTTGTTCCAGGTTTTCATCTTTGTTCCTAACTGTGACTGTATATTTATTTACAAATGGAGTCAATACAGAGTTTCTCATATTTCAATTCAGATGTCTCTTTGGGTTTCTTTAATTTGTGTAATTTTACCCTCAGCATATGACTGGGAGATGATCGCTCCCACAATCAAAGCTTTGGTATGTTTTTGAGTGCAAAACTGTGTTTCTAAAAGTATTTGTTAATGGTTAAGTAGTCTATCCATTTCAGTATCTTGTTACATTTTTACTTTTGCATTAAGGTCTCCCATGATGATAATTTCTTGTGACTTGCTTTGATATTTGACAATTTTTAAAACCTATCTATTTTTTCTTTGCTGTTTTCTGATATGGGTGTGTATGCCACTCTGACAGCCATTGAATTGTTTCACTTTCACTTTTGTCAAAAGAACTTTGTCTGAGAGTTGCCAGTACCACAAAAGACATCTTTTACTCTTTATTTTAATCTGATTCCTCTTGCATTTTTCTTTCTATCTGAATATAATAACTAGCTACTTGTTTTCTGAGCACACCCATCTGTTAGAATGACTAGCTAATCCCTGCTGCAGATTCCTACTCAGATCCATGTTTGTTCAACACCCACAGAGGCTAACTGTGCTTTATAGAGTGACTATGCTGAGCAGAGCCTGTTTACAGTTTCTGAGGAAGAGAGCATAATTTGGTATGATCAGCAGTTTCAACACTGCCAGTATGCTTAAATTAAAAGGTCATGCTAGTACAACCATTGATGGCTTCCAAACAGTTCCATCTAACCAATTTCACTCATGACATGGTTTTAAAGCCACTTTCCAAAGGTGCCACACTCTGGTATTGCTGCCCCAGACTGATAACATCAATGAATCCCTTTCTTGTTAAATGATGAAATTCATACCATTGTATGATGGTTGCAAATTGAATATTCATACCATTCTGACCTACATATAGACTACTTATAAAATCCTCATTGTTTTTCTATCTCATTTCACAAATTCTCATGTTGATATTTAGTCTTTCTATCTCCTGTTTTACATTTTTTAACTTTCCCTATTAGTACAATGTCTTAACATTCAGTATCTTACTTATGATTTTATTTAAATTGTAAACAGTCACTAGATGATGGTTAGTCAACATCTATCACATACACCCTTGTGTAAATTAAAAATAATTCTATTATTTACTTTTATATTTTTCCAATGAAACATGACCCACTGCACATGATAGTACTTCGTCTGTCCATTCCACGAAGTCATTCTCTCCAGATTGACCACAGATTCTCGATTGGATTTAAATCAGATTTTCCAGACCAACTATAGTACTTTGATTTGCTCACTGGTATGGCTTGCCAATGTGTTTATGCAGTGTTACAATTTTTGTACGCTTCCTTGAAGTAATGTCCATCACAGACAATTTGCTGTAGGACAACTAATCGACAGTCAAGACAATAGTGCCTGGGTGTGATAAAAATCTGGTGCAATCAAGGATGACGCAATATTTTTCGAGGCTAAACAAATTTCATCATACATCCTGAAAATAGATTCATATTACTGCACACCACTGCAAATGACCTAATATGAGGAAAAAATAAAAATCGATTACGCCATGTCACTCCAGCGGGTCTAAAACTGACCGTATGGTGAAAGAAAGGAAACTAAAGCAGTTTTTCAATTAATTTGCATAAGTCTGTAGCTATCTATCTATCTCAGCCTGTTCATATCTATCTATCTATCTATCCATCTATCTAATATAGATTCATATTACTGCATGCACTGCAAATGACCTAATCGGAGGAAAAAATAAAAATTGATTACACCATGTCACTCCAGTGGGTCTAAAACTGACCGTATGGTGAAAGATAGGAAACTAAAGCGGTGGTTTCAGTTAATTTGCACAAGCATGTATGTCTCTCATTACAGTGTAAATAGTCCATTCCAAAGGAGAGGCGGTTATTTAGTCACTCACAATATGACAAAACTTCTAAAAAACTTGCCCTACTTTTAGTACATTTTGTGAATGAAAATTTGGAGTATTAACTGGTACTCATTTCCAATACTATTCTCTCCAAAGCTTCCTATTCTTTGTAGCTCTTAGCAATGATTGTACTTTTTACTATCCTTTCATCTATCACTTCGTTTTGTGGTCTATTTACACAAGCTTAATCACTGTTTCCTACTTGTCCCCTTCTGCTTTTATATATATATATATATATATGTGTGTGTGTGTGTGTGTGTTAGTGTCAAATTTTCTAAACCTCCTTTCCACATTATATATCCTGGAAATGTTATATTTTCCTCAAAACTTCCTGGTAGCTTAAATACACCATCAGTTGCATTCTCACATTTCTTCTGTAGATCTCTTTTGCCTCAACTACTTTGATGATTGAATAACTTTGTAGAGGTACTAATTTGACTACTGACTAATAAATTTGTAAAAGTGTGTTTTTGCAAAGCAAGTGATTTGGTAGGGATGTTGAAATCCAACTCCTACATCTGTTGTTGTAGTTGTGGGTTCTTGCTATATGCAGGCATAGGATGGAGGGAGAATTTAAAGTCAAACAAGAGGTGATGTCAGGATGTATCTTTAATACTACTTTTCTTTGTGCACTGTAGTGATTTTGTTTGGGGGCAGATCTTAACTGGTAGGGCAAATCAGAAAATGATACAAACACATTGATCAGACAAATCCATTCATAATAACATACATAGCACAGGAAATTATATATTTTTTATATACAAGTTTGCTCACCAATCCTTTCCTATCTCAGCAAAGAAATTTATACTAACCTGATGTAAATTTACTCCACAAGGCTAATCTACAAAGCTTATTAGAATTTTCTTGTTGTGTATCTTGAACCTTATCTTAGAGAAGTTAATTTGATCCCTTTTCCCTGCCATACTAGACACTTCACCTTTGTGATAACAATGAAAACAACAACAACAAAAAGTTCAGTAGTCCAAGAAGTGAGGAGGATAAAATAAATTAAATAAATAAATAAAATAAAATAATAGCTCTGTCCCATAACATTTAGTGTGCGATTGGTCTATACAAATGTGACAACTTTTATAGAACAGAGGTAGCAACTTCTCCCATAATGACTGAAGGTTTCTGTTAATTTTGCACCTGAAATATTTCTTGTACCATGCAAAATCAGTTGTCAGAAATAAAACTCTCATGTCCACTTTATCACTAAAAGAGTTTAATAAACAATTTGCAAACCTTCAAATTTATTATATCAAAAGTCGGTCAGGTGCCTTTCTAAAGTTTTTTCTTGTTTCAAACAATTTTAGATAATGTTCCAGAGACATTTCACTTTAATATACAAGAGGAATCAATAAGTCTGATATGCAGTTATTATTTTTATGTGAAATTGTCACTATAAAATTTCATCTTTCCAATCAATATTCATCCCTGGATCACATGAACTGACAACGATTATATCAAAAAATATCTCTTGTGTAAAATAAATGTTTATTTGTATCACATTATGCTACAGACTTGTTGATTTTTCTTAAATATAAATTTAGTCTCATAAATGTGCCAAGAATGTTTGGTAAAGCAAGTGCTTTATCTGTGTAATTTGGATTACTTATAATCTTAACGACATAAGGTGTGCAGATGATACAGTGTTGATAGCACAGAAAAGAAACTACGGGATCTCCTACAGAAGTTAGTGGAGGAAAGGAAGAAGAAAGGACTAAACATTAATTTTGTTAGCAAAAGGAACAGCCCAACATACAAATTACAGATTGGAGATACCAAAAGAAATAGAAAAATATAAGTAAATGACAAAGTTCTAGAGAGAATGGAAACAAAAAGGACACTTACACTTAACATCAGGTAGAGAGAGTTGAAATTTTGGGGGCACATAATGAGGAGAAAGGGCTTAGAAAATTTGATACTCATATGATGTGTTTGAAGGTAAGATAGAGGAAAGTAATGCACAACTGACCTAGTGAACTTGAGTGAATGGATGGCAGAGCAGATTTTGGGAAAGATGGCTACAAAGGACAGCAAATTGTTAAGAGCCATGATGGGACATGGCATATCGAAGAAGAAAAAAACAATGAAATCTTCTACAACTATATATGAACACTTGTTACACATTGTGAAATAATGTTCAAAGAAACTTTTGTCTAGCTTAGAGTGCTAAGTTGTTTAATAGTATTTCATTTCATCTATTGGCTTTAATTATTCAACTCTTGTTCAGAGATAAGAATCTATCCTTATGAATTGTTGTAAACTAAAGCAGGGGTGTATTGAGGTTGAGGGAAACACCTAAATGATCCCAACCGCTATGGGAGTAATAAACAGAAAGAGGGAGATGAGGGGTAATAAAATAACACTGCCTCAGATGGCACAGCAACTTTAGGAAAAAAATGCCCACGAGACTCTGACTTCACAAGATATTGAGTCTTGCCTACTGTCAACGGCTGATTTCTCGTCGTTTTTTTTTTTTGACTGGGTACACTGGAAAAAACCTGGATTAAGACAAATTACAGAGAGGTTCATATCTGAACATGCCAAGCTGTCCCACTGCTAATGAAGAAAATCCAGATGCAATTTGTTTTGGTGCAAATGACCACACATGTGATCTGGGGCCCCATCTCTGTACTGATGCTCATTTTCGTCATTAATTCATTATGGTGCTTTTTCGACTTCAGTGTCTGCCTTCCAGTTGCTTTAAAAGAGGATTATCACAGTATTTGTCTGTAGCTCTCTTTACTGATTACTCATGAACATTTTTCAAAAGTGTCCTTTTTTACAGCCAGAATATTAGTCAAAAAAGTTAACTTTGCAACCTTTTACAATGATAACTTTGCCCATTCTTTTTTACCCAGTAAGAGCACCAGCCGGCATGAAAGTGGGGATTTTTAAACTTAGAAAATAGGTCCAACTACTAATTTGTTAATTTTATCACTATGGCAGGTATATTTTATGTAAATGTATGGATAGGTTTACTCTATTGTCTAAAATACAAGTGCCATCCCAAATAGTCATTCCAATGGGGATTTTTCAACTTATAAAAGAAATGTGCTGATTCAAATAAACTGAGAATGTTTATAAATGTTTAATAAACTGGAACAAAATAATTATTCTGTAGAGAAAATAATTTGAGAAATAATAAGTGTACCATAGCAAATAAGCGTTATGTGATGTAGGAGATAATGGAAATACTTTAATTATGCTGGCACATGTATTTAGGATAAAAGCCTACACCATCCTGTGATTATTTTAAATTTGTAATTTGGGGTAAAATATCACTGGTTAGGATAATGATAACGAGGTTGACAAGTTAAAAGTGAGAAGTATAATTTCCAAGAAAACATTATTTGGAAATGATAACCTAAAAATAAATTAAAGGAAAAAGTTCCAAATAATTGATCCTTACAGTTCTTAGATTTTTACTTATGGTAGAAATTTCTAATGTTTTTCTTTTATAAGAGGAAATTCTAGCACTTTAAGCAAAGACTGATTCTTAACCTCATTTAAGTTAATGCTTTGAAGTGGGAAAACATGTCCATTCTTAGATTTGTACTTATGTTTTTCTTTTTTTATGAGGAAATTTCAGTACTTTAGGGGAAGTCTGATTATTGACTTCATTTAAGTTAATGGTTTGAATTGGGAAAACTCTTGTGCCTGTCACAGAATGGTGTATATATATATATATATATATATATGATTCCATAATTTATTTAGACAGGAACCATTGTTTTTATTGTTTGAATTGCTACATTTCAGCCATTTTGCTTTTCTAATGATCATCAGTTAGTAAGTCTTTAATAGAATCTCTTATCTCATCTGTAATTTTTATTTCATCTTTCCCACTCTGCTGTCCACCATCCCATTTTCGGGACAGTACGTAGTAACAGGTGATAAGTAGAAACCTATAATTACAGGTTCCTACTTACTACCAATAATTAATACCAGAATCTTATGAATTTAGAATTAATACTGAATTTCTTAGAAACCTGTGATTAAGTACAGATTTTTATTTTTATAATTTATCCCTGATGTCACCGTCAGAATGGATAGGTTAAACTATGCCTGCTGTGGCCATCACCACCAGCCCCACCCTTCTATATAGAATTTATATTATATCCATGATATCAATGTAAAGATGTGGAGGTGGCACAGTGGGAATTGGCATAAAATATGTAATCTGGGAACCAAATCAGAAATAAGCCAATGTTATTTATATTTACTTTATACTACTTTGAGAATGGATTAACTTTTCTTCCAACTCTATCTTGAAAGTGCTTTCTCTTTGTTAAACATGCTTATAAACTATTAACCAAACAATACTGCGAGTGAATGGATGGCAAAAACAAGGGACACTAAAGGATCCAAATTTACTTAGAGAAAACAAAAAAGAAGTCGTGGAGATCCATGAACACCTACGTCCTGAAAGAACATGTTACATAGAGAATTTGATTTTCTCTGTTTCTCCATAATTGTAGCTTGGTGCCCAACTTTTGTAACCTAGGAAGGGTTACTGAATGAGAAATAACAAAAACAGAGGCTGGAATTGAAATGGTAATCTTTATAACATCAACAAAATACAATACTTGCCAGCAGCATGAAGTAGGTAAACCACTGCTAGTGGTGGACTACTTAGGCAGCATATTTATCCCCACTTACAATAGTGTCCAATGTATTGATGAGGATTGGGAAATGCCCATTAATGTTCATAGGTACATAGGTATATAACACTAACTTTACTGGACACCTTGCTATGAAGCGATCAAATCTCCTCACACATCATAGAGTTGTCATTCTCAAAGAGAGCCATAGAATGAAAAAAGTGTGAAGAGAAGTATCAAGGATCATTATGGTAAAAGTACAAGAAGCAACAGAAAACAATGAAAAGCTTTTTCTTCAATACATTTTCTTCAGTGTAAATACTGCAAGATAATTTCCTTGAAAGAATTTCAGGAACAGATTTGATATCATGATGAAAGTGACTTTTGACTATCATTGTCTAATTTAGAGCTTTATAAAATGAAACTGACAGAAAAGCTCCAAGCTCTAGGATAACATGAAACTTTACTCTTTTTTTTTTTTTTTTTTTTTTTTAGATTTGTTTAGCTTATCAGAAATGTCCAAGCATTTTTGGGGTTGAGTAATAAATTAATTTCTGTCTGGTTGTAACCCTGTTTGACAAAAAATACTAGAACCTGAGCAAAGGTTATAAGGGAGCTATGGCTAAAAACAAAAACTGATGAGAATGGCTACTATAGAGTAATAAGGTCAAATCTCTACTGAATACCTATACTGGTAGCCTTGTGCCAGAACTAAGCTATGGTTGGTAAATAACTATATTACAAAATAGACCAACTGACATGAGAGGGCAAAGAGTACAAAAGATTTGACCCAATGTTTATCTATAAGTTTCCTGGCTGGAATCATGTTTTGAACTCTGAACTCATCATTGATTTGAGTGTTATCTTTACTTGTAAATGTAATGCATCCAAAGGGATTAGTGGCCATGCAGTGTATCTAGGGCATTGTAAGATGATTCTGCTACAATTACTTCTTATAAAAGACTACTAAGGAAATCTGTTGATACTATTGAGGCAAACTATTTCTTTTTTATACCATGATTATTCCAAACAAGTTTCCTTGTCTTTGTCAAATACTGTAATTTTCACCTTTTAATCTTCCAGAATGAAACTTTCTTCATATTGAGGTAATTTTCCAGCATTTACTGCCATATAGGAAAACTGATTACAATTGTAAAAAAAGCTTGTTTTTTGTAGTAGCGGTTAGAAAGAACATTCCTCCATAGATAAATATATAGGAAAATATTCAGATTCTCTGTAATGGATGGGGGGGGGCGAACAGCAGTTCCTATATGATCACCAAAGTTAAGCAACACTGAGCATGGTCAATATATAGGTGACCACTTGGGAATACCACATGCTGTAAGGTGGTGTAATGGATAATGGCTTGGAATTGTAAAATTGAAGAGCCAAGTTCCAATTCCTATTGAGTTCATTATATTCACTTATGAATAAATGACCTTGGGAAAGGAATAAATCCACCTCTTCTCCCTCAGCTATGTGTTAATTAGTAAAGCTTATATCATGAAATCATTATTATCTCAAAAAATTCTTACAATCTAAAAATATTTTCTGGCTTTAAATAATCCACAAAGTTTGATAAGCGATAGGAAACAGATCACTCACTGTAATGGGCACAAATGGGAAGAAATGCTTAAAAATACCCCATAATATTCATAAGTAAGAGGTAGAAATATATCTTTGTATTGTTGTATGGATTTCATTTGATCTTTCATCTTGGCATTATTTTCTCTTCTTCCGAAAATACTACATGAACTTTGAAAAAAAAATAAGGAACTTTGGAGATATGAGACAACTAAAAAAAAAAAAAATGACCCTGTGTAGCTGGATTCATAATTTCAAGTTGATTTGAGTTCATATTTTTCTTAACATATTTTATTTTTTTTAGTGAGTAACTATCAGCATCTTAATTGTCACTAATTAATTTATTCTTTGCCAATTTAATAATCACTTCTTATCTCTTGATTAGTTCAATAAATTAATTATCTTCAAAACATTTTTTGGACTTTTTCTCTGATATTTTCTCATGAAGCTATTTCCCCCCCCCCCCCTCTAATGACTTCGAATATCGACTGATAAGGAAATATAAGTAATTGTGAAGTATGCCGTGAACTTATAAAGAAAAATTCTTTGAAAATATTTCAAGGAAGACAGCTGAATGAATCTTTCGGTATAAGTGTTGTATTTTCTTGAGATCTGTGAAATTAAGCCTGTGCTCTTTTCTGAGAGTTGAGGTCAGGTGTAGATAAACCTTATCCAGAAGGTCAAGAGGTTAATATTGTTTCCTTGGACAGGAAATATGACTGTTGGTTATGTTAAAGGATTTTTTTTTATTACAATATCTTTATCTTCTGGAACTTTTGGTAAAACTGTATGAATGCCAAAACAAGGAAAATGAAAATAGTGTTTTAAAAAATCTTATTGAATATAGTTTTAGGAAACATGGACCTTCATGCTTGCAATAAGACATAGAGTCAGAAGGACGGTTTTTCCCATGACACACACCTTCACTCTTTGGTAATGTTTATTGTTTTTAAAAGCAATGATTAGAATTTAATAAAACCTAAAAGTGAATTTATACATTTTCTTTGTTCTTGAGAATTGACAACAAAAATTGCAAACACTATTTATTAGATTGTTTATTTACACTATTTATTTATTATATTATTTATTGGAATGGTTGGTTAAAATATCGACTAATTGCCAATTGATTCAAACTTTATAAGGATTTACCATTAATAATTTAGTTAATGTTTATAAATTTATGCATGAAATTTTTTTTCATATTTATTTCTTTATAAATTGGTGAATGATCAATATTGCATTGCATTTTAAAACTTTTAATTGTATTAGTTTTTAGGATGTTGCAAATATAAAATTATTCTTGTAAATATACAATCTAATAAATAGTGTTTATTTCTGTTGTAAATATTGAAGAACAAAAAAAAAATTATAAATTCACTTTCATATGCTTAGGTTTTCTTACAATTCTAATCATCACTTTTTAAAACAATAAACATTACTAAAGAGTGATGGTAGTTAAAATTATAAGCAGTATTATGCATAGAATAGTCCTTTTGACATGCAGTCTCAATGTGGACATAAGGTTCATCTTTGCTATAATTTTCAACTTTGGTCACTTTGCCTGTCAGTCTTGTTACCATTGTGTACTATTATAACAGTGCATACCTGGGGTCACTACAAATCAATTCCTCTTGGAACAAATGATCCTTACTGATATTAAATTCAATTCAGACCACCTGGTATTTTCTGGCCTGAATCACATGCTACACTTTAGATAGAATCAAATGAAATTATATTGCAGTTTCTTGGATACTTGTGGAGTTGTATTGATGGTGGGTCAAAATGCGTCAGGTAGAAAGGAGTCTGTGGTTGAACAAGTCATCCAGAGATTTCTTCTGAGGGAGATATCTTCTTGAAGAAATCTTCTGTAGATATGGTAATGGTAACATTAGCTGTTTCCTTACAAGGAATCATTCAGCATTCATTGACTGAGTGCAGCCAGTGTTGCTATCAGTTGAAATTGATCAAATATTTTTCTTAGAATTATTTTTTTCAAGAAGATAGGCTTCTCAAGTTCAGTAACTGTTGTTGCTATTTTCAACATTGATGGAAGTTTTCTTAACAACCTTTTGCTTGAAGTCCTATGTACGGTCAACATTTTGATTATAGCATTATTTTCTCTTTGAATTATATGTGCTATCCATTTTAATTGTTGCTGCTGTTGGGAATCCTCAAGTAATGAGGTTTCTGTTATTTGGTACAGTTCTTTGTTTGTGATTCTATAGCACCAGTCCACTATGTTCAAAGAAGGATGATCTTTTCCAAGATACTCAGGCTTTATAATCATTGATCTTAGAAAGCAACTGTATCTATCTGACAGTTTAGATAATATTGCTGAATGGGTCTGGTGCCATGCATGACATCCATATTAAAGTCACAATCTGACAAGTCTAAGAACATGACTCGAATTTTCAGGTTTTATTTATTAATTATTCATCCAATCCAAAGCCTAACAGCCACTCAAGGTAGACGGCTAGTGAATGAAGTTGTATGAGCAAAGAAGGAGGAGGGGGTAAGAAGTGCAGTTTTTGAAGATATGTAGGAAAGATAATAATTAGCCCTAGACTTGAAAATGTTATAATTCTAGTGATCAGTGGGCCGGGGGGAGTCCTCTCATTAAGTGGCAATTCTTAGAAAGAAAATGTCGGAATGTAATACAAAGGGAATGGGGATAGTTTGTTCCAGAGTTCATGTAATAATAATGGTATTATTAGCTGTTTCCCTACAAGGAAACATATATCAGTCATTGACCTTAACAGCCAGTACTGTTTTTAGCCAAAATTTATAAAATCTTTCTCTTAAAACAATTTTTCAGGAAAATAGATTTCTCTGATCCAGTAGTTGTTACCAATCTTTCCAGTACTGATGGCAGCTTCGTTCCTAACCATTTATTTATAGTGTGGAATGTCAATATCTTGATTATTTCATTATTTTCTCTTTGAGTTACATGTGATATCCATTTTAGTTGTTGCTGCTGTTGGTAGTCCTCTTGGTACAGTTCTGTAGCACCAGACCCCACAATGTTTGAAAAGTGTCTCCTCATTAAAATCAACAGATTTTGTTCACACTAAGGACTTTTAAGCTTTGATCATTTTAGCCATATAGTTAAACCTAGTGATTTGATAGTAAAGCAAGAATTAGTTGTATCATATTATCAGTAGCAATAATATTCTCACTGGGAGCAATACATTGAAAAAATGGCTTGTGTTTACAATATAGCTCAACTTATATAGAAAAAATAATTATTAAAAATGCAGCATTTAATTTTTATATATCCTGCTATTTATGCAAACACTCATAAGCTACATTTGAAATGATGAATCATATAGAGGTTTATATTCTGGCTAACAAAATGGATTTTGAAGAAAAATATGCCCTGCAGTTTTTTTTCTTTAAAACCATGACAGACATACCAATCAAAAATATCGAAACACTTGATTGTCTTTTCAACAAACTCTTTATTTCAAAAGGAAGTTCTAAACGAACAAACAATTGTTGCAATAGAAAGATTTGGTTAGTCATTCTGTACATATATATGACTACTACTGGGTGGAGGTAGCTCTTATCCTGGGTGGATCTCTCTGTTTTTCTCCCCCTCTCTCTCTGTTTATGTTCTCTTCCTCACCACTCTGCATACAGGTACACACTTAGTCTTTTCATATCATTTGTTAGCTGTATGAAGCTGTTTACTTTTCTAGAAGTTACCCACTTACCGCTAAAAGACATTTCCATGCTTTATGATTGTCTTAGAAAGAATCTATAATAGTATTGCTTCATCCACTTAGAATTTTTAAGAAAGAATACAAAAAAAAAAAAAAAATTGTGCTTTATAATTCTGTAATTCTTTATTTTTTTTAAATCATTTAAAAAAATATTTCTCTTAAAACAATAGTTCAAGAAAATAGGTTTCTCAAGTTCTGTTATTGCACTTTCCAGTATTGATGGAGGTTTCCTTCCTAGCCTTTTATTTGAAGTCATATAGAATGACAACATCTTGATTATATCATTATTTTCTCTTTGAGTTATATTTTCTATCCTTTTCATTGTTGCTATGGTTGATTGATGTGGTATCTGTTATTTGGTACAGTTCATTGGTTGTGATTCTTCCAAAAAGTTTGAAAATGGATGGCCTTGCCAAGACCCTCACCCTTCACTAACTCAAAGCCATTTTTAACCATTGATCCATTGAAAGCAGTTGACAGATATTTCTAAATAGGTTTGGCACCATGCATGACATCCATATGAAAGTCTTGATCTGATGAAGCTATTTAAGAATGAGAATTATGGTCCTCACTGAGACCTACATGCTTCACTCATTCAAAGCCATTTTAATCATTGATCTGAGAAAGTGATTCTATACAGGTGACAGTTTAGATATTTCTGAATGAGTTTGGCATCATGCATGACATCCATATGAAAGTCTTGATCTGATGAAGCTATTTAAGAATGAGAAGGATGATCCTCACTGAGACCTACATGCTTCACTCATTCAAAGACATTTTAATCATTGATCTGAGAAAGTGATTCTATACAGCTGACAGTTTAGATATTTCTGAATATGTTTGACACCATGCATGACATCCATATGAAAGTCTTGATCTGATGAAGCTATTTAAGAATGAGAATGATGATCCTCACTGAGACCTACATGCTTCACTCATTCAAAGCCATTTTAATCATTGATCTGAGAGAGTGATTCTATACAGCTGACAGTTTAGATATTTCTGAATGAGTTTGGCACCATGCATGACATCCATATGAAAGTCTTGATCTGATGAAGCTATTTAAGAATGAGGATGATCCTCACTGAGACCTACATGCTTCACTCATTCAAAGCCATTTTAATCATTGATCTGAGAAAGTGATTCTATACAGCTGACAGTTTAGATATTTCTGAATATTTTTGACACCATGCATGACATCCATATGAAAGTCTTGATCTGATGAAGCTATTTAAGAATGAGGATGATACTCACTGAGACCTACATGCTTCACTCATTCAAAGCCATTTTAATCATTGATCTGAGAAAGTGATTTTATGCAACTGACAGTTTAGATATTTCTGAATGAGTTTGGCACCATGCATGACATCTATAAAGTCTAGGTTTGAAAGGCTAGTTAAGAACAAGACTCAAAATTTTAAGTTGATGTTTTGTAGCAATTTATGATGTTGGGTCACACTACCTCAACCTATTCTATGTTCAATTTCCTTACTTCCTATACTAAATTTTTTTATCAGTCAGTCAGTGCCAAATGTGATACACACTTGGTCAATCATGTCTCTTTTGATTCATGACTGACTAGGCAGAAGAAGTATGTTAATGTTTCTTTCTGCAGTAGATTGGTTACCATACATATAGGACCTAGTATCTCCTGATATTTAATTCATAGCTGGGGGAAAGGTAAATGCATCTCGCTGGAATGTGAAATCAGCCCTGATTACTCATTCTGAGAGCTGATCTATATGCCAAGTTATTTGAAGTGTTTACTATTTAATAATTCTCATATTTATGATGGATTCGGGGTAGGTGCCATTACAGCTTTCATTCCAGTTCCAGTTGATAAGCTGTAAAAAAAAAAATTATACAAAACATATAGGTGATCTGTATGGCTTAGATAGTACAGTCAAGATTTTCTTCAATGGCTACAGAATATACACACTGATTTGTTTTTTATGGCTTATTGACCTTTTTTATGTTATTGAAAGTGAGAAATTATTTTTAGATTGTAAAAGTCTTTTTCAAGATAACAATGATTCACTGATACAAGTCTTACTAATTAATCCCTACGTTCTGGTGGGGAGAAGAGATGGATTAATTCATTTCCCAAGACTGAGTGTGTACCTGTATGCGAAGTGGTTTTTAAGTAAATATAACAAACCCAACAAGAATTGGAACACATCTCTCTGATTAACAATTCCAAGCCATTATCCATTACACCACCTGCACATCCAAGCTTACAGCATATGGTGAAATGAATATAATGGACCCAACAAGAATTGGAACACAGCTCTCTGATTGACAATTCCAAGCCATTATCCATT
>OZ010580.1:100492695-100545195 GCA_963932145.1 Acanthosepion lycidas
CACTTTCGTGTGACACTTTACTGGCGTTAGTGAAGCTCTTGTTCTTCTTCTTGTGGGGAGGTAAGGCTGCCAGAGTCAGTCGGGAGATCTGTTCCCTTCATCCATCTGAAGGCAGTCTGGGCATGCCGAGCATTGAGATTCGTCAATATATGCTTCGCATTAGCTTTCTAGATCGAATGTGTTGCGATTCGGATGACGAGGGTGCCTTCTGGAAGGAAGACGCCCGAAAGAACTTCCCATCCCTGAGAAGTGTGCATTCGTGTGAGGAGGAGGCCCGCCATTTACCCCAAGCCGAATGCTCCTTCTATCGTGAATGTTGTATTGCTCTGAAGCGCCTCTTACAGGCGTCGGATGGCCTCTCCAACGTCCAGGCGTTGTCTCGTAGGGCATTATATGAAGTTTTAGTCAGGGGGGCCATGCATGATGATCTGATTGACGATCTCGGTCTGACAAAGCAGAAGGCTCGCTCAATATGGCCTTGGGCGCCTGGGTTGAAATGCCTCAATAACGATGAGGCATCACTCACCTGGCTGGTGATTCGTAGGGCCTTCTGGGTTGCCAAGAGACTCTGCTCAGCTGGCTTGGAGAATTCTCCAAACTGCTGACGTTGTAGTGGGGAGGTTGAGACCTTGGGTCACGCCTTCTTTCATTGCAGCCATGTAGTGCCGTTGTGCAAGTTTGTTGAAGGCCTCATGGTCCGCATGCTGCAGGGAAAGTCCTTTGTCCTTGAGGCTATTTCCATTTGTAGCAATGTGGCACCACCGCTGACGATGGTTGAACAGTATGTGTTCCACTGCTTGCTACACGTTATGAGAGTCGTGATTTGGACGACACATCAGAAGGGATTCTATGGAGGCGAGAAGTTCACCTCTTCTCAACTGATCTTGTACTTTAAGCATCAGCTTAAAGTCAAGATTAGGACGGAAAGGCGGCAGCTCTCTTCATCAGAATTCAGCAAAAGGTGGGTGAATCTTGCGCGCTTGTGTCGCCTGAAAGGGGCTGACCTTGAGTGGCATATTGATGCCGGCTAGGCATCAGGATATTGCTCTTCCTGGGTTGAACCTGTGCAACCCATCCCGAAATTAGGCTAGATTAGGTTTCCTTTTTGATGTTTTAGTTTCCTTTTTCAAGTTAACTTAGCTAGGGTATGTATGCTCATTGGCCCCCTTTTATTTCTGTCCCTATTTTCTTTAAGTTTAATTCCCCATCCCCTCCTTCGTTAGGTGGTCAGTGATGTGGATGCGGGGCGCCTTTCGTTTCACGTGAGTGGTATTTTTTATATTTGTTGTTGTGTCTGAATGAGTGCATGTCAGTGTGAGTGCTTGGGATGAATGAATGTTTTTATACTATTATAGTCCCGCATTGATTTCGGCCATTGAACCGATGTTTCTGCCACATTTAGTCATTGTGGGGGGTTTTATTACTAATCTTATTTTCTTTAGTTTCTTGTAAATAGTTTTTTTGCTCACATTGTAAATACTCATTAGGCTAGTTTTTAGAATTGTTGTTTTATTCCCCTCCCCTCACAGACAATGAATTGTAAATATGGGGACTAGTTAGTATTTTCATAGAGACAAAAAAGTATTATGGTGCTTGTAGTAAGAAAGGTACGTATGAATGTATTGTTTTGGTGTAAGGAATATTGTTTGTACAATTGGGTCAGTGCTTGCGGCTAGCTAAGTTATAGTTAAGACAGAAGAAGACCGTCCTTTCCCCAATCCCCTTTTCGGCCTTGTGCCACATTTCTGTAGATAACAGAATAAATATCGCTCTCTTCCTTTGTACCTTGACCACATCAATTTAAGCACGCGACTAGATTGGTAACTAGATCTTTTCATTTTATTACTGAAATAGCTAAGATATAATCATAAGTTGTATTGTAATAGTTTCTTTTCTTGCACTTCTCACCACTGGAACTCTCTTCTGGTTACTTGCTTCCTTGCTACTTAAGATCTTCAAAACTTTAAAAACAACATCAATCAGCATCTTTTCTTTTCATGATCCCTGTTCTTTTATTGTCCTTTCTCCCCACTAAAGTCTTCTCATCCTCAGTAACCTCTGGCATCTTAGTAGCATTATCACCTTGTTTGGGGGTGGAATGATTTAAAAGAAAATTCATTGCAAAATATGTGCATATTCACATACAAACAATTTGAGTAAAACCGCTTGTCTTTTTTTTTTTTTTTTTAAATTAAGAGCTGCAAAAACAAAGATATAAATTGACTAAACAGCTCTTGGGAGGGCCTCAGGTATATTTTATAAAACTCTTATGATAAAAAAAAATGACCTTGTGTGTCAGATTCTTGCATTAAGTGGAAATACAGAATAAATAACATCTTTCTGTGCGGATCATACTTTATGCTGGTTTATGAGAGTCTACAAATAATCAAGTGAATTTATCATCCTTGGCCTTGATATTGCCAAATGATCTCAAAAGCATCTCCCCTCTTTCCTCCCCTGGCCTCCATCAGTTTTTCTTGTCTTTTCTCCCTCCTCAAGGTTTTCAACTTCACTACTCACATGAACGCCTAATCACTGAACTGATGCCAGACCAGTTGCTGCTACTGTCTGATAGATTGAGAAACACTTTAGTATCTTTTTTAATATAACTTTTGGCCCCCCTCCCACCTTTCCACAATCTAAGTTTTCCAAAGCCAAAATGTGTTGGTATAAAAATAGATATTATATTTTATATTACAAGATTCTGTCCTCCTAAACAGACATATTGAAAATTTTGATGATAATTTCTAAACAAAATAGTAATTAGTTGTGAATCTTGGTGGATAGCAGTTTAAAAAAGTATTTCATAAAATACATTAACATATGCAACAACTCACCTCTGTATCAGTAATTTTCATACAAAATATTAATCCACTCTCACTCTTTATATATGTGCGTGTGTATATATGCAGATGTTATAATGGTAGCAGTTTGGTATGAGAAATAAGCGAGTCAAGTTTGAATACCAGATGAGATTCTTACACACACTTTTACACAAATACCCTTGCAAAATAAATGAATCCATTTCTTATTCTCTGATCTATGGGATAAATAGCAGAACAGAGACTGGGGTCTCTAGCTGTGGTTGTAAACTAGTCTAGGAGAAGGACAACTCTGAATTCAAAACCATATGTAGCTCAGCTAGAGCATATACTATTATGCTATGCAGCCACAGACAAGATCATGAAGTCCAAAATGATTTTATAATTTTGAATGCAGTTGGACTACAACCTATTATCTCCAAACAAGTTTGATTTAAAAGGTCTGTATGTTTAATTTTTTATTATATTTTCAGGTGTTCAGGACTGTGTTCAAAATTCTGGATAAATTATACAAAGTTCTTGTTTTTTTGTTATTTTTGTTCAAATACATTTTACTTTCACTGTCATTATTAAGAATCAGTGTGGTGTCTGTGCAGTAGTTGGGATTCCTTTATCAACATCCTGGTATTCTTTGGGAAACTGGATGTTTGAAATGGTCTCAAGTGACATCATGTGTAATGGCTATTGGAAACAACACTACAAACACATCAGTTTTTGATAATACTTGTGAAATGATGCTATGAATCGGTCCTTGATAATGACTGGGAAATGATGCTATGAATTGGTTCTTGATAATGACTGGGAAATGATGCTATAAATCAGTTCTTGATAATGACTGAGAAATAATGCTATGAATCTGTTCTTGATAATGACTGGGAAATGATGCTATGAATCCAACCTGTTAATGGGCTGGATTCAAAGCATCCTTCAGTCTCTTTAAGACAAGAATTGACCATTTGCTCAAAAGCACTGGACATATAAGATGTAGTAACTCGTACAATTGTGTCAGTAATGGGACTCATGTTGGTTGATGACTACCATTGTTGATTGATTTGCATTTTATGGCTTATCAACCTTTTGTGGCTTATTTAAAGCCAAAACATATTTCAGATGCTGAAGGTTTATTTACATTACCCATTGTTCCCAAGTCTTCCTCCTGACATTTAAGTATTGATCAGCCTCAACAAATGATTGATAGGTTGATTGATGGCATTAAAGTTATATTGGAATATGAAACCAGTAAAGCTTCCACTGAAAGTTCCTTTGTTGCCTGCTGAATGTGTGTGTGTTTTTTCAGTTAGTAATGTTGGGAAATCCAGTGTGAAAATTTCAGAATCTTGTAATTTTAAAAAACAGAATATCCAGATAAATGTTCATTTTGTTACTATTTAAACTTTTTTTAGAGCAATGGCATCAAAAAATATTGATGCTGATAATGTTAACCAGTTTTGAATTCTTTTCTTATTCTTAATGTGTAAAAAATAACTGCAATAGAAGTGTGGAACGCAGGTGTACTTACGTGGAAAATTGAAAATGTGTCTGTCAAAACAAATATAGGAACAATTTACTCAAAATAAATTGTAATCTGATATGTTCAGCTAAAAATATGAATAACCAAAATACAAAAGAGGTTGATGCAAGAAAGGCAGTGTTAAAATAAAATGGGACCAATGACTTTGTTGGGATAAGTTGTTTGAAGAAGAGAAATTATGGGATACATGTTGGGATGAATGGTATCTCTAGAGAATAAGATTAGTCAGGCAACTAAATTATATTTAGGTAGAAATCATTAATTCAAATGTGCTTTGTACAACCACTTTCTAAGATCAGCAGTAAAAGAAAAGGCTTTGAGTGAGTGAAGCCTGAGGGTCATGGCAAAGATCATCCTTCTTTGAATATTGTGTATTTGTGCTACAGAATTACAAAGAACTGTATCAAATAATAGAAAAACATCACTTAAGGATTTTCAACAGCAGCAACAACTAAAATGGATAGCACATGTAACTTGAGAAAATAATGACGCAATCAAGACATTGACATTCCACATCACTTCAAATAAAAGGTTAGTGTAGTTTGTGTTTACTTATGAGAAAATCAATTTCACTGTCTTTCTCATCAGTTCTTTGATGTTTGCTTTAGTGACAATAAATCTCTTCTTCTTGTTCTCTCTCTCTCATGCTTTTACCATTCATCCACTGCAGAAAAACCCACACTTGACTGTCTGACAATTGTAGGATCTAAAATAATTTTTTCCCTTCCCCCATGCAATTCTTATATTCTATTCCACAGTTGGAAATTTGCATGTTACCAGCAAAATCTTGTATTTGCAAAAATGTAATGTGCTAAATATTTACCTTATGAGTGGCCATCTTTTCTATTTTTTAACTTTAGATTTCCTTATATTTGATGCATGAGCAAAGTCTCTGTGCCAGCAGTAAGTTATTTTTTTTGTTTTTTCCTTCAGTTCTCCAACCATATTTAGGAAAGAAACCTCCACCAATATTGGAAAGAGTGATAATAGCTATTGGACTTGAGAAGCCTATTTTCCTGACAAATTATTTTCACAGAAAGATGTTATAAATTTTAACCAGAAGTAATACTGACTGCTTAGTCAATGAATACCAAATGTTTCCTTATAGGGAAACAGCTAATATTACCATTGCCATTATTAAATAAAACAGAATATCTTGTGAGCTATTTGCTGTGATTCTGCTAGTGTTGAATTTGTTGCTTTATTTTAGATGGAAACATATAAAGGATTTTGCCAAAGTTAAATGTTAAGATCTGATTTCTTTTGTCTAGACACACGTCATTTTCAAGGAAAAAAGATAAAACGTTTAGAAATAGTCCTTTTTGTGAGTATGTGTATACATATATTCAATCATTTTTTTGTCAGAATAAAATTATACCAAATCCCTAATTCAAGTATTAAAACCTCACACTACAATTTGAAACTTTTGAACAGGTGTTGAGGTTTATCCCTTGTTTCCTGTCTAGGATTAGGTTTCTAGTTCCTTCTAAAGTTTACTTCAACTCTATACATCTAACATCTCCAACTAAATTCTGAAATTTTATTTACTATTTATTTACATTTTTTCCTCAATAGGAGTAAATAGGTTTGTCTATCATCCAGTTCACACTCCTTTCTGGTCTTTTAAACAGTAGTAGTGGTTGATCCCTTGTTTCTAGTTTTGGACTGGGTTTCTAGTTCCCGCCAAAATTTTTTCCTTTTCTTTCAATTCTGGTGGCCCCTTGTGCCTTGGCGGTCTTGTCACCATGGTTGTGGTGTTGCTGCTTACTCTATAACCCTCTCCTTTAAGTGGTTCTTGGGCCTTGTACAGGGTGAACATCATTGTGAAAAAAAGCTGATCTGTAATTTAAAAAATGTTGCAGCTTATCATGAAGAATTTCCAGGGTTGTCTATTGATTTCAAGTAAATAGTTATTTATATTTGAAATATTTTGATTGTTAAAAAAAGGGAAAAAATTGAATGGTCTATTTTGCCAGTCCCTGTAAAACAGATGCAAAGGCTATTTTGCAGGTCCTTGTAAAGTAGACATCATGGATATTTTGCTGTGAAATATAAATAGTATTTTAGGCCAAAGAATATATTTGAGATTGTCAGTGCAGTTGTGTGCGCTGTGTAGGCAGGACTTGAACAACATAGATTCTGTGATCTGTGACTGTTGTCTTCAGAGCGTGCACTTGAAGTGTATTGGCAAGAGAACCATTCCCAAAGGCAAGTTTGAGATTTGCAAAGACTCTTATTCCTGAAGTGCTTAAAATATTTAGAGACTTCTATATTTCTTTTAATAATTGGTGATAAATAAATGATTTTAAGCTGTGTTTTAATAATTGATGGTGAAAAAGATTTGAATTTGTCTTCACATTTGATAGTTAAAATAAATAAATTCTGTGTGCCATTATTTTTAACATTACCTGCCTTCATAATATTAAAAATATTTACCAGCAAAATAGACTGTGAGTCTATTCTACTGAGACCAGTAAAACAAGCTTAAAAGCTTATTTGCATATTTTACCCAGAATAGCCTCTTCACCAAAAAGATGCTTGTATTTTCCTTAAGGTACCTCTGTGTTTGGTTAATGTAACATTATGGAGAAATATTAATAAAGAATACACAACATTGGATTAAGACCTTTTCGAAAGAATCTTACTAAGAACCTTTACAAACCGATATCCTGTCTTGTATTCTACGATGCTGAGAAGTGAAAGAGTACCAAATAAAAATCAGGCAACTGAGTAATCAATAGGTTTGTGATGTCTTCTCTTCCTTGATGAAACTATTTAATTCTTTCTTTTTTTTTTGTTTCTCTCTCTCTCTATCTCACCAAATTTACCTGAATTATTCTATATCTATATTCATACCTATCTCAGGTTGATAATCTGTTTTCCAATCAGTCTTTTCCAACAAGATTCATCAACTTGTTATCTAAATTCATTTTTTTTCTGTCTGCACCTAAGGTAATCTGTCAAATTCACTTTGCCTCTCTTTATCATTACTACTTTATTTGTATATCCAGTTATGCTTCTGTCCATTTCTCTACTCATCAGTCAATACATCCAACTGTCACATTCTCTTTATTCTAAAATTATTCTTTATTTCACACACACACACACACACACACACAGAGGATGGTCCAAAAGTAGGTATACTGTTGTTTAATTATTTATATACTGGTATGATTTTTTATGTTTTTGTGGTAGTGCCACAATTCAGAACCAGAGGTAACTTCACCAAACTGTTTTTTTTTTTTTTGTTTTTTTTCAACATGATGGGTCATCTTCTCATTATGCTTTGGCAGTAAGGGACTACCTTGACCAAACCTTGGATCAGATGATGGGGCAGTATTGAATGGCCACCACATTCACCTGACTTAACACCAATGGACTTCTTTTTTGTGGGCAGGGGAGCATAGTAAAGAATATGGTTTATGCGATCCCTCCCCATCTCCAGTAGATGAATTAAGAATTTATCTTGAAAGTATTTATTGACATTGATGCAGAATGGAATTTGGGCCCTACTGTGTGGCAGTGTTATGGCAGGGCTAGAGCAGTGGTTCCCATCTGATTTGGGGCCATGCCCCACTTTGGTATTTCTATAATTCTGGTGCCCCACCTGTAATATTTCATTCTTACATATTCAAAATTTTACTGGAATTCACTTGAAGGAAGCTTTAAAGGCCATTAACTTGGTTTCTAAACAAACCTCCAGAGACCATGGCATCCATGGAAGAGAAAAATTAAAAAAAACAAAAAGACAGTTAAATGTATATAGTTTCAAAACATATAATAGAGAACTGAAAGGTGTAAATATAAAATATTTGAATGAAAGCTTATTCTGTAATATACTTTGATCATTTCAATCATGAAATAATAACACAAAATGAAATTTGAACTCACTAGAAAACAATTCACTGTTAATAACTTGTTCTCAAATTGCCCACTTATTCTGTTTGTATAGCTGAAGTGTGCACATCCTACACATGCCCCACCAGTGGGGCATGTCCCCCACATTGGGAATCCTTGGGTTAGAGGAATGTTGCAAGGTTAAATGAGGACATTTCGAGCACTAACGAGATTAAACAGTATTAAACAAATGTAATTGTAATAAGTAAATGTATTAAAATGTAAAAAAAACTGTAAAGTGGATACCTACTTTTGACCCACCCTTTATATATATATATATATATATATATATATATAATGTGACTGTTAACATTAGTTTATCCTCATATTTCTCCCTCTTTATTAAAAATTTACAGTCTTAATTTTCTATTTTTTACTCTTAAATCATCTACTCCTTCCCATGGACTCTCCTGACGAGTATGGGGCCACAACTCACAACAACACTCCCATTCCTACCGTGATTTTCATAGTGAGTAAGGTTTCATGCGATGAAGTTGCTAGCCCCATGCCCAACTTGTTTTGTACCCACTTTTTCACTTACAGGACCCAGTGTTCTCAAGCTGTCCCTTGTAGAAGTAGTGACCAGGCTTGACAATGCTCAACTTCAGTGATCTAACAAGAACTAGCATTTAACCATATGTTATCCATTCACCTTCTAGGAAGCCCAAAAGTGCAGAGCTCAAAACTATTGCATCTGTAATTAAAGATTTTCTAAAACCATTTCTTAAGCTGGCTGTTCCACTCTGAAAGGAGTCTGCAAACAAAACTTGTAGGAATTGTATCTGCAATTCTTGGAAGTTCTTGATATTTGTCACACAATTTGGGCAGAAACATAAATATTTGTCACTATTTGATGACATGCTTAAATGATGGAGGCTTACAGCCCTATAATGTTGTAACACTGCTTTTTGGATGTTCACTGAATTTTAGCAATGTTGAGCCTGGTCAATACCTATATGGGTGACTGCTTGGCAATATGAGCTACAGTAAGCTTAGATGTGTGGGTGGTATTTCTTATAGCAATGTCATGTTGAAACACCACTTCTCATACCATCACCAGAGTTAAGCAATATCGAGCCTGCTCAGTACAAGATAGTGACCACTTGGGAATATTGTCAGCTTATAGTGGAATGGATAATAGCTCAGCATTGAAAATCTGAGAGCTAAGTTCCAATTCCAGTTAGGTTCATTATATTCACTTATGTGCAAATATCCTTTGGAAAGGTATGAATCTACCTCTCTTCCCCCCCTAACTATGGGTTAATTAGTAGGAGTTGTATCCCTAAATCATTATTCTCGTTCAAAATTCTTACAATCTAAAAATATTTTCTTGTTTAAATAACCTGCGAAAGGTTGATAAACTGTAAATAAATCCCCTCAAAAAACTTATGGATGGAGAAATCAATCATTGTACTGTGTTAAAAACGGCACAGAAGATTTAAAAAAATAAAAACTAGTCTCTTTGACCCTGAAAAAAAAAGAAAAGGTATTTGGCAAGTGGCCAAGAAATTTCCCTGACCTCAATTTTGTTGATAATCTTGGAACCAACTGAAGATTCATATATAAAATGTCCTCTTGGAATTAAGTAAAGATTAACAACATTTAATTCAAACACTCTCTAGAATGTGGCTAATCTTCCACGGATTTCCCCTCTCTCCTAATCCTTTGTGGTTTTTCTCCTCCCTAATCATCTATAGTTTCCCCTCTCCACTGCAATCCTCTCTGGTTCCCTCTCCCCAACCCAATTCTCTATGACTACCATCCCTTCTTTGCCTCCATTCTCATGACTTCAGATCACAACCTCTTACCCAAAACTTAATTGTAGTCTTTTCAGCTAAGATGCAGTGTTAACATCATCTAATGTAGCATGAACATTTACACCAATGTGTACAATGCTTTGCCCTTAAAACTCCTCCTATTTATGAAGAACCTAGTTGCCAAACACTGTATAGTGAAACCTTTTACCGAGCCAAGATGTTTGATCAACCAATCGATGGAGTTCAGTACATTATCCTTTTCTTTTGCTGCATGATTAATTTCTGAACCAGCCACGCAGGTGCTGGTCTTGTCTGTCTCCCAGTTCAATGGAACTGACCAATCTCAGTGTTGACTTTTCCCTGCACATCTGTTGAATTGGCTAAATCCACGATTGTTTTTCTGTTGTGGCCTCAAAAAAATTTGACAAGGAAATTGTTCACTCACCATGTGTCAGGATAGAATGGGTTATTGACATTTTCTAACTTGATATCTCTATTGTTTGTTTGAGGATTTTAAAATCTTGCAAAGACTAATAGATAAACAAATATAAGTACAAGATGCCACTAAAAAATTGAGGTAATTCAAATAGTGCTATCCTGAGCAGTGAACATTGAGTGAGTATGCTCTCTCCCTCTCTCTCTATATATATATGATATAGTTTTAAGGCATGCTATATTTACAGGTTAAAACTCTCAATATCAAGTATAGTGCATATGTAAATATAAAGTAAATGAATGACCCTGGAAGCAAAGAAACTACACACAAAATACATCCTTTACAAGTAATAAATATGCAAACAGCACAATACTTTCAAAACATATCTAAGAGATTAAAAACAAAAAACAAATCACACCAATAATATCATGGAAAATAATAACATCAGCCTGCAACAATCAATCCAAAACTGTAAACTTTTAGAGGAAAAATAGCTAGAATTACCTTTCCAGACCAAAACAAATTACTAAATAAATGATCAGGACTCATCTCAAAATACAAAAACAAATTTTTACTATGTTACTTAAAAATTGAAAAAATGAATATGAAAAATGAAAATAAATAAATAAAATCAAGTGAAATAAATTAATCCAAACAAATAAAGAAGTAAATAAACTAAGTAAATAATAAACAAATTAACAAACCACACTGAACAAAATAACCATTAAAATAATAGAATAGGCTACCCACAATGCATCACTGACCTGTATATATAAAAAGTCGAGCAAAAACATAATGCACATGGCCTGATGATTGCATTTAGCATGAGATAGACAGCCACCTCTGGATGTTGACTTCAATGCTCACTTTATATATATATATATATATATATATAGGTACCACTAAAGAAAAGTTATATCTAAAGTTTAAAATTTATTTTAAAAGTGGACAATCTTCTGAAGCTTTCATTTTAGTTTTAATTTCAAGCTAATATATTAAAATTAATATTTCCAATAAGCAAAATATTTTTCTGTATTCCAAACTGAATTTAAATTGATTGGAATGAGTTTATTTTTTGAAAATGATAAAAATAGCTAATTTTAGCCATATTTACAATTCTGTCAGCACAATATAATTCTCTTAAAAAATAACGTGTAATTTTCTGAAATTTTAATTGAGTACAAGTAGCTATTTTAAAGTTTAATTGATCTTATTTGAAATAAATATTACTTAATTTAAAATATTGTAGAAAAGCATTTTTTAACATGTAGGTGGATGTTTTTTATGAGATGTTGACAACATATATTTGGAAATTTTTTCTGTGAGGTACATATCTGTAAAAATTACTTGATAAAGATAAAGGGAGTGCTGATTTTATATAATCTTTTTTAACTACCCAGTAAGCTTAAAAATTTAGAAAAATATTCTAAGTAATCTTGATATTTTATTGAATGTTAGGTACTTTGGCTTTGAATTTATTATTGTTGCCACACTTATTTTCTGATAATGTTGTGTATGGATGTCTGTATTTACAAAAATTAGCACATTTATACACCCACAAAACAAATTTAGAATTCTTTTTAAAATATTGAGTGTCACTGAATTGTTGTAAGCTTTTCCATTTATCATTAATAAATATAGTTGTTACTTAATAACAATATCACCTAACCAGTACAAATTGATACAGAATTTTTAAAAATTGTAAAAATTCATAATACATTGAAAAAAATTTTTTTAAGACAATAGTGTCTGTTTAGTGTGCATTTTTTGATAGCAAAATCATTGGGCTGTATATTTCTAAATTTGAATGTCTATTTTTGTAATAGGCTTTGATAACTTTAACATGTTATTTGATTGGTAATCTTTCCATGGTTGAAACTGCCAAAGACTTAATTTGTTAAATTTGAAAGAAAAAGAAAAAAATCATTAGACACTTAAACTAAATTTGCAGTAAAATAAAAAATAACAATTCTTTCACAGTGTACTTTGATTATTAATGTCCAAGAATATTTAAAAGGCATTTTTTCTAATATAAATATGAAAGCTGGTTAAAATACATGGCTTGATTTCTTGAACCTTGCTCAGGTAATAACACTTTAACTAAATCACTGATTCTCACTTTTGGTTCCCTCATGCTGACTCACATAATTCTGATATTGATTCTCACGTTGAACATTATGAATACATTATGTCTCTTGCCCAACCAAATATCTAATTGTTGCTACAGAGTCCAGCTGTTATTTTCTCTATCACTTTAACTTGACTACCAAAAACATTTCTATGAATCTAAACTTCTTACTTCTCATATTTCTAACCAACCACTTAATTGTTCTTCTCTCTTTACTATTGCACTACAACTCTGGCTTCCCCACCTTCTTACTGATGCCACCATTCTGGCTTCTTTTTCTATGACTTTTGTTTATTTTTCACAAGCCTTCCCTATATATCAATCTCCGCTACTCGTATACTCCATGTTGCTCTTTTGGTTTTTGAAGACAACAATTAATTTGCTGTTTCATTGTTGAAATAGTAAGTTTCAAGGAAAAAATCTACTTTTCTTTCTTCTTTTATGTGCTAAGTCTTTTCAGGATATAGGTTGTCAGAGCTCTCCCTCTGCAACTTTTTTGCTTTGGGTAATTTTTAACCCATTGCCATCCCGCTTTGTCCCTATCCTGCCATTTATTGACACAAAATTGTTAAGTCAGTTAATTGCTGTTCCCTCCAGCTTCAGTATGTCCTATGAGTGTTAAATTTTCTAGGCCCACCTTCCTCATTGCACTGAGCTAAAAAGCAAAGAAAATAATTTGCAAGAAAGTTAATAATTGAAAACAGTTATCCACTCTCTCTGACCTGAGAATTACACTTTTCTATTTTTTCAAGTTTTGAAATGTACAAGTTGATCAGTAATATTGATTGATTTTATTTTTTATGGTTCATCAACCCTTTGTGGGTTATTTAAAGCCAAAACATATTTTGGAGCATAAGAATAATTTTTTTTGTCAATCTTTAACCTTCATGTTCACAAAAATTGGTGTTTCAAAAAGAGGTTTTTTTTTCTCTTGACATCATTATTTTAACTACCTCACTAATGATAGTTTTAAAAGAATCTGCAGTGTTAATGGTCCTGACTTGGCATCCCAGCTTCAGTCACTTTTCCACTGCCATAATGTCACTTCTTTGTGCCTTTTCTATAAATACTTTTATAGCAATTGTTCTGATGAACATTCCTCTACAGTCCCTAGACTTTATGAATTTAAACTCAGTACTAGATTGTAAGCAAGGTCTGATCATTTTACAGTTGAATTAGCTGGATGTAATCATAATAATAATTTTATATTTACAACAATATAAAAACTAATACAATTGTATTAAAATTATGCAATTCAATATTTATCATTTACCAATTTATATAGAACTAAATATGAAAACAATTTCTTATTCATTTATAAACATTTACTAAATTATTAAAATATGTGAACCAACTATAAGCAAATCCTTATTATTTACTATATTATAAAGTTTGAACTGACTGGCAATTAGCCAATGTTTTGTCAACTATAATAAGGACTGGTGACTATATGAACTAGTCCATAATATTAATAAAGAGCTCCAGGTCAAAGGTAAGAGAAAAGAAGCTGTTTGGAGTCTAATTTAAAAAAGATGCTGAAATACGAGTGAAAATTTTAATGAAAATTGAAAAAAACTGTAATATTACACTGCAAGAAATAGTAAATTATTGCCAGGCAATTCTAAGTCTGAAACTCAATGCTGAGAAAATTTAGAAAAAAGAATCTGCATTGGTACAAACAAAGGATAAGTGTGCAAAAAGGAGAATAAATCCTTGTTTCAGATGTGGTAAATTACATCTCGGAAATGTCTGTCTATTTAAAAATGCAGAATGTTACAAGTGTGCTAAATGAGGACTTATAAAGTCACACTGCAAAACCAAACCAGAAAACAAATTCTCACAGGAAGAAATTGTGATGGAAAAATCGTCACAGAAAACAAAAGGAAATTTGTGAAGGAGAAAATAAATAAATGTAGGTGTGAAAATTCTGCTAGACACTTGTAGTGATATTTCAATAATCAGTGAAAACACATTGGAAAGACTTTATTAAAAAGGTCTTCCAAAGTCATGATTTCAGGTTCTGGTGAGAAATTTTATTTTTTTCTTTTGAGAAATAACTTGTAATATTTCATTCCATAATAACCATATAAAAAAAACAAAGCCTATATATTAAAAAATACTACAAATTTATTCGGTACTGACTCGATGGAACTATTTGAACTTTGGGTTTGCCGATAAATGTTTATTGTAAAGATGTAAGGGAACAAGTGACCAATTTAAAAAGAGTGAAAATCTTAAAGAAGAATTAAAAAATGTATTCCAGATGTTCTGTCAAATGAACTGGGGGTCACTGTTCAAAATTCAAGGTGAATTATCAAGTAAAAAAAGGTTTGAAGCCAGTATTTAAGACAAAACAGAGCATATCATTAACATCACTGGAACAAGTCAATTAAGAGTTGGACATGATTGAAAGAATTGGTGTAATAGAAAAAATAAACCATTCAAAATGGGCTGCACCAACAGAGTATGTAAAGAAAAAAATAATAATATTTGTTTTTGTGCAGATTTCTTGACAGGATTAAACAGTTGTTTGGAAACATATCCAAGTCCAGAGGAAATTTTTTCAAACTTAAATGGCAGAAGAATATTTTCAAAGCTGGATCTCTCTGAAGTGTATTTACAAATCCAGATTGAAAATGAATCTTCAGAATTAATGACTATAAATATGCACAGAATATTATATTTTGGTATAAAGGTGACACCAGCTATGGATACCATGCTTGCTGATATGATGGCTGTAAAGTGAAAGCCTTTCCTCATGTTTTACACTTACCAGCAGAGAAAATTGCAGCTAGATAGAAAAAGAGGCTCTAGTAATTATATCGGTTGTGAAGAAATTTCATAAATTTATTCATGAAAAAATTTTAGGTTGCAAACAGACCACAGACCTCTATTAATAATATATGGTTCAAAGAAAGGAACACCTACACATACAGCTACTAGACTACAATGCTGAGGTACCATCTTATTAAACTATGATTTAACGATGGAATACCAACCATCTACAGTTAGAACATGCAGATGGATTATCTAGATTAATACCGAAAAATGTGTAACCCTTTGAGGACATGGTCAGTGCAGCACTAAAAATCAAAATGGAAATAAAAAACATTTTGTGCAGTTTAGTACGAGTGTTATCAGTTACCCTGAAAGAAATGAAAGGAAAAGCAGAAAATGATGTATTTATTGCAAAAATAAAAAAGCAATTGAAAGAAAGTAACAAAGAACAAAACCCAGACTTAAATGGTTACTCATTATGCAATGGTGTAGTAATGTTTGGGCAAAGGGTTGTAATACGTTGTGTGTTACAAAAGCAAATATTAAAGGATTTTCATAGCAGACATCCTGGTATTTCAAGAATGAAATCACTGATGAGAAGTTTTGTATACTGGATCAGAATGAAGCAAGATACTGAAAAAATAGTGAAAGCTTACAGAGGTTGTGTTATAGCAGCTAAACTACCTATCATAAAGATAGAACCTTGGCCAAAGACAAACATGCTGTGGTCAAGACTGCATATAGATTTTGCAGGTTGTATGAATAGATGTGGTAGTTAATAGCTTCACTAAATGGCCAAAAATTTATAAGTGTAAAAATCCAACATCATCAATGAATTTCTTGCATGAACTGCTTGCAAGATATGGCATACAAGATACCATAGTCTCTGATAATGGAATGCAATTCACAAGTAAATGATTCAAAGACTTTTGTAAGGTATTTTCCATTGAACATATTACAACCCTGTCGTATTACCCAAAGTTGAACCAACATGTGGTATGTTTTGTGGGAATGTTCAAAAGAGCATTGAAAAAGCAAGTCTTGAGAAAGTAAATGAAGAATCATTTCAAAATTTTCTGAGAGTTTACTGTATAACGCCTAACCCCAATACATCATCAGGTATGTCACCAATGGAATTAATGTTTGCTAGAAAAGTAAAGTCAGTGTTCAACAAGTTATTACCAAGTTGAAAAATACAATAAAAATAACAAAAATGACACCAAAAATTTCAAGGTCAGCAATAAAATGTTCATTAGTGCTTGTAATAATGACAAAGAAATATGGGAAGATGTCATAATATCAGAAAGAATCAGGAAAAGATTTGAACATAAAAGAAATTATAATCTGCTGAAAAAAAAGACTCAAACACTGAAACATTGGAAGAACCGATAACAATGTTATATGATATTTTCGATGTGCCAGAACCACAAAACATGGAAACTATAAGAACAAGTTCCAGAAAAAGAAAGTGTATTGAAGAACTGGAAGTGGATTCGAAAGGGAAATGCTACAAAGTCAAGTACGTTGGCAAATTTCCAGAAAGAGGAGGGGAAGACTAATACTAATAAAAAATAAAATATTTATAAAAAGTATTAATCTCAAAAGCGGGGTTGTTATGGAGTAAATAGTACACCCCTAGTAACTCTATGAACTAGTCCATAACTATAAATAAAGAGCTTCCAGGTCAGAGGTAAGAGAAGAGAAGGCATTTGGAGTCAGTCTTCAGACTAAGTAATACAGGTGTCATGGCAAGTTGCCGAAGCATTACTTATATTAGAAGTAGTGTGAAGCACATTATAACACATTCCTATAAACAACAGTGTAAATAAAAAATCTGATAAAGAAAAAATAATTTTGTTATAATTCTCAAGAATAAAGAAAATGTATAAAGTCATTTTTATATGTTTACTTTTTATTAAAATTCTAATCATCACTTTTTAAAACAAACATTGTTGAAGAGTGAAAATTGTTAAAATAATAGCAGTGTCAAGGGAAAAAACTGTCGTTTTGACACACCATTTTGATGGAGGCAGAAAGATTGCCAGAGATTTTTATATCAAAATATGGGATCTAATTTTTCCTAAGTTTCTCCAATTAAAAAAAAATAAACAAAATCACCAGTGAAAAATTTGATTTTTTTTTCTTCTTGTATGCACCATTGATTTTAACATAAACATTGCATAGGATAGAATTATCACTATTTTTTTTTTTATCACATTTTATTTTTCCCTGATTTTATTAAACTGTAAAAGTTCAATTTGAAAGAAATCCTTTAAAGAAAATAACAATGCATCAAAATAGACTTTTTGGTTAAACAATCATTCTTCTATGTTATTTTCAATTGCTTAAAAAGAAAATATTTTAGGACTCTTTTACCACCACCCCCTCCCTAATGGTGGGAACAGACTAGAACTAATTTCAATAGTTATTGTTGCAACAAAATCTCTATAAATTATTTTTCAAATTTCTGAAGACTCTCACAATGTCTATAACGAAATAACTTTTTTTTAAATGAACTGATATTTAGCCAAATAGACGCATTTTATTTCATGTCTTAAGTATTTTCAGTATATGGAAGATCATACATCACAATTTCCTATCTTTTGTTATGCTAATTAACTTGTAACTCTTAATCATCCCTTTGTCCTCTGTTCTACCATCCATTCATGCAAATTTATTAAGTAGATAATTTGCCATTTCCCTCCAATTCTCGTGTTTTCAATATTACCTATGAGTGTTAATTTCTTTAAGCCCTTTTTCCTCATTATGTGTCCTAATAATTCCAACTCTTTCTGGTTTGTTTTTATAAATTAGGGAAATGGCGACCAAATCATCTTTTAAAAAAGAAAAATATAATGAATGAATATCTTCAATATTTCTGTTTTTTTTTCAAAAAAGAAAGATTGATTAACAAATATTATAAAACACTTGTTGATTTGTTTGTGTGTAGTTATTGTTTGCTGGCATATCAACCCCTATTGGTTATTTAATGGTGAAATCTAAATATTTTGTATGCAGTTTCATTTTTTGCAGGGTGATAATAATGGTTTTAGTGATACAACCCTTACTAATTAACCCATAGCTGTGAGGAAAAGAGGTGGTTTCATACCATTCCCAAGGCTATTTGTGTATAAGTGAATACAACAAACCCAACTGGAATTGGAACTCGGCTCTCCAATTAACAATTCTGAGCCATTATCCGCTACACTACCTTCACTAGGGTACAGCAGCCGGCATTCCCAGATGCAAATAGGTACTGACCAGGCTTGATGTTATTTAAATTCTGTGATCATGCAGGAACCAGTGTTTCAGCAACATGTGGCCTGCGTGTGCGAGAGAGAGAGAGAGAGAGAAAAAGCCACTGCACAATATTTTAATAAATATTTTGATTGGATGAAAGTTTATCAAGTTTTAATCCGACATAATACCAAAGTGATTTGCAATATTTCAGTCTTGTGCAAATTTTTCACAAATATGTAATTTGTTTATTTCCAAATCATCTGTTTGAAATTGATCATTTCAATTGCAAATATGAAATTTTATTTCAAGTTAGAGATGTACAAACATTTAGTTTGAAAATCACTTTCTTGGCTTATTGCATTTATTTTATTTTTTAAAGCCTTACAAGTTACTGCAAAAGATTTGTTGTTTTAGAAATATAGCTCATATTTTAATCCTAAGCAATAATTTCACTGTATATCTTTATTTGATTAATTTAAAATGACTTTATCAGTGAATCATTTCAAATCATTACTGAGAATTATCATTTCCTCAAAAAATTTTGTTGATATTGATGAGCCAGCTGCTCTAATCATCTTTGCTATAATTGTTCTAGTGTTGTTAGAACAAAATTTGGGGTGTAATGCAAATCAACACTGGAATTTAATTATTTGAATTAATCTCATTAAGTCTTCTTAATTAATTTACAGTTGATTATGTATCCAAATTGTTGCTCTTATCATTTCTGTTTGATTCATGGAGCAATTTTATTAAATGAGGAATAATTATTACATGTCTTGCTATTCAAGCCATCATGCTCATCTTGGTTGTTAAAGTCACAGTGTTTCAGCATTTGTAACCTCTGGCCTTCTTCAGGTGTTTGTGCCATCCTGGGTATGATGATAAACTACATCTGTGTCCTGTGTAAGACGATAAACTATGTCCAACAGCAAGGCCTCTGATCAGGTTTTGAGGATCGTGGAACCACCTCTCAATTGCTGGCGTTCCCAGGTCCACCCTGACCTGGGGTGGTTGCACCTGTCAGGGTCCCAACTATGAACAAATAGTTGACACCCAAACTTGTGTAAAAATAGGTTTTAATACCAGAAATACTTTGTAATAAAAAAAATATTACCAGCAATAATTTTTGAAGGAAAAATTCTTATCAGCAATATTTTAAAAGAAAAAGTATCAGCAATACAAACAGCTATAGATTCTTTGAAAAATATATTTACAGCTACAGATTTCTTCAAGGAAAAATAGTCCCAGAAATAGATTTTTGAAGAAAAACATATTACCAGCAATAAAAATTTTGTCGGCATTAAATAACCCATTGAGGTTGATATGACATAAAACAAATCAAACCAAACCAAATCAGGTATTTGTGTTTTTTATGCCTTTCTATTCAAACGATCATGCTCATCTTGGTTGTTAAACTCACAGTGTTTCGGTATTTGTAACCTCTAGCCTTCTTCAGGTGTTTGTGTTTTTATATGCTTTTCTATTCAATCCATAAAGCTCATCTTGGTTGTTAATCTCACAGTGTTTCGGCAGTTGAAGCCTTCGGCTTTCTCCTGGTGTTTATTTTTGTACTTGCTAACATATTCAGAATTTTAAACTGATCCCTTTGATCCATCCTTAAAAGAACTGTATTGATCTACAGAATTGGACATGTTTGGCAAGTATCCCAATATGGAAACATTTCAGACTTCAGCAGAAGTATGACAAGGAAGAAATCAATGCTCCAGTCTATTTAATCTGTTCCTAGACTATACCCAGTGCATTTACAAACACAGATGTGATGAAATGGGCACTGACCATTTAAGCGTTCCATACTGCAACCCAAATGCATCTATAAATAGAAGACAATGATCCTGCTTTCCTTTCTGAGGTCAATGTATTGATAACAAGGTGGGGGGATGATGATGACATAAGTGTTTATAGTTGGGATAATGAACATAAAATCTATCAAGGGTTCCAAGAAATAGGACTTAAGATAAACCTTTCCAAAACAGAAACTATGATCTGGAATTGGAATCAAAGCAGTTATGGCATGTACCTTGAACCATCATAAAAATTCAAGATGTGGAATTAGTAAATGCTAATCAGATACCTTAGCATATAGATCAGCTACAACAAATTAAGTATAGGAGAAAAAGAAATTGAATATCAAATCGGCTGAATCAGAGGTAGATTCACAAATTGCTATGAAACCAAAACATCAACTTGAAAACTCTAGTCATGTTCTTAAATAGCCTCATCAAATGAAGACTTTCATATGGATGTCATGCTTAGCATCAAAACTGTTCAGAAATATCTAAACTCTCAGCTGTATATTACTGCTTCTTAAGATCAATGGTGAAAAAAGACTTTGAGCAAGTGAAGCCTGGTATTCTTGGGAAAGATCATCTTTCTTTGTAGCAAATAACAGAAATCACGACAGTGGCAACAAGTAAAATGTATATCACATGTAACTCAAAGAGGAAATAATGAAGTTATCATTCCATAACACTTGAAATAAAAGGTTAGGAAGGAAACCCTGATCAATACTGGAAAGAGTGATAACAGCTACCAAACTTTTTTTTCCTGAAAAAGTGTTTTTAGTGAAAGATTTTATAAATTTCAACCAAAGCCAGTAATGGCCACTTGGCCAATGAATGCCAAATGTTTTCTTGTAGGGAAACAGCTAATATTACCATTGCCATTTGATGTTTTGAGTGTTAAGGGAGGAGGACAACTCGTAACAGTTAATATCCATGAGTCTTATAAATATTCAAGTTTGCTTTCATGGTTTTAAGATTTTTTTGATTTTTTTTATCAGTTCTGATGATTTTTCCCATTTTTTAAAATGTCCAAATTCTTCTTTCAGCTTTTAGAAGTCATTATCAAACAGTTTTTCCAGAATTTGGTCTATATGCATGCCTTGTCTTACTTTGCTGACAAAGTTTTCATTGATTAAAATTGATCTATCCCCCATGTGAGGTAATTTTTATTGGCCCTGTTATAATAAATACATTGAGCTCTTTTTGCTGATCAGTTTTCATATTTTATATTACTAGAATCCACTTGGATTATATACCAAAGAATTTATTACCTTTACTATATATATATATATATATATATATATATATATATATATATATATATATATACAGTATTTGCTGGCAAATAGGCTGCATGGTTTGCAAGTTTCTTGGCCATCTTCCACTGGCTGCAACTTGATCAAGCCTTGAAAGTGTCCATTTCAAGCCTCAAAAGATGGTATTTTGTCTAAACATCAACACTTTGTAGGTAGTGAATATTGTTTTTTTTTCTTATATGTAAAGAATCAGAACATATTCATTGATTATTAAATATTTAATTGATAGATATTTATCAGAATGTCCCTCTTGTGTGTGTCTGTGTGTGTACATTTATTGTGTGAAAGATATTCATCTATCAAATTCTTATTTATCTACCAGTTGTATATTGCATTTGACAGCCTATAAGATACATAGTTTATAACTCATCCAAACCCAATTGCTGTCCATTTTGACTTTTGGTAGATGGCCTTCCTCACTTCATTATAAACCATCACATTGAACACAGTGTAATATTGGCATGATTTTTATTTATTTAAATTTGCATTTTATATGCTGGCATATATATATATATATATATATATATATATATATATATATATATTTTATATATAAAATATTTGGCAGCTGATAAGATACATTGTTTATGGTGGTATTTTTTAAACTAATGTTCACTAAAATTCTCTCAAATCCAATAGCGGTCCATTTTCAATTTTGGTAGACATTTACTTATAAGTGTGCAGGAACATAACTTTTGTTGTTTTTTGTGGGTTAAGGTGTGTCATATGTACTGACAAATACAATATATTTATATGCATCTAAAATATATTTTCATTGAGTGTTGATGTTTAATTGTTAGATTATTTACCAAATTCTTTCTCTTCGATGTGTGTTTTTATGTAGGAGTGTTCAAACAGGCATGTTATGTATAAAATGTAAGTGTACAAATTAGGTATTGAGATATTGATATACTTTTTCTCATAATATGTTCATTTGTGTACAGTGAACATTTTGTAAGCATGATTTTGTAAATGTTTTATAGGATCCTTGATTATCACCAATAATTTGGTCTATTTTTTTTTCATCATCTTCCTGCAAGTGTTTCAAACAGAAATCGCTAATCTTCAACCCTCAACCAAAATAAATGCTCTATTAATAAATAATTGACAGTTTTGTGTCCTTAAGCACCTCAGGTATACACCTCCACAATCTTTCTGTTTTCTTTTTACATCCACCCGTTTTTATTTTTTCCATTTGATTTAAGACAAGTAGAAAATTTTGTGTTTTTTATTTCTCATTGGCCTTTAGTGCTGTCTGCAATAAACAAATCATCACTCTATTAACAACATCTGCAAGACAAATTCAAAGAAAAAGAAGGAAGGAAAGAAGGAATGATGGTGGTATCTTAATTTACAATTTTGTGTTGGTTTTATTGTTTCCCTCAGAGATTGAGCAAAAGAATAAAAGAAATATTCAAAATAGATGCTGAATCTGTCGTCTTTCCAACTCATGTGTTGATACGATATTAGCAAGTAGGTTTTTACAGGACAGAATTACCACACCCACTACTTTATTGATTTTTTTTTTACTTTCACCCATAGTGAAGGTAGGGGAAAGTTTATGGCTATATCATGTTGAAACACTGGTCCTCATCTGATCACCAAAGTTAAGCAACATCAAGCCTAGTCAGTATCTACATGGGTGACCGCTTGGAATACCAGGTGCTGTAAGCTTGGATGTGCAGGTGGTGCAGTGGATAATGTCTTGGGATGAGAAATCAAAGAGCCAAGTTTGAATTCCAGTCAAGTTCATTAGATTCAGTTAGGTGAATATACTTGGGTGATTATGAATTGAAAAGAGATATGCTCATTCAAGCAGTAGGGTAATGGCCCATTCCTCAATATAAATCTAGGGGAGGTTTCTGCTTAACAAAGGACCTACACAGGTTGAGAAGAGGATAAAGTTTAAAGTGTATTCCACTCATGCTTTTCAATTCACAATCATTGTTCATGAAGAACAGTAGGATAATGGCCAATTTCTGCTTGTGAATCTGGGGAAGGTCTATGTCCAATAAAGGATCTACACAGACTAAGAAGAAGTAGAAAGTAAAAGAGTATTTCATTCATTCTTTTGAATTTAGAATTGTTCTTCTCCTAAACCAGTTGCCAAGTAAAACTAGCAAGCCTTGTCTTTGCCACATTAGAATTTGAACTCATTTCACTGATTCCATTGTCCATGCTGCTAACCATTAAGGCACCTGCATCTCCCATTTCATGTCAGATAAACCAACAGATGATATTTACTATTGACAATTTTTGAAGTAAAACCACCATCATCATCATCATCATCACCATCATCATCATCAGTGATGAGAATGAATTGCAAAGAGAAAAATCCATTAGACTTGATGAGTCAGCAGCTTTTACCTCATTATATTTCATCTTTCACTGGTGAAGGGATATTTTTAAATGCTGCATACCTACATTTAGAATTGTTATCAAAGAAAAACCAGGGTTGTGTGGAGGTGGATGTGGATATATTAGTGAATGGAGGCATATACATAACACCTTCTCTCCACTCATCCCAACTGTGTGGATGCAGATCTCTCTAAGATCTTCATGAATATATTCTCTTCACTGTGAATATGCATAGTTTGACATATATGGGGGCATGTCCTTTTGATTATGAGCAAATATGTAAGAATGTATAAATATGCACATACTAAGATATGTGTGTGTGTGTGTGTATATATATATATGTGTGTGTGTGTGTGTGTAGTATATATCTGTATGTACATATATATGTGTATATGTATATATATGTGTGTGTAAATATATATGTATATGTCTATGTACATATATATGCATATATGTATATATATGTGTGTGTGTGTATGTACATATATGAGTATATACATATGTGCATATATGTGTATGTGTGTATATATATATTATTATATATCTTTATAAAGGTATGTGTATGTATATATATATATATATATATATATATATATATATATATATATATATATATATGTGTGTGTATATATATATCTTTATAAAGGTATATATATATGTGTGTGTGTGTGTATATATATATATCTTTATAAAGGTATATATATATATATGTGTGTGTGTGTGTGTATATATATATATCTTTATAAAGGTATATATATATATATATATAAATCTTTATAAAGGTATATATATATGTGTGTGTATATATATATATATATATTTATCTTTATAAAGGTATGTATATAATGTATATATGTGTGTACGTATGTATGTATATATATATATATTTATCTTTATAAAGGTATGTATATATGTGCGTACGTATGTATGTATATATATATATATTTATCTTTATAAAAATATGTATATATATATATATATACATATATCTATGTGTGTGTGTGCATATGTTTATATGTATATATGTGGATATATATATTGGGTGCAGTGGGTAAATTGTCACCATTTTATATTTTAATTTTGTCCATAAGAGAATGAAAATGACAAAAAGAGTACCATGACATAATTCACTCTGTCAAAAATTTGGAAATGGTATGCTGTACTGCTTGTCATTCACACCAGAAACCTCAAGCTCCAATTTGAACATTCTAGAGTGTCTAGTTGACAATCTGAAGAGAGTGTAGAGGATTCAGAAAGAGATGAATGAGTCTAATGGTGATTACAAAGGTGTTTGGAGTGATCACTAGTGATGGTGACATTTAGTATTACAAGATATTATTGTGTAATTTTGGTAAATATATCTGTTAAAATGTGATGTCAGTGTTATTCTCAGTTTTGCATAATTTAGATGGCAATTTATTTATCTCACCCTATATGTGAGTGTATATATATATGCACACACACACACACACACACACACATATATGAAGAAATATCGTTTAAGGTATGCTATTTATGGGATAAAGTGCTCAATATCAGAGATAGATCATATGTAAATATAACAAACAGTGGAGTCAACACTCAGAAGTGATAGAGTTTCATGCTAAATGCAATTATCAGGCACCTGTGAGTGTTGACTTCAATGTTCAGTTTTATATAGTTTTTTATATATGTATATATATATATATATATATATATATATATATATTAGAAAGGAATAAATAAAATGAAGGCATTTTTTAAAAAAAAGCCAAAACAGTATTTATTCTGGGAATTTAATAATATATATATATATATATATATATATATATATATATATATATATATACACGCATAAATGGTTGATGTAACTGTAGTTGTATTTTCAAATAGTTATGTTGCTGTCTCAGTCAGTTTTTGCTCAATTACTCTTGTATCTCTCTTTCACCTTCTGTGAAGTGTCTCTGTTTTTATCCTCAGTGTCTGTCTGTCTGTGTGTGCATCTCTCACTTTGGCTCTCAGTTTCTTGGTGTCTGTCAGTTTAACACTGGTATTCTGTACTTCAGTGTCTCCCAGTACATGCATTTCTTTCCTAATATATTTTCAGCATCTTAAAATCTCAACTGGAAATATCCATCTTGATGGAAATAAATCAGTAAGTCCATAGTTTGGTAATAGAAAAATTTTTATTTTGATGCAATAAATATTTTTTTATACATAATCTCTTTCCTTATTATTAATACTCACCATCCCATTTTGGCAACAGTGGCCATTAATGTGTTCTTGATAGAAACCATTAATTAATAAAGATTTTTTTGTAACTTGGTCATTGACAGCAGATTTCTTTTTATAAATCTCTAATTACCTGTATTCTTTACATTATTCGGACTGATATTCTCATCTTCATTGCCATATTCACAACATTTCAGCCATTGTATGTTCCAGCCTTGTTCAGGTGATTGGAATTTTGAACTGAACCCTTTAATTCATCTACCGGTGTAGGGTAGTGTGAGAAAAAAACTGTTAGAGTAGAAATGACAGTTGCATCTAGCTAGTTTCAGAGTAAAATGGTGAAATCAAGTTTCTAATCTTGTAGCACACTTAAGTTAATGTTGTCAGAGCATCAAGGAAAAAAGTTCATCCAGGCAGTTGCCATATGAATATTTGTAGAAAAGACTGGTAAGCTGTTATACCATACCTATGGACTATAATGGGTATGTCCCAATCTTTATAAACACAGTGGAATATACTATATATATATATATATATATATATATGATTCACCACTAGCAGTGGATTACTTACTACACACTACTGGCAAATCTTGTATGTTGTTAATGTTATAAAGATTAGCGTTCCATTTCCAACCTTAATTTTGGTTATTCTTATTCAGTAACCTTTTCTAGGTTATAACAGAAGCCATATCATGTTGGTGAGAAAAAGTGACTGGAGACTAGATGCCTGGTCAAGATCGATTGTTCTGCAGACCCTTCTCTGGATTTTGTCAAGAATCTTGAGATGCACAGTAGGAGCACCAGACCAAATATGGTAACTTTATTCAATATTCAATACATGGTGGAGTGGTTTGGTAGTTATATTGTATTCCAAGTTTGCTAGTATTAAACCCAGGTCTATGTTTCGCAATGCTTGTCAAGGTTTCTGGAATTTTTCCCTTTCTAATTTAATGAAATCAAAGTTTTTCTCAAGATTTTTTGTTACTTCAGTATATTTTTAAAATGAATGTTATCAATTAATAAAGTTTTTTTTATTCTTCACTTCCTATTCTGAATGTCTTATTAAAGAGTGATTGGTGTGTGTGTGTGTGTGTGCGTGTGTTGTAAATCATTAATGAGAGACGTCATAATGGAATAGATACATTATTTCTTCCAAGTTTGCAAATTTATCTTCCATGCTTTTTCTATACCAATATTATATATTTATATGGATTCTTCTTCTTTTATGTGCTATGTCTTTTCTGAATGTGGGAGATCATGGCTCTCCACGGCTTCCTATTCTTCATAGCTCCAAGCAATATTTGTCTGTTTATTATCCTTCTTACTCCCTGTACTGCCATCCATTTACACAAGTTTAAGTATGTTACTTGAAGTTTCTCTCTGCACCTCTTACCTTCAGTATATATTGTGAGTGTCAAGTTCTCCAAACCCTTTTTTCTCATTATGCATTCCAAAAAATTTTCATCTATCTCTTTCTGATTTTAGGTATGTGTCATTTTTTTTTCTTTAAAACGTCCTTGTTTGCTCTGTGGGTGAGAAATTATTTTCCACTCTCCAACCTGTCACAGGCAGGATGTGGCAAGCCCCTCACTGCTCTATTGCTACTTCCATGGAAAGTGCTCAGATGACCTACATTTTTTGGTTCTGCCAGGTTTAACCTTCATAGCTAAGACCCACCATACCACTTACATTGTAGCAAACCACCCACATTCCCTCTGTATTCCATTGGTGAGAAGTAAGTTCTACTTGAGCAGCTTCTCCCCCTTTGAGCCACTGGTCTGTGGAACCAACTCCCAAAAGGATGTTTCCTCAACACTACAATCTTAACCAGTTCAAGTTTAGGGTTAACCATTATCTTTCCCTCCTATCTGTATAAACTACCTCTTAATGTAACCCCCTACCTCAAGTGGCCTATAGGCTTTGTACAGAGTGAACCTTAGTGTAAAAAAAAAAATAATAATAATAAGTCTGTCCATCATATTCTCTGCATCCTACTGTAGAACCATGTCTCTTTTTTCTTCTTCATTTGTAAGGAAATGTCCAGCATTCATTGCTATTAAGAATGATTGATATTACGTAGCAGTTAAGTACTATTTTCTTTATCTCTGACAACATTTTCCTGCTTTTTAATACTTTGCTTAGCTTTTGGAAGGCATGGATTATGTTACTTAATTCATGCAGATGTTGAGGCTCTGGAATGTCTTTTCTGATACTCTATAAATTTTATACTTGATTTACATGTTTTCCATTCATGCTAAAATTTCTGGCCCCTATTAACTGTCTAAATCAAGGAGTGTGTGTAGATTTGTACATTATATATATATATATATATATATATATATATATATATATAGGGTGGCAATAAAAGCACTATACAGTTACTTATAATAAAAAAAAGCAAAGCATTTAAGCAGGTGGCTTACATTTCGAACAATATCTGTAATTAATTTACTATTGTTTACCATAGCATTTTATTTTTATTAACCAGAATTAGCCATAACCATTTTAATAATAAATTTCTGGACTGTTGATTAATTGCTTTGTCTTAATTGTTATTGTAATGTTAGTTTTTCAGAATTTTAATAAATATACATCAGGCTAACTGAAAGACAAGGTAAATTATGGAGGTCGCTAAGTGATGTAATTTAATGTCTCATAAATAAAAGTTAGTAAATGTTATTGTTGAATTTTCTTTTCTTTTTTTTGATAATGTACCTATTATTTATATTATTTTAGTTTGAGATTAATTTCTGTACATATTATAAATCAGAGGGGTCTTTAAATTTAACTGATTTCTTTTAATTTTTTAAATTTTTATAGTCACGTATGTTGGCTTAAGAAAGGAATAATTCTCTTAGGAATGGTGATATTTGAAAAAATGCAAAGTGTAGATTTATATTTTGTTAAGATTTCATATCAGCACTTTCAAGAATTTTCTGTCTGAGAAAGTTACTTTCTCTCTTAATTTAGATCAAATTTGTGGTTGAATTTATATCTTTGTATGACTAATGTATTTGATAAATTGTTGTATATAAGATCATTTTTATGTTCATAGATACACTTTTGAAATTTCTGCAAGTTTCCCCATTTATTGTAGGGAACAGTTGTGACAGTTTATTTTACCTGCTTCAGAATTATTATTGTTATGGATATTATGGGTTCGGATCATATCACATAATAGTTTGGGATGGGATTGTAATTATTTTGGTAATTAGCCTATATATTCATGAGTATTATCAAATTTACAAATTCAGAAAAAGTAACAACATTTTTACTTCTGTTTATATAAATACTTGTTGCAAAATAAATTTGCCTTGATAAAGTCCATCAGGAGATAAAACATTGGCTAAGATAAGTTTTCCTTTTGTCTTTATTAATTATATATATATATATATATATATATATATATATATATATAAGAATCCACTTGTTTTATGGGAAAAGAGTCCTCAAAAATATCAGAGCATATGCAGCTATAAACAGTGTGGACATAGGAACCAACACTGCATTGTGACTGTCAATTTCACATCTCAAATAATCTTCAGAACACACACACACATGTGTGTATATATATATATATATATATATATATATATATATAATCCATCATGAGTAGCACAAGTTTCATGCACAGCGCAATCTTCAGGTGCTGGGTAGAGATTAACACCAGGACTCGATGTGTGATATATTTATATAATTTTAGTTCAGCTAAAGCCAAGTGGTAAGTAGAAGAAAATAGAAGTAAAGAAGTCTTACCTTCCTTGAAAGTCAGAATTCAAATTCCTATCTTTTCCTGGGCTCAAAGACTAACCACCAATATCTTCACCCAGCTCTCTGCCCAACTGTTTCTCTCTTTCTGATATATATATATATATATATATATGTATATATATATATAAGTGAATTCCAAAATGATAATGTTGTAAATGATAAACTTTGATAATTTAATCTACTTGTAAAAGTTTTCTGAAGAGCACAATCTTGTTAAGATGTACATTAAATGATACTGAAGAGCCGGCCTCTGCTGAGAAAGTTTTAAGCCTTCTCAGTCACCATTAGAGCCACTTACTTTCAATTTAACAATGACACTTAGTAAGAAAAATGACTTTTCTCACCTCTGTTATTCCCGACTATTACTTGTGGCTTTACAGAACATTTAATAGTCTATTTCTAAGTATGCTTACCTATTTGAAACTTAATGTATTTGGAAATGAAGTTAAACAATTGGTTTTGCCTGATGACAGCTTCTGTAAAGAATTATTTGCTGCTCAAATAAATGAGTCGATTTTATGCTTGGTCAGCAGAAACAGAAAACTTGGAAAATTATTAAATGATTTTTCAGGAAATTTTATTTTAATTAAATTATTTACTGAAATGGTAGTGTGATTTTGCAAGACAAATATATGTGCATTTTTTTCTTTTTTACAAACAACTTAAAATTTTGATCAATATTTTGATGGGTATTGTGGTGTAATGGATATTGGGTTAGACTGAGAAATGGATATAAACTCAGAATGAAAAACTGGAGGACTGAGTTTGAATTTCAGGAGTTCATTGCATTCGTTTATGTGGAAAGTGGGAAAGGTATGAATCTATCTCTTCTCAACCCCAGCTATGGGTTGAATAGCAAGACTGGATCATATAGCCTTGGTTGGTAACCAGTCTACTGTAGAAAGAAATGGCAGTCATGTATTGCCCAGTTGTGTATCAATGACTTACTGAATTAGGTTGATAATTTTTGCACAAGAATCTATACTGAAATTTCTGAAATGTTTCCTAAATTTTTTTTATTCTTGGGCCTAATAAATAGAAGAGAAAGACTTTTCAAAGTAACTCAACTAGCAGAATTCTAGAATTCTTGAACACAATAAAAGGTAGAATTCTTGAACACAATAAAATACTGTATTTAGTAACTCTTTCGGTTTAATTTTTTTCTTTTCTATTTATTTTTTTGTACTGCTTAAACTAAATGTACATCACTAACAGAGTTACATAAGATTTAGTCAAATTTGAGAATAGTTGCTTATAAAAGATTTTGATTTTAATTTATTTAACAGGGTTGCCAAATTAGGTTAACATTGAAAATCCAGCTTTGTTATGTTTGAAATTTACTATATGCTACTTTTAAAATAAACTAGGCTAACTTGTGCTACTAATGAGAAGAAAGTCAATTTAAAATTTAGTCATGCTAAACTTTAAAAATGTTGTCCAATTTGTTAACTGTCTTGTAATCTGTATCTGTGATACTTTATATATTTTTATTATTTAGAACACAAGGTTATATATATGTTTTAATTGTACTAAAATGTTAAACATTACTGATTTTTTTTTCAATATTTTTCTTGTAAAAAAAAAAAAAAAATCAAAACTCCATAGATTCAACTTAGCTAATTTTCTTAGAGAATATCTAGTGTTTACATCCACCACTTGTAGAAGAACTGATGATTTATTTTCATGGAATGACGTGAAAGTTTACCAACCACCTGTGAAAATACTTCCAAATCATAATTCTTTTCATTCAACAGAAAATACATTTTCAGGTCAGGGGATTACCATTCTGTAGAAATTGTTCTAAAACAATGCCAGTGACATCAGTCATTCATACCCCACCGTTTTGGTCTGAAATGATATAACAAAAAAAAAAGGAACTGAAAAGAACTAACTGTGACTAATATGCAATTTCTATTTTAGCATCACTTTATAACTAGGTGCTATCGTTGTTTATAATTGTTGCTCTATGACCAGGTGCTATCACTTGTATAATCATCATAATGTGGCCAGATGTTGTCATTTGTATAAACATCACAGTATGGCCAGGTGCCATCTTTGTTTATAAATGTTGTTATATGATCAGGTGCTATCAGTTGTATAATCATCACTATATGGCCAGATTCTATCATTTATATAATTGTCACTGTACAACCAGAGGCTATCATTCATATAAGCATCACTGTACAACCAGGTGCTATCATTCATATAATTGTCACTGTATGACCAGAGGTTATCATTCATATACTCATCCCTCTATGACCAGATGCTATCATTCATATAAGCATCACTGTACAACCAGGTGCTATTATTTTTTTTAACTGGCATTTAATCAGTAGCTGCCAACATTCTTACAATTGTCACTTTATGTCCAGGTGATATTATGCATTATTGTTTTTACTTCATATCGGCTGGGGTCATGTGTCAATTTTATTTATCTTAGATGAATTGAAATATACAGTTTAACTACAGCACTACTTATTATATACATTTTCACTTCTTATTCATTTTTTCTTCTTATTTGTGCTTTTTATCACAATGGTCTTCACTGAATACTTTCGTATCCTTAAAGTCACAAGAATAAAATAGAAATAAAATAGATTTTGATAAGTAGGGAGGGTCTAGACTATAGCACAATATTTCTTTTATTCTAAGTTTTATTTTTAATTTACAAAAACTCCTGTATACATTTCACATTCCTCATAGTAATGTTTTGTTTTATTGCCTTTTGTGTTTCCCTTTCTGATGGTCAACCATTTTGTTTTCTCTGGCAACTTTATTCATGATTTTACATTTGCACCTTTTAAACAAATCTTATTTCAATTAGAGTGACATTGTTTAGAATAATGGGGGAAAGTTCCACATAATCATTATGCTCTGATATTGAAATCTACAGTTTCTATCCTTCACCATAGAACTGGTAAGTTTATGAAGAAATTTTTTTCATCAGAAACACTCTTCTAATCAGTAATTGTCTTTTGTTTGTTTACTAATTCCAAATGTCTGTTCGTGTGACAAATTGTCAGTTATAGAGTGTTCACAAAATTCTTAAATACTGTTAAGATAAGAAGAAAGGTAATTGAGTGCATTTGGAATTTGGTGCTGAAGTGGATTTAAGTTCATTTATTTTTCTCTTATTTGACAGTAAATTAAGCTTCTAGTCTGCAAAGATTTGTTTTTCATGTCATCTTTTTTATGTGCGTGCATGTGGTATAGACGGTTATCTGTTTTAACATGCACACACAATCCATTATATCTTAGACGGATCATATAAATTAAAAAAAAATAAAATTTAATAAAGAAATAATCACTGTATATGATCATATGAAAGAAAATAAAAGTTAATGTATATTTAAAATAATAATTTTTCATATCCCAAAACTCAAGTTAACTACCCACTGGCATTACCAGAACTCCACCACTCTCATTTTAATTTCAGTCATTTTCTGGCTGAATTATGTCCAGGGTAGGGATATTTTTTTTAAATCAAAAATTCCTTTATGTCTTCAAATACATTTGTTGTTGTTATTATTATTATTCCCTCCATGATTGCTAGAATTATTTCCTTTTTATTGCCAGACTATGCAAGAATTATCTCCTACACTATTTTCAGAATCTACAAGGTGTTTTGTGAAATGTTCTTGGCTTGACCAAATATGAGATTATATTTTCAGATCTACTTGGTTTGGATGAGAAATTTTCAGCAGCTGGAGGTGTATAAGTAATCCTGACAGTGGAGAAAAGTTTTTTCAAATTTAATAACAAAGCATATACTTGCATGTCATGAGACTTTTGAAGACCTAATTTTAAAGCTAATTTTAAGGTGGTTGCATCATACATGAGATTTAAAATCAACATATGTACTGCTGGCCCTGGCTATACCAATGACCAAACTATATATCCATTTACTGTAGTCAAATTAGCTTTAAAATTATGTCCTCAAAGGTCACGTGATGTGCAAGTTTTGTTCTTTGGCATTAAAAAACAACAGCAAAGAAATGAGTCACATTTAAGATTTATATCTCAATTTCGAATATAGGAAGTTAAAACTAAGAATACTATTTGAAGGCTTGCATATTGCAGGAACATTCCAACCTTATTCCGAAAGCAGAGGACTTAAACTGCATATTTAATTCCAAAATCTATGTAGAGTTAAGCCAAAGAATATAACCTTATTAATCTATATCCTTTTATTCTACTTGTTTTATCTGGATGTCTGTCATATTGTAATTCTGTTTGTTCCTTAGTTTGTTAGTGCATACATTATGTCCTGCCAATACCTCATAAATAATGGACAGTTCCATGTTGAATGCATGAGGAAAGATGGAAAAAACATATTGGAGACACTGTTTGGTTTCAGTGATAAAAAGAATGAAATGGCAGATAGAGGAGGCAATAACACTTATGTTTAATGCCTGTTTCTTTTTAATTTCAAATCTTTTATTTGTATCCTCTTACTTCTTTTATTAATGAGATGCATTCAGACTTTGGATTATTATTGCAATATTTGGTTAAAGTTGTTAAGCTCAAATATTTAATGATGGAAGAGGGGAATTTCTACAGTTATTTTGTAATTGTGGAACTCTCAAGCTATTATGAGCTTATTTATTTAACAAATATTATGAGTGTCCTGGGTATGATGATAAACTACATCCTTGTCCAGGGTAAGACGATAAACTACATCCTACAGCAATGCCTCTGACCAGGAGGTTCTGAGAAACGTGGCACCACCTCTTAATTGCTGATGTTCCCAGGTCCACCCTGACCCAGGGTGGTAGCACCTCTTAGGGTCCTAGCTATGGACAAATAGTTTCCCCCAAAACTGGGGTAAAAAGCATTATAAAAGTGTAAAAATAGGTTTTAATACCAGACATACTTTGTAAAAAAATTATTACCAGAAATAAATTTTTGAAGAAGAAAAAAATATTACCAGCAATACGTTTTTGAAAAAAACTATTACCAGCAACACATTATTAGAAAAATAATATTACCAGTTATACATTTTTGAGGAAAAAAATACTAACAGAAATAGATTTTTGACAAAACAAAAATATTACCAAAAAAAAAAAAAAATTGTCAGCATTAAATGACCCACTGAGGTTGATATGCCATAAAACAAACCAAACCAAATCAAATATTATGATACATCAGAAAATTAAAATAGGAAAACCATGAGATTTTCACAGGTAACACTAGTTAAGTTTATATAAGCTAGGATTAGAGTGTAGTACCTACCATATCCCCATCTCTGAACTGGAATTGGTTACGATTTCTAACCGACAAACCTACATTATAATATGAAGTAGGAAGTAATTATAAAAAGCAAGAGAAGAGAATAAGGGAGTGCAAGAAGATGTGAAGTTATAAAGTAAGAAAGCCCAAGAAATGTTACAAGAAAACCAGGTTGTTTGAACATCCCTTTTTTTTCCTTTTTAGTGTATGAAACTAATGCATGTTTATATAACATTTAGATAAAAACATAGGCAATGAACATTGAAAAAGATAAGGGCAATAATGAGAAGATATGGCTGAGAGAAGAGCAATGAAAATAATCACAGAATTTACACAGATCCAGCAATAGTGGTTGTTTGATTATAAAGAAATGTTACAGCTCAAAGGATTGTTTTTTTCCTTCTTTTTAACATTCTTTTTAATATGTGATTTTGCTATAGAAACTAGTTGGAAGTTTATGCTTTCTTAATGATGAGAGAATTGTGCAAATGTATCTTTGGTACATAGACTCTACACATTAGTTCTGATCCTGTTAGGAAAATAATTCAAATTATAGAAAGCAAATTTAAGATCAATCAGGAACATTCCAACATGTTTGAAATACGCCATGACTTGATCCACTCATGTAAGATGATTCTAATGGGCTTAAATCAGACAGAGGGACATTCCTTGAATTTGATCTTTTTCTTTCAACTAAACCCTTTTATGCTTGCCTCACGCCAGTTAAAGGAGAACACTCTATAACTGACAATTTGTCACATGAACAGACATTTGGACTTAAACAATCACACTTACACACTAAATTCTATCACACAAGAACTCTATTAACTGGACGACTCATCTTCTTTTCTTATTCTGCATGACTGTTACACTGGGAAAAGGAAACAGATTTATCCCAGTTATTTTCAGGCTCAGTACTGCAGTAGTTAAGAGAGGTATATATCTTGTCTATTTCTCCCTCTGTTTAATCCTAGTACATACACCCTTGTGAAAATTAATAGAAACAACAGTTTTAGTTTCCTTTCTTTCACCATACAGTCAGTTTTAGACCCACTGGAGTGAAAGGGAGTTAATAGATTTCTATTTTTTCCTCAAATTAGGTCATTTGTAGTGGCATGCAATAATATGAATCTGTTTTCGTGTGTATGATGAAATTTGTTTGGCCTTGAAAAATATTGCATCATCCCTGATTGCATCAGATTTTTATCATGCCCAGACACTACTATCTCAACTGTCGATTAGTTGTCCTATGGCCATTGTCTGCAATGCACGTTACTCCAAGGAAGCATACAAAAATTGTAACACAGCATGAATGCACTAGCAAGACTTACTAGTGAGCATATCAAAGTACTATAGACTGGCCTGAAAATTCTCCTGATTTGAATCCAATCAAGAATCTGTGGTCAGTCTGCAAGGGATGACTTTGTGAAATGAATATATGAAGTACTAACATGTGTACTGGGTCATATTTCATTGGAAAAATACAAAAAAAAACTAAATAATAATGGAATTATTTGTTTTGTTTCAGTTAATTTGTGCAAGGATGCACTACTTACCTGGTTTTAGCTTGGTAACTTCAAAATAATATTAACCTCTAGCCCCAGGAGTTGACCCCTCCCAGACAGTACTTTTCCCCAAAAGGGAAGTGTCTAGGAGGCTTGAGCAATTTTTCCACAGTATTGCCATTAAACCCACTTTAAACTTGGGCCTTGCGCCTTGTGCCATATTTGGTAGCGACATGGACATGCTGAAAAATCCACACACTACTTACCAGTCAAAGAATATTGTTAGTAAAATATTCATTGTCATGATAAAGAAAAATAATAATTCCACAAGTGCATTATTTTGTATTTACTAAAGCAAACATTAAATAATATACAAAATACCATATAACAAGTTAAATGACAGAAATGCATGAATATCACACCTTTTTTCCTCTTACAAACTGAAGCCAAAATAATTACTGAAATTACACCGTCTTATACAATAAATCAAGTCTTATATTTTTGCTGTTCTCATAGTATTATGATACATAAAATAAGTACTATTTATACCAGTTAATATTGACTGGGATGATGAAAAATATTTAATGACTGAACTGGTCATAAAAAAAGAAGCCAAAAAAAACTCATTTAGTTGAGAACTTGGGGAGACTTTAAATAAATGTTTACTACTGATGCCATGTGTGCAGTCGCTTTCATCTTACATACTTCCTGATTTAGAAGCTGAGATTATTGAAGCGAAGTCAACTGAAAGTTTGCATGTTTCCTGCCTCCAAGTAGAATACATACGTTTGCTTAAAAGCAAGAGTTTGTTTTTTTTCTTTATTTTTTGATCTTTGGCCAAACATGTCACTTACTGACATTGACTAAAAACAAGTCGTCAGAACCAGAAAATGATCAGAAATGCACCAGTTGTCTGCACATTGGTATTTTATTAAAAGGGAGAAGAGATGTTAGGTCTTATTCATTTGTAAACCTTTGTGAACAACCCAAATCCCAGCCAAACATCAGCTACTGCTGCTGCTGATGTAAAACAGGAACATTTTATGCCCTCCCCCATGTTGGCTTCTATTTTTCTTTTTTGTATATTTATTGGTAATAAAGAAGTTGAAAGGCAATTGGCAAATACTCAATTACAAACATATATGTGTGTATGTAACTGACTATTTAAAATATTGCACTCTTATATACATAGAAAAGAAAAAAAAATATATATATATATATATATATGCGAGGCACGGTGGAGTAATGGATAGCGGCTCGGATTGAAGAAGTGGAGAGCCAAGTTCAAATTTGAGTCAAATCAATTACATTCACTTACATGCTAATACCCTTGGGAAAGGCATGAATCCTTTTTTTCACCCACCAGCTATGGGCAAATAGTAGGACAGGCTGGGTTCTATAGCCTTGGATGGCAACTGATCTACTGCAGAAAGAAATGGCAACTTACTGCAGGAAAAATTCTGCCTTGTCAGTCATGTGTCAGATACATGATGGCTCAAGCATGTATCACGCATGGCACATAACTCACTGATATATATACAGGTAAGATGAGAACAAATGGAGTACAATTCCAATGTTCATAACATTTAATTTAAAAATGGACAATACAAAGTAGAGCAATATTCTTTATTTTAGGATATTACATTGAAAAACAAGTCAAAAAAATAATATAAAGCAAACAAACAATATATGCAAGGCAAATTAACAGTAATAAGGCAAACTAAGAATTGTGGTTGACACACAAAAGCAAGTTCAGACAAGTGAATGTAGGGTTTTGACTTCAGATCAAGATAGACTGGGACTGAGTCAGATGAAACTGAAAACTGGCCTATTTTATTGGCTATAAAAAAATTCCAGCATGCATTTGTGTGCTTCTGTCTATAAATTAGGAAAGGGAAAATGTTTTGCAGTCATATTCCCAATTACAGGATTGGAACCAACATCAGTATTGATTTTACCAGCTTTAATAAATATGAAATAAATTCTTTGACTGACCAAATTTCATAAGTAGGTATATATATATATATATATATATATATATATATATATATATATAAATATGGAGATAGAGAGAGAGAGAGTTTGCCTCTTTATTATACAGATCCAAACCATTTTATGTACAGTAAACAAAATTGGTTTGCATACTTATTGGACACAGGGAAATGCTTTAACATTTAAATATATATTTTACATGAGAAAAGCAGGGATTCTATCACATTTCTGTTACACAGAAATATTTTTTTATAATAAGTTACCATTTGTAACCATTTGGTTTAAGACTATAATTTCACTTTTTTTTAATTAATGTCTGAACAGGAAAAATATATCTTGGAAAAAGGTAATTTTCCTCCAAAATATATTTTCTACATTTTCTTCACTGGAAACTTACCAAATGGAATCTGTTTTTCTTTTAGCTCTTCTCATTTACTACTCATGTTTACATAGGCACTATAAACACTATCTGCACCCCCATAAGTAATGAAAATGAACTTTGACGCACATTACAATAACAAATTTTTAATTGACAGCAAAGGTTGTAAAATGGTCATTTTTTTAGTTATATAAGAGGGGTGCTGAAAAGTTCTTGCCTTGACCCTCTTCCACATATCTGACTAAACATTAGGATATTATTGGAAAGGTTTCCTGATTGTACCTAAGACTTTCTCAGTACCCCATGCATTCCTTTTGTTTTACTTTGATATAAAAAAATAATAGCCTTCTTTTCAAATCGAAGGAATTATTTTCATTCTAATCAAAGTGAAAATAATGACATAACTAAAATGTTGATATTCCACATGACTTCAAATAAAAGGTGAGGAAAGAAATCTCCATCAGTACTGAAAAGAGTGAAAACAGCTACTGGACTTGAAAAACCTGTTTTCCTAAAAATTGTTTTAAGAGAAAGATTTTATACATTTCAACTGAAAGCAGTACTGGCTGCTTGGTCAGTGAATACCAAATGTTTCCTTGTAGGAAAACAGCTAATATTACAATTACCATAACATCTTTTTTTTTCTGTTACAGCAACAGGTTGTGAAGTATTTATGAGAAAGAGGTTTGTCTAAGTTCTCACTTACTTTTTTCACTATCAATCATTGTGACATGCCAGGTTCTGTAAGTTTGGATGTACAGGTGATATAATGGATAATGGCTTGGAATTGTTAATCAGAGAGCAGAGTTCTAATTCCTGTTGGGTTCCTTATATTCACTTCACCATGTACTGTAAGCTTGGATGTGCAGGTGATGAAATGGATAATGGCTTGGGATTGTTAATTGGAGAGCAGAGATCCAGTTCCAGTTGGGTTTTTTATATTCACTTATGCACAAATAGCCTTGGGAAAAGTAGAAATCACTTCTTCTCCCTCCAGTTATGGGTTAATTAGTAAGAATTGTATCACTAAAGCATTATTAACTAAAAAATAAATCCTTAGAATCTAAAAATATTTTCTGGCTTTAAATAATCGGCAAAGGGTTGATAGCCATAGAAAACAAATTAATCAGTTCCCATATTTTATTTTCTGTGTTGATAACCTTTAAGGTATGCTATATGGCTAGTTGTATATGATACATGTTAATATATCTCTGTTTTTTGCTTCTTACAAATTAAAGGCAGTATAGCCATTCAAATATTGCAAGATACAAATTATAGCCAATTATAGCTGCTTAAATAATTTTTTGAATATCTGTACATACTGAATTTGACAGCCATGGGTGTTTGAGCCAAAATCAAACTCGGGGTTTCAAATTTTTTCAAACTTGAATCTTACACCCATCAGTTGAACTTACTATGCCATTTAGCAATGTCAGAAACATTTTGGCCATTGAAGTCATCATAGTCAGAGTAATTCTACATTTTTGTGACTATTAGTTTATGCATTGCTTTGTTATTACCAATATCTAAAACTACTTCTGATCTACTACGGCTTTCATCATTTTGGTTTTGTGGTGTTTGTGAGAGCGAGTGAGCAACAGAGAAATAAAAGAATCAAGAAAAGGATAAAGATATGATTAAGCATGAAATAATTTCTTAACATCTTGAAAACTTTGGGTATCTCACAATTTAATTTTGTAATTTTATTAACGTACAAGAGATATTGAACAATAAGGAAGTTTTAAGGAAAAGGGGGGCAAAAAGGAGACTTGTAATTAGGAGTTGAAATTTCTGGAACACAAAATGAGGAAAGTAGGCTTGGAGAATTTAACACTCACAGGACATATTGAAAGGAAGAGAGATAGAAAGAAACAGAGTAATGTATTTAACAGTCTTCTGTAAATGGATGGTAGGACAGGGAGGCAGAGTAAGAAGACAATTGCTGGATAGACAGTTGTGGAGGGCCATGATCACCCATTTCCTGAAGGCACATGACAAATAAAACAAGAAGTATAAAAGTACAAAAGAAGAAAGAAAAAATTCTGGCCAAGTGAGCAAGTTGTTTTTTTTAAAACTTTTCTTAATTCAGACCCTGAGAACTTTCAAGCACCACCCCATTGTAGTTGAAGATAAGATATTAGCTTGTCCAGAATTTCTTGATTTTGTTTCTACAGAAATTTTTTTTTTTCCGTTGAAATATAAAAGCCGTTGGCCCACATTTTGCTACAAGTTGATATTTTGGACAGGCCTGCTGACTGCTAAAATACACTTGAGCAACAGCCAAATTGGCTGAGCGTCCACTAGCTGCAGTGGGGCCCTCTCCCCTACAACCAAACCACTCCCTTCCAAAATCAATTTTGATAGAAGGAAATAGACCTACTGGTTTTCTGAAGAAGACCAGTAATCAATTTTGATTTCCATACCCATCCCACAATATTAAACATTTTTAAAAATGGTTTCTATGCATATGTGTGCATATATATATATATATATATATATATATATATATATATAAGACAGATAAATAAATATGCATATATATATGAGAGAGGGAGATAAACAGATATGCATATATATATATATATAGAGAGAGAGAGAGAAACAGATGTGTGTGTGTCTATGTGCATCTGAATAGATCAATATGTGTGTTTGTGAGTATAGGCAACAATTTATGATTTAAGCAGTGTTTATTAAAATTAAAAATACAAAATTTGTTTCAGAAATTATTTAGTGATTTTTTTCTGTTGTTTTTATATATAAAACACCAGCTATGGATTAAAGTGTAAGACTTGTATCTGGATAAATCAGTTACTTTCAAAAAATTGTTATTGCAATATTCACTCATAAAAAAAGAATTATTCTTGCAATCCAAAATATGTTTTGGTTTTTATGTAACCCACAAAGGGTTGTTGATAAGCTATAAAAAACAAATCACTCAATTCATACATAATACGTGTAAACAATTTCAAATTCAAGCATTTTTAACTAAACCTTGTTATTTTCAGGAATTAACTTTTGCAAATTTGAAATTCAATAACTCTATTTTTTTTCACCTTACCATTTGATATTTAGAATATTGTAAATTTAAATTGTTTTGAAGCATTGATATCATCTTCTGGGGATTGCTTATCTAACATACCAGGAACTAGCATATTAAATATATTCAATAATTGACAAACGTATAGGCTTGATCTATATAATATTCAAACTGGTTTTACATTTGTTATAAGCAACCAACAAATTGCTGATCAAGAAGAATGATTCAAAACCATAAAATTTCCATCCAACAGACTTGGCACACGTTCTCAAATTTTTTTAAAACATTTCCTAGAAAATACTGATTTTGGAAAGTAGAGTGGGCTGAGAAAATTTCAGCATCACCTTAGATGTATCGTAAGAATTTTTCTAATGAAAACTATTTTAAATAATTTTAGTACAGAGATATCTTAAAAATTCACAAGGGATTGTCAGTGATCAGTAATAAATGCAAGTATCAATGAAAGAATAAGGCATGATGTTAAATGCATTGTTTTTACCATAGGAAAGCATTGCAATTAATTTTACTATAGAAAAGGTTATTCTAATTAAAAGTTATTTATAATGTGAGAAACAAATAGTCGACACAATATATTTTAAGTTGGGGAATATGTTAGCAATGAGAAAGCTTTAGAGAAATGGGAAACAAAAAAGACACTTATAGTTAGAATTGAAAAAAAGACAGTTGAAATTTCTAGGGAATATAATGAGGAAAGAAGGCTTGGAAAATTTGATATTCACAGAACAGACTGAATTCAAGAAGAACAGAGGAAAATCCACCTAGCAAGTTGAATGGCAAAACAGTTTAGGAGAGATAACAAAAAGACAAAATTTATTAAGGGCTACAAAGACAGGAAATTGTGAAGAGTCATGATCACCAATGTTTTGATGGTGAGGATAATATGAATATTTTAAAATAAATAAATAAAATAAAATAAAATCCCTTTAATATTATTAAACTTTGTCAAACCTTTATCAGCAACTCCATAATTATTTTTTAAAAATTGAAGAAATCATATCCATTTTCATTGGACATTATTTTTTCTTCTCACAAGAGGATTTTGTTTAGGTCATTGTCCAATGATCATGAGCAGGGAAAACAAGTTTTCAGAGCAAGTTTTCCTTAAGCATTGTTTATGGTTATCACTGCTGCTGCTGCACCTCATCTCTCCTCCAGTTGACATGGTTACCAGCAATGGCCTACTGACCCTCTTATCTTAAATCTGATATCTAGGCAGGTTGCCAACAGCAGATATCTTTGACAGCATATCAGGAACAATTTTATTTCATGTTGTGCATTTTGGATCCAAATTGATTTCGTGTTTCTACTTCCTTTGTGTTTTAAAAATAACCAGCCGATTTCATTTGCTGGAATTTATAGAAACTTTTCAGAAGGTCAGGAAGGAATTTGGCCAGATTATCTTAATAGTTTTTTTTTTTTTAATTTTTCTGGCCTGTTTGGCTTCAGCTACTGAATGCCTCCATTTTGGTCTGAATTGCCGGATGGGAGCTCACTTGACTTGACCATTTACTCCAAATTCCAACTGACCGATCACAAATTGCCCAACAACAACCACTTTATTCCGCCAGTTGTTTCAGCTAACATCCTTATCCCTCTGCTAAACTCAAATACTTTTGACCCTTTTTATGTTTGCTTTTATAATATTAATGTTTATCATAATGATCAAATTGGATGAAATTAGACTTAAAAAAAAAAAAAAAAAAAAGAATTGGTTCCTTACAAAATGTTCCACCATTTGAAAATGGGGTGAGTTTATTAGACAGTTTTTCCATTTTTGAGCCACTTCAGATCAGTATTGATTTGCTTATAATTGTTTTGAAATTCTCAATAGATCTTCTCATTGTTTTCCAAATTGTCTGAAGTAACAATGATGATCTGTATCATATTTTCAGACATTAACAGTTTTATTTTGATGAGATTGTTAAATATTGTTTGAACTTTGGACATAGTTTTTCTTCTCTTGGTAGAAATCTAAAATTGGTTCTCAAATAATTTTCACAGTGTTTTAATCACTGTCTGTCATTTTCTTCTAATACTGTGTGTCCTCTAGATTTATTTGTGTGTCTGTTGTGTACCTGTTGTGTACTTAAATGTTGATGAATCCTACTTTATACCTGTCTGCACATATCAGGAAGAGAATGAACAACTTATAAACTATTAATAATGTTTATTTACACTATTCACATTGTTTGGACTAATGTCCTCATATTTATTTTCATATTCAAGACTTTTCAATAAATTGTATGCTCTCTGGACTTCTTCAGGTGATATATGTTGGGATTTCGAACCAAACCCCCTATTTTGTTCACCAGGGTAGATTGTTATAGTTCTATGTACTTTCTGGATATCTCAGTTTCAGTTATCTCCCTTTAGTAATTCAACTCCCCAAGTTTTTATTCACCTTTGCTATGGACAGGTAATGAATTCACAAATCATTGGATCAAGTCACTGGATTACTTCAATCAAATCTTTTATCCACTCGGCCATCTCAGAAATATAGACAGATATTAACAACGACATCTCATAATTTCAGACATTATTTAAATCTTGCTAAGTTAGAAAACTGATTATTTTCATCTCTCTCTTATATATATTTAAGTAATTAATGAATTTTAATCAAATGTTATTTTTATAACTATACAGACATCATATTACAATATTGTTTTATATTAATGGATAGAGACATGTTTGAGTAAACATCTCCATGTTTGTTTCTTTTATTTATTTTTTTTTCAAACAATGAAATTATTGTTCACTGGCTTAGTCAGAGAAGCATATTTTCTATAATAAGACTTTGTATATCTTGGCTGGTGAACATTAATTTTTGAAAAAATAGTTGACTATACAAATATATATATATGTCAAGACCTTCAGATTAGACAAAATCCAAAAACATCTTTTAATTAATTAATGATTAACAGAAAAAAAGAAAACTGTATATATATAATTTTCATATTTAACCAATTTAACTAATTAGACCCTGATTATTCCTTGAAAACTTCACTCATTAAGCATTTATGAATAAATATTACTGAATCTTTTTACTCGGCAAATTAATTCTGGCAGAAATAACTAAACATTAAAACCATTTTTGTTTTTTTGCTTTATAATGCAATAGTATCAATGAATATATTTTTCAAATTGTTTTGTCTTCTGTCTTATGGCCATATCATGTTGAAGTTAAAGCAACATCAAACCAGGTTAGTACCTAGATGGGTGACTGCTTGGAAATATCAGGTGCTGTAAGCTTGGATGTTTTGTTAGTATAATGGGTAATTGTTAAGGTCCATTTTCAGTTGGGTTTGTTATATTCACTATAGTGCTGATATTAATGCTTGGCTGACTGATTTGATGTTTGAGCATAATATATGTGTTACTTCTTTCGAATCCCTTATTCTTCAATATTATTCTCATTTGAATAAATCAGTGTATAACAAGAAATATCCTGTGCATACTTAAGTATATATATATTATTATCTACATGAGGCATATTTATTGTTTGTATATATGTGTGTGCATATATCATAAAACTAGTTGTGTATTCTTGTATATATACATGAGTAAATTAATATATCAATGATCTGACATGTAGTTAGTAGCTGTATTTTTATCTAACATTTTCACTGTATAATATTCAGTCTATATGATTAATATTCACTTCTAGATTATGTGCATTGACAAGAAAATAAATGCATTCTTCATTATAATCCTGTAAAATTAATGATGTGTGTGTATGTGAACACCATTGAGTGGTTAGAACATTCACTTTCTGATCATGAGACCCAGGTTCAAATCTCACTATTGGTGATTTGCCATCAAAATGTCTTCTTGGTGTTATTGACCTGGGTAGATGATCCCATTGTCTGGTGCCTTTGGAAAGTACCTGAAAACCAAACCACGAGTTAATCCAAACCTTGTTAGTGAAATTCGGTTGATGAAACTGTTTGTTCAGAAGTTGTCAATGGTTGTGTCTGCATGAAGTCAAGGTTTCATCGTCACTGAGGGTTTGAGTGTACAGGCCTTGCTCAAACTGCTGATCACACCAGATTATGCATTTTCTCTCTCCCAGAAACTGTAACTAATGTCTGCTAAGCAGTATAAACTACAGGTGGTCTCTGTGAATGTTGAACAAACACAAAATTTTCTTCAGCAGGTGTTTGCAACATGGATTGACTAGCCACCCTAGCAGACGAGTATGTTCAGAAATGAGTTAGTGGCTATTACACATATATACATGTGTATCTCTATCCTATATATAAATTCATTGTAAATGATTTTTACTCTCAAAATACACTGAAAATAAAGAAGAAATTGGGAGTAATCAGGAATAATAATCCGTCCTATGCTAGTTCACTAACGATTGCCCCCCAACCAAGCATCTTTACCCCATCACATATTGATTTAATGTGAATATCAAATTAATATCTGATCTTTTAATTAAATATGATATGTTTATTGTTTTCCTTTCAAACACAGACTTATTTATACCACAAACCTAAAAATCCCTTTATTATAAAGCAAATTACTTCATGCTGATGCAGACATTTGCTCCAAAACATTATATATTGCTTTTGGTCAGACATAAACAGAGTCTGGCTTGGAATTACTGTCATCTGATTTGCTTTTGAAATGGCTTGTCTGATATAAAAATATTGAGTAGTTTTCTGATGTCTTCAATGCAATATGTTCACTTTGTATCAAAGAAAATCAAAATTATTCTATGGTGACCAGCAATTTCTGATTAATAAAAAATGTAAATAAATTGTTTTAAGTATGAAATTATGATGTTTTTTTTTTTGTTTTTTTGTTTTTTTTATATATATAATGTCAAGAATTCTTATTTGAATCACTTCCAGATGAACACTATTTTGATTTTAATCTTTCAGGATCACTTTTGAATATAGAGGATTTTACAAGTACATAATCAAATATTAAGGGGTAATATTTTTAATTTGATTTTCTTTGCTCCTTTTGAGATTGATAAAAAAAAAAAGCCTGTTTTTAATTTTCTATTTTAAACATTCTACACTCATTTCTAAACCTTTGGAAATCTTTTGCTTTCAGTTTTTAACAATCTTCACTCTCTTTCTTATAGTCTATGATATCAAATGAAGAAAAAATACTGAGAATTTATATGAAATATTTCTGATAGTTTTTGCTCAAACTTGAAATATAAAAGATAATGTTATATAATTTACTAGTATGACATGAGGCCATTATAGTAGGGTGCTTGATAAAAATAAGACTAACAAATTGATCCATAAAATAAGCTTGTTAGCTATAGAACCGTGGTAGAAGCTGAAACTGCACTCAAGTTGAATTCACCATTATACATTGATTTATTTAAAGGATTTTCAAATTACAGAAAACACATCATTTGAGGACTACCAAGAGCAGCAAAAATTAAATTGGATAGCACATCTAATTCAAAGAGAAAATACTGACAACCAAATTGTCAATATTCCACACTATTTCAAATAAAAGATTAGGAAAGTAACCTTTACAAAGAAGAATCAGAGCTACTGGACTTGAAAATGTGAAGTGAGTAGCCATGGTCAAATGCAAAAATAAATAGCAGAATTATGTAACAAACAAAATTTACAAAGTTTGCAATAAAAAGAAAAAGGAACAGAGAAAAAAATGAAATAATATCAAGTAAGCAATCTATGCAAAAGACAAATTAACAGTAATAAGGCAAAGAAATGGTCATATGGCAAAAAATTCTCAAATTGGAGTCAACACACAAAAGCAAGTTCGAAGAGGAAATGTAGCTGTCTTTGAGACAAGGCACATCTGGACTGAGTCATATCAAACTGGAAACCAGCCTATTTTATTAGCTAAGAAAAATATCCCCCTGCATTTGTGCGCTTATGCCTATAAAAGGGGGGAAGGGCAAGTGTTCTGCAGTCATTCTTATTATGAACTGAAATCAACACCTATTTTTCTTTATAAAATAAAAAAAATTGTTTTAAGAGAAAGATTTTATAAATTTCAACCAAAAGCAATACTGGCTGCTTGGTCAATGAATGCCAAATGTTTCCCTGTAGGGAAACAGCTAATATTACCATTACTGTCTCTTTGACTGTGATAGATGATATTATAGATACAGCGTTTCAACAAGGCACCCTCTGGTCATCTTCATTTGTCAGTTTGGCTGATAGGGTATGTCTTGGACTAGATGATTCTTATGTCATTTCATTCCTCTGATTATAATTATTTATTTGCTTGTTTCTTCTGATGTAAAATGCTCCAGAAATACACCAATAGATTACTGTTGGTATGGTGGCCAAGCAGATATAAGTGGTGTTTAATCCTTGGATCAGATAGAGAAGATATTTCAATCACAAAAAGAATGAACAAAAAGGCCTACAAGCAATGAAAAATATGTTAATGATTTGTGATTTTATTTCAAGAGACATTGTCAGAAAATTCTCTAATCAAACATTATGCATGATTTATCCAATTACTTTGTTTTTAATAAACTTAAATTCAGAGGCTTTGGTAAATGAAGGCTACCGTCATTGCCATATCTGGTCTGGTGCCCCTGCTGTTCTCAACAAAATCCAAAGATGGATATGCAATGTGATAGATCCTGAACTGGCATCTCAACTCCAGTCACTTTCTCACAGACGTGATGTGGATTCCCTCTGTTTTTTCTACAAATATTTTCATGGCAACTGCTTTGACAAACTATTTTCACTTGTGCCCCAACTACATGCATTTAAGCGTGCTATACTAGGTTGGCGTCTCAGTTCCCCACCCTTTTACTGTCAAAATAGTTAAATGTAACAGCCTCTACTACTCCAACAGCTTTTCTCGCACTTCCCGACTGTGGAACTCCTTTCCTCTTACTTGCTTCCCTGATAACTATAATCTTAAAAAATTTAAATGTAATGTCAATCAACATCTTCTGATGTCTTAATCTTGATCCCTGTTTTTCTCTTTATCCTTTCCTCAAACACCCCTTGTTACTCTCTGTAACCTCTTGTGTGCTAGTGGCACTGCTGACTTGCTTGGGGTGAAATGCTTAAAAAAAATAGAAAAAATAAGAAAAAGAAATATTCTTCTGCTGCCATCATTATATTAATACAAAAATCATTGCTATCCAATGAATTGAAGGAGATTTTCATTCAAGTTATTGAAAAACAAAAGAAATTGAAATTTTTAACTGAGCGCAATTTTTATCAACATCTGTTTAGATGTTGTTCATGTGAACACAAATCCTTATTACACTAGAAAGTCAAAGAAACATCTTTGTGTTGGCTAAATGGGAAAAAACTGAATGAAGTCAAAAGAAATAGAAATTTAAATCCAAAACAGTAGAATCTTTGCACTTTTCCTTTTTAACCCCGACCTCCCAATCTCTGAGAATTAAAAACTTTTTTTTTTTTTTTGAATTTGAGGACTAGACTTAACAATGAAGGCAGCTATGAATATACACAAAAACTCAGTCTTCTTTCATTATAAATAATTAAAATTAATTTCTTAGTCATCTGGTAATCTCCTCTCTAATGTGTGATTTGCATGTAATTTATCATAACACAGAAAAGTCTTCATGGCACACTTGTGCACACCATTATTTTTGTTTAAATACTGAAATAACAAGTTTTTAAGTAAAAAAAAATCTAGGTAGATATATTTGCTTTGGATGAGCAACATGGATATCATTCATGCATGCATTTAATATTGCTGCCATATCTGGTCTGGTGCTCCTGCTATATGTCTCAAGATTCTAAAAAAAGATTTAAAAAATCTAAAAAAGTACATGCAATGTTATTAGTCCTGACCTAACATGCTAGCTTCAGTCACTTTTCCACTGCCATAATGTGACTTCCTGTGCTTTTTCTATAAATATTTCCATATGGATGTCATGTATGGTGCCAAACCCATTCAGAAATATCTAAACTGTCAGCTGTATACAATTGCATCCTAAGATCAATAATAAGAAATGACTTTGAGCAAGTGAAGCTTGGAAGTTTTGGTAAAGATCATCCTTCTTTGACCATTGTGGACTAGCACTATAGATTCACAAAAAACTGCACCAAATAACAGAAACCACATTACTTGAGGCCTACCAACAGTGGCAACATCTAAAATGGATAGGGCATATAACTCAAAGAGAAAATAATGACATAATCAAGATGTTTACATGCCACACTACTTCAAATAGAAGGTTCAGAAAGAAAACCCCAAAATACCGGAGAGAGCAATAAAAGCTACTGTACTTGAGAAACCTGTTTTCCTAAAAAAGTGTTTTAAGAGAAAGATATTTTTAATTTCAACCAAAAACAGTACTAGCTGCTCGGTCAATGAATGCCAAATGTTTCCTTGTAGGGAAATGGCTAATATTAACCATTACCATTTTCCTGGCAATTGTTCCACTTTGTTACAACAACAACTCACCTGCAAAATCCAAATTACAGAGGACCAATATTACTTATGAATTTACATGCTCCTGAAGGAAATTTATGAATAATTACAGTGGGCATACCATGACATGCTTATCAAGAAGACTCACATTACATCTCTCAGATCATAGCACAAATAGGACCCATTTAAACAGAGACTCACACCAGACTCCTTCCACAACATACTTATAGAAAATATGACCATAATAGCCTCATGTAAAAACAGCTAAAAAGTAATGGAAGTATTAATAATAAAAAAGAAAAAGCCAACACTCGATAATATCAACTATGAACATGTGTGCAATGTGCTGACGATGATTGGAAAATAAAAAACATTCCCATCACTAGAGATACACGTATAAAAATCTACATTTTCAGTTAAAAATAAAAAAAATCCTTGATATACAGAAATGCACACATATAGATATATATGTATATTGTATATTTAGACAGCAATCCCTTTTTTATACATGTTTTGTTAAAGATGACTGACCAGGTACTGCAATTAAACTTTACATTTAATTTTTCTTGTGTTTGTACATGCGTTTTCTTTTAAGGAAACAAAATGTGTAAAAACCATCCAAAAGTTCTGTCTTTCTTTCAGCTATACTTTTAATCATTATCAAGGATGATTTATTTTTACTTTTAACTGAATGCACGGATTGTTTCATGAATGTATCTAGAATTATGTTTTATTTTCCAACGGTCAGCAAATTGTAGCCATGTTCATAGTTAATGTTATTGAGTGTTGTTTTTTTTTATTATTATTATTATTAGGTCTTCCATTATTTTAAATCATTTTTTGCATGTAGATGAGGTTATTATTCTTGTATTTTCTACTTGCATGTTTCCGATGGAGTCTAGTAGGTTTAAATGAGTTCTAATGGAACTGTGATCAGAGAGGTGTAACATGAGTTGTCTGGATAGGCATGTAGTAGCGTGACTAATGTAACTATTTATGAGTTTGATTTGGTCAGGATCATATACACATACATGCACACACACACACACACATATATATATATATATAATGCACAGAATTGTAATATAAAAGATAGCAATTATAATTATACAAGTTTAACTGTGGTATCAGAAAAATGTTAGCAATATTTAAATTTTTAATATTTTACAAGTATAATGTAATTATGAAGTTATCTATAAGCTTAAGATAAATTATTTTTAGCTTGCAGATTAAGACATACATAAATTATGTTTTGATATGTCAAGTTTAAAATAACAGAAAATTCTGTTCTTACTATGTCATCAGAAGAGTTCAATAAACAGACAGGCCATTTGCTCATCTCCATGTTTTCTGATGGTGCAGAAAATGGTTACATACAAATATACATATGCATACACACATTGCATTCTGTATATATGGAAGAATGTTGACTTAACTGATTACTGCCAAATTTTTTAAAGTCTTGTATCTTAAAAAGTATTTTAAAATTCACAAGAATTTTTCACTTTCTTTTATCTTTTGGCTCTAGTTTTTGTTTTTTTGTTTTTTTTAACTTTCTGTATTTCATTTTTAAAAATTTCTTTGTCTGTTCTATTTTTTTCTTGCATCTTGGTTCTTATCTCAATGTGTCCTTAGGATAGAAGCTGCTGTATTTTAACGAATTATAGATCTTTTTATATGTTTTTCTTGTCATCCATCTTTGTATTTGCATATATTGAACAAAACCTTTCCTGTTATCTGAGAATTGTACACTTTATCCCAATTGGTTCCAATTTCAGTATGAAAATTCTTCTTACATGTGTCATTTGGGATTTTAAGATTGAAAATTTTAAGATCCTGTCTCGTAATAAACCCATCACAACTTTCAATACAACTTGTTCACCATTGTTTTTTAAATATTTTTTTTGCTTATAGCAAG
>OZ010580.1:100550195-100942695 GCA_963932145.1 Acanthosepion lycidas
AAGAGGAAATAATTGAAGATGAATGAGATTTCTAATTAAACAACACACTTTATGCATTTGGCCACCAGCAGCAGAACCTTCAGGATCACAATTTTCACCTGGAAATTTTGCTGTTTTCATTAAAAAACAAAAAAACAAAATCAATATATTTTACTCAGACAAAGATTCGTTGAAAATGTTATGATCTATAAATCTCTTACAATTAATATATGACTGGGTTATTTCAGTTTATCCTCTGTCCTTATAAGATTAATATTGAAATAATGTGAGGTGTGTAAACCTCTATAAAAAAAGGTAAAACGGAGTTAAAAATAGTTTTCATCTAATTTTTATAATGATACAGTTAAAGTAAAAATCAAGCAGAAGGAACTAAATATGAAACATCATTTGTCATGTTAATGCAAATCTTGTGCTTGTAAAATAATTTATTCTGCTAATATCAATTCATTAGTGAAACATGTCAAAATAGAAGTTTTCCAAATTTTCTTTTGTATATATATATATATATATATATATATATAATGTATATTCGGGCAGCAACCTTTATCATAAACATGTTTTGTTGAAGATGACAGGAAAATGTGATTCATTTTTTATTTTGTTTTATTTAGAAAAAAATGTAAGAATGCTGGAAAAACTAAATAAAAACTTGATTAAATTTTCCCTGCTTATCATTTCAATGAAAATATATATATATATATATATATATATATATATATATATATATATATATAGGTAGCAAGGATTTCTTTAAGAAAAATGACTGTTGCAATTGTTAAATGTAACCATAAGTTCTGTGCCAATAGTTTCTTCTCTTATACTTCTCATTTATGGAACTCTCTTCTAGCTTCTTGCTTTCCTGCCAAATATGATCCTCAAACATTTAAATGCAATGTCAATCATCATCTTCTGTCCCCTTGAATTCTGTTCTTTTATTGTTTTGTCTTTTTCTTTCATTCTCAGTAACCCCTTATGGAACTCTCTTCTAGCTTCTTGCTTTCCTGCCAAATATGATCCTCAAAAATTTAAATGCAATGTCAATCATCATCTTCTGTCCCCTTGAATTCTGTTCTTTTATTGTTTTGCCTTTTTCTTTCATTCTCAGTAACCCCTTATGTCTAAATAGCTTTTATTACATTGCTTGGGTGAAATGATTAAATGGTAAAATGATTTTAAAAAAAAGAAAAAACATATGCAAGATTATTTACATTGTTTGGACTGTTGTCTTCATCTGTTGCCATATTCACAATGTTTCAGCCATTGTATGCTCCAGCCTTCTTCAGGTGATTGTAATTTTGAGTGTTGTTATCTTCTTGCACTCTTCTTCTTCCTAGTCTGTCAGAGCTGCTGCCATGTACCTGGGGTAGTTGTTGTGTTGTAGGGTACTGCTTATGCTAACCATTTCTTGTTCATATGTCCCTGAGTCGCCACTTATGACTTTTGCTCAATGTTGTAAGCAGCAGGCGATCCCTACCTTTAACCTGTATGCGTGGTGGGAGTTGAAGTTGATGTATTGTTAGGTGAATATCGGCTTGCAGCATACAGATTTCTTGAAACTATGCTCTGTTCAAGATATTAGTACATCCAGGAATATGAGTTTGTTGTCATTTTCTCTCTTCATTGTGAACTGTATCAATGATCTTATTGAGTTCACATGGTCCAGTAGTAGCTGAACCTGCTACTGGTGCAGGTGGAATATGAAGGTATTATCTACATATCTCATCCACAGAGTTGGCTTTAGTGATGTAGATTCTAATGCTATTTCTTCAAAGTACTTCATGTATATGTGAGCCATTGGTGGTGATAATGGTGAGCCCGTTGCTAACCCTTCATCCTTCTGATATATATCTGATCCAATTCTGAAGTGTGTTCTTATCTGGAAGAGTCTTAGCATGTGGAACTAGAACAATCTACCCCAGTGGACAAAAAGGGTTCAATTTGAAATTCTGACCACCTAAAGAAGGCTGGAGCATACAATGGCCAGAATGTTATGAATATGGCAACAAAGATGAGATCAACAATCTGAACAAGGTAAACAATTACAGTTCCTCATCTCAGAAATATAGAGAGATCCTGAAGAAGGCCGGAGTAAAAAAATGTCATGAATATGGCAACAAAAATGAGGACAACACTCCGAACAATGCAAATAATATAAATAATTACAACACCACATCTTAAAAATATAGACAGATGCATAATCATGATGTTGTTTGAAAACAAAAGATTAGGAAGGAAGCTGCCATCAGTACTGGAAAGGAGTGATAAGTTAGTGGACTTGTGAAATCTATTTTCCTAAAAAGCTGTTTTAAGAGAAAGACTTATATAAATTTGAATTGAAAATAGCACTGACTGCTTGGTCAATGAATGTCGAATATTTTCTTATTAGCAAATGGTTCATATTACCACCATATTAAATTCTACCAACAAGATCTGTTTAATTTTTGTATTTTTCCAAAACAAATGTCTATCTATACTTCTGTGTGTGTGTCTAATGTTTTACAGTTTTCATTGATATTTTTATTCCATGATATTAATATATAATTAATGATAAATTATAGTTGCATACAACCGTATTAAGTGCAAAAGACAAGAACATTTTTCTTTTCTCATTAATAAATTTGATGCAAAGGGTGGAGTCGGTTCATCTTTTCTGCATTTCTGAGAAGTGATAAAAGGACAGGCCTGTTGACTTGAATTTTGTCAAAATTAACACTTTGAGTTAAAACAGCAGATGGAGAGTGCAATGAAAGAAATAGCAGAAAAATGGCGAACAGGTCTGAAGAACAAGGAAGAATGATTACAATTTCTTCTTATTGATTCATCCAATGATGCATCCCTGTGTGTCCTTTTTATATAAAGATAAAGAATACAAAGAATCATCTTTGATATAGCATCGTCTAAATACTGGCAACTCTATTCTTGTCCATTTCTCTGCTACCAACTTGAAGGGGAATTAAAAGAAATAGAACAATGAAGTTTATGCAAAGAATAACTTCTTTTTTTTTATATATTACAAAAATGCTGGAATGTCTTTATTCTGATTGGCTTCCTGTCATCTGTTTCTCTGCTTGGAAGCTAACTCTCACTTGATCATATATTGTGACAAGAAATTCTCTAAAGCATTCAGCCATCAATACTCAAGTCATTTTCATTTCTTATGCATTTTAGCTAGAGGGAAATCTTTGAACAATAACTGTCATTTTTTAAAGGTGGTTTTATTGACTATTTTCAAGAAGAAAGCATTTGATTTGGTATGGCTGCCCAAAAAGAATGACTGCTTCTGACATCAAGAAACACAACTGCTCCAAAATGGCAGGGGTCAGAAAGAAATTTAAGTGGGATCCTGGAGAATTGCAAGGTTCAAATGATGTGACATATGACTGTGTTGAATTCAATCTCCTTGAATTGCTGTCCACTTGGTTTAGAAAAGTGCATTTGCAGAATGAAACATGGCACCTCGTGACCTCATCATAAACAATTGACTTTACTGACAAAACTGGACATCGTTACGACTGGTGTTCCATACCTGGGAACATTTCCGTACTTATCCTACTGTTTCTATTTGTTATTGTCTTTATATTATTAAACATATGCCTTTACCTACAAAGACCCATTCATTCAACCTTACAAATAATGTAGCTGATTTGTACTGATATTTACTCAGCTTAGGTCTGGCACAAGAGCAGGGCACCTTTTGTAGATCAAACTGGTGAGCAGTTTAGTGAGATCAGCTTGTTAACTATTGATCCATGTCAGGTGCACTATTTAGTAATCTTAAGCAAGTGGGAAGACTGAATGAACTACGCAAGCAAATAATCTGACAAGACTAGGCTTGTTCACCATCACACTCTTCCATGGTTGACTTGCGTTGTCTTATTTTGCTGTGTCTTCATTCATTTTCTCAATATTCTTTCTTTTGTTCTTTCTTTTCTTAACTTCTCTTCTTTTTCTAACACTAATCTTTCTACTTTTTTATCATTGCTCTTTCTTTTGTTTTTCCTTCCCTTTTATATATTATCGTTCTTTAGTTTTCTTTCTGATTTCCTTCATTGCTTCTTTATTTTCTTTAACCTTAATTTTCACTTGATTATTTCTTCTTTTCATTACTTTGCATCTTCTTTATTCTTTTTCTCCTTTCTTTATTTATTTTTCTCTTTCTCTCCTTTATTCTTTTTTCTCTCCTTTTTTATTCATTTTCCTCTTTCTCTCCTTTATTCCTTTTCTTTTATTCTCTTTCCTTTATTTTCCTCTTTCTCTCCTTATTCATTTTTCTCTTCTTTATTCATTTTTCTCTTTCTCTCTTTTATTCATTTTTCTCTCTCTCCCCTTTATTCATTTTTCTCTCTCTTCATTATTCTCTTTCGCTCTTTCTTTATTTGATTTTCTTTTCCTGTTGCTATTTTTTTTCTTTCTCCCCTTCCGTGTTCATTTTTCTCTTTCTCTCCTTTAATCTTTTGTCTTTATCTCATTTTTTATTATTTTCCTCTTTCTCTCCTTTTTCTTTCTTTCCATTTTTTCATTTTTCTCTTCCTTTATTCTTTTTCTCTTTCTCTCCTCCTTTATTCTTTTTCTCTCTTCTTTTCCTCTTTCTCTCCTTCCTTATTCTTTTCCTGTTTCTCTCATTTTTTATTATTTTCCTCTTTCTCACCTTCTCATTTTTTCTTTCTTTATTCTTTTTCTTTCTTTTATTCTTTATTCATTCTTTTCTTTATTCATTTTTCTCTTTCTCTCTTCTTTCTTTATTCTTTTCCTCTTCTGCTTTATTTTTTCTCTATCTATTCTTTATTATCTTTCTCTCCTGTTTTATTGTTTTTTCTTTCTCTCCTTCTTTTATCTTTTTTCTCTTTCTCTCTTCATTTTTCTCTTTCTCACCTTTATTTCTTACCTGAAAGTTCCATCTATGTCTTTGTTACTTTTCTTTTTTAACAATACTCTCTCTGATTTTTCTCATTCTTTTTTTCATCTTTTTCTTCATGCAAGCATTTCTATTGCTTACTTTTAAGCAGGCTTGTCAATAAGCCTGTTTAAAAGTAGGCGATAGAAATGCTTGCATGAAGAAAAAGATAAAAAGATGATTTAAAAGAAACATTTATTTTACACAACAGATATTTTACTTTTTTACTCTTGAAATAGCTAGATGCAACTGCCATTTCTATTCTAATAGTTTCTTTTCTTACCTGTGAGAATCCCCTCAGATTTCTTACTTCCCTGCCACCTACAATATTCAAAAATTTAAATGTAATGCCAATCACCTTCTTTTGTTGTCCTGAAACCTGTTCTTTTATTACCCTCTCCTTACTAAAGTCTTTTCATTCTCTTTTAATCCCTGTAATCCCCTGCATCATAGTGGCATTATTACCTTGCTTGGGGTGAAATGATTAAAAAAAGAAGCATTGTGTCAATGCACTTAATTCAGTGGTGAATATTATTCACTAAGATAAAATATTATACAATAAAAAGTTTTTATTGAAATTCAAATAATAACTTTTTTTAGACTTATTGATGTATTTTCATGTTTATACTTTCATTTTGATTATATTATTGAAATTTCTTTTCTGCATATTAATCTTTTTCTTTTCAACTTTCTTTATTTTTCTTGGTCACTTTTTCACCTTTCATTCTTATTTTTTACCTTTTCTAATTTTTTCTTTGCTTTCTTTTATCTTTTAATTTATTTTCTGCTTTCCGTATTTTTTGTCATTCTTTGTATTTTTATTGTTGCTTTTTCTTCCTTTATTTTCATTTTCCTTTCTATATTTCCATCATTTCTTGTTTTCCCTTATTTTTATTTATTTTTTCATTTCTAAGTCTGGATTTTCTTTGCTTTTCTTTCTATCTGAAAAGATCTTGCTTCTCTCTTCTTTCTCTTTTCTGCCCTTGCACTTGTGATTTTGCCAAATATAGTTCACTAAAGGTCAGCCAACTGGTATGAAATATGCATTTTCATTGGCCAGGCAACTAGCTGACTGAGCACTTTCCACCTAAATAATATTTTGATTAAGACAGGTAAACAATTCACCATGTTGAACACACATAATCCAATCATTAAATTCCAGCAATGCCAGATTTAACATGAGATAAGATGAAAAAATCATAGCAGACCAAGAAATTGCTTGAAGGCTTTTGATTTCACTTAAGAACTTGAGAATATAGAACAATGGACCCATTTTACTATTTTTTTGTTTTTTTATCTGGATAAATAAATGATATCGACACCAACACATCTTGTTCTTACTTCTCAAAACATCTCATTAAATTTGTCAACAAGTCTTAAATGATCATCTCATTTTGTTTATCATGTGAGAATCTGTGAAATGTGTGTGCAGGTATTATTTGTTTCCAAATTAAAAATGTGCCTCCTGGATGAGTGGAAGTGTATTGCTATAGAATAACTGAAAGACAAAATTTGGCTTGTATCTGTTTACCAGACAGCATATTTTCTACAATATAGCTTTTCAGTTTGTGCCAGATCTTAAACTACTTCCTTTACCTTATGGATACATAGGTATTTAAATGTGGAAGATATGATAGACAAAGTTTATATATCAGTAGATAATTGAATAACAAAATGAAAAATACTCCTGCATAAAAAAACAAACTTTCAGACAAATAATGTTTTTATCAATGGAAGCAATCTTTATATATGTATGTGTGTATGTGCATTATTAATAAATATAATTTTTTTTTCTCTCATTGGTAGCACAACTCTGAATTTTATGCACGACATAATTGTTAGGTGTTGAGTGTAAACTGACTGATCAGTTTTCAATCAGCAACTGATGATTGGGTTGTGCTACCAGTAAAAGAAAAAAATGTATATTTATTATTAATATAAATTATACTTCAGTTATTATACATTGAGCACTATTTTATTAGCCCCAGCACTCAGTGTGTGATAGCTTTGGACATCTCGGAAGCCTTTGACAGGTTTTGACATACAGGTCTTCTCCACAAGCTTAAAAGTTAGGGTGTCTCAAGACATATTTTTGAACTGATCCAGTCTTTCCTATCAAATCATGAAATGAAGGTTATCCTGAATGGCCATTCATTTAGATCCTTTCATACTAATGCAGGTATCTACCAGGGCTCCATTCTTGGTCCTATTCTGTTTTTAATTTTCATTAATGACATTCCCAATGACATCGGCTCTCAACTTGGCATCTATGCTGACAACACAAACATTTACTTCTGCCTTGATAGTAAGGTTGATCAGTCTGACAAGGTCAAAATGGCAAAATGACCTCAAGACCCTTGTTAACTGAAGCAAAAGATTGCTTGTCAATTTTAACACTTCTAAAACTGAACTTTTCTCCATTCATCATCTGAGAGACTCTTCTGTGCCTTCAATCAGCATGGCTGATGCTAACCTCCAGGAAAGTAACTCATTGTGCTTTCTTGAGCTAATGTTCTCAGCTGACATGAATTGGAAAGACTATATTGAATCCATTGCCAGGTTAACTGCTAAAAAAGTTGGTTCACTGTGTTGTGCAAGACAATTTTTCTTCAATATCTATAAGTCTACCATTCATCCATGCTTAGAATATTGCTGCCATATATGGTCCAGTGCCCCTGATATTTACCTGGAGCTCCTTGATAAGATCCAAAGAAGAATCAGCAATATTATTGGTCCTGATCTGGTGTCTTGGCTTTAATCACTTGCCCACTGCCATAAGGTTGCCTCCCCCTGCCTTTTTTTATAAATGTTTTCATGATAATCGTTCAGATGTACTCTTCGCTATGGTACCTAGACTGTATGAATTTAAGTGGAATAGTAGACTGAAAGCAAGATCTCATCAATTTACAGTTGAACTAGCTAGATGTAACATAACTTCTATGTTAACAGTTTCTTATCTCGCACTACTTGCTTGTGGAGCTCCTTTCTGGATCCATGCTTTCCAACCAACTTTAATCTGTAAAAATTTAAATGCAATGTCAATCACTATCTAATGCTCTCCTGATTACTCTTTTCTCTCATTATTATGTTATTAATATTTCTGTTCCTAATTTTTCCACATCCTGTAATCCCTTGTAATTTAGTGGCTTTACTGCCTTGGTTGGGGCAATACTGATTAAAAATAAATATATATATATATAAATATATATATATATATATATATATATATATATATTTATATATATATATATATATCATCTTCGTGTATTATGTTAATTTATTAAGACAAACATGTTTACAAAGTGCTTTTATCGCTACTTCATTGACAGTGAATTTTCACCCAGTTTCTTACAACATTTTCACCATTCTTGGAAGATCATCTGTTATCAAAATGTGGGATATTTAATAACAAAGATGATGGAAACAAAAAGAATCTAAATGAAATTGGCCAGATTTTATACACAAAACACATTAAAAAAGAATTTTTTTTTGTTTAAATTTAAAATTCCCACATCTCTCATTTGTGCGCATGTCTAGTCACATAAATAAAACAAGTTCGATGAAGTCCTAAGGGGACAAATGTGTCACATAAAAACTTTTCCTATTTTGTCATATATCTTTCCTCCAAGTACATCTCTCTTTCTCTCTCTTTCTATATATATATATATAGAGAGAAAGGGGTTGCCAGATAAATTTGTTCATTTTTCCTATTCATTTTGATCCTATTATTCATCAGCAATTTTAACAAATCAGTCAATAATATAAAATGAAAAACAAAAGTTGCTGTGGAGTATAGAGCTGCTAAAAACATAACGCACTACAGTAAAATATTTTGTGTGTTAATTCAAATAACACTGGAAAAAATGAGCAAATTTATCTAACAACCAAATATATACATATATGACTTTGAAAATGATGGAATGCATTCTGTGGTAGAAAATTTTTGTTTATATATATATATATATATAAAGGGTTTTCCAATAACTTGGACTGATTTTAAATGTGAATTAAGTTTAAGCGTCTAATGATGTTTCTCTTTTTCTTTCATATTTAACAACTTAAGTCTTTGGCAATTTCAACCATGGAAAGATTAACAATCAAACAACATGTTAAAGTTTCAAGAGTGCAATTGGAAAAATTGTTTGTAAATTCAAACAAACTGGATTGGTGGCAGATGTGAAAACACCGCTGCATGCATGTTTATGCTGTTCAGCTGAAAAACATTGCTGCAGTGCATGAGAATGTGGCTGAAAATCCAGACGCCTCTATTTGTTACTGCATGCAGGAATTGAACCTTTCCACAACAAGGTTACATTGTTTCCAATTGCACTCTCAGTTGGTCGATTATGTTGACCAAAAAAATCGCAAAGTGTGTGAAATGTATTTCTGTTTGAATGTCCATTTCCGTAATAGTCTTTGATAACTTCAACCCATTGTTTGATTGTTAATCTTTCAATGATTTAAATTGCCAAAGACTTAAGTTGTTAAATCTGAGAGAAAAAGAGAGAAATCATTAGACACTTAAACATTTAAAATTGGTCCAAATTATTAGAACACCCTATATATATATATATATATATATATATATATATATATATATATAAAATGCACAGTGACAGGTAAAAACAGTGAGCCATGATCACCTTGTCCTGAATGGATGCATCACATAAAAGAAGATAATAAATACTAGATTTTATCATGAACATTATTCTATATGACAGTCCCTTCAGGGCACTGGTGATCATAGCTCCCCACAATATAACTTGTTATTCCTTTTGGCATTTCCAAGAAAGCCTTAAATCTTTAAAAATAAAATAAATAAATAGTCATCTACTCTCATTATCTGAGCACACCCATTTACTAGTGTAGCTTGTCAGTCTCTTCCACAGACACTTGTTCAGGTATATTTATGCAATATTTTCGTAACAGGCTTCAATAACTTTAATTCTCATTTATATCTGTATGTATTTATTATTTTTTTCACCTTAATTTGTATCTCCATGCATATAAGGATTAATCAATTTTCTCTTTTTATGGCTTATCAACTCCTTGTCCATTATTTAAAGTCAAAACACATTTAGATTTGGGCAAGGAAAATTGTTTCACATACCACAGTGAACCAACTTTCCTAGCAGCAAGCCTAGCAATGCATTCAATATAATCTTTCCACATCATATCAATGGAAGATGTTAGCCTGAAAAGGTGATTGCAAAGCTTTCATTTTTGTATAAGTCTACACTTGTGCACAAGTTTGAAATCAGGGTGATTGCTCTCAAAGCATTTATCAATCAAAATAGTTGTATCCACAAGCTTCTCCATTTTGGTTACTGACATTGCTGAATGATTGTACCACTTAGCTATGCATCCAAGGTTATACTTTCTAGTCATTCCCAATGTATTCTGCACAACTACTTTGTCATGGCATTATCTGGACTCTTATTATTGTTGTTATTGATAATTGAACAGTTTTTATCACAAATTGTTCTCTTATTGATATAATGTTCCACATTTTTTTAACAGAAACTTATTTTATTTTAGCAAAACTCAGACATTATTTTCTCATATAATGTTGACAATATTATGATATATCTCATATAATGTTGATAATATTGTGATAATATTATATATACTTTACAATATGTTGTTTATTCAGTCGAGTTAGGTCAGACATTCAGGAGTCTGTGACATCAACCATCCAAAGATCAGAAGGTTATTAGGGTGGCATTCTATGGCATAACATGACAACATTTTCTCACCAGCAGTGTTCTGAAAAGCACATTCTGTATTCATGTAACATTGTAGAAATATCACGGATGGGACCATAGAGCTATGAGTTGGTTGAATGTTGTCTCTAAGAGATATTAAGTCTAGCTCTCAGCATCCAAGTGTAAGTTCCAGCAAGCTTAAACTCTAGGGTTTTAGTCAATGTCCAGGCAGTGGCACCATACATTAAAACTGCCCCTACATTGGCACTAAAGAAGTTCCATTTGAGGCTATCTGGTTGATCAGATTCCAGGATTACATCCATTTTATTCAAGGTGGCCCAAGCTTTAGCTATGCAAATTTTCACATCCTATTCAGTAGAATTTATTTTGCATCCCAGGTACGTAAAAGATTCAACAGATTTTATTGATCCACCTGAGACTGTTTGCATTGAGCCTTGCTGGTTGAACATTATGAATTCTGTTTTAAAGGAATTGATATAGAGTCCAATATTGTTGGTAGCATTTTCTAGATGATTTAAGTCACCTGTGGCATTCATATTGGTGTCTGTAGTTATAGCTTTGTCATCTGTATAGTCAGTATTGGTCTTAGTGATAAACTAAAACCTAGATGTTGATGTTTACTGAGAACATCCCTCGACTAACATCAACACCTTACAATATAAATTATAGTTAACTTGTTCATTTCATAGACTGTAATGAGATTAATGAGTTAGATTCTCACTAAGTTCACTAAACTTATGGCCTTGTGCCAGACAAAGCTTAGTAAATATAGTTAATACTTCAATTCCATTTTCAGTACTTAACCCAGTAATAAATATTGCCATTATTATCAGTAAGGTCATGTATTTTATGAAGAGGTTCAAATTAGGTTGAAAAGCAGAAGCAAGCAAAATTGATTTTCATTTTATTATTTTTTTATTAATCATTTCATCCCAAGCAAGGTGGGAATGCCACTAGTACTCAGTGGGTTGCAGGGAGTGAAAGTGAAAAAGTCTGAGAATAGGAAGGATTAATGAAAGGACAAAAGATGAACAGGTTTCAAGAAGATAGAAGATAGTGATAGACATTGCATTTTAATTTTTGAAGATTGCATTCATCAGGGAAGCAAGTAAACAAAAGGGAGTTCCACAGGTAGGAAGTGCGAGAAAATAAAACTGTTGAGTAGAAGTTGCAGTTGCATTTAGGGATTTCAACAGTAAACCTAGTAGCATGCTTAAATTCATGTAGTTGAGGTAACAGGGAAAAAAGTTTGTCAGAGCAGTTGCCATGAAAATATTTGTAGAAAAGGCACAGGGAAGCCACGTCACATTGGTGGGAAAGTAACTGAAGTCAAGATGCCTGGTCAGGATTGGTTAGCGTAATTCCCCATGTATAAAAAGCATTCATCCATAATACGCACATCTAAAATTGTGCTGAAAGTGTGGGAAAATGCTTCTACTCACACATAATATGCACCCCTTGTTTGGTAATCAAACCCTATAAATTATACCTCTCCAATTTCATTACAGCTGGTGTTTCCTACTCTTATTTAAAAAAATTGTTTTACACACAGAATAATATTATTCTAATTTAGTTTTATAATAATTCTTATTTTATTTTACAGCAATTTTTTTGTAGCTGTGCATAATATGCACCCCTGATTTTGCTTATTACTTTTTAGAGAAAAAAATGCATATTATACATGGAGAATTACAGTAAATTACATATTTTTCTTTGGATTTTGTAAACAATCTCAAGATGTACAGCAAGAGAACCAGACCAGATATGGCAACAGTATTCAGTAGATGGATGAATAGTAGATTTGTAATTTATATTCATAAAACATAGACTATAATAAATGTAAATCAGTCCTTTGTTCCGACTTTTCAATATTATTATTAATAATAATAATAATTGTGTGGAAAATAACATCTTTTATTACTGTTGTAAACATGGGAAGGTTACTGAATAGAATAATCACACGAAGGTTGGTAATGAACGATAATACTTAGAACATGAACAACATATATAAGATTCACCAACAGCACGTAGAAGTAGTAGTCAACTGCTAGAAGTGAGCCAAGTGAATTCCACAAGGAATCTCCAACTGCAGATCAACATACAGTATTTAATACTGTATTTACGTGAATGGTGACATACCCATTATTGTCCGTAGGTATGCTACAACATTTACAATCAGAAAAATATGTCAAAAGATCAATAAACAGCTGAAAATATATTCTGAAATGTGTTGATTTTTGCTTTTCAGTATTTTATGCAGTCTGGCAATGGTCAAGACCCAAGTTTGTCAGTTTAAACAAGATAAATTATACTTAGAAAGTTCATATTTTAGAGTCAGCAGTCAGACAAAGACATTGATCCAAAAACAATGTCTAGATTACTTCTGGAAAAGATAAAACAAATATTTCCCTAATAATAGGTCCAAATCTATTGCAGAAGATTTCATCAGCTAAGCATACTCAATTTTTTTCTTTATTGCTGTATTTTATCTTTTTAGCAGAATCTTGAATATTTGTGAATATTTTTCTTTCTTCAGGAAATAAGATTTGTTTTATTCTTGCCTCAAAATCCAGGTTTATTCGAACAATGAATATTTTTTTCAAAGCAGCAACAGATGTTGTACAATTTCTATATGTGCATATAATTAAAATAAAAACTATGTTGGTTCAGATGGACGATCATGGTTCTCCACTGTGTCCTGTCTTTTATTTTTTTTTTAAGTTCTCAGCAATACTTATTCCTTTACAACTTTTTTGTGGTACTTGTTCCTCTTTCCATTTGTGCATTTTTATCAATTCAGTCACTTGCCATTTTCTTCTGCTTCTTGTGCTTTTGGTTTGTATTGTGATTTTTAAGTTCTCCAAGCATCCTTTCCTTATGTATCCACAAAATTTCATCTGTCACTTTCTGATTGGGTGTAACACTTGCTTTCTAGTTCTGAAGAATTATATATCTGAACCTCTAACCACTCTTCTTTTTTTTTTTTCCAAGCCAGCTTCTGCTGTCTGTTCAAATGTGATTGTGTTTGTTTACATACTGAATATCATGCAGTGCACATCTGTACATATATTAAAATATTTACAGTGTAAATATAATTAAAATTAAACCAGAAAGTGAAACATAACAATAAACAGATGACCATTTCAGACCCAAGCACTGTTTTATGCAGAAAGAAAGCTAATATAATTTCAAATCAAATGGTTATTATTGTGCTTAAAAATATTATATCTAATCATTAATCAATGAAGAATATACTGTATTTAATCCACCTAAGACCCCTCCCTATTTACATTCACTATGATAATATTATCAATTGATGTATGTGTTCTGGTCAGTGGCAGACTAGGTTTAAAAATATAGGTTGCAAGGAGACAAAGGGAGCTCACCCACAAATACAATGCTATCATTTCATTTTCATAACAAAAAATAATAATTTAAAAAAATGCATATTGTAAAAAATGGATACAGTTGAAATCTTTATGAAAAAAAATGTGTATTTTTTAGTAATTAGTGCACATGTACTGTACAACTTATTGGCAGTAGATACCAAATGTAAATACAGAATTTTATAATTTTTATTTATTTTTTAAATTCTAAGTAATTAGTTGATATTTTTAAATAGTTTACTGCACAATTTACATGTTAAAAGACAGTTCAGAAGCACAATAGAGAATTACATGCAGTCCACTATATTAAGAGCAAACATTTGTGTTCATTAAATGATTGTATGGATCTGACAATAATTTCTTCTCAAGCCAATTCATCTAACAATTCCTTTTCAATGGATAACATCATCTATGATTCCAAATTCTCCTTAGACAGCAAATTTCCTAACCTTTTAAATTTGAAAATGTCTTCTCACATTGAACTTGAGTAAACTGATTGTATGTATATACCTTTATAAAATTTGTTATTAATAAAAATCAGTATCTTTATTGCATTTTTATTTGATGCAGGGGCCAGTCCATCACTGGTTCTGGTAGTATATGATGTCTAACTGAATATTAGTCTACTAGATAGCTCACCTTAAATATAAGACAGAAGACATACATACAGGGTAACTGAAAAATAACTCTACATTTTAAAATACTTATAATTTATTCATTAATTATAATTTTTACAAGAAATGGATATGAGAGGGAAGCATCCAGAATGAGGTTTAATTTAAAGTTTGATATGGGCACCAGATTTCACTTCCAGTTTCCTGAGCCACGCAGGAATTGCGTCAACTGATTTCACCAGAAACTCTTCTAGTATGGAAGACATAACTTCTTGTGTTCACCCTTCAAGTTCTTCCAAAGTCTTGGTTTGGTATAGTAAACTTGCTCCTTTAATCAACTTCAAAGAAAAAAGTTACAGAGTGTTAAGTCAGACTCCTGGCTGGCCACTCATACATAAATTAGGGAGTTACTTTTCAATCACTCTGTATTTGACTGTTCTTTTAGGGAAGATGGTAGGTCTTATATACAATACAATAAGGTCATACTTTGTAATTTTAAATTCAAATCATCAATATCAAGTAAGTGAGATTTCATTCAGTTTTTAGTTGACTGGCAGAGAAAGGTTGTTGCAGAATAGTTCTATATAAAACAGTTAAAGCAAAAAAAGGTAAAAATAGATGAATGCGGTCAGAGGGCAAAATAAAAATTGCCAAAAAAGAAACTCTTAGTCTTTGCAAAGTTTTCATTTTTTGTTTGTTTGTTTAAACTACTGCAAAGAGATGAGAGAAAGAGCAGAATGTTTTTCTCAACTTCAGAGGAACTCTGCCCAAGGCAAAACCCAAATGCTTTATTAATGAAAATAGGAAAGTAAAAAAAAAAACACTGAGAAATATGTCTGCTGCAGTTGATATGAAGACAAACTTTCTTGTTCTTTTCTTTGCTGTTGAAGCAGCAGGCTTTCTTTTTTTTCATTTTTCCCCATCAAATACTCATCAATATAAAACAGATCAGAATAAAGATATTCTATGCAATGCCATTAGTAACTCTCTCCTGGAGTTTATTTTATATCACTGTCATTTTTTTACAATGCCTCATATCACAAATATTTTTAAAAAACATGATCAGGCTTGTTTTTAAGACTATGGAAAAGAAATGAAAGCAAACATAGCCAAAAAGGACTGTGATTTTGGTATGTTTTTATAGTATCTGTTTGTGTATTTTTAACAGTACAAGTAAGTATAGAAAGTACTACGATAGAATTGCTTCTCAAAATCTATGCTGATTTTGGGAAATAGTTTGGGCTGAGGTTTTTCAACATGCCCACCTCATATTCAAACATGCTAATATGGAATGGTATAATGGTTAATAGCATGAAAAATGGAATTGGCAAACCAAGTTCAAATTTTGACTAAAGCTGCTTTGCACAAGTGCCTTTGGGAAAGACGTGAATCCATGTACCTCTCCTTAGTAAAGACTCTGGTTTATAAATATCAATTCAATATTTCAAGAGAAACTTTGTATACATTATAAAAAATAAGCTTGAAAAGTTATTGTGAATATCCAAAGAAGAATCTGCAATGTTATTGGTCCTAATCTGGCATCTCAGCTTCAATCCCTTTGCCACTGATGCAATGTAGCTTCCCTGTGCCTTTTGTATAAAGATTTTCATAGTAATTGTTCTGATAAACTTTCCACTGTAATACCTAGACTTTATGAATTTAAGTGCAGGACTAGATTGATGGCAACAGGGCTGGTGTGTACTAGCCCTAAATCCCCTGATTGGGTGGGAGGACCAAGCCCTGAGCAGTGCTTTGTGATCCTCACTATTTTATCAACATTTGCTTTTTTTTTTCTACCTACATTTATATACATTAAAAATTAAACTAAGCACAGCTGATTATTAAGCGATGAAAAATTTTTGAAGCTTTTGATGTCATTCTGTTTTTTTTTTCCCTCCAAATCTTTGAGCGTCCTGGGTATGATGATATACTACATCTGCATCCCAGTTATGACAATAAACTACATCCGCGTCCTGGGTATGACGATAAACAACATCTATGTCCCAGGTATGACAATAAACTACATCCGCGTCCCAGGTATGACAATAAACTACATCTGCGTCCCAGGTATGACAATAAACTACATCTGCGTCCCAGGTATGACAATAAACTACATCCGTGTCCCGGGCATGACAATAAACTACATCTGCATCCTGGGTATGATGATAAACTACATCCGTGTCTTGGGTAAGACAATAAACTATGTCCAACAGCAAGGCCTCTGATAATACATTTTTGAAAGAATAGTGTTGTCGGCTATACATTTTTGAAAAATAATATTACCAGCTATATGTTTTTGAAAAAATAATATTACCAGCTATAAAAAAAAAAGAAAAAAAAGTTGTTGGCATTAAATGACCCATCGAGGTTGATGTGTCGTAAAACAAAACAAACCAAACCAAATCTTTGAATTTGTTTTGTCCATGCTAAGTCTCAAAAAACACTATATAAAATTTATTTTTTTTCCATAATGTTGAATGTGTTAAAATTATTCAACTTTTTAATAAGAAAAATCTCAAGTTGATGTTAAAAATCCCTGCAAAACATTTTTGATTTATTTCAGATGGAATGATCCTTTATGACATGTCTCTAAATTGTATTTAGATGCATTGTATTTATTTTCAATTTTTCTAGTTGAAGTGTTCACCTCTACTGCATATGATTCATTATTGTACATAATTAGGTTATAATAAAATGTGTTTTATATGAATACTACCTTACAAAAATTGAGATGTAGTTGAGTGGGAGCCCTGTATCATAGATTCAGAGGAGGCCCACAAAACACTTGAACTGGCCTTGGGTGGCAAGGTCTCATCATTTTAAATGATTTTCAGTTGAGATGGTTAGATGTAACCATATGTTCTATACTAACAGAGTTTCTTCTCTTGCATTTCTTACTTGTTGAACTCTCTTCTGGATTCTTACTTTTCAGTCTTCAAAAATTTAAATGCAATTATTTTCTGTCTTCTTAATTCTCTCTCCTTAATAATGTTTTTTTTTTCTGATATTCTCTAACATTCAGTAACACCTTGCATCTTAGTGTCTTTATAATCTTGCTTGGGATGAAAAAAAAAGAATAAATTCGGAGAAAAAGCAATAAGTTAAAAGAATAGTGTCAAAAGAATATATATATTGTCCAGTGTCTAATGCAGGAACATTTCATTTGTGTTCACGAGGTGGTCATTTAACGATTCAAAAATGGTTAAGGCATCAAGAGCATAAGACAAATGGTCTTGGACTGGACTTCACAGAAACTTAAGAGAGAAAAAAAAAGTTAAAGAAATGACAACAAATATGAACATTATCTTATATTGGTTAAAATGTTGGCTCAGTTTTGTTTACAATTCTTCAGGTCTTAATATTTTGTAAATTTTAGCATTTACTTTGAGATATCATAAAAAAAATTGCTTTTATATAATCTGTCTCTTTTCTGTTGTTAATTTACTTCTAATTCTTGTACTTCCCCCTAAGTGGCATTGTGCCAGAACTTTAAATTTCTGCTTGTAGCAGCCTTGGAAAATTGTTGTTAGTTTTGGTATTTGCCCAACAGCTACAGGGTGAGACATGTCTTACCCACTCCAGAGAGATGGAAAAATGCAAAGTTTTTTTCTTTTTTTGTTTTTTTTTTAAGGCAACCATTTATTGTTTTATCCTTTATTTTTTTTTAATATTAAAGCTAAGAAAATGCTTATATTTATTCTTTGTGACTGTTTCAACATTTACAAGACTTCTACAAAGTGCAAAATTCTTTGACCTATTTTCAATATGGATCTTAGTTTTTTTTCAACATATGCATTACAAGAAGGAAAATGGAAGCCAAGATTTATTCCTTAATCCTATAATATAATAGCAACCTCAGATTTTTTAGTAAACAGACAGTTAAATCATTGGAGCATTGTTTAATTCACTTATTTTCTAGTTGTAGTAACATATATCAATGATCATGTATCATAAATAAAACCACCTTATTTTTCTACTTTTTGCTGTAACCATCAAGATGTGCAAGGGGAAGTTAATGTGAAAGATCTTATACAGATCCAGATATAGATCAGAATACAAATTGATTACCCTTTCTATAAAAAATCCCTTAAATCTCTTATAGCTTGATTCAAAATAATCAATGTACAAAAATAAAGGCAGGTAACTTATATCATTTTGTTAGAATTTTTAAAAATAATAAGTAATTTACTTCCAAGATGAAACATTGTTATTATTAATTTTTCTCTCATATTTCTTTTCTCTTAAATTGTTGCTCGTTTACACATAGTAGTAGTAATAGATGTAATACTCTGAAGTTGACTGAATTTCTTAGATGAAGCATTGTCATTATTATTAATTTTTGACTCATATTTCTTTCATCTTATTTTGTTGCTTCTTTACACCTAGTAGTAGTAGTAGATGTAATACTCTGAAGTTGAATGAATTTCTTAGATGAAGCATTGTCATTATTATTAATTTTTGACTCATATTTCTTTCATCTTATTTTGTTGCTTCTTTACACCTAGTAGTAGTAGTAGATGTAATACTCTGAAGTTGACTGAATTTCTTAGATGAAGCATTGTCATTATTATTAATTTTTGACTTGTATTTCTTTCATCTTATTTTGTTGCTTTTTTACACCTAGTAGTAGTAGATGTAATTGTCTTAAATTGTCTGAATTCCTTAGATGAATATTATTTTATCTAACTTCTGTTGCTTTCACTTACAGATTTTTATTTTGTGTCTGTTAAATAAGCATCATAGATAGAAAAAAAGGAATAAATAATAAAATTTGAACACAAATCTTTTCTTCTTGGCCACCAATCTCTGTGACATTGACTAATTACTGGTTTAGCCACAATTGTTTTACCAACAAAAGGAATCAACCATAGTCGGGATCATCGAGTCAATGTGAATGGTCCTTTCTTTAGTTACGTAGTATGTGCTTCACTAAGGTGACATACTAACAACCAACACTGAAATCAACAACACTGCTATTTTTTGTTTCTATTAATTGCTGCCACAATACTTTCTTTCTTATTAATTACACTCATGTTATTATAATAATCACCAAATTTGTGAAATGAATCATTGTTATAATTATTGATTTTTGTCTCACCTTTTGTGTTATTTCTGTTGCTTTTTTATTGCTGCTCTCAAATCATTATTTGATCACTGTTAAGCAGCATAGATTGGAAATAAAAACATAAGCTTTTAGTAAGATTTGAACTTAAATGACTTATATTTCTAAGCTTTTGAATTATTAGTTCAACATATGAAGAACAATGCTGTCTTTCTCCTGTGTAAAATTAACCTTTAGCACCCTACATAATTAATATTACTTCCATTTCTACTGCTTCTCAATTGCAGTAACCTAACTGTTAATTTCACTCGAAGGTATTTCCTGTTGCCATAGAAGGATATGACAACACAACTATGAAATTCAATCACACTATTGTTCAGGGATCAGTGTCACCTTCATCAGCAGGATAAAGTTTTTGTACAGCAAATGAAGTCACATACAAAGTGATAAAGGTTAATTGAAACACAAATCCTATTTCAGTCAAGTCTCAATACAACTTGCATGATATATTTCTATATAAAATCGCAGGATAAAAATTGTGTGTTGATTGTATTAACACTTTTCTTTTTTGTACATTTACCACTGGTCACAATGAACATTTTCTGTGGCATTACTTAATATCAAAGTTTGTGTATTGTTAATGTGAGATAGAACTGATTATTTTAAGGGTTAAAAATCAATAAATATGGTGAGGTATTCATGAATTGCCACAACTCTTGCTGCAGGGTAAATTCTGAGAAATGCACAGTTCAACCATTAACACCACAAATAGGAAAAAGTATGCTTTCAGTATGACTCCCCTCCACTCCTGCTAGAAAGGAAAAAGTATGAACAAAGGCAATATTCATTTATTTCATTTGAGAGCTCTTTGCTTTGAATAAGTATAAAAACTCATGAATTAGAGGAAAGGTTATAAATATAGCAGATTATGCAGGTTACCTAGGGGAAGTGTTTCTCTTTTGTGGCTATAAAAAAACCATTACATATGGAATTTCTCTGGTTTTATTTTGGTTTTAAATATTAACCAACAAACTAGACCATGTTTATTATTATTATTATCTTCTATCTCTTCCTTACCTTTGTATTTAGTAATTTAAAATCTCTGCATTGGTCAATAATAAATCTTTCTAAATCTTACTTGTATATTGTCTCTTAACTTGATGAAACTATTTGTGATAATAGTAGCCAGCCAAACTTTGCCCACTGATATGTACATCATGGCCACTCAGTTCAGACAGTCAAAACAAAGTGTCTACCTCATTGTGTATACATACATACAAAGAAAGTCAGTGACAAAATTAACCTCTTCACACAAGACAGTTCTGGTTGCATTTGTTTTTATTTAATTTGCATTCACCATCATCCAATAATCAGTAGGTGGAAAAAAACATTCTCGCCATATATTTCTGTATTATAGATTCACTCATTGTTTTTGATGCTATTTTGGTGGCTGGCATTGGGAGAGTAAGGCTGTTAGAGTCAAAGTAATTATACTATTGAGTGAAGAGTATTCAGATCACCATGGCATCTACAGTGATTTGTTAACAGAGCTTCTTGTTTATCAAGAGATAGGCTTTATATTTAAATATCTTTGATGTTTACTTAAGACATACAATAGCTACAGTTTATCAGTTAGGCTCACATTAATTTTTCATAAGTGACAATGCCTATCTCCATGATCTTCAATGCTAAAGAAGTAAGATGATAAGCAGTAAATTTCACTTCTACATATAAAGTCCCACTTCCTTAGTAATGATTACATTAATTCTTGACCTCTGATAATCCCTTTCTTCCTGATTTTCAATGTAATATTCATTTTAAGGCAAACATTGCCAAAATTTAGTGCTTAACCCTCAAATCTTTCCTTTTCTCATTCAGCAGAATTATTTTGTATTTGTCCATGTAGAAAATGACTAAAAGAAAACAAAGATTTATCGAGTAGCAGAGAAAGTCAAGTGACATTGATTAGAAAGAAGAAAATCTTGAAATGCAGTTGGCATTCAAATAGAATCTATGATTCTTATTTTATTCTGTTTTCCAGGATTGCCAGAATTTACTGTCTCTTTCGCTATAATTCTTTCTTTTGGTATCTTTTTTTACATGCTGTGTCCCTTCAAGACATAGTTTATTATGGCTCTCCACAACTTCCTGTCCTTTTTAGCTCTTAATAAATTGTCTCTTGTTATTTCTTCTAAACCCTGTTCCTCAAGCTCACTAATTATGTTATGCATTGTTTTCCTTTATCCCTTTTGCCTTCAATCTATCTTATGAGTATCAGATTTTCCAAGACCTCTCTCCTCATTATATGCCCAAGAAATTTCAACTCTCTCTTCCTGATGCTAAGTATAAGTTTTTTTTTATTAGCATTTTCTCTAAAACTTTGTCATTTCTCACATGGTTTATAGTCTATGGTTATCCTCAGCATCCTTTGTAGAGCCACATTTTTGTTGCTTCAAGTCTCTTCTTCATCTGTGAAGAGATTGTGCAGTAGTCACTGCCATATAGGAGGACAGATATCATGTAACAGTTCCGTACTCTTTTCTTTGTTTCTAAATACTCTGCTTAGCTTTTGGCATGCTTCCTTGGCTATCCCAATTCGCCTTCGTATTTCAGTGTTGTACTTTCTGTTCTCTGTTAGAACACTTCCCAGATATTTAAATTTTTGTACTTGTTTGATTTTGGTATCCCTGATTTGTAATTTGTATTTTGGGCTGTCCCTTTTGCTAACAACCATGAATTCTGTCTTCCTGCAGTTGATATTTGATCTTTTTTGCTTTTATTTGCTAAATATATCCTCACTGGTTACATGAAAAATACTTGTTTACAAATACAAAATCAAATACCTTAATCTACGGTTTAATGGAAGCATTTCTAACAAATTGACATGTGTAGTATAGTGGTATTTGACATGGAATGTATATTGTTCACTCAGATTCCAGTTGAGGCCATTACATTTAATTTCACACAAATACTCTTGGAAAAGGTATGAATTTATCACTTCTTCTTTCCAGCTATGGGTTAAATATCAGGGAAGTCTGAGTTCTTTAGTTTTGGTTGGCAACCAGACTAAAAGAAAAACAACTCTCAATGCAAAATCAGTTTGGATGGGGCTAGTAACTCCACCCCATAAAAAACCTACTTGCTACAGAAAATCATTACAGTAATGCCTAATGTGGTGAGGCTGAGGTACTATACTCCATAATGAAGTCTATCAGGTCAATATACAGCATACATATTTTAACAAATAATAGTCCTAAAAAAATAAAACAAATTTAAAGGCCAGTTACCCCCAAAACTTCCTGATATATATGTGCAAATGTTTGCAATGATTTTTCTTAAAAAAAAATATTCTGTAGCGTATTCAGTCTATAGTTTTCAAAATAAAGGATAGTGCAATCTTCTGCACATAACTAATATATTGATGAGTTTTTTTGTCATTAATTTTCAGATGATGGGCTCACTATCCTTTGATAAATATCAAATTTGAATATTCTCACTTAGTTTGGAACATTCTTTATATAATATCCACCATTTTTTTCTAACAGTTGTATTTATAATTTCTTTTTGACATTTTTTCAGTAAATCTATTCACTTCTTCTCAAGGTGAGTTATACCCTTATTTCACATTACACTCTAATACACTCTTGAATATTACATCACAGATAACGGAGTAAGAGAGTCTTTCAGTCAGTTAAGTTCCGTACACTTGGACTATTGTGTCCCTTTCGATTCATGACTGACTAGGCAGAAGATTTTTTCCCACAGTAGGTTGCTGTTTTTTTCTGTAGTAGACTTGTTGCCAACCAAGGCTATATCTGATTTTTCATTCAGAGATTTTATCCAATACACCACAACACACATCCTGATGTCTTTTACAAAGGCCAAAAATGCAGCTACTGAAAGGTCATTAATCAATTATGAGGATAGTTTTTCTTTTTAAACGTTTTAAGAATTTTTCACAAAAATAGGAAATTTCTGAATAAAATAAAATTTGGCAAAAGGCCATCTTAATAGAACCAGGTGGCTGGTTAAAAGACATGTCTGCTTGTTGTTGTCGCTGATCTGTTCTCTTGCTGGGAGTAAATATGTAAAACTTCAAAAACCTTTGATAAATTTTCAGTAGAAATTTAATCTTACACACATACACACACCTTCAGTTGGCTGCCAGCCATAAGATCTCAGTACAAGTTATTTCCCTTTTGTTCTAAGGTGTTCACTGTATTTAAATAAAACCTGGTCTTTAAGTCCCATTGCAATTATTTGACAAAAATCAAACATACTCAGCTGAATGTTCTAAAGACAGCTAATTTATATGTACACCAAGAGGATGGTGTGTGTTTTATAAATACAAGATAGTTTGCATTGAAAAAAAGGTTCTGTGTTCTTGTTTGAAATTAGTTTCCTTTTTTTCTTCTAAGTTTGTTTTCACTGCCTGGAAATCTCTAAATTCTTGCAGCCATGCCACAATTTTATCAATTCTACTCAAAAATGCCACTTCTGCCTAGGATAATTATGCTCTTTAAATAAAAAGTGCCAAGACCATGCAGAATCCATGATTTTTTTGTTACCAGGTAAATTATTTAAGTTTAGTACAAAATGTGATGCAATCATAACTACATTCATTCAAACCGAGTTTGACTAAGTATTCAAGCATTAAGTATGAGCAAGGTTATCCAGCATTGTCTGGCATCTTTTCTTTTTTGTCATAATTTCATTTAATAATTAGTAACTACTTTTACTATGGAAGAGAAAAAGAGCCAATTATGGAAAAAAAAACATGCAAGAAGATCTGTTTGAATCTTTTATTTTGTTAGAAGGGAGATTTATTTATATTTTTTTATCATCTTATAACTTCCAAAATTAATCAGCATTATGTCTTCTCTTAATGAAGTGAATATAGATGGTACCTTTCTTCAAAGGTTTTAGTCTCATTAAGGAAAACAGAACTTGATGCAAAAAATTTGTAAAAAAATTTTCAGGTATATATTGAATAAAATAATTTTATGAGAAAACATTTTTGAGAAATGACCCAGGAAATTGATCTTTTAGCATTACATGCACATATAGAATGTCTTTGACACATTCCAGAAAAATTTTTATACTAAAATTATATCCAAAGTGATGCAGGAAAATCTATTGACAAAATCATCTTTCGAGAGAGATGAGATTGATCTAATTAAACCAGGTTCAAGTAATAGATTAGGACTAACTGAATCTTGCAGATAAATCTTAAGCCGGGGGAATTTTAATATAGTGGGCATTTTTCTGTGGAATCATCTTGTGTGTGAGTGGGGAAGGGATTGCTTGTGTTGCAAGAGCTGTTATGAATGAGTTGGTCCATTCTGTATATTTGTCTTCATTTCTTTTATGTTGACTACTATTTTCTGGTTTGTACCAACAAAAAAATGACTTGCACGCCTAAAGAAGGCCAGAGAATTGATTTACCAAAATAATTTGGTTGCAAAAAACGTATAAAAAAAAGAATGAGATAAATAATCAAAACAACTCATGGGATGAAAAATACTAATCTTAAAATTACAGCTGTTAGTTCCAAAAGAATTTTGTGAAACATAATCGTACTGCACAAGTACTTGGAACATTTTGTTTCTATATTTAACCTATAAGGTGGTGTTATCATATTATACCAAATTTGGCTTTTACTCAACAAATCTTGTTTAATTTGTTTTGTTATGGGTTTGTGGGAATCTGAAACATATTTTGAATTGTAAGAATAATTCTTTCTTTTTTTGTGAGAGAATGTTGCATTCACTTTTTTGGGGAGAATAACAATGATTTTTCTAGATACAAGTCCTACTATTTAATGCACAGCTGGGGGGAAGAGATGGTTTCATACCTTTCACAAGGGTATTTGCATGTAAGCTAAATGTAACAAACCTGACTATGATTTGAAATCAGCTTTCCATTTTTTCCTTACACCACCTCCACATTCACTACTAATCAATCATTAAAGTCCTTACTTCAAAATCTCTCACTATAGAAAGCCATGTCAGTGCTATGCCTTCCTTATAAGTCAAACTCCTCCTTTTCCTATCAAGGGACATTTGATATTTTATGAGCCATCATTGAAGACTGTACACACTCATAAGTAAGAGAGAAAGAAGGCATTTACCAATCATTGCCAGAGAAACACTTTGTCATTCAGTTTCAGAAGGATACCAGAGAAGATTGATATTTCTGCAGAGAACAAGTGACTTCATCTTCTTTAATTTGGAAGATGTTCAGATATCTTAAGATTTGCAGCCTTGTTATTCCATGTCAGATAAACAGTGAAAGAGATCCAACTCCCTTCACTTCTAAAAGATCTTCTCAGATGAATCTATTAAGCTGATTTGTTTTTATAATAAAACAAAAGGTAGGGATTCTCATTCAAATCAGGAATGTAAGTCTAAACTCTTTTCTAGAAACAATACAGACAAATGTTTTATATTCAACCTTCCAAATTGTAAAATGTGGAATTAGTAAATGCTAAAGACTTCAAATACCTTAGTGTATAGATTAGTCATAGTAACTTTAGTTAGTATAAGATTATTGGCAACGTCTCACCATTTTACAGTTGGAATGGCTAGATCTAACTATGTTCTATGTTAACAGTTTCTTCTATTGCACTACTCCCTTCCAGCTTCTTGTTTTCCTGCCAACTTTGATCTCCAAAAATTTAAATGCATTATCAATCATTATCTTGTGTCTTCTTAATTCATGCTCTTCTTATTGTCTTATAATAGTATATTTTCTCATATTCTCTAACACTCAATAACTCCTTGCACCTTAGTGGCCTTGTCTGGTGTGAAATGATTAAAAAAGAAATAAGGAAATTGAACATAGAATAGGATGCACTAGGGGTAGTTCACACAACATTGCAAGCTACTACAAAATCAAAATATTAACCCAAGTCATAGCTTCATAAATAAATCACTACTTTCATATGGATGCCGAGCATGATGCCAAAATCATTCAGAAATATCTAAAGTCTCACCTGTATACAACCACTTTTTCAGATTGATGGTTAAAGCTGGCTTTGAATGAATGAAGCTTGTAGGTCTTTGCAAGGGCCATCCTTCTTTGAACTATACCAAATAAGAGAAACCACAACAGTAACAATTAATATGGTTATCATATGTAACTTGAAGAGAAAATAATGACGTAAGACATTGACATTCCACACTATTACAAACAAATGGTTAGGAAGGAAACCCCCATCAATAGTGAGAAAAGCGATAACAGTTAATTGAAAAGCATATTTTACTGAAAAATGGTTTTAATAGAAAGATTTAATAAATTTCAATTGAAAGAAGCACTGGTTGTTTGGTTAATGAAGGTCAAATGTTTTCTTATAAGGAAACAGGTAATATTATCAATCATCTTTTAATAATTTTCTTATTAGGGAAATACAAAGTAATTCATGGCAGACATTTTTTTCTTACTGTCTTTGATGGCATGCAAAAACCCTCTGTAGACTGAGTGGACATTGTTAAATGTAAGTAAATGGCAAAACTACTCAACAAACAGAATTTAAAATGCAATAAGCAATTACAAGAAGAACAGAACAGGGCAAAAAAGAATATAAAGCAATCAAACAATATGTACAAGGCAAATTAACAGTAATATGGCAAAAAGTTCACAAACTAAGAATTGGGAATGACACACAAGCAAATTTGGATAAACAATTCAGATTTCAAGGCAAGACAGATTTGGACTGAGTTATATGAAACTGAGAACCAGCCTATTTTATTGACTAGGAAGAAATCCCAGCCTACATTTGTGTGCTTCTGCTTATAAATTGGAGAGAGGAGAGTGTAATCATTCCCAGTAGGATTGGAACCAACACCCTCATCCATTTAAATTTAATATTACAGTCTAAGGTTAGATTAAGTACCAGTATTGGTAATCTTCTGTGTCTGGGTAAACCTTAGTGAACCAGATACAAAAACTTTGCATATACGATTTGGAAAAAACTAATTTTAGGGAAACAAAGTTGAATAGTTTTTCTACATCATTAAATATAATAATTAAAATCTGGAACTTGCATAGAATATTTCTTTTTTTTAAGTTAGTAAAGTTAGTTTTTGGTTTGACAATCAATGTCTTGTAAGAATCATAATGAGAATAATTGTCCCCATAGGGGTAATTTGAATTTTTCTAGAAGATAATGGCAACTTACAAAAACATGTCTATCTTTGTACTTATATATTCTTTTTAACAAAATATATTATTTACTTGCCAGATGTTTGATTAATTTGTTCAATTTTGCTTGTGAGTAATAAGCATTATGCCAGTTTTGGAAAGAGGTAATTTCCAATAAAGGTTTATAAACAACTGTCATATGGCTTCCCACTATTTTATCATAGCTGAGCTTCAAAATATTTTATTTACTTTCTATGGGGCAGTGGTTAACAATACTGCAATAAGTTAGATCCTAACTAGGTTCCTGTTACTTGTGGCTTCATGCTTGACTAAATTTAGTTTTGTAAATATTTTGGGCACCTCACTAAAGTAATGATGAGCTAGCAAATCTCAAAGACTGTTAGTCTTATGATAAAACCTCACTGAGTATACCGTTCTTGTGACCCTTTTCAAGACAAAGGTAAGATTAGTAAATATTGTTATTGTCAAGTTAGCTCTATAAAAACAGCTAATTACCTCAAGGTTAAAACTATGTCTGGAATTGTCTTGTGACAAATAAATCTGAAATTGAGCACTAGTATTATTAATTTTCCTCATTGATCTCATATCTAGCAAGCTTTCTATTTATGTAATGAATCTGGATTTTTCACTTTTGTTATTTTAATTTTAAAATATCTTACCAAATAAACCTGCTTTATGTTGGTAATGTGATCATTACTTTTGGTCAGCTGAGTTATCAAGAATGTTTACATGACTCTTATCTAAATTATTTGAATGGCTTTGTGTCAAATTCACATGTAAATTGGTAATAAAATATTTATCCATCAATATAAGTGCTTTACATTGTAAAAGGAAAAACAGTGTTAAAAAGGCTTTGATTGTTTCCCATGAAAAGCAAAAGATGGAAAATTTGGACTTTCATGTCCCCCACCCCCAAAATGGGGTGTCAAAAGAACAGTTTTTCTTTTGACACAGCTATTATTTTAACTACCTTCACTCCTTGGCAATGTTTATTGTTTTAAAAAGTGATGATTAGAATTGGAATAAAAACTATATAAAATATATGAAAGTGAGTTTATACATTTTCTTTGTTCTTGAGAAGTGACAACAAAAACAATAAACATTATTTACTTATTAGATTGTTTGATGGAATGTTTGGCAAAACATCTCCTAATTGCCAATTGATTCAAACTTTTGAAAATGGTAAATAACAAAAATTTACATATAGTTGGTTCACATGTTTTAATAATTTAGTAAATATTTATAAATTCATGAATAAAAATTGTTTTCATATTTATTTCTTTATAAATTGGTAAATGATAAATATTACATTGTATTAGTTCTTATAATGTTGTAAATATAAAATTATTCTTGTAAATAATCTAATAAATAAATAGTGTTTAATATTTTTGTTGTAAATGCTCAAGAACAAAAAAATATGTATAAATTTATTTTCATCCTATGTTTAGGTTTTATTACAATTCTAATTATTGCTTTTTAAAACAATAATCATTGCCATGGAGTGAAGGTAGTTAAAATAATAGCAGTGTCAAGGGAAAAATTGTTCTTTTGACATTTTTTTGCAGGCATGAAGGTCCAAGTTTGCCAAAAGCAATTCAGAAAAGTATATTCAGAAAAAGAATGACAAAACCTTTCTTTAGTTTGTTAGATGTCATTTATAAACATTTATCTGACATTATCTTACATTAAAAGTATGCAGAACATTTATTTTCCCTGACTAAACAACCACAGAATGCTAAAAGCAGTACTCAAGCCATAAGTACAAATATTTTAAAGCTAAATGGAAACACCAAAAGCAAAGAAATTTTTGTGGAGTTCACTTGATAAAAATTAAAGAATAATAACAAAAAAAAAAAAAAATACAAAGAATTTTCTACAAATTCTACTTTTTATAACTCAATTACATATGATAGTAGCAATCTCATTTTTTAGTCTGGCTTTCACATGATTTTGCAGCATTCCACAGTTTTACCCATACACAGTACATGACCTTTAAACCCATCTAGACCACACCCTTTGCCACATTGTCATTAACTTTGAGTGCCTTTCTTCCAACCATTGCATTTTAAATGCATCAATCCTCTTGTGATAATACTTTTAACAATTAATATCTGAAACTTGAAGCTTTTTAAAGTAAGGAAATACTTTACACAGAACCAATCCCACTCTATGAACAATGGTAGCATTTACCCAAGAATTTGATTCTATCTAATAATCTATCTGATTGTATCCAATGATGTATACTAGTTCAGTCTACATCATTGAATACAATCAAAATCAGAGTTTTCATATCAGAATGTCTTCTTCTAGACTTTTAAAGACTAGGTTCACATCTCTTTTAGTGAGGCATAGCAAGTTACCAACCAGTTTTCCATCGACAAATTTATTTTATCCATAGATGGGGCCATAACAGGTACTCCAAGTTAGAGTGGATCTAAGTGTAATGGCAACTAAGGAATCACTCTAGAATCATCAGAATTCTCTTGATAAAATCCAAAGAAGAAACTGCAATATCAATGGTCCTGACCTGGCTTCCCAGCTTCAGTCACTTTCCTACTGCTATAAAGTTCCTTCCCTATGCCTTTTCTATAAATACTTTAATGGTAATTGTTCTGATAAACTTTCCACCTAGACTTTATTAATTTAAGTACAGTAGTAGATTAGTGACAAGGTCTCATCAATTTACAGTTGAATTGGCTAGATACAACCATAAATTCTATGCTAACAGTTTCTTCTCTTGCACATCTTACTTGTGGATTTCTCTTCTGATTCCATGCTTTCCAGCGAACTTTGATCTTCAAATATTTAAATACAATGTCAATCATTATCTTTTGTTTTCTTAATATCTGTTCCTTTATTGTTCTCACTTCTTAATTATTTTTCTCTTTTTTTTTCTTACTCTTTCACACTCACTAACCTCTTTAGTGGCTTTACTGCCTTGCTTGGTGTGAAATGATTAAAATAATAATCACTCAGTAAGCCAAAGATGAAATTTATAAATTTTTTCTCTTAAAGCAATTTTTCAGGAAAATAGGTTTTTCAAGTCCAGTAGTTGCTATTGTGCTTTCCGCTATTGATGTTGGTTTCCTTCCTATCCTTTTATTTGCAGTTGTGTGGAATATCAACATCTTGATTATATCCTTTTCTCTTCAAGTTACATGTGCTTTCCATTTTAGTTGTTGCTGCTGTTAAAAGTACTGAAAAGATGTGATTTCTGTTGTCTGGAACAATTCTTTGTTTGTGATTCTTTAGTGCCAGTCCACAATGTTATATACTGTACCTATGAACACTAATGGGTATGTCCAAATCTTCATAAATATGTTGGACACTATTGTAAATGGGGGTAATATGCTGTCTAAGTAGTCCACCACTAGCAGTGATTTACCTACTTCACGCCACTGGCAAGTATTGTATTTTGTTGATGTTATAATGATTACCATTTCATTTCCAACCTCCGTTTTGGTTATTCCTCATTCAGTAACCCTTTCTAGGTTACAGCACACAAGGTTCAAAGAAGGATGATCTTTGTCAAGACCCACAAACCTCAAAGCTATGAATCTGTTTGTATATAGCTGACATTTTAGATATTAGGTTGGTGCAAAAATAATGTCGTTTTCTCACATAGTAACATATGTGAGAAAACGACATTATTTTTGCACCAACCTAATATTTCTAAATGGATTTGGCACCATGCATGGCATTTATATGAAAGTCTTGATCTGATTAAGCTATTTAAGAACATGACATTTTCAGGTTGATGTTTTAGTTTCATAGCAGTTTGCAGTGTTGGGTGAACTACAGCAACCTATTATATGTTCAATCTCTTATACTCAATTTTGTGATCCTTACACCATGGTATTTGAAGTGTTTGGTATTTACTAAATCCATATCCTGAATTTTTATGATGGATTCAGTCTATGTGCCATTGTTTTAATTCCAATTTCAGATCATATTTTCTTTTTTTGGAAATGTTTATCTTGAGTTCTGTTTCTTGGAACACTTGGTAGGATGTTGATTTTTTTGTTCAAGATCATTTTCACAACTATGAATACCTATGTCATCAGCATAGCCTCATGATCTGTACATTGGCCTCAGGAGGGAAAACAGTATCACTGTTTTCAATTGATAGATTGATGATGTATGGAGTACCTGAATGATCAGTGCCCATCTCTTCATGTCTGTGCTTGTAAATGCGGTGGCAGAAGCCTTAGCAAAAGTAGAAAAAATTGCTGAGAGCCACAAGGGACAGGAAGTCTTGGAGAGCTATGATCACTCATATCCTAAGGGACACAGCACATAGAAGAAATGCTTTAACGTGTGATAAACCCCACTTTTTGGAAATGTTTTTATGATTCTAAATGTCCTTCATAAAAAGTTAATACTGAGATATATAGATCCTTTGCAAGTTGATTTGTAGGTTACTAAAAAGTATGCAATGTACAAAGTATATCAAAGTTTTACTGGTTAATACATTGGAGCAAAATAATAAACATCCTGTCATTTAAATTAAATTAAAAAAAATATTGTTTAAGCTTAGACTGTGCCTTTTTTAAATTTTTTATTGAAATTTCTTAGTTACAATATTAGTTTTGTGATTAATGTTGAAATTAATTTCATAGTTGTTGTAATCTAGGAAAGGTTACTGAGTAGAATAATCACACAAAGGTTGGTAATGGACAATAATACTTAGAACACAAACAACACATATAAGATTTGTCAGCAGTGCTTAGAAGAAGTAGTCAACTGTTAGAAGTGAGTCAAGTGAATTCCATAATGAATCTCCAACTGCAGACCAACATACAGTATTTACTACTGTATTTATGTACCCATTATTGTCTATAGGTATGTTACAACAATAGTATAGCACCAAAAATTAATTTTCTTTACTGTTTTTGTTTAATTTTTGCAGCAAAAAAAATAACATTCTAAAAACAAATTTTTTACAAAGTATAATTGTTTTTTATTAATTGACTGTCTTAGATTTAAGATACAAGGGTATGGTGAAAAGTTTTCAGCCCTTCAAAAAAAAAAACAATAATGTTGTCTGATTTTGGGGAGTAGTTTAGGCAGAGAACTTTTCAGTACCTCTCACACAATACATAACAATAAGTTGTTTGTCTGCTTAAAAAAAACTTTAAGCTCTGTAAAATGTCAAATTTTTTTGGGACTGATTTTTACAATGGAACAAAAAATATTTACAATTTTACATTGATTATTGATGTGCTGAATCAATTGTTAAAATCATAAATGCAACTGTTTTTAGGAGAGACTGGGTGAGGGAGTAGGTTCTGCCAAATTTATATAATTTTTCTTTTTTTTTTAATTACCTTTTTGCAAAATATTTTTAAAAATCTGAGATCACTTTTAATAAGGTATTATATATGTATATACACATATATGTTGTGACATTTTGCTTAGTGCACAAATACTACACTGATACTAGATAGAGATCTAGGAATGATTCTTTGATCCTCAGTAGAATGCATGCATCCTTTTTTTTTAATCATTTCACCTCATGCAAGGCAGAAATGCCACTAGTATGCAGGGGGTTACAGAGATTGAAAGTGAGAGAAAAGGCTGGGTATAGGAGGGATTGCGGATAAAGGATGAGCAGGGTTCAAGTCAACAGAAGATGGCAGTTGATGTTGTAGTTATCAGGGAAGCAAGTAAGAGGAAGAGAGTTCCACAAGAAAAGAAACTGTTTGAGTAGAAGTGGTGGTTACATTTAACTATTTCAACAGTAAAAGGGTGGGACCTAGATGGTAATCTAGTAGCACGCTTAAATTCATGTAGTTGGGACACCGGTGGGGAAAAGCTCATCAGAGTAGTTGCCATGAAAATATCTGTAGAAAAGTCAGAGGGAAGCCACATCATGTCTGAGAAAATGACTGAAATCAAAATGCCAAGTCAAGATTGCTTACATTGCAGATCCTTCTTTGGATTTTGTCAAGAATCTCAAGATGAATAGCAGGAGCACCAGACCAGCTATGGCAACAGTATTCAATGCATGGACAAATGTAAATATGCAAGATGGACTCTGACAACCTTCTGGCAGAACACAGTGACCCAACTTTCCTTGCAATAGATGCAGATATTGATTCAATGTAGTCATTCCACTTCATCCATTGAAAACATGAGGCCAAGAAGGTGCTGTGTGTTGTTGGAGTCTAGTATCAGCCATGCTGATGGTGGACAGGAAAGTTTCTCTCTAGCGGTTAAATGAGAGCAGTTTCATTTTGGTGGCATTAAAATTTACAAGTCATTTCTTGCCCCAGTTAACCACTGATTCGAGGACCTTTTCAAGAGTAGTAACCAGGTTAACTTTGTCAGCTCTGATGGATTTGCTGTTGAGACAGGAGTAAATGGTAATCAGCATAAATGCCTACTTGGGAACTGATGACATCAGGAAGATCATTGAAGAGCAGAAATAACATAGGACTCAGCATAGACACCCCTGTTTGTGTGGAAGGATCTGGAAGCAAGCCCATTCAAAATTACCTTCATTTCATCATAGGAACAATTGGATTAAATCAATCATTTTGTAATACCATAGCCCTGGAGCTGACCAGCATACTAAACTCTGTCAAATACCTTCAAAATATCTAGAGTCACAGCTCAAACATCACCATTATTATCAAGAGCTTGATATACATATTCAGTGATGGCCATTAGCATGTCAAAATGGAAGCCATATTGTTTTTCAGAGAATAGGTCATGAGAGGTAAGATGCTTAACTCTGTCAGCAATGATTAAAGCCTTGAATACATTGCAAAAAAATAGTAGGAGACTAGTAAGGTAGAGGGGTCAGATGGTTCTCCAGAGTTCTTAAAAACAGGAACTACAGAGGAGGACTTCGAACCAGCTGGAAAGCAGGAAGCAGCAAGGCAATAGTTGTAAAGTTTGGAGAGAAATGGAGCCATCTTGGATGCTGATCTATATGGAAATAAACCTGTATTTATTTTACATCTGCATTGCTAGTATTATATTTCAAGATTACTGATTTGCCAAAATATTTTGGGAAAACCCTGTTTTTTTCTGTTGTTAAATTTTCACATTCCAAGATACAGCTTTATTTTTTCTTTTTTTTAAATGTTTGGAACAAAATTTTATTCTTTTAAAATGTTGATTTGTTCATTTCTGATATTAGTGATGATGTCCTAGTTTCCTGTGAAGCACATAATTCCCTGATAGAGTTGTGCCTTCTTTTCAGGAATTAGTGGCTTGGATTGCATCCAAAATAAGTTGATCAGACTAATCTATGAACAATCAACCAACTTCACACATCATAAATACAGCCCTCAACTCACACAATCATTTCTGCACCCCCCACCAACCAACCAAAAAAGTCTAATGCTGTCTTAGATGGTCTTCTAGTGCACCCTGTGATACTAGGAATTATTTCTTAAAAATATTTTGTTCTACAGTATTTAGTTTTATGCTCCCCATCCTTTACCCAGATTGGAAAATTTTGGCTTGGCATTTGTCCTTGAGATATCTTCTTAATTGAACTGCTGACTTTCTTTTAAAAACTAATTTGCAGGCTAAATTATCACTAGAATATCTAAACCCAGCATTATTTAGACTAAAATGGGTCTCAAGTTTTAAGGATTTTTTAAGGACATCTAAAGACTGAGTAATTAAAACAAAACCAATCACAACAGAGAATGCTGCTTTAATCATGGCTAATTATTTTATTTGTTATTGTTGTAATGGAATGTCCCACTCTCCCTATCGCCTATTGTGGACTGACTATATCAGTAGATATATATATAGTGTGCATGGGTAATACCTGGCAACTTGCTTTGGGAATTACTAGCTTGCTAACCAATTCCCTGTCTTTCAGTAGTGTATTCTCTTTTACAATAAACCTCTCTTTCTTTCATCTACACCTGTGTTGCTCTTCCTTTCACTCAAGTACCACCTTTGTCCGTTTGTAACCTTCTTTAAGGATACAACAGTTATAAATTAATATTTTTCATCCATAATTGGATTTTTTTGTATTTCATCAAAATGTTTCAGATATAAAAAGAATATGAAGGATCCACCATTTGATTTACTAATGACCATGGGAATATTTCAGCTAATCTTTGTCTTTTATTCACTCTAACAAGTTGACTTGAAAGTTTTCTAGGTACTGAGTACAAAATTTGATTTCATTTGCTTGAAAAATATTACCATTGATAAATAAGATGCAGACAGAATTTGCTTTTTTGATATCATGTAAATTACAAGTGAATGATTTTTATTCAAATCCATTACATTCACTTACTAATACCCTTGGGAAAGGTATGAATCCTCTTCTTCGCCCCACCCCCCGGTATGGGTAAGTAGCAGGACAGACCGGGTTCTATAGCCTTGGATAGCAACTGGTCTATCACAGAAAGGAATGGCAACCTACTGCGGGAACAATTCTGCCTCGTCAGTCATGTATTGAAAGATATATGATCACCTAAGCATGTATCACATATGTCACATAACTGACATGTTTTGACATTAATTAAAAAAAAATATTTTATATTTTTTTAATATTTTACACTTGAGAAATATCTGCTTTTTGTATTCTTGTATTGAAGTAATGGTCAGCCTCTGGAAAAATGCAAATGGAATAAAAAGCTATTTCCTTGTGAGGTGTTAGAGAGAATTACAATTTAGATAATTACATTGGCTTTATTATTAATTCTACCATATTGTCAGTTTTTGCTTAAACCATGATCTGTAGAAGTTGGAATTTTCAGTTAATTGTCCATTGAAATAATGGATAAATGTACCAAAATGTAAATGATAAAAATTTCATACTGTGTGGCATTATTAATAGTGCAGATAGAAATCTGTTCAAACATGTATTTGATAAAATCTATAAATCCACAAAAAAAAAACAACACATCCTTCAGAAACACCAGAAAACAAATAGAAAAGATGAAGGCAAGAGCACAAAGAAAACCGAGAACTCTCCATCCCCTGAATCCTCCTACCCTGCCATGCAGTGGCTGCAGATGTCTCTTCAGAAGGAAACGTCAATGAACATCCTAATGCTCAGCTATGAATTTCATCAACAATGATGAGTAAATATGGGTTTGCTGGCTTATTATTAGGTTGGTGCAAAAATAATGTCGGTTTTTGACGTATTTTTTAATGTCAAAAACATTATTTTTGCACCAACCTAATATATATGGTGAGTGCTGAAAAGTTCGAAGCTTAACGCAAATGCCAATATCTAAGATTTATTTGGGAAGAGCATATTGGTTGGGCCCAGAACTTTTCAGCACCCCTCCCTGATAAATGCATGAAGCAGGTTATTGTTAGTCTGCATTGAATTTAGGTCAAATGAACAAAAACTTGTTTTTCTCTTAAATCAATGCAAAATCAAAATAAATGATCTTTCCAGTTAAGAAAGAGAAAAAAGAAAATTGTCAAATCTCTCAGATTGAAGGAGTGTGTTTACAACATTGCTCTGACCTCCCAAAATTTTCAGAGCCTGTGGGAGGGGAAAAAATAAGATGAAGGTGGTGATCCATCAGACTTTGAATAGATCAACTTTTAGTGATATATTTTCTCTTTCTCTCGTTGTATCTATCAGTCACAAATCATAAAAGAATTTCTTTTTTTTAAATTGAAAATTCAAAATCATTGATTCAGATTTTTATTGACATGTTTTTCAATTGAAATAAAATAATTTCTTTAATATGCCAAAATGTGTTTTTTAACACATAACTTATTTGATAGCATATGAAACACCCCAACCACAAACCAATTTACATGTAATATTACAATATCATGGAACTAGCCTAAGTACAGGTACTGGTAGTCTATGGAATGTAGGTAAACCTTTGCTTACCAAATACCACAACTTTGCATATAAACCTCCCCAAGTTAAATTTAATATTACAATATCATGTCACAAAGCAAGGTACAAGTACTTGAGATCTATGGAATCTGGATAAATATTAGCCTCCCAAATACATCAGCTTCCCAAACAAGGCTCAGATATTTTGCTAGGGTGATGGGGAGGGTCTTATATGCTAACAAAAACAATACTGAGAACCTTGTCTTCATTTTACATTGCTTTTTTTTTTTAATTTACCATTTGTAATTATCTAATCTATTCCTTCTGTGTCTTTTTATTGGGAAGCTATACTTGAGAGATTATTTATGAGCTCAGATGTGTCAATATTAGGTATGACTTGGCCTTATACTGTCACTTATGTTTTACATTATCATCAAACGCACTTCTAAATAGGAACAGGTAAGCTACAAAAGAAATGGTAGATTTTTCATCATTTACTATTTTGGGGATATATAAGGGGTGTTCAAAAAGTAATGCTTCATGTTTATTTCCATAAAAATTACAACAGATACAGGAAACACAGTAACATCTACCAGCCTGTACACTGGTGAAAACTTAATAAAGACAATGCGCTCTCCAACAGGTGAGGGTGCAAGCTGGTTGATGTAATACACAATGTTTGAAATAAAAATGGGGTGTCCACTAAAAATAATGTTTGAAGTCATGAAAATGTTGGATTAAAAATAAATCCATGAATTCTTTACAAATTGCTTTGTTTAAATTTTGGATACATAAATCAAGCATATATGGACTTCAAGAAAATCTGAATTGGAAAATGTTTTTTCTTTAAAAGGATAAATACAACCTTGCTGGGCTGTGACATTCTTTGTGACTGAACAGCCTAAAGAACACTGAAACAATGGTTTCTACTACAAAGGGAGACACAGGTTCCAACCCTACCAGATAACATATTTGCTTTATTAAGCTTTCTTGAGTGTGCTGTTAAGTAAATGTCATACACACTGTTTAAAATAAAAATACACAGTGTATCTATTTCAAATATGGTATCCAGTATAATTAATGTTTATATATATATATATATATATATATATATATATATATTAAATCTCTTTTGCTTGGAGTGAACTCATAGCACATTCTCTTTATGCACAGTTTTGTCTTTTATTTCAACCTGAAGATGCCAAACCAAACATATGTTGTTGGCAAAAGATGTTAAAAAAACTTTTCCACTTAGTCCCATTATCTCCATATATAGTCCCAATTAGATTATTTTTATCTTGATAATTAGGTGAATACTAAATACCAAAAACTAAAACATAACCCAGGTATTTTTAATTCTTTGAATGTAAAATTATGTTTTTAATCTTAATAATATAGAATCTTGACATTAGAAAAATGAAAAAAGAAAACCTTATATAAAAACTGTTATTTAAACCTCATGTTGATGAAATTTGTATTAAATACACAGTTGCCATTCATGTTATCTCCCCCCCCCCAATAAGACTGCCATCAATAGATTATTTATCCACGACTGGCTCTTTTGGCAAATCTCTTCCCTCAGTTCATGCTGGCAATTAGTTTAACTGCTGCTGATATGGCTTTGATTATAGAATGTCAATATAAAGTGACAAGTAAGTGTTCACAGCATAAATGCTATGATCAGTTGTTTCTACCTTGCTTTTTCTTGCAGTCAGGCATGATCAGATGATTTTACGATAAAAAAAAACCTTGTTTCCTGCTCTCTATCTCTTTTTCTGTCTCTATATTTGAAATAAAATAAAGATTCTCAAACTACTCAGGAGTAAGGAAGGGTGCATTTTCTACTCTTACAACTTTGAGAGACCACAGGCCATTGTGCATCAAAATTACTGATCTGATTTATTATATTATGCAAGGTTTGTTCAGATCCTGCTATTGAATACACATAAAAAAAGACAGAGGCTAGTTCAAGCAATGGTGCATTCAAAGCAATTCTCTTGAGACCTGGCTTATAGCCACCTCATGTTAAAACATTTGTTTCCATATGATCACCAAAGTTAAGTAATGCTGAGCCTGGTTGGTACCTAGATGGGTGTCTGTTTGGGAATACCAGGTGCTGTAAGTTTGGATTTTTGATTGTTGTAGTAGTTAATGTTAATTGTTAATCAAAGAGAAGAGTTCCAATCCCAGTTGGGTTTATTATATTCACTTATATGTAAATGCTCTTAGGAAAGGTATGAATCCACCTCTTCTCCACACAGCTATGAGTTAATTAGTAAGATTTGTATCACTAAGAACATTATTATTTCTCCCCACACCAAAATTCTTAGAATCTAAAAATATTTTCTGGCTTTGAACAACCTGCAAAATGTTGATAACCCATAGAAGATGAATGAATGAATCAATCAATCAGTCTTGGGACCTCATAAATTTATTCCATCATCCTTTTCACTTTTCAAAGCAGTCTGCAAAGTCCTCTTTCATGATTGCTATCAGGCTCCCTGATTGTGTTCTTAATTTTGTCTGTTGTCTGAAATCTTTCTTTCAACAGCAGTTCTCTCTTTGAGAAAAGCCAAAAGTTAAATGAATCTACATAGGAACCATAGTCATCTAACATACTTGGGGATACAATATTTTGCTGACGAATTTGGCGTAAGAAGTACAGAAAAAACAATAATATTGTCATCAGGAATGCAGCACTTGCATAGTACACAAGCTCACTCAAAAGTGTTTTGTTGCTGACTGAGTCACATTATTCTATAGTGGCATGGGGCTTAGTGGTTAAAACGAACAGTTGATTTACCCACATGAAGAAGATTAATGAAGGATGATAGTCGAGGGAATATATAGGTAATATTAACAAAACAAGACCAGCAATTTATTTATGAATTTACATGATTGTAGTTGTGGCAGTAGCTCATTTCAGGAAATAAATCAGAATTTTTTTTAAATCTGAAGTTTTAACAAAATTATTATGAAGAGGAAATGTTCATAGAACAGATTAAATAAGCTGACACAAAATAATATTAAAACATGTTTAAGACAAAGGTAAGAGTGTTTGTTGCTTACTGAAGAGATATATGATTTGCATATATTCAAAAGTAAATGAAGAGAGATAGTTTGAAATACTTAGCTTTCCTGGACTGTTGAGAGAAAATTCTTTGAAGAGCTGTGAGATTAGTTAAAGGCTGATATTATAATTGGTGAATAATTTTACACTGTCAAGAACTTGAACACTTGTCATGAGGAACTGATACAAAACCTTTCACATGACTTCATTCTTATTAATTTTATTTTTCTCATTTTTTTATATCAAAAGAAATTTTGCATAAGCTTGCTACATTTTTTCTTTCGTCTTCTTGGCTCAGTGGCTAATTTCTGTGAAAAAATTAGTCCAAAAATAATTTCACATAGGTTCACAAATCTATTTCCTTCTTCTTTTCAGCTCACCAATCAATTTCTGTGAAGGCAAGGTTTTCATTGGTTCTAAGAAAATTTTACATAAACTCATGAATTCCTTTCTCTCTTTTTTCATAGCTCACCTGAATTTGAAAAGAGTGGGTAAAGGGAATTATTATTTTGCACTCACTACAATTCATGCATTAAAATGCTCTCTCATTGGTTGCCAAGGTACATCAAAACTCTGAAATTTAAAATGGATGGATACTTGCTATATATGACTGTCTTGGATTTAGTAATTGTCTAGAATTTTCAATTCAAATATTACATTAATTAACTTTAATGAACATCAGCTAACTAGTTGAGTTTTACTTGCAGGTTGCTATCACATGTGGTTTTGTGCTCTGATTTCAAAGAACTAATACGCAAGTGAATTGACAGCCATATATATATAAGAATAAAATAAAATGTTTGAATTTCTTTGCTGCATAAAAAAAATAATGTAAAAAATTGTCTTTCTCTTTTCCTGTTCTTTTCTTTCACTGTATATTTCCAAAACATTCTTTAAATTTATCATTTCTTTCTTTTGCAGGTAAGTTATATATTTTCATGTCTGAATTCCCATCCGAGGGCAGGTAACTCTTAATTTTTCTTTTCATCTGTTTTTTTTTTTTTTCTCCTGTTTTGTTAATTTGTTTCAATTTGCTTTCTTTTTTCTGTAACAGGATGAGCTGCAATACTTGCAGTTCTATATTTGGGCATATGCAATTTGATCAATTCCAACACCACTGCTGTGAATTTAGTAAGTTAGAAAACTAAAGACACACTTGATTTTGGAACTTCTAAAAAGAAATAAAAGATACACAAAAGACTAACTTATGAAAGTTTGAAAACATGCTCAGTTTTTTTTTTTCTTTTCTTTTTTTCAGTGGTTTTAATTTTATCTATTGAAAGAAAGTTCTGCCATGTAAAGATAAACTTATACATTACTGGTTAATTTAGATGCATGAGAACTTGCATATAAAGTATTGTACTTTATGATGCACTTATATCTAGGCCAAAGCTATGATCAAGAGAGTGAGTTAGTTTGCTATATTGCTACCTATGTGAGTTTTACTACTGATAATACTATGTATTTTTTTAATCATTTCACCCCAAGCAAGGTGATAATGCCACTAGGATGCAGAATGTTAAAGGAAGTGAAAAAGAATGAGAAAACTTTAGTGAGGAGAAAGGTCAATAAAGGAACAGGTTTCAGGAAGACAGAAGATAGTGAATGATGTATTAAATGTTTGTAGTTATCAGGGAAGCAAGAAATCAGAAGGGAGTTCAACAGTTGAGATGTGCAAGAAAAACTGTTAGAAGTGGTTAATGCATCTAGTTAGTTCCAGAGAAAAACAATGAGACCTAGTTTCCAATCTAGGATCATACTTAAATTTGTGTAGTCAAGGCACCAGTGAAAAAAAAAGGTACTATAACTGATAACACTGGTGCTTCATTTATTCTTTAATCAAGTTTAACATGACATTTCAAGCATATATGGTAACACTTTAGATACAATATCTTAATTTGATTCATCACAGATATACGTATCAGTCTAAACTTATGTCTACAGATGTTTAATATTGAGAGATATGCTAATAATACTATGTATGCTACTACAACCAATAACATTGGTGTATTATTTATTCCTCAGTCAAGTTGGTTAACAAAAGGTCTCAAACTGTAGCAAAAATAAAAACTGAAACTTCTGACATTTGAAAGAAATAACACGTTGTCACTCCATAAATTAGATTTTTAATAAGATACCATGAGTCATAGTAATATGACCAGAAGTTGCAGTGCTTTTATTTTTGACTAGCCTGGATGTTTACTTTCAAGTTAATCTTTTCAGGTGACAGGACTTTTTCTATTTTGGTTCATGTGAATTCTTCAAATAAATGCATCATTAGAAATATCAAGCAATAGAAAGAGAAAACCATGTCGCCAATGTGCTGCTTAACAATTACTATTTTCAACGATTCAATATTTCTTCTGTTCTTTAAGCTGCAGAGTTTCCAACAGCACAAATAAGCTTCTTTTTAAATTAAATTTCATCTTCACTGAAGCATCATAATTTTCATTATAAAAATATCTCTTGTCATCAAAATCAAAAAAGTTTTACTTTTTGGCTAGCATTATAGGATACAGCAGATTTCATCCCAACTTTTATATTAGGAAGTATTGTCCCAAACAGGGATGAGGAAGGAGAAATCTTATGATAGACAACATTACATTTTATATCTACATGCTATGTTCTTTCTAGATATTAGCTGATATGGCTCTCCACAACTTCTGTCTTGTGTTCTTTTAAGCAATACATGCACCATTATGTCCTCACTTTGTCCTTGTGATACCTTATCCATTATCCATTTAGTGAAGCTTATCAAGTAGATTTCTTGTTGCTTCTCTTGCCTTTCATGTGCTATATGAGTATTAAAATCTCTAAGATTTTTCTTCTATGTATCTCCAAAATTCAAGCTGACTCTTTCTAAATGTTAGCAGTCAATTCCTTTTAAATTGATTGGTTCATTTTCTATGGCTTACCAATCTTTGCAGGTTATTTAAAACCAAGATATATTTTTAGATTGTAAGGATTTTTTTTTTTTTTTTTTTTTTTTTAGATAATAATGGTTTAGTGATACATATCTTACTAGTTAAACTATAGCTGGTGGGGGGTAGAAGAGATGAATTCATAGCTTCCTCAAGGGTATTTGCCCAATACCATTTGGGTTTGTTATATTCACTTATTATAATGAACCCAAATGGAATTGGAACTCAACACTCCAATTAACGATTCCAGTCCATTACATCACTTGCATATCCAAGCTTACAGCACCTGGTATTCTCAAGTGATTACCCATCTAGGTACTGAAGAGGCTTGACATTGCTTAACTTTTTACAGTTGTACAGGGACCAGTGTTTCGATGTGATATAGCCATAAGCATATGTGATACTTGACTTAAATTAGATTTGGTTATTATTCAATGCTTTAACATGGCAGTGATTTCATAAATTTTAAGTGTATATCACTAAGTTTGTGTGAATGCATGATGAAGTATATAGACCTATTTATGTTTATTTTAACATCATTCCCAAAGTATACATTCATAAAGACAGGTACAAATTTATATATATTTTTCCTTTTATGATGAATAATTGTATGGGAACCTGTTTTTCAACATAATGTGGCTGTAAGCCTATTCTATTAAAATCCTCATAGATTCTCATATAATTTATCCATTGTATACTCAGCATTTGTCATTATGTATAGCAGTTCAGTATTCTTTTCTTTGTATCTAAGAATATTTTTCAGTTTTTTAATTCTTTGCATAGGTTCTCAAAAGTACTATTACTATGCATCTGTGGATTCCTGGCATAATTTGCATCATCTTTTAGAATATTATCCTGATAATGAAAAATTTGCATTTGCTTACTTTTAATGTTTCTGATGTGTAGCTTATACTTTGTGTCCGAATTTCTACATACAGATGATCACAGCTTACAAGAAATTGAATTTTGTTAGCTATCATTTCTAACCAATCAGAAAAGAGAAAAAAATTCTTGTTCAATTAAAAAGCAGTTAATCAATACACTGTAGAAGGATGTGTACAAATGATAAATAATCCCAATTCTGCTTTCATTTTTTTTTCATCTTTCAATAACAGTGACGAGTTCCATTTTTATATCTCTGTATTGATGAGTGAAAATGTTCTTGAAATAATTTTAAACTTTCTAACAAAATACTTTTCTCCAAGACAAATAAGAAGAACCAACAACCAAAATATATTGAAATGAGAAGAATTATCATGCCCAAGTCCAAAACTGATAATATTATTTTATGGTGAATATCACTTATATCTCAAAAAATATATCTAGACAAAATCTGTGGTATATTACTGTTTTATTTTCATAAACCTATTAGCTGGGATACTTGAAATTGGCCCAAGATAAATAACTTCTAGCATAACAACAGAGGAAAAATATATTCTTTAAAATATTTTATTGAAAACTTGATATCTAGTGACATCCAACAACTTTGGAGATTAGAATCAATTATCCTATCATTTTTCTGCTCAAATTACTGCCAGGAAAGTAAAAGCTGCAAACCAATTCTACCTAATTCTCTGAGGATTTTGGAGGTCAAATTTGCACTTATTAGGATCTGTGAGATCGAAAATTCTTTTGTACTTCATAACAAATTCAATATCTCACTCTAATTCGCTAAAAGTTGCTTCATTTGACTAGAAATAGCATTATGTACTCTTTGATGACCTCTGGTGATCTCCTCCAAAATCCATCTTGTATGGCCTACGTCACAGCTGGATGTTTTGTGCAAATTAGGTAAATGGGTTTTGTAATTTGAGCGTGATTATGGCCCAGGTGCATAAACAGAAACCTCTATTTGTATCAATAGCATGAAAATTCAAGGTGGAAATATTGCAATGGAAAAGAAAGAAAAGATTTACAGGTATACTTCAGTGCTTAGAACATAGGACTAATATTCTGCAGGTCTGTTTCAATCTCATATATTTGACTGAAAAAATTGTTTAGCATGCACTCATGTAAATCTTGTTTGAAAGAATAATCAAGGATTCCTCAATCAATATATTTCTTGTAAAATCTATAATAGATGTGACTGTTTAAGTGAGATCTCTCACATAAAGTGTAATCTTATTAATTGATCTCCATAATGGGTAACAGCATTTTTCTATTATTTCATGTGCTGGTTAGGTAGTTATGGAGGAATGGTTTTCCCATGTCCTCACTTACTATCTTTTCATGAAAGCAAGTTAAAAGTAATTTTCATGTTTGCTTATCCTCCAGTTTACACTCCTCCCCAGTTTTTTGAACAGGTTTACTCCTTGTTTCAGGTTTATGACTGGGTTTCTGCTTCCTTTTAAAGCCTTTTCATTTCCTTTCACTCCTAGTAGCTCCTTGTGTTTAGTATCATTGTCTCCTTGCTTGGAGGGAAATGATTAAAAAAATGTCTTTAAGTAATAGGACAACAAATGGTGGTGTAAAGAAGCAAGAAAAGATAGAGAGCTATGATCAAAATGAGACAAAATATCTGCTAAAAAATTAGGTTCACTGTGTCATGCGAGACAATTTTTCACTCCAGCATCTATCTTGCATATCTATAAGTCTATTATTTGCTCTTGCTTAGAATGTAGCTGCCACATAAGGTCCAGTGCTCCTGCTATATATCTAGAGATCCTTGATAAAATCCAAAGAAGAATCAGCAATATTACTGACCCTGATCTGATATCTTGGCTTCAATCACTTTCCCACTACCATAAAGTTGCCTCTCTGTGCCTTTTCTATAAATACTTTCATGACAAATGTTCAGATTAACCACCTTGTTATGGTACCTGGACTTTATGAATTTAACTGGTGACAAGGTCTCACCAATTTACAGTTGAGTTGGTTAGGTGTAACCATTTCTATGCTAACAGTTTCTTTTCTCACACTTCTCACTTTTGGGACGTCATGCTTTCCAGTCAACTTCAATATTCAAAAATGCAATGTCAATTGCTATTTACTCTCCTCCTGTTTACTCTTCTTTTGTTCTCACTCCTTTAGTAATGTTTCTGTTTTCTAATTCTTCCCCATCCAGTAACCACTTGTGTCTTAGTGGCTTTACTCCCTTGCTTGTGGTGAACTCAAAGAAAAAGAAGAGGAATGATTCATACTTTGGCAAAAAGCTACTTGTGTTAAATGAACAAGATAGGAAATGCACCTCCAATCATATTATTTACATGAAATATCTATATGTCCATGTGTTTATTACTGTTAGCTATACTGTAGTACAATTTTTGTTTGGCTATCCAATATGGTGACTAGTTTCCAATGAAGTTTTAATTAAATATAAATTGATTATAAAATTAAATTTATATTTAATTTAAAATTATATCATGAATAAAATAACATTTGATCTTCTCATGGGGGATAACTTCAGGTCTGCTAACTGATAATAACAGTCATTTGTCTTAATAAGAAGAGGAATAAGCAGAGATGAATACTTGATATATACTCTTTTAATAATAGTAATTAAAGTTTAATGTTAATTATCATTTGATAATAATTATACAGTAAATTTACTGGTTTACCAAAGTTTGTATATTAGTCAGTTATTAATAAAATATGCAATATTGTTAAAGTGAAATATATCAAGAGTTCTAGAAGAGTAGAAAAAAAAAGAGAAAAGAATGATAAATAGGGGAAAAAAGTAATTAACATCAAATTTTTTCTTAACAATTTTTTAAGCCTTAAGGAAGAAAATATTGAGCCAGAATGAAAGAAAGAGGGAAATGTGTTTAAATAAAAAACATTCACATATGACAAAGGGGAAAAAAAGGTGGAATATAAGGAATAATATCAGAATTTGGTTTGTTTGATTCAAATCTTGATTTCAGAAACTCTGCCTTTGAAAGAGATTCCTCTCTCTCTCTCTAATATATATATATATATATATATATATATATATATATATATATTTTTGGCATGTGTTTGCACATGTATGTATGTATATATTCTATATATTTGATTGAGACAACACAAAAACAATTTGATCTTTCCGGTGGCATAATCAAATTAATCATTTCAATTTCAGAAAATTTTATATTCAACAGAGAATAAACTATAAAAGTTTTTTTTTTTTTAAATTCCTGAAATACATGAGTGCTATATTTTATTTTGCAATCAGTGATTGTATGTGAAATAAAATTATTATTAATTCAATGCATAATTACATCAACATGTCTAGAGTCTATTTTTTTTTCCTTTTGTAACATATCAAATATATTAATATCAGTCGGACTTCTGTGAATTAAAATAAGACAGTCAGCATCATTGAGAAGTTAATTTGATATGCCATAAAGACATAGAATTTATGGACAAGTCACTATTAGGTAATGGTTAATGAGCTACTTTATGCAAACTGTTACTACTGAGTAATCAATCCTCACTGGGTGTCTCCCACTTGTGAATTTGGACCACAATAAGTTAAACTTAGTAAATCATTATCTTTTTCACATCCTACCAACACTTTCATTTATATCACACACATTATCCCTCATAATCATTTTAACAGTAAACCTCTATATTAAGTGTCTCTCAAGCCTTGTATTGGGTGAATTCTAGTATATAATATTAATATTAATAATAATGCATTAATGCAGGTGTAGGTCAGCCACAGTTGATATTATAGTTATTGTGAATGCATAGTATGTGCTAAACCAAGACTACATATGGTTTTAAATTCAGAGTTGTCCTAGATTGGTCGTCAACCAAGGCTGAAGAACCCAACCTGCCCTAATATTAACCCATAGCTGGAGTGGATAAGATATGGATTCATACTTTTTCCAAGGGCATCTGTGTGAAAGTGAATGCAATGAAAGTCAACTGTAATTTGAACTAAGCTTGCTGATTTCTCACTTCATGCTTTATAACATCTGCACATCCTTTCTAGTGTGTGTGTGAATATATATATATATATATATATATATATATATATATATATATATATATGTGTGTGTATGTGTGTATTTGGGCAGCAATCCCTCTTTTATACAGGTTTCATCAAAAATAACTGACAATGTATTGTAATTAAGTTTTTTATTTAATTTTTCTTTTGTTCTTATAATTTTTTTCTTTTCTTTATATAAAATATGTAGAAATTGTCTGAATGCTCTATCTGTACAAGCAATTTTGGCTATACTTTTAGCCATCATCAAGGATGATTTTATTTTTACTTTTAACTGAATGTATAGATTGTTTTATGTATGTATCTAGAGTTATAGGAATGATCTATTTTCCATAGAGTCAGCACATTGTGGCCAAGTTCATAGTTGATATTATCTAGATAAATATATAAAACAATTCATACATTCAGTTAAAAGGAAAAATAGAATCATCCTTGATAATGGCTCTAGCCAAAAGCACTCGGACATAGAGAATATTTAGACAATTTCTACATAATTTATGTCCAGAAGAGAAAAAAATTATAAGAACATAATAAAAATTAAATAAAAAACTTAAACGCATTACCTTGTCAGTCATTTTTAATAAAACTTGTATGTGTGTGTGTATATATATATATATATATATATATATATATATATATATATGTAGCTTTGCTTAGTACCTACACATTCTCAAAGTTGTATATATTAAATTATATCAACCGAGCATACGTAGACGGAAGGAACATTTTATCCATTCCTTGCGTTTGTTTAGAGGACTATTAGTAAATCTTTTCTACTTTACACTTTTTGGGAACTCTGTAATATCTGTTTTAAGTTGTTAATTATTTACAATTAAAATTTGTTTTAATCGTGTTCCAATTTCTCCTCCTCATTTGCTATTCTTTTGTGAATTGTGTTTTGAGTGTTTAATTGCATCAACATACACCTTTGAAAAAGTGTTGGATGAAAAGGAATTCTTAAGTAAAAAAATATATATATGGGCACGTAACCAAGTGATTAGAATGTTTGCTTTCTGACCATGAGACTTGGGTTTGAATTTCACCATGGTGAATTTGTCAGGAAGGAGACATCCTGATGTTATTGGTCTGGGTGTGGGGGGACGATCCCAGCATATGGTACCTTTGGAAAATGCCTGAAAACCATACCATGGGTTGACCCAAGCCTTATGAGTGAAATTAGGTAGACGGAACTCTTGATAGCTGTGTTAACACAAAGTCACAAGTCATCGTGACTGAGGGTTTGAGTGTGCTGGCCTTATTCAGATTGTTGATCACACTAGACCACACCCTCTCTCCCAGAAACTGTAATTAAGGTCTGCTCAGCATAGTTGCAGTATAAATCACAGGTTTGGTCTGGGTGTTGAATAAACACAAATGTGCCTGAGCAAGCTTCTACAATAGGGACTGGCTAGCCACCCTAATAGATGGCTATCCTTGAATACAAGTGGCAAGCTATTATATATATATATAAGGAAAATTAATGACAAAGAAAAACTTTTTGTGCAATGTGTTTTGTCCGTTTTAAACTTCAGCGGACTAAAAGAAAAACACTTTGCACAAAATATTTTCCCTTTGGTGATTAATTTTTCTGACATTTTTCTACCACAGAAAAATTTATATATCATTTTCTCATCTATATATATATATATATATATATATATATATATATGATACCTTGCATGAAAGAGAATGAAGAAGAAACAAAATAGGAATACCCAACCAACAGTAAGTATTATGTATTTATTATATATCCTAAAATATTTACCATCACTACCTTTTGTACATTGAAAGGGAAATCTTAGAAGCCCTCTTTGAAGTTTATTCACCTTTTTATTGCTTTCACAATCATTCAATTGTAGGTTCTTGTTTACAAAGCTCTAGAAAATCTTCACAGATTCTGTCAATGTTTTAACACTTGTCTTTCTCTTCTTGTTCAACATAGTAAAAAGTCATTTTTGGACCAAACAATCACTGGCAGTGAAAAATGGATTTATTAGAAGAATCAAAAATGAGAAAAAAAAAAAAAAAAAAAAAAAAAACAGAATATGATGGCTTGTCTTTGACCTAAATAGAGAAAACACACTTTGTATTTCAAAGGATTCAAAGGGAATTATTATTACAAATTGCTGGAAAATAGCCAAACTGTTCTTACAGTGAGTTTATTTGAACATTTCATTGAAGAAAAGTAAAATAAACCAGCAATTTATTCCACATGAAAATGTCTATCATCACATTCCAGTTATGAGACAACAAGAGATGAGGGAGTTGAAATGGGAAGTTCTTCCGCACATAGCATATTTTCTGGACCTATCACCTTTCGACTAACATTAATTTCACATCAATTTACACTCAAACAAGTTTGAGATATTGAAAAATTCCCTACAAGAATTCATCAAATCAAAAACTAAATCTTTTATTATGGAGTACTGTTTAGCTGAAAGGTAATGTGTTTATTGAAAGCCAGAAAAAATATGTTGATAGCTGAATAACAAAGGTATGAATTTTTATGAACAAAAGACTTTAAAAAACGGTTAAAACTTCTGCACCAGTCTAATATGATAGAATCTTCTAGAAAACTTAAATTTACAGCTTTTGGGACAATTATTCCCATTTTGATACTTACAGGACATTGATTCCCAAACCAAAAGCTAGCTTTACTAATTTAAAAAGAAATATTCTATGCAAGTTTCACATTTATACAAATTGTCTTATTTTAATTATTATATTTGATGCCATAGAAAAAACCATTCCACATTGCTTCCCCAAAATTAGTTTTTTTTCTAAATGTTATATGCAAAGTTTTTGTATCTGGATGACCAAACACCGAAGATTAGCAGTACTGGTACTTAACCTGTGATATTAAATTGAAATTAGTGTTGGGGTCTTGCATGCCATCAAAGACAGTAAGAAAAAATGTCTATTTGCTATAAATTACTTTTTGTTTGTATTTCCCTTATAAAAAAATGTTAAAAAATGATTGGTAATATTAGGAAACGTTTGGCATTCATTGACTGACCAGTGCTACTTTTGGTTGAAAAAAAATTATAAAATGTTTTTATTAAAACAATTTTTCTGAATGTCCAGTAAGTGTTATTGCTTTTTCCAGCATTGATAGAGTAGAGGCATATAGTCATAGAATACCAGGGAAAACACTTTGATTACTGAATAATTGTGCCATGAATTTATATGAATAAAAGATTTTACAAAAATAAAGCTGAAAAATTTATTATTTCTTACATATATATATATATATATATATATATATAAAAAACATAAACAGTGAAGAGAGTGGGAGTTCTAGTGTATGTAAAGAGTGTATATGATGTCCTATATTTGTGTGTATATTTGTGCATTAATAATTCAGGTAGTAATCTCTAGCATGAGAAGATTACAGCTATTTTCAAGGACATTTTCTCATGCCACAAGTACCTGACCAGTGATTAAGTCTTGGTATTATAAAGCCCAACAACAACAGAAGCATGCTCCACACAGTTTTCTTGGTACTTAGTCTATCACATCATACCTGAAGACAGAGGAAGAATGGAGAAGCCTGTGAGAAAGTAAATAAAGCTTAGATCTTTTCTTTTTTTTTTTCATTTGCCATTTTTGTTTCTTTTCTCATCTTATTTGGTTTTATGATTGATGAAATGTAGGATTATTTCCATTTGCCACAACTCAGAGTGAAGATACTCAGCCATTTACTGGTGATGTCAGATCTGAGTTCACTAATTCTTTCTTTATTTTTTTTGTTCTGTTTTTGTTCCCACCACCCACCCTCTGACACTGAAGATTGTAGCAACAATGTCAAGAGAATGATAGTGAAGATAGCAGAGGTAGCACTGGCAATGGAGCCTGGAGGATGGCAGGGAGGTGTCTATGCCTTGTCTAAAAGATAACTATGATGGATGCATCTGTAGATGGGCACTTGTATTGCTCACACTAAGCTTCCTTTTTATGTATATTGCAAGGTTTTTCTTTTCTTTTCCTTATAAGTATTTGCCATTGTTTTATTGCATCTGTTTTTCTACTTAGAGTTCATGGGAATATCTTTGTTTTCCTGGACAAATTAGTTGTGGCAAAGAGAGGTTGGAATTTGTTTTTCATTGTTAATTAAAAAATCCTTCTCCCACCCCACCTATCCAAAAACAATATTAAAAATAATTATAGGGATAGAAAAAGTAATATAAAATAATAATGATAATAATATAAAAATTAATCATGATAAAGACCATATTAAAATGACGATGACAAAAGCAATATAAAAATAGTGATCATGATCATAAAAGCAATATAAAAATGATGATGACAAAAGTAATATAAAAATAATTATCATGATCCTATATGCAATATAAAAATGATGATGATAACAAAAGTAATAATAAAATAGTGATTGTAATCATAAAAGTAATATAAAAATAGTGATCATGACAAAAATAATATAAACATAGTGATCCTGGCAAAAGCAATATAAAAATAGTGATTATGATCATAAAAGCAATATAAAAATAATGATCATGGCAAAAGCAATATAAAAATAGTGATCATCATCATCATAAAAGCAATATAAAAATGATGATGATGAAGACAAAAGTAATACAAAAATAATGGTCATGACCCTATAAGCAATATAAAAATAATGATGACAAAAGTAATATAAAAATAGTGATTGTGATCATAAAAGCAATATAAAAATAGTGATTATGATGGTCATAAATGTAATATGAAATACCAATAAAAGTAATAATGAAAATAATTATAATCAATAAACATGATTAAACAAAAAAGTATTGAATAGTATGAGTCACCTTAAAACCAATAATAATAATAATAGTAATATTGCTGAATGTGAAATTAAGTTTGATTTATTGCATGGTTATATCTGCTTTAAAGTCAGCATAAAATATTCATTGAATATCTATTTTGTTTTTATCTTGATTAGATGAAGGCAGGAAAACACCAAAAGTCTAATTGATTTTTTGGTATGATTAGGAAGGTCAGACCAAAGAAAGAAAAGATGAGGATATTAGTCTGAATAAAATCAATAAGTGTCAATGAATATTTTTATTTTTGTACCTATTTACATGTCTCACAGGTTCAATATCCGTGGTCTAATTATCTCCTGACTTATTGAACTTCAACTTTGTCTATCATGACATGTAAATAAAATTCCTTTCTTTTGAAACATGTGACATGGTTTCATAGAAATAAACAATTTCTTTATTTGTATTTTTAAGGACTTGGCAGGTGCTAAAAAGCACAATGTTATATACACTAGCAATGATACACAACATTGTATTGGCAAAGTCTATTTACTCTGCTGCAGCATTAAGTCTTTTCTTTCTTGGGGAGATTGGCAAATTCTCTAATATGATATTGGTGAAATTATCATAATTAAAATATTTTGGTGGTTGGATATTTCATATACAGCTTGTAAAATCTTCAAAATTTCTTCATCCTTGATAAATTCCAACTATTGATGATATAATTGATAGGCAGATGCAATTATGTATTATTGCACAAAACTTGAGAAATAAGATTTTTCTATTGATACCTTATTTCAAATACAGGTGTTTGCTTTATGATCAGATAAATACATTAATACTTCTTCTATGTACTGTGTCCCTTCAGGACATGGGATATCATGGCTCTCCACAACTTTCTGTCCTTTGTATCTCTTAGTACACTTTGTTTTTCTGCCATCTATCCTAATCACTGTTCTACCAGTCATTTACTCAAGTTTCCTATGTAGGTTTCATACTGCTTTCTCTTTGTCCTTCTTTTCAGTATATCCTGAAAGTGTCAAATTCTCCAAATCCTCTTACCTCATTATGTGCCCTAGAAATTTCAACTATCTCTCTCTCTCTAAGTATAAGTGTCCTTTTTGTTTTAATTTTCCCCAAATCCTTGTTGTTGCTCACATGTTTAGTCCTTGGTATTCTCAGCATCCTTCTGTAGAATCATATTGCCTCAAGTCTCTTCTTCATTTCTGATGTGATTGTACCCAGCATTCACTGCCATATAGGAGGACTGATATTACATATTTTCTTTGGTACTAATGAGATTTTTCTATTTCTTTGCTTAGCTTTTGGAAGGCACCTTTCACTATCCCAATGCTCCTTCTCATTTTGGTGTCACACTTTCCATCCTCTGTTAAAACACTTACAGTACAAAAGCTTATTTATAAGATATTTTCAGAACTTAGAAAACTGTTTTTTTTTCTAATTATTAGAAATCATTAGAAATAATTAATAATCTAATAGCCAAAAAAATTGTTTTATTCTCAATAAATTCCAATTATTGATTTCTATATTGATATGAGATGGAGATGGTGTGATTGATAGGCAAATGCAAATATGTATTATTGCACAAATCTGTTGAGAGATGAGATTTCTATTGATACCTCATTTCAAATACAGTTGTTTGCTTTATGATCCAAGCCATAATAGTAACTGATATTATCTGAAAAAAATGGTAAGACATTAGCTAGACAAAGACACCATTTCCACTAATCTATATTCACTAGCACCATACAGGTGACAGGTTAAAATGTGTGAAGTATTTCTGCTACACCCTATATAATTCAGGTCAGTGCTTAACATCTACACAGCAGTTAATGTCAAATGCTTGCATGTTCATATCAGCACGAAGTTGAACATTAACACCATCAGATCCTCATGGTGACATACGACCACAGCTGTTACTGAAATAAATATTAAGGATATTGCAATTTATTTGATATATGTCTAATTGTTAATGTATATTTATAAGGTTTAATAATAAAATAAATAAAGTCATACACCCTAAACCTTACAAGTTTTTCTCTTAATTTACAACATGAGGCCCAACAGGTTAACTTGATTGTGTTTATATTTTAATCCAAGAGAGTTAACTTCTATTTCTTTTCAGAAATATTATTCTGCTTAAAATTTTCTCTAGATATTATTGTTTTATTTATAGAGAATAATGAAAAAGAAAAATATTTTACACTCTACAACCCACTATCCACAGATGAAACATCACAAGTCTAATACTACTCCATCACTATTTCCCTGGCAAATGTTCTAGCAAAATACATTAACTAGTTTCACCTGTTCAGACATATATGGCTTAGACTCACCATGACACATACACTGGGACAAATCATCCCTGTTCCCTTTATATTCCATTAGCAAGAAGGAAGTTCCATTTGGGCTACTCCTTCACTAGAACCTCTACTTTGTGAAGCAGACTCCCGAGTGGATACTTCCCCAATCACTACAATCTTAACCTCTTCATGTTCAGCCCTTACCTTTCCTACATATCTTCATAATCTGCACTTCTTATTTTCTCCTCTAACATTCATACATCAACCTCATTCAGTAACCCTCTACCTGGAGTGGTTCTTAGGCTCTGCATTGGGTGAGCAATTAGTAAAAAAATAAATATATAAAAAGAACTCTGTTCCTTGAATCCATTTTCAGTGCTATTAGCCTTTATGACATTTATGCTTTCCAGTAATTACATATAGTCTTGTCATTTTATAATTACTGAGTTTTCACCCCATTAGCATCTTGTAGCTTTCACTGGAGAACAAGTGATAGCAAGTCTCTTCAGTATTATTATATTGGAACTGTTGACTTTTTCATGTTATCTAATGACTTGGAGATCCAGTGCCAACAAGTTTTTTTCTCAATACTCTATCCTTCTTGTAAGACATTTTTGGAACTGTTGAAATCATAACCTTCATATTTCAAAATGTTTGCTTCAGTTCTTCAATAAAATGTGCAATATTTTTCCAGCTTCTTTGGTTAACAGTGGCATTCCCTTTCTGACAAAATCCCTTAAAGATAACTGGGTCTTACCTGATGAGATTGAGTGATCCTTTAAATTCTAAAAGAATTTATGATTTTCCTGTCCTCTCAGACAACTTTTGTTTTGTGTGTACATTTTTAGCTTCACTCAAATATCTTGGTTTGTGCATATATAATTCACATGAGTACAAAATGCAATATTTTGGTTAGACAAAATATAATCAAAGATAATTTTATTAGGAATTCTTTGAGCTACTTTGTACATTTTTTTATATAAGAACATCCGTTGTTTCTCATCAAATGAATTTTGTTTCAGAACAATTTACTGATTGATCTTTTTTAATCAGTAAACATATTTTCATAATTAGCAATTAGTTGAATTTTGAATTTATCAAAAATTATTTTTGCACATATTTCTAAATTAATGTCTGTTGTTGAAATTGCTTAGGAAAAAAATGTTGTCAACATCTAAATATTGAACTTGCAGACTGAGATCAATGGAAAATCAAAAGCCAAGAGTTTATAAGGTTTAAATTTTAATGAAATATTAACCAAATTAAATACTGTTAATTAAAAAACATAGCAGTGACTTGGCATACATTACAGCTGTTAGTAAATTTGTGTACTTTGGAAGTTGTTCTTGGTATAGCCTTGACTAATAATTATACACGAATGAGATGGAGGATTTGGATACTACCACCATATTGATGTTGCCTACACTTGTTAATCTTTATAAGAATTTTACACATAAATGTTTAGTAATTGACTGAATGCTGTTCATTTTAGTTATCATTGAAAAATACCAACAGCAAAAGAATCAAATCTCAGACATTAAATTTTGCAAACCACTTTGAACATGTTTGATCATTATTCATTGCATCTTCTCATAAATCATTTTTGGATGTGACCTTTCTTAAAATAAAAAAGCACAATTTGTTAAAAATATTGCTTATTTTCTTTCAACATAAATGTTAAAATCAAAAAGCAAAAAATACACCAAATTTGAGAAAATTTAAAATGCAAGCTAATATGACAGCTACAGTGTAACCCGGATATAAGAGAGTTGTTGGGGCCGGAGAAAAAGTATCTTATATCCGGGTTTGGTCTAATTTATATACATTAACACAGGCTCTAATTTGGGACCAGAGAAAATCTCTTTTATATCCGGGTTTCTCTTATATCCGGGTTACACTGTATTACAAAATGTTTATGAAATTAGGTTAATTTAAACTAAATTCTATTCATACCAACTAATAATTAAAAACAGTGAAATGTTTTACTAACTCAGTACAAAATGACCAATGCAACTAACATTACTATTGTTTTATTTGTTATTTAAAAAATGTGTCTAAATTTATAGATAATGATTTCAATCATCTTTGCTCAGGAAAGTCATTTCTCTTTTTTGATAAGAACAAGAAACGATAATTATGATTCTTGCTTAAACTTATTTCATTCTATTTTTTATTTTTTTATTTTACATGAAAAAATAGCAGCAGCAATCATATAAAATATTATTTCATGAAGAATTCTTAATATAAATACACAACAGATTTTCTTTTAGCAACAAAACAATTTCAATTTTCAAACTGAAATTGTGATTTTGATAAATCCTAATCATTTTCTGAAATTCTGAGATCACTTCCATCATTCCACAATAACTTTGAACAAATATTCTTATCACTGTTGACTTTATCATTATGTATTTGTTGATACACTCTTCAGTTTTCAGAACTTCTGAGAAAGCTTGAAGAGTGTATCAACTAAAATAAAACAATGATGATAATATTAGTTGAAAAACAGAAATTTGTACGATAAGGGAAGCCAAAGCATACATTATGAAAACAGTAATAAAACCAACAGGGATAAGAATATTAGTCCAAACAACTTTTAAAATGAATCTTTAATCAGTTTTTTCATAATGAATATTTGATTAAAACACTGAAGTATAATAAGGATGTAAATATTCATTGATCTCTTCTATGTAAAGTTTTGTATGAGGCAAAAAAATGACAGTTTGTTCTCTGTACATTAAGTCTAATTTAAATACTATTCATTTGTGTAATCTTTATGCTTGATACTATAAATGAATGATGAGATATTCCATGAAATGACAAGCAATATTCATAATATACAACCAATATCTCATAATACATAGTTGATAAATTTACTTAAAAATTCCAAGAACTAGATGTAACAACTGTTATGCAACAGACATAGTCTCTTTATGTCATGTTCAAGATGTAGCCAATTATGACTCTCCACAGCTTCCTGTCTTCTGTTGTTCTCATCACTACTTTCCTCTTCATGAGACACTTCTTTTGTGGTATTTGTTTGTCTATCCATTTTCACAAACTTCTCAAGTAAGTTCGTTTTCCTTTGCTTCTCTTGTTTTCAGTATGTTCTTTGAGTGTTAAATTTTTCAAGTTTTCTTTCCTCGTAATTTCATCTGCCATTTTTTGCTTGTTATGAGTAGTTTCTTTGGAGTTTTTCTTAGAAGTTCCTCATGTGTCATAGATTTTGCTCATGGTATCCTCATAATTTGTCATAAAAAGCGTATTTCTATTGCTTCAAATTTTAATTTACATTTGTAATGAAATTATCCAACATTCACTGTCATAAATGAGTGTGGCACAAGCTCTTTTCTTCATTTCTAATGTTATTTTTTGACCCATTAATAAATTTCTGAAAGTTATCTTGGACTATCTCTTTGTATCTTCAATTATTCTTTATAAAACATCAACTTGACATTTCTTCTAATACCTAAAACAATTATTGTAGTATTAATTTTCCCCTTGACTCTATTCATGATTTTCTTTACGGTTAATTCATTCTTCTTTATATCAGTCTGTTTACTTCCTTAAACTGTACAATTTGTATTTCTAATAAAGGTCACTGTGTCAAAAAATGACTTAACAATCCCACCCAGATTTTCTGTTGACAATTTTAGTATAGATTATATTTCTTCATAAAAAAGGAAACATTTAGCACAATACTGTTACTTAATCTATTTTATAGAATTAAGCATTGTTGTTGCTTTTTTTTGTTCAGTTGATAAAAAGAAGACAGATGTCATCTGCCATATTCTTCTTTTCTTTCACCATTATAAAAAAACAAAATGGGACTGATTCTCTGAAAACTCTTATAACAGTAAATCCTTATTTTCTTATTTTTCTACAGATGTTACTAACAAAAGATTAGATTCTACACTGATTTCATTAAAATTCTCTAACACTTTTTTTTCTTCAACTCAACCTTTTATAAACCACCAAAGCCAATAAGTCATAAAGAAAAAAGCTATTCATTTTTGTCCCCTTATTCATTTGTCCTTATCTTGTTCTACAGCAAACTGCAAAACTCATTCTTTAGCAAAATACAAATATTTGCTTATTTCCAAATTTAGTGCTAAAGATAAGCAATGAAAAGACTGTTTATACTTTGTAAATTGTTTTCCTGCCTTTTCTTCAAATAGTTTAGAATTTTAAGACAATTCTACTATTTTTTTTCTGTTGCTGCTGACTATGATGATATTTCCTTCTTTATTGGAATCTCCTCTGTTCAGAATCAAACCAGGAATTCTCACCATTTATTTTATTTATTTCTTGCAGAAATATTAGCTTTGATTCTCTCAAAAGTAAAACATTATGTGATTATGGTGCTTTGTCAATGTTTGTGACAAACTAAGCCCAGTCAGTAGCATGCAGAAGTGGGGGCAGAGTGTGCAACAGCCCCTGGCATCCATATCAGGAGAATATCCAATCAAAATAATTTGAATAAAGTGTTTATTTCATGTTTCATCTGTTTTTACATATTTAAAATGGCTTCCTTTCTCAGTACTAATCCCCTATAGGACCCCTACTTGAGTCTAGGGGCATACAATTGATGAGTTATCATCACCAAACATCTGCACATCACTGTGCACAGGTGATATAACATTTATTTTTTCTCGCTTAATTTTTTTCAAACCTGTTCCTTCAAAAAGATCTTTTACAATGATATTGACACAGTCATTTATAAGTTCAAGAACAAACTGTTGCAAGTTAGAAACAAAACAAAAATAGTAAATATAAATTACTTGAAAAGAGTGTAACCTTTATAAATAACTATTTTAATCCCAAACAAAAATTAGAATGGAAATTCTTCTCTAAACTGACACTTGTCCATTTATAAAATTTTACAAGCATATGAAATTGTAACAAAAACAGAAACTTACATTTCAGGAAATTTCTTGAATGACAGTACATGAATGCCAACAGGTAAGACAAGTCAATTACTATTAACCGAAATGTTAAAGGAAGCTGAGTTCTGTTACATATGCTGATGCTGTACCTGTGTGAGCAAAAGAGAATCAGTATTAAATGGTGATAAAAACATTGAAGATTTTCAAACTTAATATTAAGTAAAATCCTGTGCTTTGAGAACAATGATTAATTTTCAGTTTTCCATCTGCTTCCGTCTTTTGCTACTAAATTCTGTCAGCTATCTCTTTTTTCTTTATCACTCCCTTTCTTCCCAAGACTGCAGTATATTCAACTTAACAGCTGACAGTATAGAAAAGACACTTTCTCTCCATCCATCTGCAAACATGTTTGTCTTCAGGGACTTTAATGCCCACCATGACATGTAGCTGAAACATTATAAAGGTACTGATGTTGCTGGTATACAGACATTAAATTTTTCCATTGTCCAATCCCTCACTCAAATCGTGTACTTCCCTACTCATTTCCCTAGCCAAACCAAGTAACAGTTTCTCTACTAGATCCATTCTTTACCCCCACTCCTCACTCTTGCTGAGCTTCACAATACTGTCAACTTGGGAACTTGGGATCACTCTGTGGTAGCTAATGATATATCCTCCAAGCACCCATTAGACAGGAACCCCCTATCCATAAGATCACTTTCCATTACCAACTATGCTGATTGGGATTCATTTGGGGATTTTCTTCACAAAACCCCTTGAACTAACATCTTCAACCTCCTAACTGAAAATTGTGTCACTGGGGTTTCTTCTTTGGTCAAAGCTGGCATGGATGCATTCATCCTGTCTCAGAAATACAAGGTGAAACCACAATCCTATCTATGGTTCACAGCAGCATGCTCAGACACCATAGCACACAAGAACCACTATATCAATATGACAGCTCTCATTATAACAGGTGCCTATTTGCTACTGCTCATAATAAATCTGAGTGAGTCCTCGAAGGAATTAAGTCTTTGTTTACTGAGAGAATGAGGAACCACATAGCCTCTAAAAACTTTGGCTCTCGTGATTACTGATATCTCGGTAATAGAGTACTATTCAATTTGAGATGTTATCTTCCTTTGCTGACAAAGCTGAATGCTTTGCCTGTAAATTCTCCTTAAACTCTATTCTTGATTCATCTCGAATATCCCCGCCTAACTTTCCACCTAGAACTGATTCTCTGTTGAGTGATATGCATATAACTCCTTCTATGGTTTCTGCTATTATCTCTAACCTGGATCCCCACTAAGCATGTGAACCCAATGATATCCCTGTAATAGTCATTAAAAAGTGTGCTCCCAAACTGGCTCCTATTCTCTATAAACTGTATAATAAATACCTCACTGCTTCCTCTTTTCCTGCATGCTGAAAGTCATCATCTGTAGTTCCAGTTTTTAAGAACTCTCATTGCAGGACCTTTTTTCAGACAAGCAATACAGCTTTCATTTCTCCAGGTCAACTGCTGATGTACTAGCAATAATTGTGAAAAGAGTCTATCATGCTCTAGATAAAAACAGTGAAGCTCAAGCTGTAGCATTGGACATCTCAAAAGCCTTTGACATGGTCTAGCATTCAGGTGTTATCCACAAGCTGAAAAGTTATGGTATCTCTGGGTATGTTTTTGAACTGATCCAGTCATTACCATCAAATCGTGAAATGAAAGTTGTGCTGAATAGCCACTCATCTACATCCTTTCATACTAACACAGATGTCCCCCAGGGTTCCATCCTTGGTTCTACACTATTTTTAATCTTCATTAATGAAGTTTCTGATGACATCTATGCTGACTAAACTACGATTTACTCCTGTCTTGATAATAAGGCAGATCACTCAGACAAGGTCAAAACGGCAGCTGATGTACAAAATGACATCAAGACAATCATCAACTGGGGCAAAAGATGACTTGTCAATTTTAACACCTTCAAAACTAAACTTCTCTCCATTAATCATCTGAGAGACCCCTCTATGCCTTACATCAGCAAGGCTGAGGCAATACCTCCAAAAAATGAATTTGTTTTGCCTTCTCAGGTTAACATTCTCAGCTGATATGAATTGGAAAGACTATATTGAATCCATTGCTAGGTCAGCTGCTAAAAAATTCACTTCACTGTATCAGGAGAGACAATTTTTCTCTCTGGAATCTAACTTGTATATCTTTAAGTCTACCATTCATCCATGCTTAAACTATTGCTGCCATATATGACTATTTACCTGAAGCTTCTTGATAAGATCCAAAGAAGATCTGCAATATTATTGGTCCTGATCTGGTGTCTTGGCTTCAATCACTTGCCCACTGCCATAAGGTTGCCTCTCTGTACCTATTTTATAAATACTTTCATGATAATTGTTCAGGTGAGCACTTCTCTATGGTACCTAGACTGTATGAATTTAAGTGCAATAGTAGACTGGCAGTACGATCTCATCAATTTACAGTTGAGCTAGCTATATGTAATATAACTTCTATGCTAACAGTTTCTTATTTCACACTTCTTGCTTGTGAAACTCACTTCCAGCTCCAGGCTTTCAAGCCAAATTTAATCTGTAAAAATTTAAATGCAATCTCAATGTCCTCCTGATTGCTCTTTTCTCTTTCTACTTATTACTAATGTTTCTGTTCCTAATTCCTCCACACCCTGTAACCCCTTGCGTGTTAGTGGTTGTAAAAAAAAAATGGTTGATTTTATATAATTCACAATAGAAATATAGCTTCATATTGTTTATCCTCTTTGGGCTAATCTTCTTTATTACTCAACTTGACAGCAATTAGTCCCAAACCATCAGCAATCACTTTTGCTGACTTTTTAATTTACCTGTCTATATAATTAATCTCTTGAATTACACTCTAGATATTTATTAGGTTGTTGCAAAAATAATATCGTTTTCTCACATAATAACATATGTGAGAAAACGACATTATTTCTGCACCAACCTAATACAAAGCTAAACATTGTCAATACTACAAATGTAGGAAATATATCAATGATTGAATATATTATCTTTCTCCTTTTATGTGCTATAGACAATAATGGCTCTCCACAACTTCCTGTCCCTTGTAGATCTAAGCAACATTTGATTCTTTACAATCCTTCTTTATCCACAATCTGTCATTCACTCAAATAAATTTACTTTTTCCATCTACCTTCAATAGGCCCTGTCAGTGATAAATTCTCTAATCCCTCTTTCCTCATTATGTGTCCCAGAAATTTCAACTGTCTCTTTCTGATTTTAAATATAAGTGTAGTTTTTAGAAAAAAATGTTTATTTTCTTTAAAAGTTTCCTATTATTCACATGTTCAGTATTCTCAATATTTGTCTGTAGGACCATATCTCTTTTGCTTCAAGTCTCTTCTTCATCCAGCATTTACTGCTATATAGGTGGATAGATATGATATAGCAGTTCAGCATGTTTTTGTTGACTTCTAACAAAATTTTCATATTTTTTAATATTTTGTTTAGTTCCTGGAAGCATCTTTTGCTAGACAGTAGAAATGGTTCCTAAGACTAGTTCACTAATTATTACTATGCAACACCCTCCTGAATTATATGAAATATTCAATCTTGTCAGCTTTTTCTCTGATGAATGGTATCTGCTTCAATCTGACTAATAACAACTGTTCAAGTTCCAAGAGAAATAAATCAGATTAGATTTTAATCATCAAAGTAATTATGATTAAAACAAAGAAATATTCTACACAGTTTGAGGCTCAGAACACTTCTCAGGTAAAATAAATTGCTCAGAGATTGAATTTCAGATTTGGTTTTGGCTTTATATATATATATATATATATATATATATATATATATGTATATATATAATCTTTTTGAGAGATATGTATTAAAAAATTGTAAAATATATTAATAAATTTAATTTATTTTATTATAGTAATAAATTATAAGAAATGACTTATTAATTTTAATGCTGCCAAAACAAAACTGCTTTCTTTTAAATGACTGAGGGAACATTTTTGTCTTCTATCAACATGGCTGATGCTAACCTTTAGGAGAGTGACTCTCTGCACTTTCTTGAGCTAATGTTTTCTGCTTACATGAAATGGAAAAATTATATTGAATCAATTGCTAGATCTGCTGCTAGAAAAATTGGTTCAGTGTGTCATTCTAGGCAATATTTTTTTGCCAGAATCTATCTTACATATTTATAAGTCTACCATTTATCCATGCATTGAATATTGCTGCCACATCTAGTCTGGTGTCTCTACTAATATATTCATAGATTTTTGATAAAATCCAAAGAAGAATCTGCAATGTCATCAGTCCTGATCTCACATGTCAGCTTCAGTCACTTTCCAACCACCATAATGTAGATTCCTTTTGCCTTCTTTATAAATATTTTCATGATAATTGTTCTGATGAGCTTTCCTCCTAGACTTTATGAATTTAAGCACAGTACTAGTTGGCAGGATGATCTCATGATTTTACAGTTGAAAGGGCTAGATATAATCATAAGTTCTATGTTAGCAGTATCTTGCACTTCTCACTTATGGAACTCTCTATCAGCTTCTTGCTTTCCAGTTAACTTTGAGCTTAAAACAATTAAACGCATTGACAATTGTTATCTTCTGTCTTAATTCTTTTATTATTCTCTCTCCTTAATAATGTTTACTTTTTCTTAGATGCTTTCACACTCAGTAACACCTTGTGGCTTTACTGCCTTACTTGAAGTGAAATGATTTTTTAAAAAAAATGTATGTATTCTTTTCATTACTCTACATATGATAATTATTTTGAAATGAAAATTTAGATGAAAATATCAAATATTGAAGGATAAATTTAAATAATCCTATATATATATATATATATGTATATATATATATATATGGTGGACTCTCCAGTTGTATTCAACATATGAGGGTCAAGCAGCTCAATTCCTAGGAATCAACAGCCCAGACACCAGCACATATGATATGATTATAGTGGTGAAGGTTTTTTGCAGAACCAACCACACTTTTTGAAGGTCTGAATACAGAGACCTGGTGCACTACATGCTACAAGGTCCCCAAATTACCCTCTGCAGATTTTGAATTCAGAGTTTTCCTTCTCCTAGACCAGCTGCCATCCAAGGCTATAGAACCCAGTCTGTCCTGCTATTTACCCATAGCTGGATGAAGAAGAGGATTCACACCTTTCCCAAGTGTATTAGCACGTAAGTGAATTAAATGGATTTGACTGGAATTCGAACTCAGCTCTCCAATTCCTTAATCCGAGCAGCTATACACTACTCCACCATGCCTCCTTATATATATATATATATATATATATATATATATATATATATATATATATATATATATATATATATATATATATTGCAAATTAGCTAATATTGAACATGTGAATAAAAATTAAAAAGTAGCGACAAGTGTTTAAGTAAAAATCAATATGAATTTACAATATTTTTTTTTATGATCTATGATTTTACAAATATAGCTAAATAAAATCTCAAAGATTGGATCAAATCCAACTCATGCTAATATTGTTAAGAATCCAATACCTATTTATAAAGAGAAGCCCACCAATTCTAACGCTTTCTGTAATAAGTAAATAATTGTTATTTACATTGCTTGCACGTGGACTATTGTCCTCACCTTTGTTGTTGTTATCACATTTCAGTCATTGTGCCGTCCAGCTTTCATCAGGTTTATGTCATTCTGGGTGACCTACAGGGAGTTTTGAACTGAACTCTTTATTTAATCTATGGGGTAAATTGTTCTCATTCCACTGTCTATCTCTAGAGATATCTTATCTAGTTCTTATTCAGTACTCCTCAGTAAATAATCAAATATGTTTTTTTATTTGTTCACATGTATAATCATTATGGCTTTTTGTTTTGTTTTTGTTAATTTCCTTTTATACTAACTGCTTGCTTTTATCTTAATTGGCAGTTAATGAAGCCGAAATTTCTCATTTAGTTTCTTTCTCTCTTTGAATCCTGTAGTCCAATGTCATCTTTTCTGATGATTGCTATTGAAGAAAAGATCAAGCCAAACAGATCCATCTATAAACGTTTTGTTCTTGATACCAACTGGGACCATTGATGATCTGCTCTACAACAACCACACCCACCAACTGCTACTGTTCTTTCTAACACACTTCCCAAATTCAGTTCCCATCAGTCTGGTGGATTTCTTTTAATCAGAATGCATGAATCCTACAACATATCCATTTCTATTGGCAGTGTTTCTCTCACTTAACAATGTAAAGACAATATAGAGAGATAGAAAGACATGAAGATAAAAATGCAAAGGAAAGCAAAAAGAAATAGAAGTTTAAACAGTGGTAAGGTTGGTAAGTATTGGGCTGGAGAAAAAGCAGTAATTTGCTAATTGTTGCTGCTGCTGCTGCTGCCCAAGTTGTCTATATACTAAGCTGACATTTGTTTCCATTGTCAGATCATTGTTGCATTGTGCACTTCCATTGTCTTGCTTGAGTTGTAATCTATCACTCACTGCCAGACCTATACAAATTGTGGAGGATTTTCTGATCTACTTGTAAATCTATCGTGATGCTTCACATCAGGAAAACAATTGAATCTAACATGTGCAGTATAGATTTGCGGTTCTGTTATTTGTCAGGAACCTGACACCTCTCCTTCATGCTATTTCAAATCTTAGTGCTTTGTTTGTTTGTCCATGTCTCCGTATCTGTCACTTGGCCATCAGTATTGATGACTTTGTCGTAATACCAGCCATAGGTTGTTCACTGATAGACAGATTGCAAGGTGTGGAACTGTCAGTTGAGCTTTGCACTGGAGTAAAACAAGTGAAATTAAGGATAAAAGACAAGATGTGATTAAGAATGTAGTTGCCACAAAGACAATAATGGGGGTTCATTCATTCACATGGTTTAATTATTCACTGTCTATTAATATATTGTTTACAAATAGGTTTATATTTTACCATCTCCCAAACTGCACATTTTGGTTTGGTATGTATGTATGTATGTATGTATATGAGTGTATAGATGTTTTACTTTTTCTTTCTGTTTCTCTCTCATTTTTTTCTCTCTCTTGTTCTTTCTCCCTTTTGATGTTCTCTATTTATTTCCCCTTTTCTATCTCTCTTTTTTCTTTCCCACTTTCTGTCTGTGTCTCTCTATTTCTTTTGCCATTTCTATCACTCTCTCTCTCTCTCTCTCCATTTCTGTCTCTTTTTCTTGCTTCTGTCTTTTTTCTCTCCCTTTGCACTGCTTTCTTACTCTCTCCTTTTCCACCAGTCTATTTCTCTCTCCCCATTTCCACCATTCTTTTTCTCTCCCCCCCTTTCACACCACTCTTTCTCCCTCCCTATTTCTAACTCTCTCTTTTTCTCTCCTCCTTTCCACCTATTTCTCTTTCTTCCTCTCCTTCTCTACCTCCCGCTCTCTTTTCCACTTCTTTCTCTCTGCTTTGTCATTTCTGTCTCTTTTTCTCCACCACTTTCTGCTCTTCTCTCTCTCCTACCTAACTCTCTTTGCCCATTTTTTCTTTGACTCTCTTTCTCTTTAATATCTGAACAATGTTAGGCAATTGAATAACAAAGTGGAAAAATTCTGTGCATTTTAACCACTAGAAGGACTTCATGTGGATAAAACGTGTTACGTAGAATTTTTCCACTTTATAATTAAATTGCCTAATATATGGCTTTCTCACAATAAGGTGGTATCTAATCTGTAGAGGCAGTAAAAGGATTGTCACTAGATATGCTCAACAACATAGAAATAATAGTTTCATATTGCTGTGAATGTATGAAAAATACATTGTTTATTTGATATTGTTCAAAAAAATTATCAAGCACACAATATGAACAAGAAATATCAGTGAGTTTATATATGAAATATCTTTAATAATGACTTTTGTTGTGTCATAGTCATAAAGCAATTGAGTTTTAAGAATAGAACCACAAATCTTGAAACACAGTTTCCAATGATCTGACCACTGAACAAAGTCTGCCTGTAATCAAACGTTCTTAATGTTCATTTATTTATTGATATGAATGTAAATATTTGGCTTCTTTTCTCTTCTGCTCTCTCTCTCTCTCTGTCAAAGTTACAGTGATTTATTTGTTGAATTAATAACTAGCATAGTACCCATCAAAAATTATAGGATTATTAGTGTATTGGTCAGCACATCTGCTGAGGGATAAAATATTGTTTCTTGGCACTTTTACCTAGGATCAGTGTAATGCCTTTCATGCATTGTGAAAACATTACAAACACAGTGTGTGTGTGTATATATATATATATATATATATATATATATATATATATATATATATATGAAAATGAAAGGGAGAGAAACATCAGTTGTCAGTCTGCTTATTTCTTTCAACATGACAACAAAATTGGAAAAAATAGAAAAAGGAGAGAGGCAAAAAGAAAATGTGGAGGTTGAAACATGGTGCCAGGAACTTTTTATAGATTTGAGCAAAAGAAAAAAATAAATTAAAATATACAAGGTACCATATTTTTCAGCATCAAAGAAGATTTTTTTTCCTCAAATAAGTGTAAAAAATTTACCTTGTATCCTACAGGCTGAAACTCATTATTTTATCTATAAAGTCCTGATTTTGTCTGTCTATAACCTCTAAGTAGAAGAAAGAAAGCATTGTAGTCAGAGGTTTTCAATTAAACTACTCCCCCATATGTGCTAAATTTAAAAATGCAAAAATGGCAATTTGAGTGATTTACAAAAGAAGAATAATATTGTGTGGTCTTAATAAACAAAACAAAAATAAATAAAAATCAACAAAGGTGATAACAGTTAAATGCTAATTATAATGTACTAATAATGAGTAACGAATCTAGATTCCAATAGACTTTTCCATTTTTCATATAATACACCAATCCATCAATTTTTTTTTCTTGAAAGGTCACAGTATATCTAGTTGTTTTTTTAATTGTTTCCCTGCAAGCAAGGTAATAAAACCACTAAGATGTAAGCGGTTACTAAATGTGAGAGAATATGAGAAAAAGGAAACATTAAGAAGAGAGCACAATACAAGAATTAAGAAGACAGAAGATAATGATCAACATTTCATTTAAATTTTTCAAGATCAAAGTTGGCTGGAAAACAAGAAAGTATTAGAGTTCCACAAGTGAGAGAAGAAACTGTTAGCATAGAATTTATGCCATTTCAACTATGAAATGATGAGACATTGCCACCAATCTAGTACTGCACGTAAATTCATAAAGTTTAGGTACCATAGTGGAGCATTTTTCAAAAAAATTACCATCAAAATATTTATAGAAAAGGCACAGGGAAGCTACTTTACAGCAGTGGGAAAGTGACTGAAGCCAAGATGCCAATTCAGGATCAATAACACTGCAGATTCTTCTTTGTAATTCATCAAGAATCTCTAAGTATATAGTAGAAGCACAAGACTAAATGTGGCAGCAATATTCAGTGCATGGGTAAATGGTAGACTTATAAATGTATAAGATAGATTCTGGTGAGAAAAATTTGCTTCAATTTGTTTATGTATTTTCCTTTTTTACCAAAATTTTTTAAGTCAAAATTGGGGTGCATCCTTGGAGCTGAAGCCTCAACATCAGGAAAAAAGATAACTGTTGTCCATCAAGATAGCAATATGAACTCCAATAATTTACCAAAGGAGAACAAATGTTTTTAGGCAGAATTTTATAACAAAGTCTTCATAACTCTGAAGAGAATGAAAAACTTGATTTAAGTTTTGGTGAAGGCATAATGCCAGGAAGGATAATTTGCCATTAGTGTGATCTAATGGGATGCCACCCACAAGACTTGTCAGTCATTTTTGTTTTAAAAAAGACTTGCCAGTGTTTTCATATCACTTTTAACAATTGCAGATTGAAAAGAAAAACACAGGTTTTGACATGATAAAAGAAAAATGTTCCCTTCTAACTAAAACTGCAGGTTTTGCCAATTGTTTGAATGGATAGAAAGTTTTTTTTCTTACTTGTGATTAAGTATATTTAAAATAAAAACATTTTTTGTGTGTACATACAATATGAAGTTGAATATGGAAATAAAATGAGAAAAAAGAATACTAAATTTAATAAAACTCTTTATAAAAACCTAATTTGCTGCAAAGGACAGAAAATTGTGGAGATCCATAATTGCCTACATCCTGAAGGGACACAACACATAAAAGAAGAAGTATCAAATGTATTTATCTGATCATAAAGCAAACAACTGTATTTGAAATGAGGTATCAATAGAGAAATCTCATCTCTCAACAGATTTGTGCAATAATACATATTTGCATTTGCCTATCAATCACACCATCTCCATCTCATATCAATTTTAGAAATCAATAATTGGAATTTATTGAGAATAAAACAATTTTTTTGGCTATTAGATTATTAATTATTTCTAATGATTTCTAATAATTAGAAAAAAAAAACAGTTTTCTAAGTTCTGAAAATATCTTATAAATAAGATTTTGTACTGTAAGTGTTTTAACAGAGGATGGAAAGTGTGACACCAAAATGAGAAGGAGCATTGGGATAGTGAAAGGTGCCTTCCAAAAGCTAAGCAAAGAAATAGAAAAATCTCATTAGTACCAAAGAAAATATGTAATATCAGTCCTCCTATATGGCAGTGAATGCTGGGTACAATCACATCAGAAATGAAGAAGAGACTTGAGGCAATATGATTCTACAGAAGGATGCTGAGAATACCAAGGACTAAACATGTGAGCAACAACAAGGATTTGGGGAAAATTAAAACAAAAAGGACACTTATACTTAGAGAGAGAGAGATAGTTGAAATTTCTAGGGCACATAATGAGGTAAGAGGATTTGGAGAATTTGACACTTTCAGGATATACTGAAAAGAAGGACAAAGAGAAAGCAGTATGAAACCTACATAGGAAACTTGAGTAAATGACTGGTAGAACAGTGATTAGGATAGATGGCAGAAAAACAAAGTGTACTAAGAGATACAAAGGACAGAAAGTTGTGGAGAGCCATGATATCCCATGTCCTAAAGGGACACAGTATATAAAAAAAGAGATTATACTGCACCAGTTTCCAAGTGCAAAGAGTTTTTTGCACAAAAATATAACAATTTTTCAAATTCAACATTGGCATGTTATTGACATGTCTGATATAGAATTCTTTAGTTAATTAGTCAGTTTAATCTATTTAGATTAATTGATTAAAATCAAACAAACACCATTTAGCACCATAAAATTAAATAAATGATATTTTTGTCACTTGTGCTCTCCCTTACTACACAGAAGAAAATAATCTTTTTATTGTCAAAATCATTATGTTATTATTAAGAGGAAAGATCAAAATATTTTTTGAATATTTGGTTAAATTTTTTACTCCTTTTTTTTTTTTTTTTTCGATTAAATGACTTGTTTTTCTTGCATCAGCAGTTGTACTAACTTTTAGCATAGCAAATTTTAGCCTCATTTTATGATGACAACACATTAATTTAGAAATTCTTGCAAAAATCAAATAATTGTCAGATTTTAATGAAATTTTCAGAACTTATTCACAATTGAATGAAAATATTTTTTAAATTTTTTTATTAGAAGATCTTGGTAAAAATGTTTTTTTTAATTTTTTTTTTATGCATGTGTTTCATCCCCTTATTTAATTTTATGAAAACTTGAGAAATTCGACACAATAATTTTTAGTGACTTATTCATTGAAGAATTTAAATCACCAAATTTTTTTGCAAATTCAAAACTGGTCTTACAGAAAATCTGTTCCAAATCGAAAAATAAAAAAACAATAAAACTAAGACATTGTTTAATTAGAGAAGCTTTTAATTGCTTTTATGAATAATATATATTAAAGACAATATTGTCTGAAGAAAAGAAATTTTTCAATGAAAAATGAATTTTTACAAGATTTGTTTTCTTTTGTTTTTACAATTTTAAATTGAATAATTTATAAAGTTTATTAAGTAAAACTATATTTACTCATCATATATTGTAAAGCTTACTTGATGATCCCGAATATTTTTAAAAGAATTTTAATTTGTATTTGTATGTGTGATTATGTGCAGAATTTCTGAAGTATTGATGTACAAATCTATCATTAAAAAGTCACGTTTTAAGGGTTGCACCCCCCCCCTTTTAAACTATATCGTCTACTCCACCATACTTAACTATGAACACATTTGGCTTTAAATAAATTGATTAACACAACAGAAAAACAAGACACTATAGTCAAGAACTGTTTGTATGCAATTCATGCCATAAGTAAGTAATATTTGTTTCAAATCAGATTAATTTAAATTTGCTAATTTTCCTCAATTAATGTTTCAGAAATATATATATATATTTTTTTTTTGCAAGAATTATAAAATTGAGAATTAACTTTTGTTTACAAATGTGTCAAAAATGGACGATTTTTATTGATTTTACTGAAAAAATTTGATTTTGATCAATTTAATTTCTGTTTGAAATACACCACAGAGTATTTTGCTTACTGGAAATAGTAAAATTTAAATCCTTTAACTTTCAATTAAAGCTAAAATGAAAGCTTCAAGAAAGCTTTTTTCGTTTTCAAAAATTCAATTCAAACCTTACGTATACCGAATTAGTGGAGCTACCTACTCTTATCTCCTGAAATGATTATATTTGGTGATATCATTGCTAGAATAAAGGGGACCATGAAGGAGTTGTATGGTTTTTCTGTGCTTGGAATACTATGAGCCACCCTATTTGAAGTGATTATGTTTATCTCCCTATTGTGATGAGAAGGCTTTATTTTTTGTTGCTTCTTTTTTCTTTCACATCTTGAATAAAAAAAAACTGGCTGCTATGAAACAAAATATTTGAGCCGTGGAGTGTTTTTTGAGCAAACTTCTAATCACTGCTACAGATAATTGACCACTGGCCAATGTGTTTAACATCCAATCAACATTATCACTTTGCTGCTACAATAACAACATTTTTTTATTAAACTGTATTACAACTCTAATAATACAATTTTCAAATAGTCTGTTTATTATTAACATTTTTTTCTTCTTGTCTCCGAAAAAGTTATGTCTGTAGAGCAAACAAGACTACTATTTGCTTGAGTTTAAATTCAAACAAGGTGGCTGAAGCAAAGAGAAAACTTAATTTAGCATTTGGAGAAACAATTGTTAACAAATAAAACAAATGATTGGTTTCAGAAATTTTACTCTAGAAATTAAAATATTCAAAATGGTCTTAAAAGAAGACTCATCAATAATGACCAACATAAAATTGATGAGTGATAATCTTACAATAACAATTTGATTTCTTTCAGCAAAGTATCATTCGGTTCACACTCCTCCCTGGTCTTGTAAACAAGTGTACAGGTTTATGCCTTGATTCCTGTTTAGGATTGGGTTTCCGTTTCCTTCTAAAGTCTACTTCAACTCTATACTTCTAACATCTCTGTCAGAACTCTGAAATTTTATTTACTAATTTTATTCTCCTCAATAGGAGTAGATAGGTTTGCCTATTGCCTGATTCACACTACTCCCTGTTTTTTTGAACAAGAGTTGTTTGCCGTTTAGGATCGTGCTTCCTAAAGTCTTTTGCTTGGGGTGAATTGATTAAAAAAAACAAAAAAATAAAAAACCTTTTAGTTATTTTTATATGACTGTTTCTTGGAAATTAACTTTTATAATGAAGATGAAAATATTGGAAAAATGTGTTCCACAAATATTGATCTTCTTCTATGTGCCGTGTCCCCTTCAGGATGTGGGGCAGTCATAGTTCCCTACAATGTCCTGTCCTTTGTAGCTCTTGTCTGTTTTGCTTTCCCACCTAAGTTTCAGTTCTGTCAGCCATTTATACAAACACATTATTTGCTGCTTTCCACTGTTCCTTTTGTCTTTAATCTGCCCTGTGAGTATCAAATTTTCCAAGCCTCTTGCCTCATTATGTGCCCTAGAAATTTCAACTGGCTCTTTCTGACACTAAGTATAAGTGTCCTTTTTGTTTCTATTTTCTTTAAACTTGTTTGTTGTACACATTTAGTCCACAGTATTCTCAGCATCCTTCTGTAGAACTACATTTCTGTTGCCTCTTCTTCATCTGTGAGATTGTCCATCATTCACAGTCATATAGAAGGACTGTGATTACAGTACTCTTTTCTTTGTTTCTAATGAAATTTTTGTGTTTCTTAATACTTCGCTTAGTTTTTGGATGGCTTCATTTACTATTTCAACACATCTTTGAATTTTGGTGTTGTATTTCCATCCACTGTTAAAACAGTTCCTGCATGTTTAAACTTTTGTACTTGCTTCAGTTGGTGTCTTCAATTTGTGGTTTGCATCTGGAGCTGTTCTTTTTGTATTTGTCTTCTTACAATTGATGTTTAGTTGTTTCTTTGTTCTTCCCTTTACTACCTTGTATAGGAGTTCCTGTCATTTCATTTCTGTATCTGCTATCAACACTGGCATTTTGTGATCAGTTCATAATAACTTGCAACAAAAATACTGAATTTCTAAATATCATTAATTCTAATGAAAAGGTGATAAGTGTAAAGGTAAATTTTATTTAGAAGATATTTAATTGGGTTTAAAATCCAATGTTTAGTTTTTCCTTGTTAAAATCTTACATTTTAATTATTATAACCTATTAGATAATTAAAGAATAATGACTGCTAAAAATAGGGAATTTCTTTCATGATAATTTATTTATGGGTATAGAAGACTTCTCTCTCTTTTGCATTTGCAGTGTTATTTCACCTGGGTAAATATTATCCTATGAGATACTTCAACTTTTCATTTCAAACTTGGGGGATATTAATATGCTAACAAATTCAGAAGGTTGTATCAGCATAAATTTATGATAAGCATTCAAATTTTTCATATTCCAGTTTGTACATTTGTATACTTTTTTCAATCATTCCACTCCAAGCAAAGCAATAAAGCCACTAAAATGCAAGGTGTTACTGGATGTTAGAGAATATGAGGAAATACTATTACAGAGAGAGAGAGAGAAATAAAAGAACAAGTATTAAGAAGACAGAAGATAACGATTGACATTGCATTTAAGTTTTTGAAAATCAATGCTAACTGGGAAGCAAGAAGCTGGAAAAGAGTTCCACAAGTGAGAAGTGCAAGTTCAAATGGTAGACTTGTAAAATACTTGTAAAATTTGCACAGTATGACTCTCTCCAGTTATAATAGTTACAAGTTGACTCTTCTCTTATATGATAAAGAATGTTCAATAAAATTTTCTTTTCCTCCAAAACAGAAAATGATGATGATGTGGGCAGGGTGCTACATGGGTATTAATAGTTGGGATGAGAATGATTTTGAACATCCTCTATCAAGTATTCCAAGAAACAGGACTCAAACCTTTCCAACGCAGAATGACCTGGAATTGAAATGGTTAAAAATGGCTTCAAGCAAGTGAAGTATATAGGTCTTAGTGAGGACCATCTTTATTCAAGCTTCATGGACTGACACTACAGAATCACAAAAAACTGTACCAGATGACAGAAAACCCATTACTTGAGGACTTTCAACAATAGAAACAACCAAAATGTATAGCACACATAACTGTAAAAGAAAATAATAATGACAATCCAGATGATGATGTTCTACCCTACTTCAAGAAAAGGGCAAGAAGGAAGACTCCATCAGTATTGGAAAGAGTGATAACAGCTACTGGACTTAAGAAACCTGTTTTCCTGAAAAATTGTTTTAAAAGAAAAATTTTATAAATTTCAACCAGCAGCAGTACTGGCTGTTCAGTCAATAAATACAAAATGTTTTCCCGTATAAAGAAACAACTAATATTACCATTATTTTTGTTTAGGTATGAAATCAGTTTTTATTTTGTCTACTTAGTGCAGCTAATTGTCTCCTTAGTAGCAACTAACAAGGTAGGACACTCCTTCACTTTGGTGAGGGAACAAGAACTGGTACAAGTCTCCATGCATATTTAAGGGTGTTTGGAAAGTAATTATGTTTTAACTGAAAGGATATAAAAGCAAATGTAAGTCAAATTTATTTAAATATTATTTATCAAAAATGTAATCACCTTCATTTTCAATGAGTGTAGCCCAACTGGAAGATTCCACATTCAAAGTAATCTGGGTTTTTTCCTGACCGACCTTGAACTTCTGAATGTTTTGCCACTTATAACATGTTCTATTGATCGAAATGAACAAAAATCTATGTAAGATAAGGAAGAACATCTCATCCTAATGGTCTTATTTTTTCTTGGGTTTGTTTTGCAGAAGTGTGCCCAAGCACTGTCATGCTGGAGAATAACACCTTTTCTGTTAACCAAATAAAGTTGCTGAGCATTGACATCTGCAGTGATGCTCCTTCCATATTCCAGTAGCTTGTAATGGACAACACTTTTCACATTCTACCAGGAACAAAGCAAGGTCTTCTGTGGATGAAGGTTTATCAGATATGCCGTCACAATCACTATTTTAAACCTTCTAAACAACAGCTGACATGTACAAGCCTTCACTCCATCCCTATACACTGCACAAATGCTTTTAAAAGCAACTGTAGCACTACTACCCTTTAAGAATTCATACAGTAAGCAATGGTGAATATATTATTTACATTATTCACATTTGGACTATTGTTTTCATCTTTGTTATTGTTATTTAGGTGCCTGTCAATCAAGGTAAATTTCATTGATTTTCAAACTGAGCTCTTTATTAAATATTTGAGAGTAGATTGTTCTCGTTCTGCTGCCAATGCTGAACCTAGAACTTGAAGCCTTGCCTATCATTCAATCTTTGTTCCTCTTTGGATGGTTGACTCATAATTCATAGCAGTGAAATACATAATTGCTTCTCAAACACCTTAATATATATATATATATATATATATATATATATATATATATAACCTTAAATGATATAACAACCTTATCAAGCTACTACTTGTGAAACTTGGTAAGGTTGTTATATCTTTTTAAGGTAATATTTATGAATATTGCTCTAGACTTGGAATTGAGTACTTTCTAAAATCTGAAATTAGTCACTTTATCTGGTAAATTCAGGCATTTGAAATGGTTTTTGGTTTATTTCTCTTTCTGATTATAACTATGATTGTCTTGGAGGCGGTGGTAATGATCTTAGTGTTAGAGATGCTTAATTCATTTGTGAGTTTAGACAAAAGGGCGTTAGAGGGCAAGATTATGAATTTTGTGTAATTTTTGGAAGTATTTGTTTTTTTGGCTATATGGAGTTTGTTAGCTTGTTTTTATTGTTGCAGAAGAAATGGTGTGAGTAGTTTCTGAATATATTCCTCTTCTTCATTTAAGTATTTGAGTGCAAATCTGACAACCATTTGTTATTCATTTCACATTCTCAACTGAAAAAGGTAAATTCCGACTTTGAACCATATGCATCATCCTCATGATGCCTGGATGACAGAGCTCGTTATGAACTTTTTGTAGATCTTTGGTGCTGTTTATTGATCCACACACTCTTGATAGCACATCCGCCATTGCATTTTCCTTTCCCAACCGATAGAAATGAAAAACAGGAATGTTCTACCCTCCATCTTGCTATCATTTAATTTTTTATTTTGCTTGATGTCTTGGAATTAAACATTAAAGAGACTAATTAATGAGTGATTAATTTAAAGCAGTGACCAGTTAAGAAATGTTGCCATTATTTTAGCAACTCGACTATGTCATAAGCCTCTTTTTTGACAGCTGAATGTCTGTGATCAGATTTTGACAATGTTCTGGAGAAGAACACTACAGGGTGCCTAGATTTCCTTAACATTGCTGCCTTTTTTCCTCTGTTTGGGTTGCTTGAACTGGTGGACTAGTAAAAGTGTGAATACTTAGTACAGCCTCTGCAACACTTGTTTGCAGGTATGAAGATTGCTTTTCTGCCATCTTCAAGGTAAGTGCCTGCTCACGAGCAGTAGCTAAATTTTGTTGTTTATTTTCCAGCAATCTTTGATGGATATAATTTAATTCTAATCCATTTATAAAAGAGTCTCTGATAAATTTGTCCCTTGCCTGATCTGCTGTTGTTGCTTGAAAGTCACAGTCTTGATTTAAGATTTTTAAATACTGAAGATACTGTTATAACATCTATTCAGGGAATTGGCGGATAGTTGCTAATACATTACAGGCAAAGATTATGTTTCGTCTCTTCACAAAAATCCCATCCAAAACATCGACGTCAAATATTGCTTTATACGGATATAGGAATGTGCTGTATTAACACCTTAAAACTATTCGTAATAGGAGTGGATGAACTGTTTTCCAGTGTAAGCAAGAATCATTTCCAATATTGCTAGTCATCAGTAGAGAATAGGTCTGCAGAATCCAAGTTGAGACATTTGGGTTTAAGGCATTTGCTCATAATTATGTTCAATAAACTGTAATGTAAACTCAGAGTCTAGTTCATCTTAATGTGCCTTTATTGTATGTAACTGAAGGGTCTTGCCGTTTTGGCTAAGACAGTGAGACTTATTTATATAAATCATAAGACAGGGAAGGTAATCAGGTTGTCTTGCTACATTTGCATAACTTTATAATTTTGTAGATGGGCAAAGGAAATTTTTGGAGTTTTTTAGCTGATTTCTTAATATGTTAATGCATTTTGTGATTGGTATATTCGTATAAAGTGATTGTTGTCTAAACTCGCCATATATATATATATATATATATATATATATATATATATATATATATATATATATATAAATGAGAGAAAGAAAATAACTAATGTTGGAATCATTTTTTGCCTATTGCTTTGAGCATCTGTTTTGTAATTTTTCTCTGTTACACATACAGTCCAGTGGTTCAAGCACTGGGCTATCCCCCGGGAGCAAAAATTGGTAATATTGTCTAATTTATTTGTTTATTATGGGATTTGATTCAATTTTTATCAGATTTTAAGAGTTTATTCTCTTTGCTAGTGTTTTGTAATAAAATAGTTTATTTCAGATTTGATGGGCAAAAACTGTATTGAATAAGCAGATACCAAACAAATAAAAAGAAAGATGTATTGTCTATTTTATAAGAAGACAATAAACCAAGGAAACAAATAACAATAAAAAAAAAAGGTATACAAGTGGCAAGTAGACATTTTGTTAACTGCTGCCAGCCTTGGCATTTTGTTGACAATGCCTCTTGCTCTCATTTATTTTTTTTTATTTCTTTTGTATCGTTTTATTTTTTCATCCATGCAAAAATAAACCACTTATACCTATTTTTCTTTCAAAAATTTTTCCCAAAACTTTTTTCATGTCTGTTGAAAACCAGTCTATGCTATGCTTAAAACTTAGTTTTTGCTTTGTCCTCTCTATGTATGTAGTCATTTTTTATTTTTAAGTTTTGAAAGAGTTTTCTTTTTTATTTCCTTATTACATTTTGTGATAAGTTTGTCCAATTTAATAGCTTACAACCGAGTCTACTAACTCAACAGGATATCCAAACTGCTTCAAAATGCAAATAACAGGGAACACAATTGATTTTGCAAACATATAAATGAATTTTTATACTTATAGGATTCTTGAATTGCTATAGATTTGATTCAAGAATTCCTAGATTTTATTTTACCAGTTCTAGTCAACATGAATAATATATATATATATATATATATATATATATATATATATATATATAATCTTGGACTTGTCTGTATACTTATTAATATATATCTATAAAAGTAAATAGAAAATTGCTTTCAGAGAAGTATTTCTGCCTGTGCAATACTGTCCAAGTGGATATCTGTTCAAAGACATAAACATTCATATGTGTATACTTGAATATGTATATTGTTGTGGAAGTGTGAATTTCTGTACTTTTTAATCAAATCTCTGGGCATATAATGCATTTACTATGTGAATGTGAGTTCAGGTCCAAAACTTGTAACTACCTGTATTTATAATACTGATAAAGATACTTGCTTACTCTTTTGTCCGACACTTCCAGTTAGAAACTATAAAAGCTTCGAGGCATGTCATGTTCAGGGATAAATTTTAAAAAAAAAGTTTTCAATGCTGAAAAGAATTACTTTATTTATTTATACACATTTTTAGAAAAGAAACTATTTTATTGAATTGAAATATTTAATGAAGCTGAATAAATGTTCAGAACAAGAACATAATAACTATGTTTAGAAGTAAAAGCATTTGTAAAAGACTTACATTTGCATAAAAGATGATAGTGTCCTTAAACAAAGATGAATCTTAAAAGTGAAGAAAGTTTCTTTCTGAGAAACAAGTAAATTGTCCTTTATAGAAAGAAATTGACAAAAGCATAATTCACTACATATGATCATACATGTTATTTCATCTTGTATTTCAACTGTCTTTGTACATTGTAAATGTAAAAATAAAATATTAAAAAAAATAGAATCCAAATGAAAATAAGACATTGACTTTTCTTTAAAACTCTCTTTCTACCCTTCTCTCTCAACTAATAAAAAGGTAGTCTTCTAATAAAAAGAACATGGAAGAAGGAAAAAAGACTGGACAACTGCAAAACCAAAGTTTGCTGGTTCAGTTATTGCAACTTGAAATCTACCAAAATAATAGTAGCTCTAGCTTCTGCTATAAAAAGAAAGGCGAGCTGGAAAACAAATAAAAGAATTTTGGCCAATCAAAAGAACAAAGAGACTTCATGCCAAGTAGTCTGGAGCCTTTCTTAATCATATATGAATAAACAGCAGACAGGCAGCAGTGTAGAGAGGAGTCAGCCAGAGAAACTGGTCAAGCATATCACGTGAAGAAACTAAGCGGTCATCTGCTTAAGACATTTTTCAATCCTTCATGAGGGTTGAGAAAACACAGCGTTTAGCATCTGCAGCATGTTTCCAATGTAAAAGCACTCCCAACTACTACCAAAGTCTGTCCTATAAACAATCAACTACCCAGCTGAACAAACTTTTACCAACCCAAATTACAAAGGACTTGCTCCAATTGAAATCAAATAAATAAACATTTTATTTGTTTATATCTTTAATTCGGTTTGTTTATTCCAAAGTTTTCTAGAAATATTGCTAAGACCCTCTGGCGCTTCTTCATAATATTCACCATCTGTGACATTAATTCCTTTGGGAACCTAATGAACACTGTTTAACTTGGCTTCTGTCAGGCTACTTAAGTGCTTTTAGAGTCTCTCAATGACTAAACTTTCGCAATTGATTTGGATCTGTTCATTAGTGTGGTATGTTTTTTAATATTTTTCTCTTAAATTGTCTCTTTTTTTTTTTTAAATTTAAATTTTAAGTCTTGACACCTCTCTTTTTCTGCCAAATCTTGAATATTTGGGGGTTGCCAGATCAGACAAGTGCTTTTGTTATTCTAATTTGTGACTTTTTCTAACTTTACAAAATTGTCCAACAAAATCTGTGGGTGTGCATAAATGTCTTTACATCCATCTGCTTAATTTAACTACTGTATTGATTATTTTTTTATCTGTAGATTTTTGTTTATTTTTTTTATATAAAATTTTAAATTATTACTTTTGATTGACTACAAAAATAGCAAGTGAAAATGTCAGGGGCGGTGCATTCTATTCCCCCCCACCACCACCATTGAGTGGGGGCCTAATTGAGGCCCCAGGCAGTTCTTTGTGACCTTAGCTATCTTACAAACATTTGCTTTTTTCTACCTACATTTATATACGTTATGAATTAAACTAAGCACAACTGACTTAAAATTCTTTCCTATTTTGATATCATTGTGGGGTTTTTTTTATCCAAATCTGTGAATTTGTTTTTCTGAAAAAAAAACCTCTATAAAATACACTATTATTTTTATCCATAATGATGAATGTGTTAAAATTATTCAACTTTTTAACAAGAAAAAATCTCAAGTTAAAAATTGTTACAAAACATTGCTGATTTATTTAAGATGGAATGATCTATTATGATGTATCTCTAATTTTTATTCAGATATATTGTATTTATTTTATATTCTTCTAGTTGAAAAGTTCACCTATATTGCATGTGATCCATTATTGTATATAATTAGATTACAATAAAATTTGTATTTTATATGAATATAAAATACCTTATGAAAATTGAGATCTAGTAAAGTGTGTTTGTGTGGGTAGGCTGTATTATAGATTTGGGAGGAGTGAGAGTATGAGATCCTTGCACCAGCCCTGGACAATGCTATCCTACAGTTTATTAATAAAACATTTTGCTTAGGCATAGATAAAAAAAAATTAAACACACTTTCTTCATTTCAAATAAAAATACTCAGTGTACACTGAAAAATTTCACTAGTGATTTGTAACAGATATAAACATGGACTTTTAGGGCATTTCCTGTTCATTTGAAGTAATTTTTTTCTTATTTTGTCACTGGTGATTTTTAACCCTTTGAAATTGAGTTTTTCTTTTCATCTAGAAAATTGATTTGCAATATTTTTAGGAAGAATCAGATATGTAAGAGCTCTCTAAATTTATAAAGGAAGAAAAAAGTTGTAAGAAAAACAGATTTTCTTCATAGATTGTAAAGTTATTATTTTAAGGCAGAAAAGAACTGACAAGTTTTGAACTCTTTTCAAAAGCTGTTTTGACAGGAATAGTGTTGAAAATTTGTCTTTCTTGTTAGAGTTTTACGTTTCTTTTTATTTAAAGAACGTCATTGAAAATTTATATAAGTTAATTTAAACACAAACAAATTATATACATATCAACCTATATACTATCAGTAACACATGCATTAATTACTGACCATTGTTTCTTCCCAATTTTCAATACACAAAAAAATACATATTCTTTGCTAAAGTTTTTTTTACTAATGTTATTATGTGGATTTCCCTTTTACTCATGACTGTTTGACCAATCTTCATCTTCTTCCACCAAGCCTGACAATTGCCAAGAGTAGGCTAATACAAATTCTTCTGTAACGAAGGTTAAAATGCACTCCTTCTATTCTGTAGACATGTCTTTGAAATTAATATTTTTACATAAATTATTTTGCAGAGTATAAATAAATATAAACTGTTGAACTTTAAAATTTTTCTCTCCAGAATCTATCTTACATATTTATAAGTCATCCATGCTTTGAATATTTCTGACACATGGGGTCTGGTATATTTAGAGCTCCTTGATAAAATCCAAAGATGCGGCAATATTATTGGTCCTGACATCTTGTGTCACTTTCCACCACCATAATGTTGCTTCCCTGAGCCTTTTCTATAAATACTTTCATGGTAATTCTTTGGATTAACTTTCCCCTAGGGTACCTAGACTTTTTGAATTTAAATGCAGTACTAGATTGGCTGCAAGGTCTCATCAATTTATATTTGAATTGGCTAGATGTAACTGTAAGTTCTATGCTAATAGTTTTTTTTTTATCCCATTTCTCCCTTGTGGGACTTTCTCCTGGCTTCTTGCTTTCCAGCCAACTTTGATCTTCAAAAATTTAAATGCAATGCCAATTGTTATCTACCTTCTTCTAGATTACTCTTCTATTGTTCTCACTCCATAATAACTTCTTTTTTTTCTTATTATTTCACCCTCAGTAACTCCTTGTATCTTAGTGGCTTTACTGTTTTGCTTGGGGTGAAAAGATGCTTTATATTTACACACACACACGCATATATATATATATATATATATATATATATATATATATATATATATATCATTAAAAAAAAATACATTTTAGTATATTTCTTTAATAATTTCTAGTTATGATATTGCAATGAAAACAATTAGTTATAGAATTAACTGCTATATTTGATAGCTAGGATATAGCGATAAAGAGTATTTTTTTATTTCATTAGGGAATATTCTGGAAACTCTTTTCTTACAAAACATTTTATGAGATGGGTAGGCTCTTATAAACTTATTAAAATGGAATTACATCCCATAATAACTGATTTAGAGAATATTACCAATTTTTTCTCCTAAGAGTATAACCCATTGCTTAAACCACTGGATACATGTGGAACAGAGTAAAGTTACAAAACAAATCCTCAGAAAACTATTTTTCTATGACTTACTTCAAGTGTATATATTTTACTGTTTAAATGTTAAATACTGGTTTCAAAAAGATTCATTTTTATAAATCATAGTATATTTTTTATTTTTTTGAATCATTACATTAGATAAAAAATGAACTGTAGACTATGGAATATTGATATATTCTCAATTTCTTCTTTATTTATTATTTCCCACAAAGTTGTATCATGTAGCATTAGTGAAAGAAATGTGACCATTTTATAAGAGCAGAAAATAAGTCCAACTGAATATGAAATAGTTTTCCAGTAATTTCAATGCAGTAAGATTTGAGAGACAACTTCTATGTGCCATGTTCCTTCAGGTCATAGGCAATTATGGGTCCCTGCAACCTCCTGCCCTTTGTAGCCCTTAACAACATTTGTTCCTTAGCCAAACCTCTACATCTTGTTCTGCCATCTACTCACAATCATCTCTTGTCTCTTTTGCCTTCAATATGCCCTGTGAATATCATATTTTCCAAGCCATCCTTTCAGTTGTCTCTTTTTGATTCTGAATAAGTGTGCCATTTGCTTCTTTGTTTCTTACATGATGTGTTCATGGAATTCTTAGCATCCATTTGTTTTCAAAAGCTAAAAAGGATAACAAGTTAAAGAACTTCCTTGCAGATAGTTTGTTGGAACCAACCTGTGGATAAATCCAATCCATGGGATGTCTAAAATATTGCCATTTCTTGGTATTTGAGGAAAGTTAGTTATTCATTTGTTCAAAGTCCAATGGATCATCTTGAGGGTTCTGAATTGAAATCTTATATATCTGGTCAATTCACTTGCCATGGAAAAAGCTTTGCTTCAAATCAGCTGATGCTACACAGAAGAAACATTTCTACAAGAATATCATATGTTCCATTTTTGGATTAGATGGGTTTCCCTTTCAACTGTCAATCAACCCTCAGAAGTAATTCCACTATTGAAGGGTTTCATTGGAGCTGAGTAATATTGCATTTTATGTCAAGAACAATATGCTTTCTGACTGAGCAAAGTGGAGAAAGAAAAAAGATCATTGAGAAAATCTGGCTAAGAAAACAAGTGATACTTTTAGCCTGGTTTCAATTTATATTCTTTTATTTTCATCTTTTTGATTAACATTGGACATAAGGCTTGACCAGATTATGCATGTGAATCAAATATTTGATCTGCATCTGACATGAGCATTGCAGCTTAACACACATCACATTTATTCATATTGACACAATGGTACCTCTCAGGTGTCAGACATCTTGAAATATTGCTTGGCCAGTCTCTACTTTTAACCGATTACATTCTAGATTTCTCTTTTATATAATAGTAATGTCCATAGCTGCAACCCCTTTTCTATCTTAGTATGCTGTCATAAGTATTTTTTTTGTTCTTGCAGTTCTTATGTTTATTGTCACTTTTATTACGACCATTTTATTCAATTTGATTCTGATCAGTGTTTTCTGTCAGGAGAGTGAAACAAAATTCTTCAGTGTATAAATCCAAGTTTCAGGTATCATCTGGACCCTAGGTTAAACTTTATACAAAATTTCTTGATAAATAGAAGAAAGAGTTTGATATTAAAAAAAATAATTTGAATTAAGATACTTTGAATAAAAAAACACATAATATATATATATCTGAATAAATAATACAGAATATAAATTCTCACTTGAATTGGATTAAAGCATGAGATTTAGGAGTGACAACTCTTGGGAATTCACAGATTAAATGAAAAGTCATTCTACTTGTTAATACTGAATAAAAGTATTAGTACTCTGAATTATCTTCTTAAAAAGTGTTTAACTGATATATATCATATGAAAGTTGTTTACTCATTCTGAATTTGTACCAGAAATTCTAAATTTTGAGGAACTTGGTTGTACAATTAGATGAACTTTAAATGGACAATAAAAAATTGAAACTAATCCATATTACCTAACAGGTTAAATTATTAAAGGAAATTAATAGTGGTCTTTAAATAAAATCTGAGATAATGAAAATATAAATTATTTAAATTTTAAATTGCATAATATTTACCAGAAAAACTACTGAATTATTCAGTTTAATTGTTATTGTACTCTTGACTTCTTCATTTCAATGAGTTAAAATGGTATAAGCAGATGAATTCAATCATTTTAAATGTGGAAACTACATCAGTCATAAACTATAAAAAGAATACTGCCAAATATAATGTATTTGCATAATTATAGCAAGGATTATATTGTTTACTTTTTTCATGATTTATTATTGATATGTATGAATCTCTCTTTATAAGCACAATCCTAAAATTTATCTTTAGTAGTGTTTTCTACAAAATCTTTATCAGATAATAAGCCTTATTTTAGATATAGTTTGAAATTAAATTATAACTCAACCCATAATGCAATAATGTTATTTTGTGATATCCAGAAATTTCTTTTTCTTTTTTTTCTTTTTTTCAGTAAAGTTCACTTTGTACAAGGCTTAGAAGTCACTCAAGGTAAGGAGTTACATTAAGAGGCTGTTTATGTGGATAGGAGGATAATGGTTAACCCTAGACTTAAACAGATTAAGATTGTAATGATCAGGGAAACATCTTCTTGGGAGTTGGTTCCACAGAGCAGTGGTTCAAGTGAACAAGCTGTTTGAGTGGAAATTACTTCTCACCAATGCAACATGGAAGGGGGGTTTGCTACAATGTGAGTGGCATGGTGGGTCCTAGCCATAAAGGTTAGAACTGGTGGAACCAAGGAATGTAGTTTGTCCAAGCACTTTCCATAAGAGCAGTGAGTGGCTTGCCACATACCGCCTGTGAGAGAGAGAGGTTGGAAAGAAAAATATTGATGAATGTATAATTTTTTCTGCTTGTTTCTTGATAGTTTAATTAAAAAAATGAAAAGCAAACAAACTTTATTTCACCTGTTCCAACAATATCTGAATGATCAGGTGAAAAAAAAATCCTTAAGTAGTCATATTCATATATTTTTTATTAATATTACATTTTTTTAAAAAAAGGTAGTTTTAATGACTGTTTTATACAAAATATGGCTGTTCGTATTTTTTATTAACAAAGCACATTAAAAAAACCTGAAATCTCATTTGAAGCAGTTGATTAATATAAAGTCCAATTTAGAAAGATAATTAATAGCCAGTTTAATTAAATCTAAAACATTTTCTATTAAAATAAAAGAAAATGAATGAAAAAGCTGAATAACAAAAAACAATAAGGTTATTAAATTTATGATAATTGAATCAATAATTAAAAAAAAAAGAATGACTTAGCATTGAGAGAACAAAATGAATATTGCTTCATCACTTACTATAATATATTTACATAATATATATATATATATATATATACATAATATAGATACATAATATGTATATATATACACAATATATATACATAATATAGATACATAATATGTATATATATACACAATATATATACATAATATATATATATATATATATATATATATATATATATATATATATTATATATACATAATATAGATACATAATATATATATATATATATATTATAGATACATAATATATATAATATATATATATATATATTATATATACATAATATAGACACATAATATATATATATATATACATAATATATATATATACATATAATATATATATATATAATATATAATATATATATAATATATATATATTAGGTTGGTGCAAAAATAATGTCGTTTTCTTACATTTGTTACCATGTTAGAAAACGACATTATTTTGGCACCAACCTAATACATCATATATATATATATATATATATATATATATATAATATATATACATATAATATGAAGAAAAATATACGGAAAAAACAAACAAAAATCCTTATATGCAATTATGCTGTTTTAATGTTAATATAATTGCATATAAGGATTTTTGTTTGTTTTTTCCGTATATTTTTCTTCATACTGTCGGATCTATATCCATATATTTGCTTACATACATATAATATATATATACAATATATATATATATATATATATACAAATAATATATATATATATATATATATATAATATATATATACAAATAACATATATATATATATATAAATGATATATATAATATATATATACAAATAATATATATATATATATATAATATATATATACAAATAATATATATATATAATATATATATAAATGATATATATAATATATATATACAAACAATATATATAATATATATATAAATGATATATATAATATATATATACAAATAATATATATATATAATATATATATAAATGATATATATAATATATACAAATAATATATATATATAATATATATATATAATATATATACAAATGATATATATAATATATATATACAAATAATATATATATATATATATATATATATATGGATAAAAAAGACTGGTGGAAAATATTTCTTTGTCATTGCTGACACATTTCATCAATTTTATCAAGACAAGTTTAAAAGCAAAATATTTTGTAGCTACATTGAATTCAAAATATTAAAAAGGAATGCTCCTATGTAAGCGTCCTTCTGAATATTGGTAACTGTTTTTTTTTTTTACCAGGGATTTGTTTTAGTTTTCCATGTTGACATATTGCTAACCAACACAAATATATATATACTTTAAAAATCAGGAGATCATTTGAGATTTTTAAAGTTAAAAGCTCTACATGTTATTTTTACTTTTTTTTTCACATGTGTATTCAGCACTTTTTAATACCACTGTTTCCTGGTCTGATTCAGATCTGACCATTAAACTTATATATATATATATATATATATATATATATAAGGAGTACTGAAAAGGTCTCTGTCTGATCAAGAAGCCTAAAAAAATGTTTGGTCATATTTTGGGATGTAGGTTGAGTGCAGAAATGTTCAGCATCCTCTTTGTGTGCTTTTATGTAGCAAGAATCTACACACACAAGTCTTATTAAATAAGATTTAGGATTCATGAAATGTGTGTAAAAATTGTTCAAAGTAAATCTTCATCAGGAACATTAAAATATTATAAGTGACATAGAGAAAAGTTATTAGCTTCACTCTAGCTTTTTGGGAATGCTACATTCCTAATTTAGATACACCTGTATGTATATTATATGCAAGTGACTTTATTTATAGAAATGTTCCACAGTTTGATAACACCAAAGTATGAAGAGGAACAAAAGAAATAATCGGCATTAAATTAAATATATTTCACCACAGGGGATGCTATTTTAAAATGCCTATGAAAGATGGTTGAAAACACTCAAACAATGGATATTTTTTTTCACAAGTCTTATCCAGATGTGTGACATCTTATTTTTAAATTGGAAAATATAATAAAAAATGAAACAGATGCACCTTGTCATTTGAATACAACAGAATATATATATATATATATATATATATATATATATATATATATATATATATATGCACAGACTCACCATAAACCCTTGAGTTAATTTTAATAGAATGTCTGTTAAATTTGAAGTTAACTGTGAAGGCCATTTTTAATGCAAAAAATGCTTTAATACAGTATACAATACTGCACAATATCAAATTATTAAAGTAAGATAAAGAATATATAATGTTTACTTACTTTTTTGACAATATGGTTCAGTGGTTCTTGAACCTTTTTGACAGTCCATTTTTGGTCTTAGCTGAAATCTGTTATGTTCTTATAAATATTTAATTTTGACATAATTAAAAATATTGGTTGTTATTATTATAGATTTTATTAATGAATAATACACAGAAATAATGGCACAGGTCCGTCTTAGTCTTGTAATAGGGTCTGTTAAATTCAAAATCTGTTATAAGAGATTTGGAATTTTACAGACGTTATTTATGAGTTTACTATATAATTATCAAGGTTTTATGATAATTAATACATACAGTCAACAAAACTTTTGTTATCCTGCAGTAAAACCAATGAAAGCAGCCAGTTTCTGACTTGAACAGTAATCATCAAGCAATAAAAAGAATCTTATATAAATTATCATTATTTGTGTAAATCTTGAAAGAAAATAAAAAGAGGTCATGAAAAAGTTAGATTGTTAGCAGTGATCACCATTATGAAGTTTTTTCTGACAAATTTAACAGTTAATAAAAATGCCTTTAATTCTTCTTATGAAAATATTTCACTATTCAACAGTCAAGTGACTCAACTCAAGACATTATAAAAAATACTCTGTTTATTTCTTTATCAGTAAAATTACTAATAAATATAAAACATTGTTCAGACTATTGTCTTCATGACATTTTGGCCATTGTACACTACAACCTTCTTCAGGTGATATACATGGAGGGGGTAGATTGTTCTAATTCCACATGCCAAGAGAGAATTAACTGAAACTGACATATCCAAAGAAAAAAAAAAAAGGCATACCATTTGAAATTAGAATAATCTACCCAACTGGACTAAAAGTGTTCAGTTTGAAATTCCAACATATATCACCTGAAGAAGGTCAGAGTGTACAATGGCCGAAATGTTGGGAATATGGCAATAAAGATGCGGATAACAGAATGATGTAAATATTTACAATACCTCATCTCAGAAATATAAAATAGAATAAAAAAGTTCAAACTGTGGACTCTTATTAAAATGGATTATTTCAATTCACTTTAAAAATCAAGTTATTTTTATGATATATTAGCTGTTTTAGAAAAAGGTTTGTTAAAGATGGTAATATATGCATATAAAAATGTATGTAACTAGGAAAGGAATTTTACTTTACCTCTAACTAATAATACAGGGTTATCCCAAAATGTATATGCAGACATTGTTTGAATAAACATTCTAAATTCTATAATTCAAATTAAAGACAAATGTAAAATCATTCTAAATTATTGCAAGTATTTGAACTGAAGGTCATACAGGTTCAGACACTGCTAACAATGTGGATCACTGGAATTGGATACATTACAAGTTGATTTAGTATTTGAGCCAATTCTCTTTCAATGGCTACTTTTATTTCATTTACTGTTGCTGATTTTTCATAATAATTCTGTGATATGTCCCAATAAAAGAAGTCCATTGGTATGAGAGGGGGTCTGATGAACTACAGGCACAGTATTCTCTGTTATCTTCCTTCTTTCACCTAGTCTCTATTTGTTAAGCAGATTTTCATTAAAATAGCATAATATGTTTATGAACATCTTCCTTGATGGAAATTCTGAATGTCGGAATAAAGGTTTTCCAATGAGTGCATTTCAAAATGTGTTGGAAATTGAGTGTCTATCTCACAACAGAGTTGGAAATTGAGTGTCTATCTCACAACAGAGTTGGAAATTGAGTGTCTATCTGAACAGAGAATTCTTGGGGATTGATTGTAACTTTCTCTAGCAGCTTTTCTTCCATTGTGAGGCTTATGGATATCCATAATATTCTAGAAAAAATGTTTAAACAGTTCCTTCTAATCTTAAAAAAATGCTGAGTTGTCTATGCATTTCTGAAACTCCCTTTTAAGCCCATTAAACTTCAACTACAGTCTTACACTTCCAGTTGTACTTTTAGATAAATTTTTCTTTCACAAAATTTAGTAAATTTCAGCCATTATACCTAGAAAAGAACAAATATTTAATGAATTGTAATATAGTGTGTACCATTTTGGAGGACACCCTGTATTGTTACTTATATAAAATGATGCTTTTAGATGTGCGACATGATGGCAAAACAGTAATATTAAACCCAGATTTTAACAACAGTAGCATCCATTTTGAAAGCAATATAGTAAACTGATGTGTGTAGACAATATGGCTTAAGAACTTGTTAGGATAGATTTCCTCAGATTTAGCTCCTTATACCTAATTTGCATATATAGCAGTACGTACATACCCAAACATCATCAAAAATGTACAATCACATACAGATTTATTCACTAACAATTTGTAATAAATATATTTACATTAATTTATTTTTCAGTTGTGTATATATATGTATATATAAGTTCTAATAAGAATTTTTCTTTTCGAAACTACTTTGGTTTTTATTTCTGGCATTTTAAAAAGATGTATTGTTATCAAGTCATCAAAAGTGTCTGATTCAGAAGAGATAAACTCATTAATAAATTCTAAACAGTTTGAAATGAATGTAAGATCTCATTCTAAAACAACTGTCACTGGCATCCTGATGAATTAATTTCCCAAAAAATTGGAAAAATTTATATGTCAATTGTTGAGAAGTGCTGAACAATGATGAAATGCCAAACAAAGATAGATTTAAAACAAACTTAGTTGCTAAGAAAGATATTTTATTGAGTTGTAGACACTGAGGTTGATAACTGTCATGTATATGGTAGACTCTCCCATACATATATGTATATGGTAGACTCTCCCTTCAGTGGTGAAGGCTTTGTGCATAACCAACCACACTTTTGGAAGAGCCAAATACAGAGACATGGTTTACTACGTCCCACCAGGTCCTTAAATGACCCTCCGTAGGTTTTGAATTCAGAGTTGTCTTTCTTCTAAACCAGTTGCCATCCAAGGCTATAGAACCCAGTCTGTTCTGCTATTTTCCCATAGTTGGAGGGAGAAGAAGAGGATTAATACTTTTCCCAAAGGTATTAGTACATAAGTGAATGTAATGGATTCAACTGAAATTCGAACTCACCTCTCTGATTCCTCAATCCAAGCTGCTGTCCACTACTCCACTGTGCCTCCTATATATATATATATATATATATATATATATATATATAATATATATATATAAAATATATATATATAGGTTTTTAATGATGATTCTGCTTTGAGAAATGTGAGAGCTGCCCATTAAATCCGAGTCTTTAATATCAACTAGAAAGCTTCATTTAACTCATGTTTTTATTCACCATTCTTATCATTATATATGTTGCATAAACATTTGTTCTATTTATTGTTTTATTCTTAGATTAACACTTGTACAGTTTCCCATTTTCTGAGAGCCAAAAAATAAAACACACCCACACAAGAAAGAATAGAGTTTGTAGAAACAATTTCTTTTTTCCTTTTTGAAAAATATTTTATCTTGATAGAATTTGCTTATAACTCTTTTGCGAATGAAACATTGTAATTGTTTCTTTTTTAACATTTTTCTTCTACTCATTTGAAAGGGCTTTTTTTTTTTGTTTTATCTCAATTTCAGATTGTCAGAAATTGTATCAGATATTCTTTAGGCCAATGTTCAAATATAGAACAAGATAAAACAGTAGAGAGAAAATTGAAGATTTCATATAAAGTAAGATAATGTCTTTGCCTTTTTTTGTTTTCCCTCTTTCCATATAGTTTCAAATTCATGACTGCAGATAAAATAATGCAAGTAATGGTCACTTGTCAGCAAAGAATGCAAACTGTGCTTCAGGAAAAAAAGCAATTCAATTTAAATTGGCTTTTATTATAAAGCAAAATACTTTTAAAAGTAAATCAAAATTGGTGGCAGAAATGACCACTGAAAATTATTCTAGACTGAACAGGAGTTCAAATTTGAAGTGATTTTATTTTTAACAGACAAAAAAAAAATCTTTTTGATATCTTTTTTTGAAACTTTGGTAAAATTTGTTAAATACATTTTTAAACAGTTATCCTTTTAAATACTAAACAGATTCAATATAATATTAATGTTTTGACCTGCAATGAAAGCAATGCATTAAATTTAGAAATTAATTTGAATATAGGTAGTTCAATTTAGTATTTTAAAAAACATTTTAATTATAAATAGCAACTGACGATGTCTGGAAAACTTAAAATTGCAAAATTTTAAAATGTAAAATTCATATAATCCAATAATAAAAATGTTATGGTTCAGTTTTAAAATGAATAATTGTCTTCTTCTGGGTTAATCTGTTTACTTTATAAGCTCGCCAAAGATTAGAACTCTTTCCTTTCATTTTGAAAGAATTTATTCTCTAAAGTTTACATATGGATGTGCAATGTAATACTTCATTGTCAGGCCACTGCTGCAACCACTGAACCAGAATTACTAGCATAAGGAGAAACAATCTGTGAGAGATCCCATGCAGATTTTCGACAGAAATGTTTTGACAGACATTCTGTTTTGATAAAACCATTTTATTTCTTGTTGTAAATCTGAACTTGACAGAATGATATAACAACATTTTGATAACACCAAAGTTAAGAAACAAAACATGAAAAAGAGCCTTGATTTATATGAATATTAAATGATTGAAATGTATTTCTGACATGTTTAACAAGAATTGGAGGGGAAAAGATTTCACTATTCAAAAAAGGCAGGTACACCTACAAACTATCTAGTTATAGAATAAAGAATACAAATTCAATTCTTAATAGAGGTTTATTGCTTAACAATCAAGGTTGGTTTTTGTAGCCTAATTAGTAAGGTAGCTGCTATAGAAAAGCAGATTTCTGATTAAAGACAATACAAGATCAAATCTTGCCAGGGGCATATTCTTTATTTCAGATTCCCACTGATCTCACAGTTTTGATTAAAGCAACAGAAATAAGATGTAATAAATGCACATAAAAAATTAAGAAAAATGACAATGCAGCACCTAAGGAATTCTTGTATCTACTTAATATATTGGGTAAACAAGCAACAAAATCAGACAAAAAAATTAATAATTACAATACTTCATGTAAGAAACTTGAATCATATGTAGTATATTTTATATAAAATGTTGAGATAATTTGCTGCTAATTTTTGTTTTACTATCTTTTAGTTTTTGTTGTTACTATTATACATTGACTATTTTGAACCATTTTTCTCCTCAATATTGTTTTTATGATGTTTTTGAACATTATCAGTAATATTCTGGGAATATCAAATGTAATCCTTTATTTGATCCATGTAGTGTCTTTCCAAGAGAACTATATAACTCATGAATATCTTCCTTCTGCTTTTAATCAGTCTCTTCATAGATAACAGCTACCCACATGCTACTCAGGATGATGAACAAGATGTTTGAAAACATCCCTGGCAAGCATGATTGACTAATGTCTCCACTACTGAACACATATAAGACTTGATAGGAAGATGTCTGACTCATTGAGTTAGCCTACCTACAACTCTAGTTGTATTGCATCAAATGCAAGAAGCATGGAATTATGCATTGCAGGACGGTAGTCACCATCTGTACAATCATATACATGATAGAGGACAGGCCTGTAATAACACCCAAGAAGAATGTTAAGTATATTAATATGGGTTTCTTAGTACTGTTGATACACTCCTCACTTTGGAACCTGTGCCTATATTGATCTATGTGATCATTTACTATATATTTAATATTGATGAAAATATTCAGAGAAACATTCCAGAAATAATGCCAGATTATAAATAAAATCCATGAAATCTTTAGAAATTACTTAGTTCATATTTCAAATATGAAAATAAAGTTAGCAGATATGATCTTCAAGAGTTGTGCATTTTTTAAAATTTCATTAGAAACAAAGAAAAGAGTACCTAATTGTTACATAATATCAGTCTTCCTATAGGGCAGGGAATGCTGGACAATCCCCTCCTAGATGAAGAAGAGACTTGGCACAAAAGAAATGTGGTTCTATAGAATACCATGGACTAACAATGTGAGCAATGGCAAAATTTTAGAGAAAATGGAAACTAAAAAGACACTTATACTTATAATCAGAAAAAGGCAGTTGAAGAGGGCTTGTAAAAATTGATACTCACAGGACAGATTGAAGGCAAAAGGGATAGAGGAAAACAACACATAAGCTACCTCATCATCTTGAGTAAATCGATGGTGGAACAAGGTTTAGAAGAGATGACAAGATTTATTAACAGATACAAAGGACAGGAAATTGTAGTGAGCCCTGATCACCAATGTCATGAAGGGACATGGCATATAGAAAAATTGAACTTTGCTTGATGGTGAAGCTTTCTGTGGCTGAGAAGTCTAAAAGGTGGTCAGACTTAACAGTGGTTTCCCCTACAAGAGAGATGCAGAAGGTATATTTTGTTTATTAAGACTCTCAAATACACAGGCCAGTAGACAAAGATTTACACTGTTTAAAAAAACGGGATGTCTACTAAAACATGGGTATCCACTAAATATAATATCTAAACAATAAGAAATGTGTATGTTTGATTTTTGCTATTGACAACTTCAGTTTACTTTTTAGCATAATATTTCAGTAAGTACATTCTTTCACTTTTTACAGACACAAAGTACACCTGAGGGAAGCTGAGGAATTTATTTGACAAAACCATAGAATTAAGCAAATAGATGAAGACAATAATCTGAAATATGTGAAATAAGGAATTACATTAAAGAATGATTAATTTCTGTTTTCTTGGCATCTATAATGAACAAAATTGGCATCACTTGTATAATCTGTACTGACGATGTTATTTATGTACTAGACGTGTGATTGCAAAGATCTGAACTGAAGTCTGATGATCATTGAAACAAATAATAAGAAAGATGGGAAATCAAAAATGTTGAATATAGAAGAAACTTCTTTTTAGCTCCAATTTATTAAATTGCTTCTTTGCAGAACTTAACCTATTATATAAAAAGAAAGCACTTGGTTATTATTAGTATCTTTTTAAGTAACTGAATTGTTTTGCTGTATCATGAGTGTTTGGGGATCTGTGGGTATGTGTGTCATTTTGCTTGATTCATAATATGTATTATGTAAGATTTTATTATGTAAGGCAATGTTTCCGCAATAAAATTGGTATTAACCAAATGATGTTGGTAAAAGTTTCAGGATGTGTTAGTTTTAGCTTACTAAATCTACCATTAATAAAAATATTGAGAAGTTGTTTGGTGATTGTCAGTTTTTATTATGCAAACTAAAGTTAAACATGACTCATTGTATTGTTGATAAATAAATCCAAAATATAGAAACATGTTTAATAAACACAATATCCCATAAGCCTGAATAAATTATTATTTTACATGTCAATATGGACTCATTGACATTTTAGAAATTTCATCAATCTTTTACTGTTTTGGACTTTTACACATTACAATAGTTTTTCTTATTACCACAGATCTTTGCTTGTATATTTGTTTACACCTGTCTTCTTCTATGTGAAGCTGGTTAATGTTCAATGAAGGACTCAAATTCTAGATTAAATGGACCTGATGGTCCATCCAATGTAGCTCTACATTCATCACTAAAAATTATTATTAAAAAATCTGTCTTCCTATACTTGCACATTTCTGTTTGTGAAGTTTACTTAAAAGTGATAGCTTAATTGCTTGCATATCTTTAGCCAATGTTCTCAATATTCTACATTTTTTCTGTTTATATTAGCCATCTTTCAACATTTTCTTGGCGGTTACTCTAAATTTTTGCTTATTACTCTTACAGTTAAATGCCCAACAAACAGAATTGATAGAGTTTGCAATAAACACTAACAAGAGAAAGAAAAGAAGAGTGAAAATGATATTAAGCAGGTAAACAATATATGTAAGGCAAAAAGTTCACAAATTGAGAATGGTGTTAACATACAAAAGGGGATAGACAAGTGATTGCAGTGTTCAGACTTCAACACCAGAACTAAGTCCAATGAGACTGTGAAGTAGCCTAATCTTATTGGCTAGGAAGAAATCCCAGCATGCATCTGTGTGTTTTGTTGATAAATATGGAGAGGGTGATGTCTTTGCAGTCATTCTAATCCACAATTGGAACCAGTACCCTAATTTTCCTCAAATATCTGTTTTTGACATTTTTAAAGAAACTTTTTCTTGTTCTTATGAATGACTGGTGTTTTATTATCTCTGTCCAACTTTTTTATGGCAGTGAATGCTGGATAATTTCCTCAAAGATGAAGAAGAGACTTGAAGAAACAGAAATGTTGTTCGACTGAAGGATTCAGAATCCTTCAGTCGAACAACATTTTACAAATATGTGACAACAAAGTTTTAGAGAAAATGGAAACAAAAAGGAAACTTATTCTTAACACCATGAAGAGACAGTTGAAATTTCTAGGGTACATAATGAAGAAAGAGGGTTTGGAAAATCTGAGACTCACACAACAGATTGATGGCGAGAGGAAAATATGCATAAAATACTTAGTGAGCTTGAATAAATGAATGACGGAACAAGGTTTAGGAGAAATAACAAAAAGACAAAATTTATTAAGAGCTATGAAAGACAAGAAATTGTGAAGAGCCATGATCACCTACATCCTGATGGCAAATGAAGAAGAAGAATGTTGTGTACCTATCACTTTACAATATCTTGTTTCTCTTTTCAAGTTTAATTTTTTTACCACTCAAGGCAATATTATATATCTGAAATTAAAAAGATATCAATAACTATCCTATGATATATATATTTATTTTTAAAATGAGGATCAAGCCTTCAATTGTATTATAACTCCTCACACTGTCAAATAAGTTATTGTAATTATTTCTAATAAAAAGCAGGCAAGCTGAAATTCAATTCATATATTTCCCTTTATATCCTAAAAAATTTTGTCAACATCAGTTGTTTAATACTAATTTTATTATAAAAATGATAACCTGCATATTAAAATCTGTTGTAGTGTAGACACTTATAGCTTGTATATACTTATAACTGGATGTCTTTTCCATCAACAACTTTAAAAAAATGTTTTGCTATCAGTGTTGCAGTATCCTGTTTTGTCATTGGAAAAAACTGTTTTTTGCCTGAAGGTTCCTGACAAAATACAAAACAGGTGGAGCTAGACTTTATAGATATCCATTTCCAATAATTATATATCATGCTTTTTTTAATATATATATATATATATATATAAACTAAAAGTAGTGCTGACACAGTTTCCAAAATCTGACCAAATAGTCATAAATAAGATTTTTTTGGGAATGCTTTCCTGGTTAGGTCAAGATCTTTTTAGCACGTGTAATGTTATTAATTAAATATGCGTTTAGTGTATACCAGTTTTAATCCAATATTATTTCTTATTACTACAAAGTGCAGCAGAACTACTTTCCACATAATGGTAATACATATGTTTGAGTTGCTTTTTCTGTTTTTTATTTTCTTAAGCAAGCCGGTTGTTATGAAATTCACTGTTTAAGAAAATCAAACACTGAGATAGCATTGCAAACATGTTTATTGACCAAAAATAACATTTATAGTAATCTGCTTTCATTTAGTCACCACAGAGAACCTTTTCTGCCTACCATCAGAATGGCTGATGCTAAACTCCAGGAGAGCGACACTATGCTTTCTTGGCCTTGCATTTTCCATTGACATGAAGTGGAATGACTATATTGTCAGTTACTGCATCTGCTGCAAAGAGGGTTGGTTCATTGTGTTGTACCAAAAAATTTTCTCATCAGAATTCATCTTGCACATTTATAAATCTACCATTCATCCATGTACTGAATACTGTTTTAGTGCTTCTAATGTGCATTTTGAAATTCTTGACAAAATCCAGAAAAGGGTCTGCAAAACAATTGGTCCTAACCAGTCATTTCCTCTCCAGTAACATTCTTACCAATGTGACATGGCTTCTCTGTGCCTGTTCTACAAATATTTTCATGGTAGCTGCTTGGACAAGTTTTTTTTCTTGGTGCCCACACTACATGAATTTAAATGTGCTACAAAATTGACAACTGTGGAACTAGCTAGATGAAACTGTCATTTCTACTCTAACAGTTTTCTTTCTCACACTTCCCACCTGTGGAATTCACTTTTAATTTTTTGCTTCCCTGATAACTACAATTTTCAAAAATTTAAATGCAACATCAATCACCATCTTCTGTCTTCTTGAGGCCTGCTCCTTTTTTGCCCTTTTTTCAATCATCCCCATTTTCAATCTTGTCATTCAATTTCACTCCCTGTAACTCCTTGCATTCTAGTGGTATTGTTGCCTTGCTTGGGGTTAAATGATTAAAAAAAAGCAATAGTGTATACTGGGAATATTTAATTTTTACATGCATAACTATTTTGAAATCATTTGTTACTATCTTTTCTTCTAGAAGTCTCTCAAAGTTTTTTTCAGTTTTGAAAATAATAGTTTTATGATACAAGTTATGAATTTTCCAGTTGTTTTATTTTAATTCATTCAAGTGATACTTCAAAATCTTAAACAACTGTCTATTAGATGCTATCAAAAGCAGGTTTATATTTACATAGAAAATTCATCTGTGTGTTGAAAGTTGTTGCCTTGTATGATAATTGCTTCCCTCAAGAAACCACCTGTGATGGGATAGAACTTAAACATATTTCCATTAAAGTTTCATTTTTAATTCAACTTTTTGGCTTGTCCCTTGAAGCCAGAAGAATTTAAGAAGTGCTGACATTTTGGGAGTTTTTGGAACCCTTTTAATAGCAGGCTTACAAAAAAATTAAAACATTACAATAAGATATTGTTTGCCATAAGCCTGTAACACATATCAAGATAAATAATTTAAAGCCAAAAAGCCAATAACTGTATTACTAAACTTCTCAATTACCTTCTATTCTTTTTTGTTACCTACTTTGAATCATATTTTTGTTACTATTTTAGCAATACAAAGAAGTTTCTCTCCAGATAGATCTGGGTTGATTTGGTTAATAATTAAAATATTAAAACAGGATGACTTTTTCTGGATGCCTTTTTGGTCACAATGTTCCACTTCTGACTTTCATTTTAGTGAATATCTTATTTTCCATTCAGATAGAGTCTGGATATTTGCTTTGTTTTTATTTGAGATCAATTTTTTGTGTGGCATTCAACCATAAGCAAAGTCTATTTGAAGGAGTAATGTGTACACAGAATCAACATCATAAATCTTGCGCTAAAGTTTTACTTAAAAAAATTGATTCATTTCTTTTTTTTATCTGTGATCAATAATCTGAAATACTATCTGACTCAAAAAGTAAAATAGCATGTAGAAATCTATTTATTAGTGGGTTTACAAAGGCTTCATGATAGCTTAGTGATTAAGCTATTGGACTGGGAAATATGAGGTGGATTGTTCAGAAGAAATTTCAAAGGAAGAATTGCAATTATGACAGAAGCTGCAATTAAAAGATGCAACCAATTCTCTGCCAGTGATCATAGTTCTGCAGTTAGCAGAAACCAACAGTTGTTGAGCAGCCAAATAATCTTTTACTATATTTTTATTCATAGTAATATTTGATGTTTAAGCATAAACTATTGTACAAGGACTTTAACTGTAGATACCAATATACACCAGATCAGTGTTTCTCAACCTTTTAAGCAATAGCACAGCTAAGAACAAATGAAAGTATCATGGCACACTTAGAAACATTTTTAAAGGTTGTATGTTTAAATGTTATAAAATAAAACCATAGATTTAAAAAATTAGGAAATTATTAAATCAAATGCTCAATACTGCATAACAGAAACTTTGACAATATTAATTCATAATTCAACATAACTTTGTAAAAATTTTGAATTAAACAAAGAATGTTGAATACAATTATATGAAAAAAAGGTTAATATTCATTTATTCAAATAAAGGAAAATTTTAAAAAGTTAAATTAAAAAATAAAAATATTTAAAAAAAATGAATATTAAAACAAAGTATATGAAATAACATCATTGAAGAATAGTGAAAAGAATTATTTGAGAAAGAAGTTTAATACTTATTCATTTATTCAAATACTAACACTGTACCATTACTACTTGCACATACACATATATATATATATATGTATGCTGTGTCAGTATTTCATGGCACACTAGTGGGCCACAGTACATTGGCTGAGAATCACAGATTCTTGCCAGAAGACAAAACCTGAAATTGTTATCAAGCCATCAAAATACCTGAAAATGTATTTTCTTTATCTACTATTTATACTATATTCTATCTATAAACATCTGGGTGCCTACCATAGTGTAAGGGTTTATAGCAAACTTGTCTCACAAACCAATCAACTAATATGACTAATTCAGTGCTCACTGAGTGTCTTGTACAAGTGTAAACTAAGCTTAGTAACAACATCAAATACCTGACAAAGGCTGCAGGGTACAGTGGCCAAAAGGTAGTGAATATGGCAACCAAGCTGACACTAATCCAAGTAATTCAGTGTTTAATAATGACAATTCTTAATCCCCTAAAATGAGGCAAACTTCATGTGGTATAAGTAATATATATTAAATGTGTTATATATGCAAAGGGAATAAATGTCTGCAATCTGATATGTAGTTATGAGGTGAATTTTTTATTAGAAATTCTCTTTGTATAATGTGTAAGTTATATGATTAATGAAAAAAGCATTGAATTAAATGAAATGACAAGGAGTGAGATTATGTTGAGAAATATATTTTGCAAAATAAATACTTTTCATCAATTAACTACATATTTATTGGTATAAAAATACAAGCATATATATATATATATATATATATATATATATATTTATATATTTGAATGGATAAATGTATAAATGTATAGATTCATTTGGGAGAATATATGACTATATATTTTTCTATATTTTCTCTCTCTCTCTCTCTCTCTCTCTCTCTCTCTCTCTCTATATATATATATATATATATATATATATATATATATAGTTTAAAAAATACTATATTATTTATGGGTAAAAGTGCTCAATATCAGAGATAGAGTGAATATAAGTATAAAAGTGGACAGTGAGGTCAGCACCAAGCTATAACAGTCTGTTTCATGCTTGAAGACAATCTTCAGGCCTGAAGATTACATTTAAGAAGGAAACAGATTGTCACAGTTTCGTACTGACCTCAGTGTTCAATTATCTCTCTTTCTCTCTCTCTCTCTATATATATATATATATATATATATAGTTTTAATTTATTTTGTTTAAATGTTATTTTTGATGGATACTCATATTTAAGTAGAAGCTCACTTTTTAATTAAAAAGTTTTAAGTTGTCTTGTTCTGCTCTGTTGATTTTCAATTTCAGTTGTTTAATAGGATTTTTGTTGATTTTTTAAAAAATTTCGTGTGATCGTCAAGTATTTATTGTAATTTTAAAATATAAACAAATTTATTTAATACAACAAAGATATTGGTTTTATCTGCTTTTTTAAAAATGATATGAGTATGGTTATGTAGCTCCTTCACAGCTATTTTTAATTGTTTTGTTAGGAGTTAGGATGAGTTTTTTTAAGGTTAATTATGAGTATAGCCACAATGTTTTAAAATACCTAAATTTAATTTTTTTTAAATTACAATTATAACAGCAATGTTCTAAAATACTTAAATTGTAATAATTTTTTAAAAATTTACAAATATAATCTCTTAGATAATGTTAATTTTTGAATTAACAGAGCATGCTTCATATACATTTACCAAAAAATTCACAACTACCAGTTACATTAATTTTTGGTCTCAGCAATTCACCCCTGAAGATGATCTTGGATGAAATTGAAAGTACTTGGAAAATAAAAGAAATAAAAAAAAAAAAAAAAAACTATGGTGCCTTCCTTAATGAATTTAATAACAACATTAAGAAATTGATCCATGAATTTGAGCACACTAAAATAAAATAGGCATAATATGTCTAGATTATTCAACCAAACATATTTATTCATTTTTATATATATATATATATATATATATATAGTGGGATATATATATATATATATATATATATATATATATATATATATATATATATATATATAGTGAGATATATATATATATATATATATATATATATAGTGAGATATATATATATATATATATATATATATAGTGAGATATATATATATATATAGTGAGATATATATATATATATATATATATATATATATAGTGAGATATATATATATATATATATATAGTGAGATATATATATATATATATATATATATATATATAGTGAGATATATATATATATATATATATATATATATATATATAGTGAGATATATATATATATATATAGTGAGATATATATATATATATATATATATATATATAGTGAGATATATATATATATATAGTGAGATATATATATATATATAGTGAGATATATATATATATATATAGTGAGATATATATATATATATATATATAGTGAGATATATATATATATATATATAGTGAGATATATATATATATATATATATATATAGTGAGATATATATATATATATAGTGAGATATATATATATATATATATATATATATAGTGAGATATATATATATATATATATATATATATAGTGAGATATATATATATATATATATATATATATAGTGAGATATATATATATATATATATATATATATATATAGTGAGATATATATATATATATATATATATATATATAGTGAGATATATATATATATATATATATATATATATATATATATAGTGAGATATATATATATATATATATATATATATATATATAGTGAGATATATATATATATATATATATATATATATATATAGTGAGATATATATATATATATATATATATATATATATATAGTGAGATATATATATATATATATATATATATATATATATAGTGAGATATATATATATATATATATATATATATATAGTGGAATATATATATATATATATATATATATATATTCTTTTGTAAAAATTTACCATTATTGATTTCGACAATCATACCAAGTATAGTATGCAAGGTCTTGTAATCTATCAGCTAGTTTCAAAGAAATCAACAAAGAACAGAATGTTAAATATCTAACGTTTTTGTTGATCTCACTCATCGCTAGCCTTCTGAAAAGGTAGACAGAAGCAGAGCAGAAAATGAGTTTCTTTTGTGAATTTGTCAAAATCAACACGTTTATGATTGTTTTGAAAATAGGATAGAGCAAGTCTCCTGTGTTATTCTATTCAAAATAACTCTTTACTTGTCTCTGACAAAAAATGCATACATATGCTTTATACATATTTTGAGGTATTTATGATATATATTTACTTGTATACTCATACATTTTTGTTTATGTTTATCTTTTTCTCTTTCCAAATGACAGTTCATTTTTATCATGATTAGAATTTAAGAAAGAAAATCAAACTTCCCTGCAGAAGTTACAAAAGATTAAAGAAATTATTTTAACCTGCCTTTCTTTCATATATATTGTGTGTGTGTGTGTTTATATATGTATGTTTGTATGTGCATATATATATATATATATATATATATATATAGAGAGAGAGAGAGAGAGAAATATGTGTATATATATATATATATATATATATATATATGTATATATATATATATATATATATAATGTTATATGTTTATTCCCTATTTACTTAGCCAAATACAGCATCCTTAATGGACCAGTTTTTCTGAAAAGTTACACAAGGCAGCCTTGACTAGTACAATGAAGTCAACACATTAAAAATGTTTGTTTTCCATTAGTTGTTTTAGTTATTATATTTCTATTTGCTGTGCTAAAGTTTACATGACAGTAAAAGTCATTCAATATTAGTGGACATTCAAGAAGCCATTTTAACATTGGTGATACCAAGTAAGTGGTTAATCTTTAAATATAGATGACAATTGTCAGTGCTAACCTACATCAGATATCTTGGTAATTAGCTGGGGACATTAGTATGCATAAAACTACTCTTTGTACTGAAAGAAATTAGAATTTACATACCACTTGAAAATACATGCATAATTAAATAGACAATTAGAAAAATTAGAGCTAAATTGAATTTGTCCTAATCATATTTACATGCAAAGAGAAAATGAAACAAAAACATCTTGTCTTACTTTTGGTGTTTCTTGTTGCCATTAAAGGGAGAAGTATTCTTTCAAATTTTGTTGTTGAATTACGCTGATGTTTCATTGCATTTATAGGAACTGAATTGTATCTTAGAATGTCTCTTTTATAAATATCAATCTTGCTATATATGCACATAGGACACATACAAATCTATGTATGACAAAACATGTACAAATATGGATGCACATATGCACACATTTCATTAACAATATTGAGAAGTGCATGCTTATGATATAAAATCTACCATCACACAAAGTTTATTTCACATTGAAATCACTAAAGTTAAGCAATGTTGAGTTTGGTCAGTACCTAGATGGGTGACTGCTTGGGAATATCAAGTACTGTAATCTTGGATGTGCAGGTGGTGTAATGGATAATGGCTTGGAATTGTTAGTCGGAGTGCCATTTTCCACTTCCATTTGGGTCTGTTATATTCACTTACATGCATGTAAATACCCTTGGGAAAAGTATGAATCCACCTCTTCTCCTCACAGCTATGGGTTAATTATTAAAACTTCTATCAGTAAATCATTATGGGCTCAAAAAAATTCTTACAATTTAAAAATATTTTCTGGCTTTAAATAGGATTGACAAACTATAAAAAATGAAGCAAGCAGTCAACAAAGTTTTTGAAGTAAAAGATGTTTACATAATCCCAGATTTTGAAAATGAACAGAAACATAGCTGAAAGTACTTCATAAACATTCAAATAATATCTATATTTGTTGAACTCAAATAGATGCTTTCTTGTATATAAAAAAGGAAATTTAACTAAAAAATGAAAAAAAGGCAATCCTTGTATGTTATTTTTCAATGAAACTGTAAATGAAAAATATTGCTTAAATACACATTATTTATACACATGCACTGCACTCATGCACACACACACAGAGGGTTTCAGGTGTGCATGCAATTCACATTGAGATGTATACACATATACAGATGTAAATATTCGCATATATGAATGCATGCAGTTGGCTACGTACACACAAAACTACACATCTATAGACACAGACCCGTATACTGACAGTAAACACAACATTCAAGTGTGTAAGATGTCATGTGTGCTAAGATGTCCAACTTTGTTTTTATCTCTAATTGCTTGTAGAGACAAACTATAGGTGAGACAATGTACATGTGGTGTGATAAATAATTCTTCTTTGTCACACTGTACAAATGTTTATGCGGATAATGATAGATACACACACTCCTACAAAAAGATATACTACATGATTTTGATTTTTATCTTTTAGAAAAATGTTTTCTTATTCACTAATATTTTTTTCAGGATTTGTATAAGTTGCTCTAAGATATAAAGATATAAATAATGCTTTGATTCCTTAGGTTCAGTGTTAAAAAAATTTAAATATAAACTCATAATACTAATGGTGGAAATACAAAACAAATATTTCCCACCCAACCACCCAATATACTCTCTCTCAGTCATATATATATATATATATATATATATATATATATATATATATGTGTGTGTGTGTGGTAATGGTAAAATTAGCTGTTTCTTTATATGGAAACATTTGGAATTTATTGACTGAGTAGTCACATCTACTTTTAGTTGAAATTTACAAAATCTTATCTCTCATAACAATTTTTGGGGAAAAATAGTTTTCTCAAGTCTGCTAACTGTTTTTACTTTTTACAGTGGATGTGTGGGTGGTGTAATGGATAGTGGCTCAGAATGTGCTAAATTCTAATTCAAGTCAGGTTAATTACACTCACTTACACACAAATACCCTTAGGAAAGGTATGAATCCATCTCCTTCCCCCAGCTACGGGTTAAATAGCAGTACTTATATCTGGAAAAATCATTGTTATTCTAAAAGAAAATTGTCAATGAAATATTCACTCACAATAAAAAAAGAATTATTCTAACAATCCAAAATATATTTTAGCTTTAAATAACACACAAAGGGTTGATAAGCCATAAAAAACAAATCAATCAACCCAGTAATGATGGAGGCTTCCTTCTTAACATTTTGTTTGAAATAGTATGGCATGTCACCATGTTGATTCTGTCATTATTTTCTCTTTGAGTTACATGTGCTGTAATTTAAAGTCTTCACATGATGTAGTTTCTGTTGACAGTCTGTTTCATGCTAAATGCAATCGATGGCCTGACAGTTGGGTTTAGCATAAAACTTTGTTGCCTCTGGGTATTTACTTCAATGTTCACTTTTATATTTACATACGCTCTATCCCTAATATTAAACACTTTAACCCATAAATATAGCATACCTTAAAACTATATTTTATCATATATATATATATATATATATATATATATATATATATATAGTTTTTTGTTTTTTTCTCAGCAGAACATTATACTAGTTTACCCATTGGTGTATAGGTGATATACTGGTAATCACTGAAGAAATTTGAATTGGTAGCTTAAGTACAAATTCCAGTCGACATTTTATTTGAACTACTGTCTTTGAGTACAACTTGAATTCATCTCTTCTTTCTCAGTTATGGATAAAATAGTAAGGTAGATTGGGCTCTTTAGCCTTTTGAGAGTAGTCAGAAGTCTAGCAGAAGGACAACTTTGAATTCAAAACTGAAAGAGGTAGTGGTAATCCATTCAACTGCCTTTCCCAAAAACAGTTATTGTGATTTACTATTTGCAGATATTAAAGAAAAGAAGTTGTGGAGAGCCATGACGACTCATATGAACTTGATATTTTTCAAATCCTAATAATCCAATAATTATCATTGAACTTTGCTTTTTCATGATGTTAGTTTTTTCACTGTTTGGCTTCCTAAACATCTTGGAACAGTCCAACATTCTCATAATAAAGACACTGTCACCTTGCCTTGCCAGTGCAAGGGAAATCATTTTCAATAGCAAAATGTAAGAGAAGATATGCAATTTTATTAGAAAATAATTCTTTATACTTGATAGACTCTCTAAAACAAGTTAAAAAATTCAGCCTTATAGCTAGGATATTTAAATGTGATTTGTGTTCCTTTAGTAAAGTGTAAGTTCCACTCAGACAGCTTCCTTCCCTAGAGAACAGATTCCTGAGTGGATGCTTCCCTAACTACTACAATCTTAACCTCTTCAAGACCAGAGTATCTACCCTTCCTAATTATCCTTATAATATGCACTTCTTACCACTTCCTTTCTCTGTACAATAATTTCACTCAGTAACCCTCCACCTTGAATGGCACCTGGACTTTGTATTGGGCAAATTAAAGTAAAAAAAAAAAAAAAAAAAAAAAAAAATCCCCAAAATTCCTTTCAAGGAGGCATACAATATATGGGAGAAATCTAGACTCAGAATCAAAAATAAAATTTGATGAGGAGACAATATTAAACACAAAAGTAATATGTGGCCAATTTTGCTGGTGTCAGAAAAGTAACCCCAATTCTACTTCTCCTGTAATTACATAGTAGTAGCTATCATGTTTGCCCTTGTTTAAGTGGCCTAAGATATTTGGGGTTTCCACTGGTTTCTAAAATCTTTTTACTGATAAGATAGAGAAAAGTGATCCTCTCACATCTTAACACAGTAATCTACAAACCACATTATACATAAAATACATTAATATTTTTATGAGCAAAATAGGGAAAGCACATACATGGTATCTAAATTCATGATACATTAATATATATGCTCATCATAATTGTACAAAAGAGTTTGTTAAACTTAGAACTTTACAGTTTCAATTCATACTTTCACAAAAACTGACTTGAAAAAACACATCAGTCTACTTTTATACTTGTTACTTTATACCAGTAGATTAAAGCTAAATAAGTTAAATGCCTGCCTTCTCACCTATATATATATATATATATATATATATAAAAATGAAAAAACAAATTTTGATAACTCCAATACAACATTAACTTTATCTGACCAGATGACCAACTCTCATATATTTTTATGAACTGGTCAGCTATGAAATTTTGATTGAAAAAAATCATTGTTGTCCAGCATTTATAGAATTTCAACTGTCTGACTTATTGACATTAATTTCCTACAATCTGGAGATGACAGTACGATTAGGATTCAAGACACCACTATCTCAGCCTAAAGCAACTTATATATGCAGATACACATTGTTAAGGATATAAGATGATATGATAACACTTAGATTATTATATGAGTGTCTGACACAAGAACTTTTAATCCTGGCCAATAAAAAGTTTGAATGTCCAAAACTAGGAAATTAGATTCTGAAATGAGAATTCGTAAGGTCTGTACATCAAATAAGCAAAAAAGAAAAAAGTGATTTGATAGTTTCTGTGAAAGAAAGTTAAGCAAAGTTATAATTTTGTTAATACAGGCTCTATTATTCAAATAAATTAGCCCATGATACATATTATTAAAATATCCATATATGAAATAAGGTTAAAAAAATAAATAAATGGGTGAAGTAACTCAGATCTCAACTAGATGAAATGGTGTAAAATATGTAACCAAATTCAGACTATTCTTCTTTACTGTTAAAGCAGTTTGCATATAAAATGTGGCTGGTTAATATCATAACTGCATGTCGCACTAATTCTTACTTTTTTTTTGCTTGTCTATATTCTCAAAGAGTTGATAATTTCATAGTCATCTTTTCTGCTAAAAGATTTATACAAAAAATGAACTTCACAGGTAAACATAGAATATGGAAATGGTAGTTTGCCCCCTTCTCATAGAAGAATTTATAATAGCCCACTCAGTAATTGCTTTGATGAAATAATATAATCCATTTAAAACAATCAGTGAAAGTCCTTGATAAATCCATGTAAAAAGGAATAAAAATCATTATGGAAATATTCTGGCAATTTTAATAATTTAATTACTTAATTAACATTTTTTTAACTTGAAAATATATTTTATCAACTCAATCAATTTTTACAATAATATTCACCCTATACAAGACCCAAGAGCCACTCGAGGTAGAGAGTTACAGAGTAAGAGGAATTACCCCAAACAAGATGATAATGCCACCAAAATGCAAGGATCCACCAGAAGTGAACAAGAAGGAAAAGACTTTAGCAGAAACTGGAAACCCAATTCTAAACAGGCAATAATTGATAAACCTTTACTCCTGTTCAAAAGATCAGGGAAGAGTGTGGCCCAGACAATAGGAAAACCTATGTACTCTATTAAGAAAAAAAATCAACAGTAAATAAAAAGTTCAGAGTTTTAGGTGGAAACATTAGAAATATAGAATTGAAGTAGACTTTAGAAGGAATTGGAAACCTAACCCTAAACAAGAAACAAGGGATAAGCCTCTACTCATGTTCAAAAGATCGAGGTCTGTATGTTAAGCACTGAAAATCATGTAAAAAGAAAATAAAATGAAATGGAGGGATTGTCAGTGGTCAGAAACTCTGCCAGACAGAATATGGAAATTGTATAACTGGAAAACATTTAGAGCAAATGTCATCATCATGAAGAACTAAATGAACAATCACTTTATAAATTAATTATGATGCAAGGGAAGTAACTGTTTAAGTTTCACTTTCTTCATGTATTTTTTGATTATTGTCTTAATATATAAAATACCTTAACAACAAAAAGAAATGCTCTGGATCTGCACTAAAATTGAAGCAATTATTCTTTGACCATGACCCACCTTTCTACCATGTTTCATTGGAATCCATTGAGAACTTGTAATATTGTATGAATAAATATGGGTGAAAATATAACATTTCTTCAACTTGATTGGAAGAGTTAATTATCTTGAAATAATTAAGTATATTAATATATATTAAATAATTTGTCATTACTTTGTATATCTTTACATTGTGTTTGTATGGCTCTGTGAGTCAAAGGACATCTTTCTTAGTCCCCGATATCATAAATCTTTCAGATGTTTTTACAACTACAAGATCAAATAAATTTGACCTTTTAATCTTGTTTGACACTTTCAATGCATTAATAATCTTGAATCAGCCTAGTGGAAAATAAATAAATAAAAAAGAAAAGATATCACACACAATTTCCCAGTACTACACAATTAAATCAGTGTTACTCCTTTCATTTTACCCTAGCTGATAGGCACTTCTTCTTACACCTTGTATACTTTTTCAGGGTCACTATCTTAAACAGACTTTTCTTGATGACCTCATGTTATTAACTCTTTCAGATATGCTTCTGGGGAAGTTAGATGCCCTATTACAACTCTTGCTGTTAGCTTTTTGATATGGCTTTCTCTGAGAAGCACTGATAAAAACCAATGAAATGGAATATAGCTCATATATAAAGGGAGGCATGGCCTTTCCCTTAATTACAAACAGTCTGCAAACATGTCTTGAATAAAGACATTCTAACTGATCAATATGCTTTCACCAGCAATCTGCCTTCGACCCATGGCTTATCAGAGTAAAAACTTGAATTTATCTCTTATGACCAGGTTTTGTTCTGATCTTTGCTCTATTCACTTATCTTCTTCCTTAGGGGTTTTCATTATTATACTTACAGGTTCAGTTTTTGCTTATCACTCTCTCACAGGTCCTAAACTCTACTTTCTCCTTGTCCCAGCCTAGTTCTCGTCCATCTGAAACTAACTCTCCTTCAAGAAGACAATGTGCTATGCATTATACTTTTCCTCTTCTTCAAATTGAATCAGTAACTCCCATCCCACAAAGTTAAACCATTTCTAAATATAGATGTCTTCATCTTCTGATGATTCCACATGAGCTTAATGGGAAACTAAATCTTCTAAATTCTTTCTGATAATGGTTTATCATACTTACCACCAGCATTTATGATGATTCTAATTGTTGTCATTTTTTTCTTGCTATATATTAAACATTCAGAAGTTTGGGGATAATATTTTTCTATCATGTCTACATGAAATAACAAAACTTCTTGTATTTATCAATGAACTGCTGCTTTTCTTCATGATTATGATGATGATGCATATTTGTATCTGTCAAAAATTTTATTTTCTTTTGTTGATATCCAATTTGTAGACATAAAAACATAAATTAAATTTTATTAGGATAATAGCAAATGTTGCCAAGTTTTTCTTTTCTGTGTATCAGAGTCATGACCACAAACATATCTGCTAAATTAGGTTTGTTAAAGATAACTGAAAAATAGTTCTTTGCTTGATTTGGCAAAATTTGGGACATGATGATATTGACAGAATGCCAGGAATTAATAAACTCATTGTTAATAGTTTGCAATGGAAGTTGTTCTGGTGGGGAACAACTATTCAGTTGAATTAACTGAAATAGTTACAAATTACCTACTGGTGACAGATGTGCGTTCAAGACCAGATAAAAGCCAGTATTTTGAATGCTGATTTTCTGAGCTCTTCCTACTTGATTCCTATGTCTATATTCCTCTATGTGGCCTTGCACAAAGTTCAGTAATTATCAATTATGAGAGTGTCGTTATCACATGACAATGTTTTAATGTTGGAAATATTCTTTTGCCCATATAAGTAACAACAGGTTTGCCGTGTTTTGTTTTGTTTTTTCTCATACTTCTACTATCCGATGAGATGCTTGAAATTTTAAGTCTGCTTTCATTACATATGAGTGAAGAAAGCTAAAAATATAGCATGACATGTTTTGTGCATTACTAACCAACAGACACTGGCTTATATATAATTAGTGAAAGAGAAAGATTTGCTTCAATACTAGGGAGAAATATTTACCCAATATTTAATGGAGAGTGATACTGTAAGTGGCTATTTTCACCAAACAAAACGTTAGTTCTGCCAATACAAGTTGAATTTCTTGGTTGTGTATTCATATCCTTCTATGTCAATGCCTAAGACAATCTTGACTGAAATTGAGAGTCAGGCTACTGCAATTTCAAATATATAGAACTATATAAAAGATTATATTTTGAAAGGATTTTATATACAGTAAAAGGAGAAGTAATATTTATAAATGATGCAGAGTGCTAAATATTAAAATTTCTTTATTACATGTTGCAAGAGTGTATTTCCATGACCTACTACCATATGGGCACCATGTTTGAAATCTCCATTCAGAACTTTGCTAATAGTACAATTTATTTTGCTTTGGTTTCATTGTGAATAATTTTCTTTTGCTAACTGAATTTAATACATCTCAAGCTCTCTGTCTTGGATATTGAACAATAAAAGCATTCTCTTGTTGCTGACTTCATCCCAACCTCAAAGTCCTGATGCCTGAGTTGAAACCACTGAGCTAACCTCAAGTACAGCTGATTACATTCTTTCTATTAAAACTGATTAGGTGTCTGTTGAAATGCTCCAAACAAAAGAAGACAGAAGTGGAAAAGTGCTGCGGCTTCAAGTGAACTTGACACTCATTTTTTCATATTTTTCTCTTGTCTTCTTTTATGCTTTTTCACTATTTGAAAAGAATTATTAGACAGACTGGTAATTAAAAATGTCTGGGTACAATCAGGCTGCTTAATTCTTCTGTCTTTTACAAGGTAAAAGAGAAAAATTCTTGCACTTTTTGGAGAAGGCAATGCATACATCAAACAACTTGAGCAAATAAACATTTGCTTGGCAGAAACAATTCTGAACAGGATACTGAAGGTAGACAAATCAGTTTATTAGTTATCTATTTACTAGCAAACACAACTGTCTCTCTCTCTCTCTCTCTCTCTCTATATATATATATATATATATATATATATATATGCATGCATGTATGTGTGTGTGTATTTATTTTGACAGAAAATTCTCTTTTTTACATATTTGATTAGAGACTACATAAATATTTCTTTTAAGAAGGTTTTTTAGTCATTTTTCTTGTTTCCTTAGAAGTATTATTTTTTGTAGATAGTTCAAAATTATAGATGTATTTCCCAATATGGCTTCTTTAAGTACTTTCAGGTATGCTGGCCATCTTAAGGGAGTAAAGTTGTTTTTAATTGAGGTAAGTTTTTGCATTATCCAAGGTTTTATTTTACTAGTTTTTAGTGTTAATTTCTGAATCATGTTAGACATTGTAGCATCATATTTGAAATAAACATCAAATATTAAACCAGTTTCACAAGGTTATTAATTCTATTTTTTTCTTTTCTTTTTTGTTATTTTTTTTTAATATTGGTCCCTTTGTTGAATAATATTTGTTTATTGCAGGTTATTTTCTTTTCTTTTTTTTAGAGTTATTGCATCTATTGTCATTGTTGTTTTTTTCTTGTTGAGTATTTCTGTGCCTTTTTTACATGCATCTTGCAAATATAGGTTAAAGTAAGGTTTTCTTTTTATTGTAGTAGTTGTTAGTAATCTCAGGAATTTTATGGGGTTGCAACTGGATAAGTAATATATTAGTTGATTTAATACAGTTATGTATGACCACTGTATACTTTTTACCTTTTTAAGTAATAGTTGTATTGGAGACATAATCCCTTAATGGACATGAAAATTCATAGACTACATTGATTTGAGGAAATTTGTATTATTGGTGACAATAAGATTAGCAATTTTTCATTATATATATATATATATATATATATATATAATATAAATGTGAATGTCACCGTGCCACACTTTTTCAATTAAAAGGAAACAACTCTCTAAGTTTCAATAGCACATGTTACAGAAATTTTGGATTCCCAAGATTTCATTACTGCAATTGTTTTATACAATAACAACAATTTCTATAACTTGGAAATAAATTTGGGAATAATCAAAATTAATTGCGAAATCCAGTGAAAAGCACCCATGAAATAAAAATAATTATTTGTACAGAAAGTAAGGACCTACACACATCAAATTGTCTTTAAATTAAGTGACAACAGAAGAATTATCATTGAACTTTTAAAAGATAAGCTTAAATATTAATGCAATACTTAAATGCAGAGATCAATTTTGAATTCTTCTGTAGTTTATTGCTGCCTATCGCATATGGCAAAAGTATTCCTTGTAAAAAGAAATCTCTGCCAACAGTGGACAAGATTGCAATCAAAAGAGCCAAGGCTGCAGTGAAGAAAAGAAATTCCTGTGTAAATGAAAACCCAGATCAAATGGCAGCCAGGAGAGCTTCCAATGTTGAGAATATGCAAAGAATTGGGGATTCTGAAACTCCTGAACAAGCAGAAAGCCCAATCAAGAGCCCTACACAGGAGTTAGCTTAAATGCTGCCCGATAGTGCGGCTTTTAAGCTAGTATGTATATATATATATATATATATATATATATATATATATATATATATATATATATACATAGATAGATAGATAATATTAGTGGTAAATATACACATACATATGCAAAATATATAAATATTAAAATTTATAACATGTGCATGTTATAAAATCACTACAAAAATTGCAACTTTTGCAGTGATTTTATAACATGCATATGTTATAAATTTGAATAAATAATATTATCTCTACTTGATATTGAGCATTCTCTTAAGAATAGTATTTTTGGTTATTGGAATTTTATTCCATGTCTACCAACCCTGTACTTATATATATATATATCATACATCATTGTTTTTCTTGGTAGATTATATACATCTCTGTATTATTTTTTTCATAATTTTTTACCTCATTCATAGTTAATATGCATTTGATTACATAAGAATAAATTAATTATCTTAATTAGGTCATGATTATTTTCATTTGCTGGTCAATTAAATAATTTTCAAATCCATTGTTAATTAGAATTTGTTTTATGCTTGTGAGTTCTTTACAGAATTGTGTGCCTGAATGGGAAATTAGGCGAATTCTGTTAATTAAATTTCTAATTGCAGCTGTTTGGTATCTATAAAAACACGCATTATTAAAATGAAAAAGGCATAACTTTGAATTCATTGTTTTGAGTATACTAAAGTGTTAATGCTATTGCTAGAATCAGAACATCATCTAGAAATGGAATTCTGATATAAATATTTTACTCTTAACTAAATTAGAGTACATAATTATATTAAAAAATCTGAGTTTTTTTTTAAATCTTATCAAGGTTTCTATGTAGCAGAAATATATCCTCTGTATATCTCAACCATAAGTTTAAATATTTGTTCTCTATAAAGGGCATTTAATATTCAGATGGTGTCAGACCAGAGATGTCCTTATAGCTATGCTGTCAGTTTGTGCATATATATTATTTTAATTGTCATAGAAGTGAATTATAGTAGTACATGATAGTTTTTGATGGATTGGAGGTTTTACATTTAAAGGAAATAATTATTATATACATTTTTTATATTACTTCAATATAGGGTCATTGGTAAAAAGATTATTTAAATCTAGGGATGCTAAAATATTGTAGGTGGTGTCTTAGTGTGTCATTGGCAGAGTTTATGCTGTATTTCTTTGGTAAGTATGAGAGTTGATGTGATTGAATATTTGGGATATTTGATAAACTGGAATAGGAATCCAGGATAAGCCAGAGTTGATTGCTAATTTAAAAAAAGATCATAAAATTAACAACCTGAGGAAATTGCTTGAACATTTGATGATAGAAATTCAAAAACTCAAAATATGACATCACAATGCACGAGATGATACAAAAATTAATTTCAAAATATAACACTTAGGAATATCAAATTAAGACTGAAGAAATCAAAGGCTTAGAACTTTACTCCTTGAAGATGGCCAGAGTCAGGAAAAACATGAATAATCTTGGAACATGAATAAAAATACTTGTAAGAGAACAAGAAAACTCAGTAAAAACCTTCTTAAAAGAAATATTTCTGTAGTTTTCATACATACTTTAGTCATCCACATACACACCTGTTTTGCTGTATCACAGCTCGTCAGTATGGCTAGACATCCAAGTGCTTCAAGCTGGGATTGAAATTTAACCAATTTGACATCAGTCAGAGACTCTACCCCAGAGATATCGGCAAATGGCAGAGAAAGGGAATCTTCTAATGTATTATATACATGATGTATACAAACACCAAATCAGTAACCAAGAGCACTCAATTCATAACTGAAGAGCTATATATATATATATATATATATATATATATATATATATATATATATATATATATAATGTCATTTGCAGACAGTACTGTTTCATTGTATCAGTGTGATGAGACATCTGAATGCCTCAAGACAGGACTGAATACATATACACATACACTGGTTTCCATACAATACTGGTTAAGCAATGTTGAACCTGGTCAGTAACTAGATAGGTCAGCATTTGGGAATACTATGTGCTGTAAACTTGGATATGCAATAGTATAATGGATAGTGGCTTGGAATTGTTAATTGGAAATAGAGAGTTTCAATTCCATTTGGGTTTGTTATATTCACTTACGCACAAATACCCTTGGGAAAGCTATGAATCCACCTCTTCTCCCAGCAATGGATTAATTAGTAAGACTTGTAGCACTAAATCACTATTATCTACAAAGAAAAAATTCTTACAATTTAAAAATATTTTCTGGCTTTAAATAACCTACAAAGTGTTAATAATAAACCGTAGAAAACAAATCAGTCAATCAATCAAATACTGATTAGCTTTACAGACATGTCTTTTAGATTTATTTATATACTGTGGAATATAAATGTATAGCAATTACTGTGGCCACAAAGTGAGAGATCAGTATATATGTTGACTGTAATAGAGAATTGATCACCTACTTTATACCCACATTATAATTTTTTGTTTGTTTATCAAGTTCTGATTAGGTATGAATCCAACTCCTCTCCTCACAGCCATAGATTAATTAATAAGACATGTATCACTAAACCAATATTATCTCAAAAAAAAAAAAAAAAAAAAATTTCACAATCTAAAATTATTTTCTGGCTTTAAATAACCTGCAAAGGGTTGTTAAGCCATAGAAAATGGATGAATCAATCAAAACATTCATAGACCTGTACAAAGTTTATGTTTTATTAAATTCAAAACAGAAAAAAAATGTGAACACAATCAGGCTGCTCATGGAAAGGGAACATGAATTATCAGAGTTTGAACAAAAAATGATAATGGTTATGATGTAATGAATATGCATACACCTGGTTCCCCGTCACAGTAATATGATTGGCTAGTGTCAGCCATAAATACAGAATGGTGTGAAGGTCAATGGACTACGCCTACTGTCTTCGCCTATTGTCTACCACTACAATGAGGACCAGTCCATTATGGTTACCTGCTAGATTGTCCTACCTGGTTACAGTAGTCAACAACCACTCTGCTACTTCAAACAAATATATCCCTTTCTGGGACATATCAGGTTGCTACATAGATGGGACAGTTTCATTTCTGAAATTAGGAGGACATTCCTTGATCTATATGTGTACTGGAAATACCTGATAGTAGACATTACTGTCTAACCTCAACAATATAGTGGCTGACCACAGTTCTAAATGGCTAGAATTGTCTATGCTAACAGACAAGTTACACTGGTTAAAATCACATCCATATTCAATGCAAGACGTAGGAAATGCATTTCCAGCAGCTGTCTTTTGCTTCCATTGGATATCAGAGCAGAAGGCTGACCAGGGTATCTCTGTTAAGACACCAACATTAAAAACAACATCTCAGCTGGGTTTGTGACATAGCCAATTGAACCTAGGAGGATTGACAACATGTGGCATGGTTCAATGAGTGATAGATTTTGTCATTTCAAGCTGTGTTAGGGATGAAACCATAGCCTACAGTTGTCAACAAAGTACTCTGCAGGTTGCAAATGTTTTCATAATTGTAAGTGGTATTTTCATTGGTATTGGATGGGTCTACTGCTTCACCCCAAAATGCCAATGACTGGTGACTGCTACATTAAACTGCTTTGTAATAAGTTGCTTCTATTCATGGACTCTATACACTGTCATTCCAACAGGATAATGTAAGATCATGTGGCTCAGGTTGCCAAGAATAGGTTTGAAGAATTCTGACAAATGATGTAGTTACCATATTTTTCCATATTAGTCCAACTGAGTATTCATGGAATGTGGTGGAGAGATCTATTCACAGTCAAGATCCTGCACTCTGCAAATATCAGGGAAGCCATAGATAGTTAATTAGATAACATGGCTCAACATCTTTTCAAAGGTCTTCTAACCACTTGTGCAATCAGTGTCATATTGGCTTCCTGCAATTCATCAGGTTAGAAGAATCCTACACAATACTAGACACCAGGAATTTTGGCATGCCACTGCATGTACAACAAATTATATTAGACTGGTATGAAATAAACAAGCCAAGGAATATTATTTGTTATTGTGAAAAATCTCATTAGAGTACCAACATTTTTTAAGATCGAGATGAAGTAAGCAACACAAGAATAGAATTCAACTTGCTGGCCTTACCATATGGAAGGTCAAAATAGCAACATTTATGAGCATGAAGATCAAAACTTCTGCTCAGGAAATTGTATTTTTGACACTATTTTTTTCTCTGTTGCCTGCACATTACTGAACATTGAAATATGTTTTTCATTAAATTTACTGATTTAATTTTTTTTATGCTTCATCACTTAAATTATAAAGACATATCAATATAGAAATCTTTTACACATTAAAAGTTAATGAAAATTGTCACTGACTATTATTGCTGAAGTGAATTAATCCAAGGTAAAGGCGTATAAGCAATACAAAGAAGAAAGCAATACTTTGAAAGAGATGGTAAAGAAAAATAAAACCCCTTCTGAAGAAATTAGTTTTTGTTGTTGGTTACTTTTCTATCAAATACATAATTCAGATACATTTACTCACCATAAAACTAATATATATGAGTAGATTAGACATTAAGCAGACATCACACTCAAATTTAAATTTGCATCAGCTCAATAAACAATTGGTGGTCTTGTTGAATGGTGAGAAAATTTCAAAACAGCATATTGGTAAATAGCTATATAAATAGAATTTTATCTGAAAAATAGCTATTGATTTTTTTTTTATTTTTGCAGTTATTATAAAATAATATAAGAGACTAAAAACCTTTTCTTTGGCTAATTTTAATGGACAGTTATTTATTTAAGAGAATTTGTAGGGAAAATTTTACAAACACTGAAATGCTGTTAAATCAAAAGTTGCCTTTTAAAAATTAAATCAATGCTTTATGTCAATTCACACTTGAAGAAAATGTTCTAAATAAATACAAATTTTCATTTGCTTATATTTTTGGATTTGGTTTCTCTCTCTATTTCTTTGTCTTTTTCTTCTTTTCCTCTCCCTTGCTTTCTTTTTCTTTCTCACTCCCCCACTCTCTCTTTTGAAATCAAAGTGAGAGAATCACTTAAATACTTTGAATATGCAGTATAGTTTAAAAGCCTTACACAGATTGACTTTTTGTTCCATGATCTCAAGTGTCAAAACATAACATGTTTTGGGGAACTGGGAATTGTTAGCAGGAAAGTTCCCAGAATGTTTCACACAATAGCTTAGGAAACATAATATAATTTTCCATGACATAACAGATCATTAATATTTATAAGTTATTTCTATTAAAAGGAGTTGACAACATTTTCAGGAAAGCACTTCATTTGGGTCAGCCTAAATTGTAGAGAGAATGCATCATTTTGTCTAAGGGATGGGTTACTTAATGTTGTGAGACTGGCCTGAGGATAATTGCATGCCTATTCTACCCATTGTTGTTTACCTCCCATGTACCCATGTTAATGATTGACAGAAAGGTGAATTGAATGGGTAAAAGAAAACTAACTGTTCACAAAATTATTGCATCAAGTTCTTAAAGATAAACTGTCTATTGAAATGTTATAATTCTGTACCTCAGACATTGGCAAGAGATGTTCATCCAATCAGTAGTCTTTAGTTATGCTTATTCTGCTCATTCCATTACAAATCATAGATGAACACAAGATGAGGAAAGAATGCATCAGAACTAATACTTTTATGTTGCTTGGGCTTCACCAAGAAAGACGGCATCAGAATTGATACTGTTATGTTGCTTGGGGCTTCAGCAAGAGAAATATGGTCATATTTGGTAGTAGAAAGGAAGTGTTCTCTTGTGTCATATATTTGGTTCTCATGACTAGTTTTATAGCATTATATTTGATATCACCACATTGTTAGATTTGATGATCATCCTTGACCAGGAACATAATGCTTTCTCTCTTTTCTGTTGCCAAAGATTATTAGCTTTAAAAATTATCTGAAAAATATTTGCACTCAAAGAAATATATTCATGTATGCAAATTGGCTGATCAGCTAATATTTTAATCAATATGATTATCATAATCAATATCTGAAAATGAGCACATTAAACTCTGTTTTAATGTCCTTTAAATACTGTTATAATCAGTGCATAAAGACTCTCTCATCCTGAATTAAACTGATTCAAGGTAATTGCCAAACACAGGGACATATAGTATAATTGATTCACTATTTAGATATGGTAGATTTTACATCAAGGAATGTTTGTTATAAATCATGTCTCAATAGTAATGAACCTTCTCATAGTGATATAATAAATTGTAACTGAAGTTGTAGAATCTTTTAAAGTCTGATCCTGGCCTATGATCAGCATATTTAACTTTTACAAGATCAGCTACACACTGTTTTAATGGCAGACTCAAAGAGCATCCTGGGTATGAAAATAAACTACATCAGGCAGAAAGGCCTCTGATCAAGAGGTTTTGAGGAGCATGGAACTACCTCTTAATTGCTGTTTTTCCCAGGTTCACCCTAACTCAGGGTGGTTGCACCTTTTAGGGTCCCAGGTATGGGCAAATAGTTAACCCCCAAATTGGGATCAAAACACTATGAAAGTATAAAAGTACATTTTTTTGTAGTGCCAGAAATACAATTTCTTAGTAAAAAATAAATTACCAGCAATACATTTTTAGCAAAAAAATATTACCAGCAATATATTTTTATAATAGAAATTACTGATGTCCCCAAGATAATTAAATTTTGGCATTAAATGACTCATAAGGAGTTGATATGCCACTAAACAAAGAAACAACAACTCAGAAAGAAAATTGAAAGAACTATTTAACAAGGTAGTTCATGATGCTTTTCAGAAAGTAAGTTATGAAGGGATGATAAAATAACATTAGAAATTTAAGAAACTAGTTAAGACTTCTTTCTATTGTTTACTCTCTTATATGGTAGTGAAAACTGGGCAAGTTTATCACCAATGAAAAAAGACTCGGAACAATTGAGATGTGGTTCTACCAACAATTTTTGACAGTGCATGTGATAAGTGAAGGACTAAGGAGAACAGAAACTACAAAGGAACTGCCCAATAAATGAAATGTTGGGGGACATATAATGAATGAAGAAAGAAAGTTTGCAGAATTAAAAACTCACAAAACACTTAAAAAGCAAGAGAAACAAAGGAAAGCAGCAAGTGACCTTCTCAACAAGTTTGAGGAAATAGATGGAGGCACAAGTATCACAAATATAATGTGGGGTTATAAAAGAGAAAAGAAGCTTTTATTAATTGATTGATTCATTTTTTTTACAGCTTATCAACCTTCTGCAGGTTATTTAAAGCCAGAAAATATTTTTAGACTGTAAGAATTTGGGAGGGGGCGGAGATAATAATGGTTTAGCTTTACTAATTAACCCATAAGAAGAAGTGGTGATTCATAGCTTTCCCAAGGTTATTTGCATATAACTGAATATAATGAACCCAACAGGAAATGGAACTCAGCTCTCCAGTTAACAATTCTGCGACGTTATCCATTACACCATCTGCACACCCAAGCTTACAGCAGCTGGTATTCCAAAGTGGTCACCCATTTATGTACTGAGTAGGTTTGATATTGCTTAACATTACTTAAGCCAGAAAGAAACTGTGGATAACCATGATTACTCACATCCTGAAGAGACATGGCACACAGAGAGAGAGAGAGAGAGTTCATTAATCTCTGTTTTCAAGTATATTACAACCATTTGTCTATCTTGTGAAATAATGTTAGTGGCCATTCATGATCCATCTGGTGAAAATGCAGTGACCTCTCCAGGGTGCATGTCTAGGTAATAGTATATGGAAGCCTTGTGCTACCCAAACAATGGACCCATTCTCCGCTAAACTAACAAAATCCAAGGAAATGCAAGGTATTATGTCCAGAGACTGGTTCAAAGGAAGTCAATGTTGACAGCCAACCACTTTTTGAGATTCCACTTTGTATTTTCTGTTTGGAATAAATCCAGATAAATTTTTTCTATGCTTGGATATAGCCACAAGTCAATAGAGGTTCAAATTCAAGGTTCTCCTTCTTCTAGACTGGTTGCCAGTCAAGTCAAGAGTACCCAGTCCGCACTGCTATTTAATACATAATTAAAGAAAGACAGATTCATGTCTTTTAAAAGGACATTTGTACACAATGAAGAAAACTGACTTTATATACACTATTTACATTGAAACTATTGTCCTCATCTTTGTTCTTGGACTCTTTCGAAATTTGAACTCAGCTTACAAATTCTACTTTTCACACCAATAGTTATTCAGTTACCCCAAAATCCCTATTACTGAGTTAAAAGATACAAGAAATCATTTTACTATGTGTTAATAGATACTTTTAAAATATACTCTCTCAGTACTTCAGAATTTTTACCATAAATGTAAGATGATTATCACTGAAGAGGATAAAAATAAAATGCATGTGTATGTATATATAGGATACATATACTACAAGAAATTATTCTTAAAATATATTTATGAGAGAAGCTATTAAGATATGTTGTGCCCTTCCATTTTTTTTTTTTTTTTTTCTTTCCTTAAATGCAGACTCACACTGCTTAAAAACGCATAAGGCTGTCTGATAAGAGAATCCTCACTTGTGTATATGATTCTACATAATGTCTCTAGTTATATTGTTTACATTGTCACTCTATCACCATTCACATTCCAAAGAATTTCTCAAACCAATCACTCCTCAGGAGATGCTATATCCAGTTCAATACTAATCATTTCACATGTACTTAACAACTATTATTTTTGTTATTATCATCATTATTTTTATCTACTTATTTTTATTCCTTTTTTACTTATGTCTGCTCCAGTGTGCATATATATATATATATATATATATATATATATATATATATATATATATATATATATATATATATAAAATTAGTTTTTATGGCTCTATGTATGTCTATTTCTAGAAGAATATTTTGTTGCCCATTGTAGCAACAAAAATGGTAACATTTTTGTCGCTCTTTGTATTTTGCTTTTCTCTTGAGCAGATTTGAGTGAAGAATACTAAAAACTGTTAATGTGGCCATCATTCTATTCTGACTATTATCGTCATCTTAGTCATTTCAGTATGTCAATCAAATTAAGACTATATTGACCAAATCAGTATCATAAGAGAAAATAAATTCATGAATGTTGGCACGGTTTCAGAAATATTGAATTGAACTTGCATTAGCAAACTCTTTGGTTCAGATGTCTTTCTCTTTCTAGCTAAAACATGAAGATTTCCAAGAAATTGTCACAAAATTCTTTAACCTTGTTTCTCTGGATCAGTATTACTCAATCTGAAAACAATAAAGTAAGCTAAACAATAACAAATCACTGATTATTTGTTTTTAGAAAAACTTGTAGAATTTGGGCAGAGAAGTTGTGTTGTTATTTACAAAGTATAGCAGAGTTTGGCAAAAGACCATGAGTATGTGGTACCCAGGGAGGATCAAACTCACTCTGTAGGAATAATGGTGAGTAGTAGAAAGCAGTTTCTAGTTGAAATAATTTTTTTTGAAAATGATCAATTGTTTATAAAGCTTTAAAATGATATGTTAGTTTTGTAAAATCTCTCAAAATTTGTTTCAAAATGAGACATTAGTTATTCTAGCTTTTCTTTTGTAATGATTATGGTGTTAATACATAAAATAAAAATAATGCCTTTTTCTCCTCTCACTTGAAGAACAATATAACAACTTGTTCATCTTTATCTGTCTATATCTCTGAGATGAGGTATTATGATTACTTATATTATTTACATTATTCAGACTGTTATCCTCATCTTCACTGCCATATTCACAAAAATCTCCCGAGCCAACCAAGTATAGAAATGAATACAATATAAGAACCAGTAATAAGGAGTGCTAGAGAAAAGCAATGAATAACAACAAAAAATTGCAATATACGCTCTGGTAGAAAATGCAATAATAATAATAGAAAAATTGCAATATGAGCACAGGTAAAAAAAATGGTTGTTGAGATATTAGGTTTATAAGTGCCAAAAATTCATAGATGTCCTCAAGGACTTGTGACCCAGTGGATAAAGGTGTTGGTTAGATCCTGTAACTGGACCCAAAGAGTTGTGAGTTCACTACCAGGCTACAGCTGTGGTGAACCAAAACTTGGAGAGTTGAGTTAAAAGGAAAATAAAAACAGTCTACCCTGGTGGACAAAATAAAGGGTTCGGTTTAAAATTCCAATTACCTGAAGAAAGCTGTTGTACACACTGGCCAAAATGTTTTGAATATAGCAATGAAGTTAACAGTCTGAATAATATAAATATTGTTCATCTTTCTTTTCCTTAAGTAGTTGTCCTTCCTTTCCCTCTCAAACAGATGCCCTAGCAACTTGCCTACTTACTTACTCTTCTTTCTTTTTATGTACCATGTCCTTTCAGGACATAGGCAATCATGGCTCTCCACTTCCTCTTATCCCTTGTGGCTCTTAATAAGTTTTATGTCTCTGCCAACTCCCCTAGACCACGTTCTGCCATCCACTTGCTTAAGCTTGCCAGGTATGTCATGTGTTGCTTTCCCTTGTCTCTTTTTTTCCTCTATTCGACCTGTGAGTATCAGATTCTCCAGGCACTCCTTTCTCATTACATATCCCAGAAATTTCATCTGCCTCTTCTTTATGTTAAGTATAAGCTTCCTACTTGTTTGAATCCTCTCCAAGACCTCATTGTTGCTCACACGCTCACTCCATGATATCCTTAGTATCCTTCTGTAGAGCCACATCTCTGCTGCCTCAAGTCTCTTCTTCATCTTTGAGGAGACTGTTCAACGTTTGCTACCATGTAGGAGGACAGATGTCATGTAGCAGCTCAGTACTCTTTTCTTTATCATCAAAGAAATCGTCCTGTCTGGGAGTACTCTGCCCAACTTTTGCAATACACTACTCAGATATTTAAACTTCTGCACATGCTTGATTTAAGTATCCCCAACCTGCAAATCGCATTTTGGGCTCATCCTTTTACTGATGACCATGCATTCTGTCTTCTTGTAGTTTATGGTTAGTCCCTTCTTCTCGCTCTCCCTCACTGCTGCCAATGCTGAATCCTGGTAGGATATCCAATTCTCTCAGAAATGCATTGCTGTATAGGTTGAATAAGTACTCACTCCTAATCAGGATTGAACCAACTGCAGTCATACTTGTCTACAAGATTAGTTTGCTGTTCATGATGCTATAGCGGCATGCCTTATTGTACTTGTGTAAGAATTAAATATCAGAATGCATATTATTTTTGCATTGTTTTGAGTAAAATTTTTATGTTCTTGGACTTGAAAAATCTATAATATCCAATGGCTACAATTAGATTTCTAATAATGTTAAATATTCATAAATCTTGTATGCACAATGTTGTGATGTGCTTATTTTTCATGCATGAACTTTACATTAATTCACAGTTTTAGTGATCAAGACACTTTTGATAAATTGGTGCCACTGACAAGTTTCTGGTATAAAAAGATGTCAGAACAAAGGTCAACCTGCAAAATTACAATTGCAACAAGTTTTCATATAATCTACTAAACATGAAAATCTCTTTAACATTTGTTTTACTTGATTTAAGGTCATAGTACACATGATGTTATGCTTTTCTAGTTAGAACAATAGTTGTGTCTTCAGTTGTAACATGTAGGCTTATCTATCCCTATTATGAACTGTGTGACTTTTTTCTGTTTGTTTCTATAACAATAGAATCAAACATCAGTTATTGTTTACCAACTTGGACTTGTTACTACAGAATAATGAGAAAATCCATTGTTGTGATAATTTGAAGCATGCTCAGTTCCTCTCATCTATCCATTTTCAATTTTCATGGGCAATAATTTGTGTCTGCTCCAATGGATGTGTAAGTAAAAGTTAAAAACAACAAATGCTAAGTTGATAAATACAACAATAAATAATAATAATAGTTAAGTATATGTGAAATTGGATATCATTTCACAAATAGTGATTAGTTCCAGAAACACTTACGAAGAAATTTATTCATATACAATCCAACCACTCTAATTTTAGGTATAAAAGGCATGAAAATATTTTATTTTCCTTTTTCATGTGATCCCCATGGGAGGTAGGAATTGATCAGTTTTCATTTTGCATGATAGATTGTCTTACCATTAAGACAATATTAAAAGCCATTGGAAAAACTGAGAAGTGCAGTGTCATATGTTTAAGAGAGAAATAAAGGACAAACAAGACTAAGCTTAATACCTAAGGACATTGAGCCAGAAAACATTGAATAACAAGATTAATTGATTTCTACTGTGCATTTTTGTCATCTCTTGTTGACGCACATTTGTGGACTTCTATGCAGAAATGAAAATAAAACTAACATCTCATTTTAACAGATACATTTACCAAAATTACACAAAATATCTTGAAATACTAAAGAGTAAATTTATTCAATAAAATTGCATTTGGATTCAACCACAGCCTCCAGACAACTTTGGAATCTTCTGAAACTCTTTAGGATGATCTCCTTGTTTAAGATGGTGAATGCTGCCATAATCATTGTCCTTCAGTTCATCTTTGGTGTTACAAGGAGTTTTGTTGGTCTCTCACCTCACTCATAATAATCAAGGGGGTTGCAGTCTGGGTAGTTAGGTAGCCAGATGTTAGGGGTGATGTGGTCGCAGAAATTGCCTTAACAGCCATGGCTGAGTTCTCCTGCTTGTGTGTCATGATGCAGAATCGTGTTGTCAGACATAGGGTCTGCCAGCAACCACCCTCTTGATCCAGGGCAACACTACCTCTTCAAGGCACTTGATGTAAGCTTCTGTCTTGAGTCTGAGGACCTGTGGTCACCATCACTAGTGATCACTCCAAACACCTTCATAATCACAATTAGACTTATTCAACTCTTTTCAAACCCTCTGCACTGTCCTTAGATAGACACCGATGATGTCCAACTGACCCTACTATACTGTACAGTCAACAAAAACAAATAATACACATATGTGAAATTAAAAATATAAAATGGCAAAAGTTTATTGATCACACCCTGTATAAATATTGAAGAACTTAGCTGTCTAGATTTTCCAGAATTTATGGTTCGTAATCATTGCTGGATTAAACACTTTTTTCAATTCATTCTATCAGAGAAAGATTTTAAGGCAAAATAATTGCATATCTATAGTGAGTCAGTAGAATATTTTCTTCATATTTTAAGTGTTTAATACAGTTTCTTAAAATCTGAATGAGACTACCCACTGCATCAGCTTTAATTTTTGACTTCAACTTTTTGTATGAAAAATCTCTCAACCCTACAACTTTGTATCCCATATCCTAAGAATTCAACTTCCATGGATGTTGTCGTAACCAATTTGATTACAGAGGTCAAATCTGTACTCATATTGTCACCTAGAATGTTGTGATAAAAAGTGACAAGAAGATGAATAAAACTGAGTAAAAAATGAATAATGATAATGATTTGGGAATTCAATAATCCTTAACATCATTAGATGAATGACTTAAATAAGATTCAAATCAGTTTCGAACTATAACTCTCTTTAGTTTTGAACATGCTGCCCATAAATCACCTTTATGAAAGTATTTTTTTTTCATCATTTCACCCCAAGCAAGGCAATAAAGACACTAAGTCACATCAGGTTACTGAGAGTATGAGAAAAAAAACACTATTAGGGAGAGAGAACTATAAAAGAATAGGAATTATTAAGACAGAAAATAATGATTGATCTTAAAAAAATTAAATACAATGTCAAAGTTAAATGGAAAAGAAAAGAGTTCCACAAGCAAAGAAAAGTGAGAGGAGAAACTATTAGCATAGAACTTATGGTCACATCTAGCCGTTACAACTGTAAAAGACGAGACCTTGCTGCCAATCTAGTACTGCACTTAAATTCATAAAGTTTAACCATCATAGAGGAAAGTTCATCAGAACAATTACCATGAAATTATTTATAGAAAAAGTACAGAGAACCTATGTTACAGTGGTGGGCAAGTGGCTGAAGATGAGATGACAGATCAGGACCAATAACTTTGTAGATTCTTCTTTGTATTTTATCAAGAATCTCTAAATACATAGTAGAAGTACCAAACTAGATGTGACATCAATATTCAATAGCAGACTTATAACTATGCAAGCTAGATTCTGGAGAGAAAAATTGTCTAGCATGACATAGTGAACTAACTTTCCTAGCAGAAAACATTAACCTGAAAAGGTACAATGATTCACTCTCCTGGAGGTTAGCATCAGCCATGCTGATGGAAGGCAAAAAGAGTTCTTTCAGAAAATTAAGAGAGAGTAGTTTTGTTTTGGAAGCATCAAAATTAACAAGATATTCTTTGCCCTAGTTAACAATAGGCTCAGTTGCCAGTTTGACCTTATCACACCGATCAGATTTATTATTAAGAGAGGAATAAATCATTGTGTCATCAGCATTGATACTGAGTTGAGAACTGATGACATCAGGAAGGTTGTTGATAAAAATTAATAACAACACCTGCATTAATGTAAAAAGATCTTGAAGAGGGCCTTTCAAGAACTTTCATGTTTCAATTTGATAAGATTGAATTGTTTAAAACATTTGTGCAGAAATACCAAAACCTTTTATTTGTGAAGAACTCCAGCATGCCAAACCCTAGAGAAGCAAAAACCATATTGCTTGTTTAAAAGAAGACCCTCTGAGGCGAGATGCCTAACCAATTCAGTGTTGATTAGAGCGTCTAGTACTTTACCAAAAAGCAGTAGAAGGCTAATAGGCTGATAGGAAGATCAGATAGTTTGCCTGAGTTCTTAAAGAATGAAACTACAGAGGAGGATTTCCAACAAGCAAAAACACAAGGAGCAGCAAGGCATTTTTTGCATAGCTTAGAGAGAACAGCAGCCAGTCCAGAAGTACTTTTCTTAAGGACTATAGTAAGGATAGCATCAAGTCCACATAGTTTGTGGAGATCCAGTTTAGAGATGATAACAAAAACCATCAACAGTTATGTGCATATCACTCAATAAAGACTCAGTTCTAGGTGGAAGGTCAGGCAAAGGTACTCTCGATGAGTCAAGATTAGAATTGGAAGAAAATTCACAAGCAAAACATTTTACTTTATCAGCAGATGTTAAGACCTCAAATTGAGTGAAGAGAGCAGGTATAGAAAACTTACTCTTATTTAACACACTATTACAGAGCTGCCAGTAGTCACAAGAACCAAATTTTTAGAAGCTTTTTGTGATGTCAACAAACATTCAGTGCCACTTTTGTAATGTTGACAAATATTCGTTGTCACTTTCATAGTGCCCATTGTAGTAGAGACTTTGTAATAGCAGATACAATTATAGTATCACAGTTGAACAATACTGGTGTCAGAGACCTTCGAATAACACTCACACTAATAGTACTTGCTCAATAACTAACCACCATATAGTGATCTGAATAGTAATCAGTATAGTGATCACTTAGACCCCATGCTAATTCCCATATATACATTTCCTTTACCATCACGTGATCTACTTATTCAAAATGGGATCACTTGTGTTGGCTCTCTGGTGATCTGTGTTCAAACTCCAGTGTCAGCAGTGACACTTTATTCCTATATAACAAAGCTATACAGTGCCTCATTCTTTCAGATAAACAAAGATTTAGCCTCTTTGAGGACATGTTTACAATTATTATAAGCGGACACAAACTTCCAATTACAACAGACACCTCTATCACATTAGTACAATTGGTAAAACTGAATCTTGTCAGCTGTAACAGGTGAACAGGTAGGTATAAACCAAGGAGAAGATTGTATTTTCACCTGGTATTTTCAAAAGGTACAAAAGCATTGATGCTGGCTTTAACCCAAGAGGAAACCTCAGTGACACAATTCCAATTCTTAGTAGGATAATTAAGAATATAAAATATAAAACTTTTTATATTATCTAATTAGGTCCATAATTATCAACATTGATAATATTATGCTTGTCAGTATTTTAACTGATTAATGAAAAAATAAATCAGATTGTCTCATAGAAGAACTTGACACCCAACCAAAAGATACATAGTTATAACAATCAATTATTTATCTTCTAAGTAAAATTTAACACATTCCAGTCATGAATTTCTCTGCAGGTTTTTCATGTTGTTTGTTATTTCAAAAAATGAGAAAAGTAAAAGCTGAGAGATGTTAAAAAAATCATTTTTTTTTAACAGACAATGCTAGATACATTTATGTGTGCATGACTGCAAACACTTCAGTGTGTAGAAATGACAGAAAAAAATTAATTTTTGAAAATAGTTTTTTTTATTTTTTAAATGCTTTATTGAATGCATAAATTAATTAATTCTCTTTATTGCAAATTCTGAATTCAAATCACGTCACAGCACTAGCAAAGCAAAGCAATTTCCTTGACAGGACACATGCATAATTTTGATTACTTTCTTCTTTCCTTTCTTTCATTCCAACCATTTACTTTATTTCTCATCTGGTGATTTTATTTCATGTCTAAGCAATTAATACCAAGATTGTATTACCCTGGTCACATATCTGCTGTCAAATCTATTGCTGTGGCATGACTAGAGATTAAAACTAACTACATTTGAAAGAACAGAAACAATGGCAGATTTTATCAGGCAACTCAAAATAAAATTACTATTAACCAACTGATGTTGGTAAAACTTTTAGAATATATTTACATGATGAATATACTATGTTTCAGTTTTTAATATCTATCCCTGTTAAAATATTAACTTAGTCAGAAGGTGTCAGATTTTATGATGCAAAAAATATTACAGTCTGGAGCAAATGTTTTATGCATACAATATCGAGAGCATTAAAAATTATAATTGCAATTCTAAATTTAACCCCTTCCCTGGTGTAGACATGTTTATACATTTTTACTGAAAGTGTCTTTTTCAGACATAGATAAACAAACACATCCAAAACAAGCTACAGACATGCACTACAATGAAATATCCCATGAGTTTGTGTATTGTGTTGTCTTTGATGAAGCCCTTACTTGGGAAAAAGGTTTACTGTGGATAACACTATTGTATTACGCCATAATTAGCCGATGCTCTGGTTAGGAACCAGAATGATATTTATGGGATAATCCCATTTGAATCAAAAAATGAAAACAGCTAAAAAGGAAAAATTTGAAAAAGGGGAACTTGCAGCATTTTCAGAGAGGTAAGGTACTGTCTCTTCATTGGAAGGACCAAAATGACATTACAATGCTTTCAATCATTTACAATCCAGCTATGCAGGACATTGAGATGAGACTGGGGCCTGTGAAGAAACCCAAAGTTGTATATGATTACAATTATACAATGGGAAGAGTTGACAAGGTGAATCAATAACTTGTAGTTTATCCAATTTCAAGGAAATGGGATAAGAAATATTACAAGAAAATCTTCTTCCATCTGATGGATATTGTGGTATGGAATTCTTACATCCTATATAACGAAGCAGTCATTTAGACAAGACAAAAACCTCTCTCATACCTGAAATTCCATATACAAATTATATGAGATTTAATTGCAAATTATGGGTCAAATTTATCACCAAAAAGATCAGCAGGCAGACCCTTGACATCATCAGGAAGTTCAGGTTATACATCAGGAGGACATTTTCCGAAGGAAGTCTGAGCAACAGAAAAACAGGCAAATCCATCAAGAAAATGTTTTTGTGCAGTTGGAAATGTGACCATAGAGGGAAAACAGTCAGGAAAGAGTCATGATATATATGTAAATTGTGACAAGTACCTTTATGTGTAGTGACATGCTCTGAAAAGTACCATACAAAATAATTTAATTCATAAAATGGCAGACTGAATAATTCTATTCATTTATATTTGTAAATAAAGGTAATTTGTGCTATTTTGTTTTGTGCTAAAAAATAATTCCAAATAATTTCATTCATAAAATGCCAGAAAAAATAATTTCATTCATTTATATTTGCAAATTATTTTAATTTCTGTTATATTTTTGCTAGTAAATTTAATAAAAACTAAAAACAAAATAAGTTTTCCATTTCCCTTTACTTTTGGAAATAAAATTATATAATAAATATAAAAAAAATATAGTAAAGAATATGGTTTATGGGGAGACATGTTTACACATCTTTGTTGAAAGACAGATTTTCAAAATAGAATTTCAAGCATAAAAATGGAAAAAAATTGAAGTGCAAATTATTTTTCATAATCAGCATAAAAGATACAATATTAAAACAAATAAAAAATTTGTCTGAAAATGAAACCTTTTTTCCAAAATAACTGGTAAGGAAAGGGTTAATTCAAAATTTATATTAATAACAAATCAAAAACTATTAATCTCAGTTTATTTTCCATTATATATTTTTAATAAGTAATTGGTAATAGAGATTTTAACAAGAACTACAATAAGTTTAGTGAGCAAATGTTTTAAACACTTCAATATAACTTAGAAAAATGAGAATTTAAATTAGTTTAGCATTGTTTAGAAACAAATAACATTTGTATTTTATTCAATCTTTTATTGCCACGTGTTTTAACTGAAAAACACAAAAAATGTATTACTCTTTGTGAGAAGGATAAATCCTAAATGGAAATTACCCCTACCCTCAGAATATTCTGCTGTGGTGTGTAACAAATTTATAAATGGTATTCTGTGTGGCAAGGTTTGACAAATAGAACAAAATCTCTATCTATAAAAGGCAGGATGTGTGTGTGTGTGTGTGTGTGTGTGTGTGTGTGTGTGTAACGAATGCACGGCTGCAATTTTTGATGGATTTGCACCAAAATTTACATGCACATGCTCCAAGTTAGCGGGAAGGCCAAGACTGACTTTGCATTTCCCAACTCCCATCGATAATAGAAATAATCAATTTTTTTCATGCTTCTACAGTAGTTTTCATGTAGTTTGCAGCCATTTTCTACTGGCCAGAGTGAGAGCCTATAGTTGGCTGCCATGAATAGGCAGGAAGATGCTATTGGCCAGCGTGAGAGCCAACAGCTGACCGACACGAATGTTAACTATCATGCTAGCATGCAAAAAAAATCGATAGCTGCATTCGTCACAAGTGGGAAAAATTTAAACCTGCATGACACTTTACTCCAATTGGCTCATTTGCTTGCTTAAACCCAATGTTGATTCTGATTCCGCAGAACTAGGTTGGGTGTGAAAAGGTATTTGTTGTTAACATTCTTTTTTCATTAAGTTTTTCCAGTTATGAGTCCTTTTTTAAAGCTGATCATTTTGTGTTCATTTTGTTTAGTTGTTTTTTCATAACAGATTTAATGTTTAGTATAGAGCTTAGAAACAATTCGCAGTGTGAGAAGTAAGGCATGTAGCAACATCAGCACGGCAAAGGGCACTCCTTTAAAGGCAAGGAAGGGCAAAAATATTTTAAGTCAAGTGATAGCGATTGCTGTATGAGTCGTATGATTTTTTAATAAAGCACTGGCCATGTTGCTAGCCTGGTTATAAATGCAAACTGTCTCACCTAGATAAAAGAAAAACTGAGTCAAAGAAATATATGAAAAAATTGTTCCAGTTACATTAAAAAATGACTTGAATCTAACAACTACAATAGGTATAGATACAAATAAAAGAATACTGAGCAGTTACATATCATCAGTTCTATATAGCCATGAATTCTGGGCAATCTCCTCAGACTTGAAGCAACAAAAATGTGGTTCTAAAGAAGGATGCTGAGAATACCATGGACTTAATATGTGAGCAACAACAAAGTTTTAGAGAAAAATGAAAGCAAAAAGGAAACTTATACTTCATATCAGGAAAAGATAGTTGAAATTTTTAGGGTGCATAATGAGGAAGGAGGACTTGGAAAATTTGATACTCATAGGACAGATTGAAGGCAAGATGGAGAGAGGAAAACAATGCATAACCTACCTAGGAAGCTTGAGTAAATGGATGACACAACAGAGTTCAACAGAGATAACAAAAAGACAAAATTTATTAAGAGCTACAGAAAATTGTGGAGAACCATTATCACCAACATCCTGAAGGAACATGTCACATAGAAGAAGATAGGTACAGATCCTAAGAAATGTGGTCTATGGTAAAATAATATTTTTGATTAAATTTAAGCCAACAAAACAGAACAAAACAAAATTAACTTAAAAACAACTGAACTTATGACAAATGTGGTGTACTTCTAAAAGTAAATGCATAGTCTTGCACTGGAAAATAGTTATTTTCTCAGACAAATGTCAAATTGAACTGTGATGTATTGAGTAAATAAAAACCTCATTATCTCCCTTAGCCTATTCCCTTACTAACCAATCAGAATTGCAATAAAGATTCACTGCAGGTCAGTGGTCCCGACCCATTCATAATGGCATATAGCAGATTCAATTATAATCATGTTTGACTTATTTCTTTAGACATGTACCACAATGACATACCATAAAAGAACTATTTCCAAATATAGGATAATATGTAAAAAGATTCCCTCATTTCTGATTTACTAAAAAATATACTGCAAGGCACTCAGCAGAAATTACAGTATGGTGAACAATTTAAGGAGATGATAAAAGTGTAATCATTTTATATACAGTAATTACCTCGGTTACGACAGTCCTGATCTACAGCGATCTGTTTTTACAACACAATCTCCATTAATCTTGTTTCAACTTATGCTATTTGCATTGTACATACTAAGCTAATGGTGCGGTGAATGAATACGTTTGTTTTTCTTTCTTCCTTAGATTTGCTGCTGCTTCCGAGTACTGCAAGACAAAATATTATGCTTTGTCATCTCATCTACCAAGAGCTAATGACATTGCTATCAATAAATATACAAGCAGCCTAAAACAGGAATGGAACTCTGCCGTACATCAAGAACTCCTGAAATGGAACTTTGTAAGCATATCAAGATATACTTGATGTAGGCGTTCTCCAAATATACTTGTATATTATTCAACAAGATGATGTGAGCTTTCCTGTTTGAAAGTTGGCCATGAATTATTTAAAAGTAAAGTACATTGTACATTTCAAAAATTGGCCAAGCCAATCTCCTAATTTGAATCTTGTTGTCATATACTAAAGAGGAAAGTGAAAGAAAAATGTCCAATGACTATTGATCAACTTTTGGAGTTTGTGAAAACTGAATGGGAAATATTGATATTTTGAAGCCATATTCTTCCCTATGTGTTGTAACTTGGGGAAGTTTACTGAATAGAATAATCACAAGATGGCTTGGTAAGCAATGATAATACTTAGAACATGAACAACACATATAAGATTTGCCAGCGGCGCATAGAAGTAGTAGTCAATAGCTAGATGTAAGTCAAGTGAATTCCACAATGAATTTCCAACTACAGGATATCTACCAACTACTCCATGCGGTCAGATGTGGCACAAGGCCGAATTTAATGTGGGTTATCCTAGCCCATAGGCTTGTCCAAAAATTCCCCATAGACCCCTGTATAAATCAGGGTTAAGTAGCTGCTTCCCGAGACAAGACTCTGCCCTCATAGCCTCATCTGTGGATCCTCTCTGCCCGAAGGCAGAGAGTTTGACCAACACAGCTGCAGACAAATCTCCAATTGCAGACCAACATACAGTATTTACTACTGTATTTATGTGAATGGGGACTTACACAATATCATCCGTAGGTATGCTACAACACTTTGGAAAAGGATTTGAATGGTTTTAAGTCATAAAGGGTCTAATACAAAGTACTGGTTAATTCTTTTATAAATATAATGAGTATTTTCCTTTTTGAAAACTTGTTTAATTTGATGTCTTATTTATTATGACAAATTGTCTTTAAAACATTCGCTTACTAAAATCTTTATTACTTATTATGTAAGCAAAATATTTAGAAAACATTTATTTAGAATTTGTAATAAATTTAGAATCTTGATTTTAAGTTATAATGCACTCAACACAAACATTTACTGGAGATTGAAAGTGCAACATAAAAGTTTATTAATAGATAAATCAGAAAGATGTTGGTCATAGAAGCACACTCGATTAAGACTGTATCCCATATAGTTGAATAAATTATGACTTTGTTGCATTACATGTTAATGTAGGGTCCTTGATATTCTATAACCTTCATTCATCTTTTGATTTTGATTACATTTTTCTTTCCATTATTACTGGCAGCTCTTATTATTGCTTTACACCTTTTTTATGATGGATAACAAGTTTTCTTTTGGATTAAGATCTGTAGATGCTAGGTGTCATTTCATTAATTTGATATCACTAAAGCCATTTTGTGGGTAATGGTCAACTCTACAGATTGTCATGCATTGGTTGTGATCTGTGTCACTCAAAAGAAGTCTTATCTATAAATTATATTTATTTGCATTTATCTAGACATTATCAATTTAGAAAGGAACTAACATTTTATTGACTGTAATACTAGCCCAAAACATTACTCCAGCCTCTGTTAAATTCTAAGTCCTGTTAGTTGATTGTTTCTATGAAAGACTCAGCTTATAGTCAAATTACAATGTCTAACCAATGTAGCTCTATATACATCACTAAAAATTATTATTGAGAAATCAGTTTTAATTTACTTATCCATCCAATTTGCATATTTCTCTTTGTTATGTTTACTCAAAAGTGATGGTTTGATTGCTTGCATGTTTTTAATATCCTGCCATCTTTTCATTTTGTTTTCCGTTCAATTCTTTCACAATTTCCAATTCAATAATAATAATAATAATCTATAATTCAATAAGTTTTCAATATTTTGTTTCTTGTCAATAACTATAATATTTCTTTACAATGTAGTGAACAACTCTTCATTTGCATAATAAAAGCTCACACCACTAAATAAGGTATAGTACATATTTCTAATGAAAACAAATATTATAAACTGAAATTCACATTATATATCCTGAACATTTATATACCATAACATATATATTTATTTCCAATACCATGAGCAAATATCAGGTTGCATAATAAAATCTCACACCACCTAATAAGTTACTATAAATATCTTCTTAAATAAATAAACATCATTCTGTCTGTCCATCTATGCATCTGAAACCTTTCTAACACAGGCCACACTTGCTCTACATAGATATATTTACCTTTTTTAGAATCAGGATGATCCCAGGATTGAAAATTTACCCTTCATCTGGTGCTTGAACATCCAGCATTGGGATTTTTGTCCAGATGTGTAACAGATACAAATTCAAATTTTAAAATAACTGAAAAAAAATTAGTGATTTTAAAAGTTTCTAATTTATATTCAGTTTAAAGTAACACAAAAACTTTGTGAATTTAAATTTTTTTGTTTTAAATTCAGTTTAAAATATCTTCAAAATGCTGTGATTTGAGGAAATCAATTTTATTTCTTCAAAATGCCAAGGTATCAGAGTTAAAGAGAGAGGTCTTGTTACATGAAGTTTTGAAGTTCCACAAAATTTAGGATTTGAAGAACTCAATTTTTGGCCTGAAATAGAATTTCGACCCAAATCAGACTTTTGGGTGGAATTGAGCTTATAGCCTGAATCAGAGTTAGTGAGGTTTTGAAGTTTCATGGAGTGAATTGAGTTATTTCTTGAAAATTATTATTGCTGTTTTCTAAGCTAGACCAGAGATCCCTTTAGTTTTGAACCAGAGGCCCAATTAGCCTTCTGCAGGAGCCAGTCCAAAGAGTGTGACTTTTAAGCTAGTTTCTAATAAAAACAGAAATTATCAACTGTAATTTATCTTATGTTTGCTACATAAATATCAATATATCCAGAAAATGTATTGTGTAAATGTACAAGTTTGATTAAAAACTATTAACAAGGAATTTGTTTTTTAAGTCTCTAATTAACTTTTTTGTTTGCCTACAAGAGAACCCATGTCTGGAAAGTAAATATTTTCCAAATATTTGGGATTTAGCACTTTTATCTATACTTCTAGCCATTATAAAGATCTGAGAAAAACTACAGATGTTAATTACTCTGTAAATTTAAATTCTTTTAAATTTTGCATTATATCAAAACTGCTAGGTTTTGATATGTCTACTCTTATCTGAAAAACATACAAACAGTACATGTATACTATACAACATATAATACAGATAGTTTATGAAATGACATCAAGGTTACACAAACAGTTCTTGAGATATTCAGAATGGTTAGACTTATTCTGAATAGTCCTCGTATTCTATGTTTCTGATATAGATTATAAATATATATGCAGTATCATAGAATTTATAAATTTTCTTTTGTTTCAAGCTTTTCAAGCTGTGTGTGTATTATAGCATTTCATAAAGGAAAGCAATTTTTGTTTCGGTTGTTAGATTAGTGTACTGAAGATTTGAACAGATGTTTCAACAGCACAGCAGTAAAATGGTAAAATCAAGCAGAAAGTGTTTAGCCCTAAATAAGCAGACATAGCTGCTGAGAATTATTCATGAGAAATCAGAGATCAAAGTTATATCTTCTACTTCAGCAGGTGGGACCATTTCTTTACCACTTTTGTTTGGTCATTTCAAAAAGTTTTCTTTTCGGTATTCAATAAAAAAATTAGCAGGTTTTTTTTTCAAGGGTGGGTAGATTCATTAGCAGTTTATTTACTTATTGAACATTAACATCGTTCTTTCTTCATTTTGTTTTTACTTTCTTATAATGTAAATAAAAACTCATTCATTTTTCAGTACAAGAATTGAAGTTTCAGTCAAAGATCTGAAAATTTTTGGAATTTCCCACATTTTTTTTCTTAGGGAAACAATAAAAGGAATGAATTATAAACACAAATGAAAAGCATAATCAATGTTTTTTATATACATGGTTTGGCACAAGGCTACAATTGCAGAGTGATGGAACTCTTCTGTAGCAATGATTAACCAGACTAGCTAACAATTACCACAAATTGAAGTAGCTAAAGATATAATCAAGGTTAGTGTTACCACATATTTTTATCATATAAAAAAAAAAAACTTTTTTTAACTTTTTAAAATTTCAATACAAACAAGTTTGTTGAATATGACTAATCAGTGTCACTGTTTCACAATACTTAACATCAGCCTTGTAAGGGACAAGGTTACAAGTATAAAGCATCTAAAGAGGAACAAACTCACTATAGCAATAATGATACTTACTAAGTTCAAGGCTACAAGTACAAAGTACTCAGTAGGAATTGAACTCACTACAAAAGTAATAATATAAAATAAGCTCAGCTTATACAGGCCATAGTACAAGGCCATATCTGGGGGTGCCCAATAAAAATTGAACCAGGGTTGCCAGACTTAGCAGCATTTGGAAGCCCAATGTTATTAAATTTTGAATTATGCTACTGGCAACATTTTAAAATAAGGTGGACTACACTTAAAAATAAAATAAATGAAAAGAATGAAAATCAATTGAAAATTTATCAATGCTGAACTTTCAAATGTTGCCTACTCTGGCAACCTGGATTGAAAACACTAGATTTGTTAAAAGATTTAATAAGCTTAATTTTATTCTGGCATGAGGTTACACATGTGGAGTAAGTTGAACTTCCTTTTTTTAACAAAGTAGTAAACAACTAACTTGGTATTACCTAAAATTTTGCTAAATAATAAATACAATTCAAATAATATACAATAAATAATAAAATAAATTATATATAGGATAATAGGATTAATACAAATAAGTTTTGTCACTTAGCTGATTGATGTTATATTCAGCACCTTGACTCCAGATTTTTGTAGACAAACTCTTTTTTTTAATTGTTCAGTCCACTCCTCAGGAGATTTCAGCAACTGATTGCTGTTTTCCTCATTTTTGCATTATTTTTATACTGAGTTTTTTTGTAATTAATTTATCTGCTATATAGGATAACTTATATGATATACAATGTAATAATGCATATAAGATAAATTATAGATAATATAAAAAAATATCCATGGAGAATATTTTTGAACTTAACTGTTATGAAACTTCATAAATATTTCTTGCTGCTTTTTTTAAGTTAGCAGAAAATATTTCTGCCTAGATAATTGTCAAGTTTTAATCCTTTTGATTCTTTAAAAACTTTGAATAAATTTTTATGTTTTTTTTTTTTTACAAATATATTATCTTTCCTTTTCAAAGACCATGCTATTTCAACTATAGAATATTCACTTAACTACCTGACAAGAAATCTCATGAGAAATTTGTTTGTCTTGCAAAAAAAGAGTTTGCTAAAAGATTTTTTAAATCTATCCTCGTCCCAAGTGGTTAAAAAGTACACAAGTTGCTCTAAGTCCCTTGTCATTAATTTTGTTTACTTTGTTAATAGAAACAAGATAGACTGAAATGTAGCAAGTAAGAGAAATTTGATGTTTATTGCTAAGTCATGCAAAGACCAAGTGGATTCTATTAATTTCTCACACATAAGAATAAGGGATAACAAAATGAGAAGTTTTCTTGATTGCATTTATCAAGCTCGATATGTACTATGACACCTGAAGATGATCAAGGACTGTATTGATTAAAACGCAGTTATAAAGGCAATCCATAAAAAGGATGATGTCTGGAAATATCAACATGCTCTTCAGTTTTGTTTTTTAGTTTTTTCTCAAAAGGAAAGTGGCATGTGATGAATGAATTGCTAAGCTTTCATCCTAATCAAAGCAACATTGTTTACTTGATGCGATTTCTTTGCTGATGACCAAAATTAAACATCTGTTCGCTGATTATCTGCATATATCAAAAGTGAGGTTTTGAAAGTTTCGTCTTTCTCATTTGTCTCTGCTTTGGAGGTGGGAGCATTTCTTCTTTGAGGTTTTCTTTTTCTTTTTTTTGGTCTCTGTACAACAATCTTTGTTCTTGTCTTCTGCCTCAATTCCATTTTCACTATCAGGCCTTCACTGCAGGGAAGAGAAATGATAGAAAAAAAAAAGGAGGTGGGTTGGGCTGGGAGAAAAACGTCCTGAAAGACAAAAGAAAGTTAGGAAGCCTTTTGTTTAGCACTGCATACAAGCAAGGAAGCATGATTGAATGTTGAAAACTCGATCTTTCTTCAGCAGATTTTCATCATAAACACAATCATTGTCTTTTCTTTCTTTTTTTTTTCTTCATTTCTTATGCACTCTTTTGTTTTGCTTTATATACTCTTATTTTTTTCCTGGTCTCATATATCCAACACATCCTTTTTCAAGCATTTTTGAGAAAAGATTTCTTTGAAATTGATATTTTAAAATGTATTTTTAAAAATGTTACACACTTTTAAATCTTAACTTCTACTATATAGTAGACTTCATTTTCAGTGCTTCGGTAATATAAGGAAACTACAGAATTTCTAGCATTTTAAAATATTTAAGATTTACATAACTTTTTTACTTATCAAGAATTGTGTGGTATTCAAGATTACCAAAAGTATGTTAACAAGTAATGATATTTTAAAGTTTGAAATATTAAAAATATAAAAATCTTACTGTAAAATCATTCAGAATGAATTTACATTATATATATCAAACATACTACCACCTCCTTGAGTAGATGCCTCACATGTAACTTATTAGATCAGAGTGCTATAGAAAACATCTGCCCACAATTTACAAGAACCCTTAAGAAAAATTCTAGTTGAAAACAAAAATTCTATATAAATCACATTACCAAGAACATCTTGCTATAAGAGAGACCCTTTATATTAAACATCTCTCTCTCACTATCAACCTTACCTTATTTAAGAGAGGGAATAGTGTATTGAAAGTTTGTTTTTTTTAAATATAGAAAACACTCACTCAAATTCCAAAATGCAAAGGCTTGGAATAAATGTTCCTACTAGCATTCAAGACAACACAAAAAATACATCTTAAACAGTCAAAGCATGAAAAGAAATTAACAACACCTAAAACAAATCCCCTTAAAAATGGCTAAAGAAGTGGCTGAAAACACTTGGGACAATGAACAATATGAACAATTTTTGCACTCCCTTGCACCCAGCAAACAAAAATGTAATAATGCTTAAAAGAAAAGTTGCTGCCCAAATATATATATATATATATATATATATATATATAACTTTAGCATGTTTTAATTCTTAACTGCTTCTGTTTTTTTTTAAACTTTTCTATAGTAAAATTTTTGTTCACTCACAATGCTTTCTATAGTAAGACACTGCTACAAAGTAAAAAGCTCACATATATAAATACAATGAATGAATGTGCATGTGTGAGAGATTTTTCAGAGTTCTCAGATACTTCACTTTGATCCAAGGCAACCCTTGAGCTCTGCTGTAGAGTAATGATAAATATATTTGATTTCAAGCAGAAGTGTCAATTATTTATGTATGGATTCAGGCCATACATTCACATTATACATATAACTCCATCCTCTTAGTCTTGCTTTCTCTAATTCCTATAAAAATACACCTGTTTTATTAGTAATGACTGCCTAATCCCTGACAATCTCTTTGTTTCTTGCTTTTCAATGTATGTTTTTTAAAGATCTCTGATAATGACAAAGCAAGAAGTTGGAAGAGAATTCCATAGGTGAAAAGAGCAAAAGAATAAAATGTTAGCATAGAACTTATGGTTACATCTAGCCATTTCAACTGTAAAAAGAGTGAGACCTTGCTACCAATCTAATACTGCACTTAAATCCACTTAAATACCATAGTACAAAATTACCTTGAAAGTATTTATAGAAAAGGTACAGGGAATGGATACTTTAAAGGACACCCTGGAAACTAAATGTCAATATAGTTGTTTTTCATGGTCAGATTCTCTCAAATTGTAGTAGCACTTCATCCAGTTAAACTAGCAACAGATTTTAAGCTTTAATTGAAAAATCTTTGCTTCAAAACCTTGATTTTTTTCTTATTACAGACCAATTTTATCCTCTATAATTTAAATCTCTTAAATACACTTACTTTTATATATTCAATTTAAAGTATATTCAGGTATATTTTATATACTTCAATTTAAAATAAGTATATATGAATTGTGGAGAATAATTTAAATAATATGGTTTTATAGTGATTTAATTTTTTTTTTAATATAAGAAGGAAGTGTTTATCATTAGAAAAACTGTCATTGAAAATAATTTTAATGTATTGATACTTAAAGTGAATTTATTTTACATAATGAGAAAGTGAGATAATATTTACTGAATTATCTATATATTAATGATCCAATTTCTGTATGCTAGGGTGTTTGTTACTATAACACAGAAATAAAGGTACATTATAGTGCAACTTTTGCTAGCACAATACCATTTGGCTTGGAAAATAAAGGAATTTTCAATTCAATTCTTCCCAAGATGTTTTCAAAATTAAGTATAAACTGACAAAAAATGTCTTTTCAAGGAATATAGCACCAGATCTATTAACTGTTAATTACATAGCAATTTTCCTGAATTTTCTTAGTAAGAAAATAAGAGGAATAAGCACCTAAGAATCCTTGACTCGTGTACTTTTCCCTATCAGCTATAGTAGCATAGCCATAACAATACTTTAATAATGATTAGTGATAATTAACATTTGTAAATAATTATATTATAAATAAGCAGAGATACATCAAGTGAACACCTTCAAAGATGGCATTTAAGCAAGTGAAGTGGAATGAAAATTTATCATTTGTTATTTGAAACTTTGGCTAAAACTAAATTATTATAAAATAAAGATGCTTCTACTTTTTATTTTTAGATTGTATTTTGTAACTATATTTAATATTTTTAAAATATGATTTAATTCATATTGCCAAAATATATCTATTTTTTTCCCACTTGAGGTAGAGGGTTACATTAGGAGACAGTTTGTACAGATAAGAGAGTGAGGTAATAGTTAACTCTAGACTTGAACAGGTTAAGATTGTAGAGATCAGAGAAACATCCTCTTGGGAGTCAGTTCTACAGAACAATGGTTCATGGGAAGAAGCTGTTCAAGTGAAACTTACTTCTCACCAATGGAATACAGAGGGAATGTGGGCAGTTTGCTACAATTTAAAGTGCATGCTAGGTCCTTGCCATGAAGGTTAGGCCTGATGGAACCAAGGAATGTAGTAATAAAAAGGTAAAGATATTCAACAGAAATAAAAAAAGTCAGTATATTTTCAAAAGAATTTGAACACATGTAGTAGTCAAGGAGATCCACATCTGAAGAGATTGGAAGACATATTGGTCGGGAAGAGGGGGTTGACATGATCTTGGTCTGGTCACTTCTGTGTTATGTGGGTCATGTCAGACTTCTGATGAAACACTATATCTAGGAATTCAGTGTCAAGCACCCTGATGTAGGTGGTGACATTGACCCTGAGGCCCTACATGAAGAAGTAGGGGCAGTATGATACGACATTCATTGCCCATGACTATAGGAGCCATGATAATCAATCTGAACTTGGTGTGCATCACTATCGGTTCAACTCTGTGTCTGTGTACAACCACCTTCTTTTCACCTGGCCACTTTTATGAAGTTGGTTTTCTCTGTGTCACTGTAGTTGGTGGCTAAAGCTATGAGCATTATGTTCCTTTTCATTTCTCTTGTCAGATTGGAAGCTGCCAAGTTAATGCACTTGATACATCTTAGAATGCTAAAATTTGGCACATGTCACGTAACTTTATGTTAGGTCAGCAGCATCTTATTGTTCACTAAAGATGTGATCTCCAATATCTGGTGCATTCTGTATAGACAGAAAAAGGAAAGTGAGGAGAAAGATTGAAAAAGAATTTCATGTCCAGTTCAATTATATTTGTAAGTGTATTTTGTATCTTTTCTCTTTTCACTTGTTTTTTTTTTAAAACTTATTTCCCCTCGATAGCATTACTCATATCTATCTCTAGTCTTCTGTGGGAGAGGAAGAGAAAGAAGAGCTTCTCTTTTTTTTTTTTCTTTTAATTGCCACTCCTGAATTTGAAAACAAATTGTGTATTATTATCTGCACTGCAGATGTTCATTAAGTGTTCACTTTTTGTTTATTGGAAGTCATCTTGCAGTAAAGTAAAAAAAAAGAAAAATGTTTTCATTGTATTGCTGCTGCTTTTACTGTAGCTCTCTTGACAGCTTGAGTTACTCTTTTTAAACAATGAATGATTGGTTAAAGTTTATATTTCCTCTTCAAACTACTTAAAGTTTCTGGTTTTCTGGGATTAAATTTGTCTCTCATCAAACACAACCTTATTTTGAGGAAAATCTTTTGCACATTTATGACAGCTTGCTGCTTCTCTTCAAGGAAAGAATTAGATTGTTAGGAATCTAACTAAATTGCTCATGGCAAAAATGTAGCATGCAATTATGATGAAATTTTGAAGGCACAATGATCTTTGCCATCATTATCATATGGCTCAGAAAAGTTAGTGAACATGAAAAAATTATCTAACTCTTCAATTTATATATCTATGCAATCTTTTAAATATCACATAAATAACTATATAAAAAGAGAAACATGTTTAGATTTCTTGCAGAGTCAAGTTAGGAATATGCATAAATAAATAAATGAAAAATACTGAAAAACAATTCATGAGGGCTAACTTGGTTTCAAAGATGTGCATTCACATAAACAGGGAATGTTAGCAAACAGTAAAATCATCCTAATGTGGATAGTTTGTTTATTTCTGTTATATATTTTTTTTAAAAATAAGAGAAATTACAGGAAAACTTGGAAAATATTAAAAAAATAAATTAAGTATTCTAGTTGTGACAAAATTGTTTGTCATGGTTCAACTGATTAAAATCTTTATCGGATGATAATGAGAAAAGAAATAATACTTTTAAAAATTTGGTGCAAAAACTTAACTGCAAAATAAATTGAATTCACTCGTATTTCTCTCTTCACTATTAGGAATCTTTGAAGTCATACAGTTGAAGTTGATATGAATTTTTAAATAGAAAAATCATGTTTGTCAGTTTTCTAATTAGAAAATAATTCATCATTTGTTTAACACTGCTTGCTTTGAATATTTGTGTATTTATTAATTATTGAATAACATCGGAATGTTTTTTTCTTTATCTATTTTATTGTTCAAACTTCAGACCTTAGACAATAAGCAATTTCTTCATCCTTTCTGATAATTTGTCAATAACATCCCCCATTTTAATGGAAACTCAAATACCTCAGCAACCTTTTCTTTTTACACTTTACCTTTAATATGAAACAACAATCAAGGTTTAGTTTTATCTAGAAGCACAAATATTAAATAAAATTACCTACAACATTCTGAATTTTATAGTAAAATAAATACTTAAACCCTTTCTATATAACTGCTTCTGCTTTGAAGACCTTTGTCAAAAGACTTCCAAACTCATGAGTATTAGTGGAAAAGTAGAAATATCCTTGATATTTTTGGAGACATCAAAAATAATCTGGAAAACTCATATTTACCATTAAGTGTTAAATGATTATCCAGGAGTTTCTTCCTTAGATTTCTGTGGAAATTTTGCTGAGAATATTTTGTTTTCCTGGAGCTTCATAAAAGACAAGGTAAATGTCAATGAGCTGAATGCAACTTCCTTTTCACAGCTTCAAATCATTTACATGCAAGTCATTGTGCATTTCATTTTTTTTTCTGTCTGACAGCAATTCAAAAGAAGATATCTGAACAAGCAATCAGTGGAACATGAGACTCTATTGAATAACTGAGTTGACACTATCAAAGTCAATATAGCAGAAAACTACTTTTTTTTCTTAGATTTTTAAAATGCTTTATTCTGCAATGACAACTAAACTATAGATGCTGAGAGCTCATTCACAATTGCCATGACATCCAAACTGTTATTATGCAAGTAAAAATGCACAACTGTCTCATAGCATGCATGTTTGTATGCATAAGTGGATAAAAGAGAGCAAGGAATGTGATATATATGAAAAGATTATCTGCCAAAATGCTGGAAAGAGATGGAGAAAACAATCTGAAACATTAAAAGATCTTTATTAGAAGAAATGATTTACTACAGACAATCAATAGGAGCAAAACATCAAGTTTTTTAATATGTTTTAAGCAAAAATGTAAATAATTATCATTTTAACGTCTGTCTATATTTCTGAAATGAGGTATTGTAACTATTTACACTATTTACATTGTCCAAATTATTGTCCTCATCTTTATTGTCATCTTCATGACGTTTTGTGTGCTTCGGCCTTCTTCAGTTGATGTACACTGGAATTTTAAACTGAACCCTTTATTTAGCCAATGAAAGGTAGATTGTTCTAGTTCCACGTGCAACATCTTTTCTGGATATTTCAGTTTTCAGTTAATTCTCTTTAGTAATTCAACTCTCCAAGTTTTTTTGTGGCCAGGTATTGAACTTACAACTCTTTGGGTTAAGTCCATTTTAGGATTACTTCAACTAATGGTGTTATCCACTAGGCATTATGTCTTTGAGTTACTAAAGGGAATTAACTGAAAACTGAGATATCCAGAAAAGGCATGGCATGTGAAACTAGAATAATCTACCCTTGTAGACTTTTTTAAGGGCTTGGTTCAAAATTCCAACATATATCAAATGGCTGAAAGGTTGTGAATATGACAATAAAGATGAGGAAAACAGTCTAAACAATGTAAATAGAGTAACTTATCATTTTATTAATATTTACTAAATTTAATTGCATACAGCCAAAAAACACAACATTGAGAAATCTGGTTTTTTTCATTAATTAATACTCACTTACTCTCAGCCAGACACTTATAAGGTTTCTCTACAATATATTGATCCATTTTAAATATCTAAAGAACAAGTCCTGTGACCTTGATGTAAATTGGCAGCCAATCAAAAGGGACCTTACATAATCTCTCCCATGACGTTACTCAGGAAGAAGCAATTAAATGATCTTGTGAACTGTATGTTTATTTTGTTCAAAATGAGTGAGCAAGTAAATTTTTGATGTTTTGTGCAGAAATGTTTGTCATGTCCTCACATCATTCAGGTCTGTCACCATAGAAAGAATTAAGGAATGCACAGCTGATGGTGACCTTAAAAGAGATCTTAGCAGGCTGTAAGTAAGTTTTGTTTTTTTTTGTTGTTGTTGCTGAATAGTTTCTGGATAGACCTTGTATAAATTTTTTTTATTTTTATTCATCTGTGTTTAGCATTTTCAGATAAACAGTTTATATAAGTTCTGTTTCTTTATTGTCTTTTTTCTCACTAATGTTTTCTCTTTCTCTTGCGTCTTAGTGGCATTATCACCTTGCTTGGGGTGAAATGGTTAAAAAAGAAAAATTACTTCTGTATATAGAATTTCTAAAATGCACTTGAAAATTTAAACCATTTCTGTAATTTTGTGTGAAATTTTTTGAATAATCAGTGATAAGAAGAAATTTATTTGCTTGTCACCCTCACAACAATAACAAAAAATGTTGTTTAGTCTCATGTGAGTTGTTTATTTAAAAAGTTTAGCATCAAATTTGTCAAATCTTGTGTTCTTCAAATGTGAATTTATATAATATACATACACAGAGAAAAATCAAGAGAGAATTATAATTTTTCTCTCCCTACAGATTTTATCTTAAGTTGCAGGAATGTTTTTGTTTTTTTATTGAATACTTGTTTATTTAGTGCATATTATTTCCATATTTTAAAGTGGAATAGATGGCATTTTTTTCAGGAACCATACATAATGATTTTTTTTTAAAAAGTAGGTTAAAAATCAAAAACTAAAACTGAAAACAGAAATGAAAACTTGCATGTTTGTCCACTTGAAATTCAAAACATTTCCCAATTTTCTTTTTGAATGAATGAGTTCACTCCCTTGAGAGAAAAAAAAATAACATGATTTTCCTCTGCTTTATGTTGGTCTGTTTCTTTAACCCTTTCATTGTGGCTGATTTTTTTATTATTCAGAGTCAAGTCATAGAACTACAATAGAGGAAACTCTTGTCATTTGCAGTTAATGCATTAAAGGTGTCAGTGACTATATAACAGAGATAATTGCAATTTAGCAACAATGTTTTTGTTGATAAAATGGAACAAATAATGGCTGTTAGATTTTGCATTGAATATTGCATTTTTTTTTTGCAGTATTTATTTTTCCTCAAAAGTATTAAGAGTCGATATGCCTTGAACACTTAGCAGTGCCTCTCGGTATGCAAGTTAATACTGATATTGATAGATCATTTGTCTGCTAAAAAAAAATACAGCAAAAAAATCATTCCTTTCTTTCACTTAACCTAAATCAATACTTTATCTATCAGATGTTGATTCTTTTCTTGTCTCTTTTGTACTTTTTTTCGATTGACATGTTTTGGGATTTAATCCCCACCCAATACCCCAATGATAAATTTGTTATTCTGTTTTTTCCTACACGGCCAAACTTGGTCTTAATCTGAACAAGCTTTCCATATCCACAGTTGCCACTTTGCTGTTACACACTTTCCTTGAACACCTTTCCTTACTCAGTTTTGCCTTAGTTGAAAGAGAGAGAAAAAAATTCATTTGCAAATCAATAAACCTTTGCTTTACATAGTAAGACATTAGCACTGGTTGAGACAAAACCTTCACTCACTCAAACTCTCAGTAACTATAAAACATGATTCTCCTCTTCATTAATTCAATATTAAAATACAATATCTTATGTACAGAAAAAAACTTGACTATTGATATTTTCATTCTATTGGCTTTCTTTGTTTTTTATAAACAAATGGATTTAATAAACTTCTGAGGTAATAAAAATTTTACTAAATCAGGTCTGGCATATGGTAAAAATTTTTTTAGTCTATTCAAATACTGTTTTTCAAGGTTACTACACATTAGACTATAAACAGGAGCCTCATTTACTTTACCATTCCTTGCTTACTATTTACTTAAATTTATTCTCATTTTATCCATCTCAGAATTTACAATTTATTTTTACTATCTTAAAACTAACATTAAACTGCAAATTAGGGGAGATGGAAAAGGCATAAATTCATCTCTTCATGAAACTTCAGGTAAAATAGCAGAGCACATTGGGCTCTCTAGCTTTAGTTGACAACCAGTATAAGAGTCGGATAACTTTGTATAGAAAACCATGAATAGAATTCACTTTTCCTTGTCAGCTGTGAGTAAAAATAGCAGAAGGTAGTTGGATAGAACTTACAATCCCACACTGTCTACTTGCTAAAATAGGATCAGCACACAATCAAGAATACCAATTAGATCCAGGATCTTGCAACATTTTTTAAAATTTTACAATCATTGTGAAATTTTAATTGTAATAAATCTGAGATAAAACTCTTTTAGCGATATCAAATTAGTGTTTGTTTCCTTTTTACAATAATTTTGAATACAGAATTGTGTATGAAAAAAATAAAATTAACTAATTAAATTAAAATATTGAAAATGTCTTTAGGATCTAAAGCACAATATCACTGTCTAAATTTTGTTAGATGAGGTGTTTTAATTATTGTATATGATTTCTTTCTGATTAATATCTTCATCCTTGATTTTTTTTTCCATTACACAATATTTTGGCCATGTATCCCTGAGCCTTCCTCAGGTGTCTAGACAAAAAGAAGCAGTGATAAATAAGAAGACTGGAGTAATGTGCTTGCATACATTCTTCTTGGATGATAAGCAAAGTGAGTTTTAACATTAGTAGCGTATAATGAATCAAGATGGTAATGAAATTGGAACCCCACAGATGTGAATGTCTATAAGAAAGAGTCACAAGGTGAACATGGTAATAAGGGAAGATAGCTTCCCAGATGCAGAAATTGGATTTAATATGTGTAGGAAGGATGCAAATACACCTTCAAAATAGGATTTTTCTGAATTTTAGACACCTGAAAAAGGCTGGAGGCTGTATAGTTAAAATGTTCTAAAACAAAAAAAAATGTAGAGATGAGATTACATACAATATTTATGTTTTTCCATTTTTAAAAGAAACATGGCATCAGTTTCAGTGGCAAAGAAACTGAGGTTTACAATTAATATGATATTTTAAAAATTTGTTTTTAAAAGAGTATATGAAATTTAAATGTCAAAACTTATTAATAAAATCTGCATATATTATTTTTTAACAGATACAAATCTGAGTTTTACATTTCTTGCATAGCAGTTTCTGCAAATCAAAAAATTGCCTGTGGACATGGCTCTTTTGCCAATACACTTCAGGTGCACCCACTGAAGACAACAGTCACAGACCACAGAATCGACATTGTTCAACTCCTGCTTACACAGCTAACACAACCATTGTGCTGACAATCTCAAATATAATATATTCTTAGTTCACTGTTTATATTTATCAGCAAAATAGCATTGGTGTCTACTTTACTGAGACCAGCAAAATAGCCTATTCATTCTAAATTAGGTTGAAGTTTTCCAAGATGAGCTGTGATGAGTTGTTATCTGTTACTAATAACAATGGTGATATTTACTAAGCTTAGCTTAGTCAGGATCCAAGCTAAAACAGTGACACACTAAGGAAGGATCAAATGCAGTAGAAATAGTTTGCTTGACATGAAAAGAGAGAGTGTATTAGATTCAAAGCTCAATAAGAAAACGTACCCAGGGACTCTATGGGACATAACTGAGTGGATCAAAGTTCATCTGGTTCTGTGTAAGTTGAAAGTTCAAAATCTGAGTCAGGCAGTGAAGAAATATATACAAGTGGATCATAATGAAGAATTATTGGTTACAAGTTTTGAAATTCCCAGGAAAAGATACCAGATATGACAGCGGAATGAGCAAAACATTCCTATGGACCAAATAAAGTTTACTGAGTATAACAGACACTTGAAGAAGGCTAGAGTATAGTGACTTATTGTAAAAATGACAAAAGGAAACTAATATGAAGTTATCAATGTATAAGACCAACAGTATGAGGAAGGCCAGACAGTGAAACAGTTGAAACATTGTGATAAAGACAACAAAAATGAATACAGAAATAATCCAAATGAATCAATATATAATAGCAGCATCATGAGAAGGAACAGCATATACAATAGCCAAAGCATGAATGTATAATAGTAATCATGAAGAAAAACAGAGGGTTAGTCATTTGAAAGGTTGCATTAAAAATAATAAAGAAATTGGTCTGCATAAATGATTGTATAATAGTAACAACCTGAGGAAGGCCAGAAGTTACAACAGTTGAAACGCTGTGATAAAGATAAGGAAATCATTCAAATGTATCAATGTATGATAGTAGTAAGATGAGGAAATAGAGAGAGTAAAGATGCTGAAAAATTGTATTAAGAACAAAGAAGAAACTGGTCCAAATACATGACTGTACAATTTCTTTGCAAATACTGTTTTGTAATGAACAGCTTCAACTATTTTTCTGCTTTTTATAATAAAATTATAATCAAAGAAAGATTTCTTTGAAAAATGAGAGAAAAAAACAAAATAAATTCCTTTTTTAATATGCTCTAATTTTCGTAAAATAATTTTTTTGGCAGAAAACAAGTGAAAGTGATAAAAGAAAAAAAGAAACAAAAATCAAAATTAAACTTCTTGGGCGTCAATATTCACAGCTAATCATTTTTAGTCTGGCAAAAAGAAATTGTTAAACTTTGTTTTATTTTTCAATCATATAACCTTTTACATGACCTGAAATCAGAATCAAGATGGCCACTTAATCTGGAGAAGGAAGTAATCACTTTAAACAAAACTCTCCCTGACTTGTCTTATTTACCCAAGAAGATTAATTCAGGATTTAGTCTCTCAAGCTCACAAGAATGATTTGTGAAGTGAAAGATGAAATTCTTGTTCTGAATTCCAAGCTAACAGATCAAAGTTATTTCTGAATTGCCTGTACTATCATCATCAGTTGTTCGATACACTGAATACATGTCACTGGCTTTTTCCTTTGCTCAGTCAACATATACAGATTCATAAATGTCCATGAACTGATCCTTCTTGCTCTATCAACTGTGACATTCAATCTAGTTTCTATGGATGACAATTTCAGCTTGAAGCTATTATACACTTAGAGCAAATTAATTTTTAATTGCAGAAATCCACCAGACATTAAAATGCGCATCGTTTTCTCTTTTGTTATATAAGCCATTTTACATTAGTTATATAAATGATGCAAAACATTGCCATGTTTTTCACTTACATATGGTGGTAGTGCAATTGTGATAGTTCTGTTTAAATATGGTTTGAACTTATAATGTCAGTAGAAATCAATTGAAATATTTATCTACAAGCATATACCTGACTAAAATGAAGTGATTATTTACTTATTGATTGATAGTTGTGTATCTGTGCATTCTGCCAAATATGAAAATGTCATTCCTTAGTACTTTTCCTAGGATTAGCACAGTATCTGTGCATTCGGAGAAAAATTTTATTCACAAACAAAAATATATAATGTAGAAATATATTGTGGTCATTTATATATATATATATATATAGAGAGAGAGAGAGAGAGAGAAAGAGAGAGAAATTTTTATACACAAGCACACACAGTGTGCAGATATTATATTGGTCTGAAGAAAAGCGGTTACTCCTATATAAATAGTCATCTCCTTTTTATAGGTACTATGCTAATATATGTATGTTAGCACATTATATACATACATATATATATATATATATATATATATATATATATATATATATATATATGAAGAAATATAGTCTATTGTGGCCTGATGATTACAGCTAGCATGAAACAACCTGTTGCCTCTAAGTGTTGACTTCAATGTTCACTTTTACATATATAGATAGATAGACAGATATAGGGTGAGAGAGTGCGATGGGTAAATTATCACCATTTTATATTTTTAATTTTGCAGATGTGCATTGTTTGTTTTTGATTTTGTCAACTGCACAGTATAGTAGGGTCAGTTGGCCACCATCTGCGAGAAAAAGAGCATCATGATGCAATTCACTCTGCCATAAATTTGGAGATGGCATACTATACTGCTTGGCATTCACACTGGAAGCTCCAATACAAACATTTCAGAGTGTTTGGGTGTTAATCTGAGGACAATGCAGAGAATTCAGAAAGGGTTGGAGGAGTCTAATGGTGATTACAATGATGTTTAAAGTGATCACTAGTGATGGCGATGTTATGCCTCCATTCATCTTCTCACAGGGCCTCAGACTCCATATGGAGACCTACATCAAATGCTCTTTGAGGAAGTAGTGCAGCCCTGGGTAAAGAGGGTGGCTGCTGGAAACACAATTCTGCATCATGCCACACAAGGAGCAGAACTCAGTCATGGCTATTAAACAATTTCTGTGACCACATCATCCCTTACATCTGGCGACCAAACTCTCCAGACTGCAACCCTCTTGATTACCAACTTAAACAAGGAGACCTTCAAGAAGAGATGCAGGAAATCCCAAAGTCATCTGGAAGCCATAGTTGAAGCCAATGGTGATTTTACTGAATAAATTTACTCTTTAGTATTTCAAGATATTTTTGTGTAATTTTGGTAAACATATCTGTTAAAGTGAGATGTCAGTGTTATTTTCATTTTTCCATTCCATCATATACATATGTGTGTGTGTGTGTGTGTAAAGAATTAATATATCTTATTTTTAATCAGACTTTTTTTTTACTTTAAACATTATATTTTAGTGGATACAAATGTTTGAGTAAATAGCTTTTTTTTTAAACAATATGAATTATATCTACTGGCCTGTGAATCTGAGAGTCTTAATAAAGAAAACATAGGTTCTGGCAGCATTTGCACCTGAATGCCTCTTGGTAAAGTAAACCGCCTTCTGATCTGGTTTGTTTTAGACTGCTCAGCCACAGAGAGCTTCACAGTCCAGGAAGGTTCAAATGTCCTTTTCAGAAATGCACATCTTGTATCGGAATTGTGAACAGAATAATTTCTGAAGAATTAATGGATGTTATTTTCAATCTGAAATTAGTGAATACATGTGTTTGAGTTGACATCCTGATTTTTTAAACAATGTTAATTACATCTACTAGAGGGTGCATTTTTTTTATTAAAACTCTCAAATCAAGAGACCAGTAGATGTAATTTACACTGTTTAAAAACAGTGTGTCTTCTCAAATATGTATATCCACTAAAATAATACGATATATATATATATATATATATATATATATATATATATTAGCATACTCTTACATACATTCCTGGACAACAAAAGGGTCAAAGCCTAGAATGATAAAATATTAAACTTTTAAAGCTCATATACCTAAACAAAATTGAAAAAAATAGGGAGAGATTGACGGCAAGCAATATTTTGAGTCACATGGTAAAGTAAAATATCTTGCAGGCATTTTTGTCACAAATTTTATATCTGTAGTGATTCAGAAATTTACAGGACATAAAGGCAGAGTAAGCCCCTATTTTTCTACCAGCTATTAAGAGAATAGAATAAGTCAGTGCTTTGAAACAACAGGTAATGTTGCTAGAAAGAAAGGATTTGCAAGGACCAAGTCCTCACCATTCAGCAATGAACACCTGCTGTGTTTTTCACTACTCAAAGACATGAAAATAAAAATTTAAAAACAAGTCTTTTGAGAAAAACAATAAACAGAAGCTCATTTTGTGTTTTGAAGATCTGTTTGAAAAGCCATTGTTGTCTCAGATGAACAGAAAAAAAAACAGAAAAAGATTCTTAGCAGAATATGTAAAGTTTGATTCAGGGTGAAGTGTAGAGTGATAAATCAAGATTTCAGTTTCGTGGTTATGCTCCAGATAAATATTTTAGTAAAATCATCTCTATCCTTTTTAAACATGAAGGAAGAGATGCCATTATGTAGGGAGCTTTTTCAGCTGCTGGTACTGGTTAGCTGTTTCACTGTGAAAAGTAAGTTAATGGTTTGGAATACAGAAGGCAAAAATTGCAAAAAGGCTTGCTTCTTACAACTGAAAAGTTGTTTTCTAAAGAGAAATGATCATATGTTATTTCCAATAAAACAATGCTCTTGACCACACTGCAAAGACCAAGGAAAAGTCTTGAGAACAACTTCATCAGGCTCATGTTTTCATATGGTCAGAGGCAAAATCTGAATCATATCGAGAATAAATAGAGTAGGAGGAAAACCACCTGAGAAAACCAGAGATATAAACTGCCTGAGATGTGATGACAGCTGAAAAGGTTTAAGGTGAAGTCAATGACCAGAATGGATATCTGGAATTTTAAGAGTCATTTTTAAAACATTTTAAAAGTCAGATTACCCATGTCCCCTTATAAGATCAACTTCTTTATCATGGGTTAAATCTAGTAAAGGCAGCCAAGTTTTGAGACCTACAAAATCTAGTAAATTATCTCTCCCCTGAGGCACAGACATTTATTAACAATTGATAGATAGCTAAGAAGAGGGGATGAAATTAAGCTGATTTCAGTAATGTGTTTAGATTAAAGTAGAATTATAAGTATTGTCTATTTTGGAAAATACATGAATTTTTCCTTCTCTGAAAAAAAAATGTTGCATTTGGAAACTTAAATAATCAATTGTATTAGTCTACTAGTTCTACCATTCTGATACACAAAGGGATGTGTGATAGTAAAATTGTTAGTAGGATGTTGTCAGCAGTGGGAGTAGTCAAATGTTAGTAACCTAACAATGCAACAAATTCATGCAACAATTTTGTACTGTGGGCTTTGTTTTCATCTGCATTTCAATTTCTTAGACTCCTGGAAGCACTCACTCAAACACACACACATCACACACACACACACACACACACACTTGAAGAAATTGTTTGTAGCACCTGATGATATTCTCTGCTATTATATCTAACACAATCAATACATATGTGAACAATTATCATTTGCACTTTTTCTGAGAAACCAACAGGTGCATTTTGCCCACTCCAGTCCTCTTCCCCAACACATCAACTCAGTCTCACATATTTTAAATAATAACGGCTTTGTCTCACTGCACACATATATTTGATGGTTAGATTTAGAGTAAATGACTTTCAAAATAATATGTCCTAGATACTAATTTCTGTGAAAGAAAAAAAACACAATTTGTGGCTGTAATCAGCTAAAAACAGCAGCAGTTTTTTCAATGAAATAATAAGAGGCAGGTTAAAAATAGGTAGTAGTTCTGTCATTCTAATGTTGGACATTTATATTGGAAGCTTTCCTACTCTTTACAGTTGTTTATATTTTGGCACTTTTTTTAAAGTTACATTATACCAAAGCAGCATTTACAATAGAAATCTGATATAAAAATCATAGCTTCTTATGTATGCATATGCATACATGTCAGTATTATATATACATTGAGGCAGAATATTATCTGTATGGTACAATCAGTTTCATTTAAAAGTAATATCATTCACTTTTCCAATGCAGAAATTGTTTTTCCTGTTGTATGTGTGTATATATACACACACACACATATATATATATATATATAATTAATACAAGTAAAAGGTTTATCACTTAGCTGATTGATATTACCTTCAGCATCCCAACTCCAGAGTCTCATAGATGGATCCTCTGAGAATCAATCCTTCCACTCGTCAGGATATATATATATATATATATATATATATATATATATATATATATATATATATATATAAATAAAATATGATCTTTGGCATTGAATAAATATTCATCATCAATTACAGAAACTTTTTTGCAAAACAATAATGGTATAAACACGGCATTAAAAAATTGGCAAGGAGAAAATTTATACATATTATCCATATGCCAAAAAATTCTTCTAATTATTCATGACCCGTACATAAAATATATAATATTTATATCATAATGTGGTAGTCTATCATGCTGTGAGTTGTAAATTTTTAAAAGGTCCTAAGTTTACTGTAATGAATATGCAGATTGTTTATTTTTAATCTGGATATCAACAACCCCATCATGCTGAAGGTGAAATAGTTTTTTGTGGATATACAACAATGAATTGAGAACACTTGAAATTCTGAAATGAGTTTTGAAGCAGCATCTAAGCAATTTTCAGTATCCAAGTTGATTATACAATATATCAGGGAAAAATATTGTGAGACAAAAGTCATTGTAACTTTTCTTGGAAGGGGCTATTAGCCTAAACTATCTTTAAAATTGTGAAGAAATATAATTATGTATGCAAGAAAAACCTTAAAAGATATTAGTTCTGATCTGTCAAACAATAGAGTAAATGTGTCAAATCATACAGTAAGCAGACTTCTGAATAATTCTGTTCCCAGTAATTACTATTCAAGAAAAAAACCTTTGCTCAAAAGTCATTATTGCAAGGCTCGACTGGAATACACAAATTAGGAAGTTTTATGGAGTGATTTGACTAAAATTGAATTGTTCTATATATGTGATCATTCACTGTAATCTGGCTCTCTTATCTGTACATTTAATCTTGAGTAAAATGAAATACATATCCAACATGTTGTAATTTTATTTATAGTTGTTTATTTGGGCAGCAATATTTCTTTAATAACATCAATTATGAAAATGGGCACAATGTATTTAGAAATTAAGAATATATCTACATTCAGCAACTTTAGATAGTTTACAATAGCACTTAGACACCATTTATTATAGCAGTATAACTAAAAGCCTTGAAAACAGCTAATAGATTAGCTGAAATTGCTGTGAATCAACAAACATTTGGACAATTTCTGCACTCAGTTCAGAAAAGAAAACACTTGTTTGCATAGGAGAAAAATATAACAAAAGAATTAACAAAAATACTTTAGCAGTCTTGTTCAACATACACTCTCTCTCTCTCTCTATATATATATATATATATATATATTATCATCTAAATTACGCAGAAATGAAAATAACACTGACATCTCATTTTAACAGAAATTTACCAAAATTACACAAAAATATCATGAAATACTAAAAAGTAAATTTATTCAATAAAATAGCCTTTGGCTTTAACCACAGCCTCTAGACAACTTCAGAATCTCCTGCAAGTCTTCTGGATGGTGCAGTTGTTTAAGATGGTGAATGCTGCCATAATCATTGTCCTTCAGTTCATTTTTGGTGTTACAAGGAGTATTGTTGGTCTCTTATTCAACTGTGTCTCAGACATAATAATCAAGGGTGGGGAGGTTGCAGTTTGAGGAGTTAGGTCAACCACAATATTATCAAGACGTCTTACACTTCATTTGTCGGATACAAGTTCTATATCACAACGTCTAAAAACATATTCCTGTCCACCTTCACAATACAGGAAAATACTTATTGACAACACCAATATAATACATCACAAAAATGATAAAAAAAATAACTTCAAATTCTCAAAGCCCTCTGTATCAAAATCAACCAACCAACACTCAACAAAATTTATTACAGATATAGCAACAACATGTTAAAGTGTATGTAACAGTTAATACAATTTTACATTTCTGCCAATTCCCAGTTAGCTCCCTTATACTGAAACACTTATTTGCAAAAAATTCCCTAACTGCAATGGATAAATTTTAAAATAACTATGAAAGAGCGTGTTTGTGCATGTTTTTAAAAATTACTGTCATAATGAAATGCAGATTTTAGTGCAGTTCCAATAAATTTGTCTGTTTTTAATTTACCCCTGATGATGATCTTGGAAAAGCTCAAAAGTACTTGTGTTAAAAAACTATGGCACCTTCTTTGATAGATTTCATTTTAACATAATGTTTGAATGAAGATATGGTGCCTGAATATATATATATATATATATATATATATATATATAATTTTTTATTGAGTGCAAATATACAATATTCTGATCACAGGGAGCAACACTGATTCTATGCAAAATGTACAAATATTCTGATTTTCAGCAGATATATAAGGTCTTGAGAGGGCAACTGGAAGGTTAACTCTGAAATCAAACCCTTCATTATCAACATGTCATATGGCATGGTAAAGGCAATTTCTTTCCTGCTTAGACTTTGGGACAGCATTGTTGATTGAAAAAAAAGTTGGTGATATAACTCATCATGACTTTACCTCACAAATGACACTTCTGAAAAAGACAGTACATCTGCCACAGGTGATTTGCAATACAGGTTTTTCCATGACGATGCAATAGTTATATTGGTGACCTTATTTCCTTTGAGTCTGCAGCTGGATTTCTTAAGAACAATCACCTGCAAAATCATGTAGCATCATAAAGCAATGTCAACAGCCTACGCAAATCACTTGTGGCATTATATTTCACAGGAGACAGATGTCATTTTTAGGAAATCCCTGTATTTCTTTCATAAATAGAGCAAGAGACATGCACACACCACTGTGTAATGTTTGCATATGTATAAATTTCTGAGATATGCATACACAAATAACAAAGGGTATATGCAAATAATATATAAATATGAGGTGGTGTCAGAACATTCTCAGGCTATCCGGAAGCAAAAGTATTATATTGCTCCAGTAAAAATGTTTCATCTACTATTTAAATTTTGGCTCTATTCTAATGCTGCATCCAGGCTTAATCAAGTATCAAAAGCCAGGGTACAAACTTGTCACAACATGACACATGTTCAGGGTCTTGCACACTCCATAACTGGTTTCAATCTAGTGAGAGAACTGATGGACATGTTCATGAATTTTTGTCCTAAATGCTCAATATCTTGAACCAACATGTGACCAGTCTTGAAACTAACAAATGTAGCATATTTGCTGAGTGTCTTACTAAATTTGATGCAAGCATGTTGCTCAAATTTGTCAACCATTGTAAAGATCACATAGCCATTCCAATACAACATTACAAAAATTTGCATAACAATTTAACACAAGTATACATCACAAAGCCTATTGATAGACTCACTCAGTCAGCTGGGTACCAATAAGCATTAACTGCATGCGTATTTTCACTGAATAGCACAATCACAGCATGTACAGTCTGGGAACTTTTCAGTAACACCTTAAGATATGTATGCTGCTCTGCTATAGTATATATTCCAATATAGAAACAGATATATTTACAAGTTTTTCATGTCTACACAAATACATTCTTATATAAAATATAGACTTTTCTATTTTCTAATAGAAACTCACTTGTATCATTTTGTAGGAGTTCATTCATCTGATTTTACTTAGGTAATCTCCTTTATATTTAATATTTAAAAATGTTTTCAGGGGTGTATGAATATTTATGTATTGATCCTACTTTGTATGTGAAATATAAGTATGCTACCTGATATAGTTACATATTTTTTTTTTTTTTTTACTTTTAGTTTAACCCATACAAGGCCCAAGGGCTACTCACAGTAGAGGGTTATTGAGTGAGATTGTTGTGAGGAGGTGGTAAGAAGTGCATATTATGAGGATATTTAGTAAATATATTTGTAATATATCTGTGGTAATCAGTTTCACATTCCTCACTGCCATGTCTTTGTCCTTGAACCTCACATCTGGCTTGTTCAAATGTATTCCTTGCCATCTATAATCATTTTTTCTAAAGACAAAATCTGCCAGCTTTTATGTGCCTCAGTCAGTTATACAGATTTTTCCATTACATCTACAGGCATTTAATTAGTCCTAAGGTACTAGGTAATTTAAATGACCAGGTATGTCACAGGCAATTTTGTGCCTTTTTCATTGGTGATATTGCCCATGTCTTTTACAGATATCAGTTGACCCTAGACTTGATCAGTGGTCAGGGGCATATCCTCTTGGGAATCTATCCTACATAGTAACAGTTCTAGTGAAGAAACTGTCTGGATAGAATTTACTATGAACATGACATGGTGAGTGCTAGCTGTGAAGGTTTGAACTGGTAGGACTAAGGAATGTAACTCTTTTAAACATTTGCCATAGTAATAGCAATAGAGCAGTGTAAAGCTTACAGTGTTTTGTTTGTGGGATAAGGGTTGCAGAATGGAGAATAATTTATTACCCACAAGGCTCTGTAATTGATTTCGAACTCTGTAGAGTCTAGACAGTAAGGAGTAGGCAGCACCAGAGGATAACATTAGGAGGTAGGTATTTTGGGAGCGATACAAAGAACCAAACATTTTTCCAGCATCTTCAGTGATGGCACAAATCAGGTCTGGAGTAAGTTCTAAATCCAATAGGTGTTTGAGGCAAGAATCCTCTGAGGGTATGTCCACTCATCAGGATTTAATGTCTACAGTTTAATTTTGATCTGAAATTTCAGTTTATAATATATGAATAGTGAAGTGCTAAGTACATTGACAAAAAAGGAGAACATATCAAAAGTATTTGTTGCATAAAATAAATGCTTTTTTCATCATTAAGTTATGAACTTATTGATGCAATGACCAATATAGATATGATTATTAACTTTATACAACAGTCAATATGTGAAAGTAAAACAAAATATAAATTGCTTTTCAAAATACCATATTTACCCATTTAATAACTGATAGTTGAGTGTATATTGATTTTCTGGGTTGTGTATACCTCCCCCTCTCTCTTTGGAACTATTGTGTTATTTGGATTATTTTTCGTTTACAGGCAGTGCTAATGACCTGTCTGTTCTATCATTCTTGCCTTCATTATTTATTTTAGTTCCACAAATTCAGCACCAAACAAGCATTTCCAAAATGGGAAGAAACTCTCTTCCTTTTTCTTCTTTTTAAATATTTTTTTCCATTTTGCTGCCTATTTTTTTGTTTTTGCAAATGATGTCGACTCATCTGCTTGTTATCACTTTAACTTGTTGTTTGATTCTCTTCAAGTGTTTAATGGAAGTGGTAAATAGATTATCTTTCTGCAAGTCACACAATATCTTTTTCTTGAGCATTCTTGTGAACATTCACATGAAGGCATCACTTGTCAAGACTCTTAATATCCAACATCTCTTAACATGTCTGAAAATTATACATTTCTCCAGTGCCACTTCAAGCAACTACCACTACTACTAGCTTTTCCAAAAGCTAAAACCACCAAGGATGAGATTAAGAAACAGCTGATGGTGATCCTTAAAGGTGACTCTTCTTTGTGGACTGTTTTCAAAAATGGGAAAGACACTGGGAGTATATTGAAGAGGACTATATTTCCAGTACCTTAGTTATATTATTTTTTACTTGATAGTGAATGGCAGTATAATTTCCAGATACACCATATGTAGCATTCCAAAAATTATGTATAATTAGTTTGAATGAAGCCATGTAAATTTTTATTTATACTGATTATTTCATCACAGGTGGTGGTGATACAATAAACGATCTTTTCTTAATAAGTTGAAAAAGAAGGTTCTGCTATATTGAAGGAATTGATCAGCATCTATTTGAAAATATACAAAAAAAAAAAAAAATTAACGTCTATGTTTTACTGATATCCATTAAAAGATATGTATTATATATTGAAAGTTATTTTTCTGGCTCCATACTGAAATTCACCCAAAGTTTGTTTTTTTTTTTCTGATAAAACATTTTTAGAAGTAGAAACCTAAAAATAATCTACTTTGCAAAATGTATTCTTTTTGTGCCATTCCAACCAACCTGATTTGTAAACACAAAAATCAATTAGGTCTATTCAAATATAAAGTATTGAATAGAATGCAAATTTGTCTTATTTCAAATCAATATAAATATATACATTTATTATTGTTTTGTAATCAATAATACAGTGTCAGACTGAGACACAGGCTGTCCATTTGACAGTTGTACAGATTTTTGACAATGTAACAATGACTTGTCATTATTGTTGTTTTATGTAGAAAGCTCCAGTGGTTGTTTTTAAGTCTATTTCTATTCCACATGGATATCTGTTAGAGTGTGTGTGTGCTATAATAAACATTTGATGCAGAAATAAATATTTTCAAAAATATATAAGTATTCAGAATGTCAGTAAATATTTTTGAAAACAAATTCCATTGAAATTCAACCTTAAAAAATGCAATATAAATTATATTCATTTTATTTTCAACAGGCTAACAACACCAGCAGGTTCTTGAAATGTTCTCGGTTAGACCCACTTCTTAAAATCTGACAAATGTCAGGTTTTTTTAAATCCTTTCTTGGTTAAGCTGAGAACTTTTCGTTACTCCTACCCATAATAATTCAGACCAGTTGAACTCTTTAACTGCAAATCATTGAAAATCAAATCATTTACCCCAGCTATAAGTAAAATAGAAAAGCAGACTGGGCTTTCTAACCTTGCTTATCAACTCATCTACAAGGACAATTCTGAGAAGGTACAGTTAAGTATAAATCAACTTGAATTAAAATGTTGTGAAAGCTGTAAACACAAAGAAAAGCTTTGTATATCACCTGTCAAAACATGCTTGTCTGATAATATACTGTAATAAGACTCTGCCATGTCCAATTTATGGTTAACATTACAGTTTTATAGACTTAAGAACTAGTTACCTGTAGAGTCTGAGAAAACATTAAACACAATTCAACTTTGCAGATAAGACCAAAGAATTACTTTTCAACACTTTTTAGGGAAAACTGAAGGTCTTACATGACATTAACCACAGTAGTTATCTATTGAGTGTAATTTAGCTTGATATAAGGCCCAAATTCTGGGGCTCCTGTGAGGACTGGACTCTTGATTCTAGTGAACAAGTCTTTGAGATGAACTTGCTAAACATTGTGCTGTGGCATACACTCTTTCTTGGATGGTATGTATGTGATACCAATTATGATAAATGTGGAAATGTCTGCATCTTAACAAGTCATTAATAGTAGTCAGATAATCAGTCATAAATAGAGAGAGAGAGCACATTTTCCTGATTAACAAAATTAATTTAGAGTTCTGTTACGATGTTGATTTTTTTCAATTAAATGATAGATGTTAATTTAATTTAATTTTTCTCTATCTAATACTTTCTTTGTATTTGAAAGCTTTCTGTGAAAATGAATATTTTTATTCCTTGTCAACTGAAGTAAGCCAATGCATTGAATGATTGATATATAGTGACTTTAACTAAAGGCTAAGCTTAAGGTTAGCATGATGCCATTAGCAGCAAGGATATTGTTTATTTTGATTGCAACACATTAAGATCCGATTCTAAAAGCTTCTTGAATTACAGTCTTTTATTCTGTGTTGACTAAGATTTCCTGAATCAATAGAGACATGCTTTCAGGCTACAAGCCAAAATTATTCAACTGAAACTTGAATACCTGATTGTAGTCAGTTGACAGGTTTTTAGTTGACAGTGTCCAACGACAATAATGGAAAATAGGTAGAAAGCAAATAGAACTTACATTCTGTACTCTTTTTACTCAAAGTTTTGTAGCTTTTAAATTGTAGCCAGTGGGTGCTAAGGTGGAAAGGGAAGTGACTCTCCAGTACTTTTTGTAGAAGTAATTGCTGTAAGGAAAGATCTGAACAAGTCAAAAGTCTTCATGTTGTTCAGGGTTGCAATAATTTACATAAGTATTTTTTATGTCTTCCCTAACAAGCTTTTCTTGACAGAAAAATGTTTTCTAAAGAAAAAGAAGTGCAAATCTAAGTGATACATGAACAGCAACAGACTGATGAATACTTGTTGCATTAGTAAGGAAGGGTGTGTAGGTTCACTTTCAAGTTAGGAAAATTAATTTAGTCTATTATTAAACTTTTGTTAAATTATAATAACATTTTGTGACATTTCAGAAGTAAACTTTGAGACGTTTTATTTACTGAAAAAATTGTTGTTTTTTCCCCCACTTTTTTATGGATTATGACTTAGCCAAAACATTTAGAACATAGAGGAGGAATACAATTGTCTGAAGAAAACTGAATTTTATTGACATTTGATAAAAGTTAATGATGATCTCATAAATTATTCTAATTTCTATGCAATATTGAATGATCTATCTACATATGTATATAAATATTAGGAAAATGAATGACAAAGTGGAAAAATACTGTTTAACATATTTCATCCTTTAGAAGGAATTCATCAGACTAAAGTAATATTTTTCTCAATGGAATTATATATATATAGGAAGGGGTGATATAAAAACACAAGTATCAGTTATAATTGCGCCTTGATAAGAAACACTGAAGATGTTGGAATGCTAAAATTTAAAATTTAATTTTGTTTTTTTTATATGTGTCTGGTAAAGTCTTGCTAGTTTCATTCAATTTCCTTATGCTTTTGTTTTTATCACTTTTATGATTAAGTATCCCACATTGTAATAATAGATCTGCCAAGAAAAATGTGAAATGTTGTAAGAATCTGGATGCAAATTTATCATAGATGATCTAGCAATCAAAGCACTTTCTATACACTTTAGCCTTAGTAAGCTGCTTTTTCTTTTAATTAAAGCATTTCTTCTTTCAGCTATGGGTTAAACAAGAAGACTCTCTTGCCTTGAATATTAACCCGTCTAAGAGGAGGACAACTCTGAATTCAAAACAGGTTGAGAGTGGGACTAGCAACTCTAGTGTGTAATACTTGCAGAAAATCATAGCAGCACCACTTAGCATAGACTGCTTCCCTACACGTGACAGAGAGACTACAATGACTAAGCAAATTTTCAAACTTTTTCACTTTTTTCCCTCCTGCTAGAATCTACCATGTTATGATATATGCAATTATATGTGAAGTAAGGTTTTCACATTTGTTTAATAAACCTTATCTGTAATATTATGATATATAAATCCTTTCCTGTGTGAAACCTAAGTGACCTAACTACAAGGTGCGACGGGTAAATTGTCACCTGGGTCAAAAGGGTGGCTTCTGGAAAATTATGTCTGGCAACAGGACTTTGCACCATGCCACACAAGCAAGAGAAATCAACCATGGCTGTTAGACGATTTGTGCAACCACATCACCCCTTACATTTGGTTATCTAACTCCACAGACTACAACCCTCATTGATTATTATGTGTGGGACACAGTTGAGTGAGGGAACAACAAAACTCCCTGTAACATCAAAGATGAACTGAAGGCAAGGATTATGGCAGCATTCCCCAAATTAAAGCAGACCATCCAGAAGATTTGCAGGAAATTCTGAAGTCATCTGGAGGCTGTGATTGAAGCTAATGGTGATTTTATTGAATAAATTTACTCTTTAGTATTTAAAGATATTTTTGTGTAATTTTGGTAAATATATCCGTTAAAATGAAATGTCAGTGTTATTTTCATTTTTTTGTAATTTATATGACAATTTATCCATCGCACCCTGTATATACAGGCTTGGATAGACTTCTGCTATGTGAGTATTTTATTGTCAATAGAAGAAATGTGCAAATGATAACAAAAACAACACAGAAAATGATAAGTTTGTCTTACTTTCATAGTTTCATAAATACTTCTACATATATACAAGAGGCTGCAAAAGTAGGTATACAGTAAGTATAGAAATTAGTAATACATTAGTGATTCTAGGATTCATTTAATACTGGAATTCTTCTAATTCATTAAAATCAGTTTTAATTTTTTTTTCGTAATATTTATTATAATTTTTATTTTTTAATAAATGATAATAATAATAATAATAATAAATGTTTTGCAGTTAAAGAGGAGTGTGTGAATGATGGGGGACAAAAAGTTTGAATATGTGTGGGGTTGATATGTTTATTATTGATTTGTTGTATAATCAATACATTTTGTGTACATTTTATTTTTCATTACTGTATACCTACTTTTGCCTAGCCCATTTTAGTCAAACTGATAATGCCAAAGACCAAAACACATCCTTGACAAAACATTTCCACTTTGTCTCATGATTGTCACTCATCCCCTCTATATATGTGTCTATACTGAACACTAATATTATATATATAAATATATATATATATATATATATATATATATATATATTCCTTTAATGTCTAGATTCTCTCTATAATATTGGAAATCTATGTAAACTTATGTCTAGACATTCATTTGCTGCTCCCACTTTCTTCTCTCTCTTTCTTTTTTTATTCTTCTTTTTCTTTTTTTTCTCCTTTTCTATCTTCCTCATCATCTTCTTTTACTCTTTAAACGTTTAAATTTTAAGCTCTCATCTCATTTCCTAACAGCTCTGAATTGATATATCTTGTGGATCAAAATTTTCTGAATGAGGTAGTTTTGGATTTCTAATCTATGTATTTTATATGCTTTGTTATAATAAATACATTAAGCTCTTTTTGTGGATCAGTTGTAATATTTCATATTATTAGGATTCACTTGGATTTTATACCTTCGGATTATTACCTGTATATATATATATATATATATAAAAGAGAGAGGCTGGGAAGGAGAAAACAGTGTCAATTGATATTCTATGTTAAATGCCAAATTAGTACATTTATCTTTTAAAAAATGCCTTGATGAAAGAAAAATTTTGGTCTGAAAAGCTTTTATTTTGTCTAAATTTTAATAAATTAACTAAGCCCTCAGCTTTCAAGAGATTATTTAATATGAAGGCAGATGTAAAATACTCTTTACTTTACAACTAAATTTTTCTCCTTTTTTTCTACATGATATTCTTTTAGATAATAAATAAGTTTTTATTAATCTGAAACATTACACGCACAGTCTGAAAGGACTTGTTTTGTTTCTTAACTCCACTTGGAGGTGTATTTGCTAAAGGCCTCCCCAAACATTGTGTAGAATTGTCAAACAACTAGACATCACATAGGTATACTCTTATCTCTTGCAACTTTGATTGTGTTGTCCTTGTATTACATGATAGGGGACTTTGTGAAATCTGTCCAAATTTATCAATCAGTTTGTGTATCCCAATAAAGCCTGGTAAGCCCATATCAACCTTTGGTGCATAGCTTGCAGATGGAAGAAATTGATTCCAGACACTAGAACTCATCTCCCATTTAAAAAGATCAATAACAAGCTGAAGATATGGGCACTTCACCTTGATTCACTGAGTGAGATGAGGTCTGACAAATGCCTTATAAAGTGAAAGCAATATTTGGACAGTTTGCCTTTTCTTATTCTCTTACAGCCTGCCATGAACCATGTCTGTCTACAATTCCTGACCAGACAATACATTACTTGCCTATCTTCACTTGACAATAATATCTAAATTGTTTGCTTCAATCACAAATATCAAACTACGACAACTAATAATATTATGTCATTATTTCTTCATTCTCTATGCTTTTGGTTTGTATTGTTCAAGTACACTTTGGTTGGATCTACTTTTAAAGCCCAGTGACATTGATTTGTATACTTGATCAAATATAATTCCTTATTGACTATACTTTCCACAGGAGAATGTATAGTGTTAATAATGCTGCTCATCCCAGATTGTATTAGACTATTTTAATCAGTTTATTTCAAAGCAAATACTGTTGTTTTATTTATTTTGTATGTAGCAATTGCAAAATAGACTTGATCACATTTTATAAAAATGCTTTTTTGTGTTATAATAACACATGATTGTACATGCTCATGCAGAAATAAAAACTGTTCTTATGTTAAATGTAATATGTCTCTCTCTCTCTACTATATATATATATATGAAGGAATATAGTTTTAAAATGTGCTATATTTATGGGATAAAGTGCTCAATATTAGAGATAGAGCATATATAAATATAAACTTGAACATTGAAGTCAACACTCAGAGGCGACAGGCTGTTTCATGCTAGACACAATCCTCTGGCCTGACGATTGCATCTAGCATGAAACAGCCTGTCGCCTCTGAGTGTTGACTTCAATGTTCAATTTTATATATAAAATTTGAATATGTAACACTTTTCTATGTCATCATCAAAATTGACTTCTATATAAGGGTCTGTTCTGGTAACATAATAGCCTTTCTTATATTAAATATAATAAAATTTATTCAGTGGTGAACAAAATGTTATTTGTTCAGTTCAATATTCAGGAATAATTGAATATAAACAAGAAAAATCAGTGCAGCATAATTTTTTTGATAATGCAAATATAAAATGACTTAAATATTAATCTCATTCTTTTGACAGTACAGCTAAACTTGTATATATAAAAATGAGAGAAATTCCCTACCCCATCAAAGCAAAGAGTTCATGTTATACAGACTAATATGGCGTCTCTTAGTAAAGAAAAGAAAAACACTGATTACAATTCACAACAAAAGCCATTTTCTTTTTGTCTGTGGCATCCAAAATACCCATATTGAAAGAAAACAAAACTTTATTATTTCTCTTCCTATTTTCAAAAAGGGCTTTATTACAAATCAGATTAAATTAATTCCTTAGACTTTTTCTGCAATAGTTCCAAATTCCTAATGCACAATTGTACAATTTTCAATATTGATAAGTTGGTATCAAAAAAGAAATTATGAAAAGGATAAGTTTTAATATCAGGAAGACTATAACCAATCTTAATAATTTCAAATAGTGCAGCCACATGGGATGTAGATAAAAAGGTACCATGATTCATGCCAGCCTAACTTAATAAGATCAGTGATCAGAGATGCCAGTCTAACACATCATAAGCACTACCCACTGCTATTATACACCTTAATACAAAGTATGCAAGTATAAAACACTATAAATACAAATTAATTATTTTTTACAATTGTTAAATTATATGTAAAATATCTTTTGACAAGAGAGATATTTTTTTAAAAATCAATTTCATCCCAAGCAAGGCATTAAAGCCACTGAGACACAAAGGGTTACTGGGTGTGAAAGAATTAGAAAGCAGAAACAGAGTAATCAGGAGGACAGCAGATAGCGATTAACCTTGCGTTTAAATTTTTGAAGATTTAAGTTGGTTGAAAAGCATGGAGCCGGAAGGTAGTTCCACAAGTGAAAAAAAGATATGGTATTAATAAAATGAAAATAAAATTATTTGTTTATTCTAAATAGTGAATATGAAAAATGTTGAATAAGATTATTGAACTATCAAAGATATTAGTTTTAAATATCAGTTTTCCAGTTTTAAATGTTTAAAAAATATACTGGTAAACTGGTATACATAAATAAACATTTGTCAACTAATCCTTTTATATATTTTATGAATAATTCTCTGTAGTTCTTTTTTTTCTATGTTCATACCGCAATATCCTGATGTTCTAGAAACATTATTAATCACAAACACGCACTTTAACACATTAGCAAAATTTTTATTGGCCAACATAATTGCTGTATTTTTACCATTCCATTTGAAGCCAGTAAATATGACAAGTGATCCTTTCCTCTTTCATTAACAAAAACGTTTGTATTTAATATATGGAAAGGGCTTTTATGCATTTTACTAATTATATCAAATCTTATAGTTGAATGAAAACAGATAAAAAAAAATGAAATATTTTCAAAAAATGTGCATTTGGTTCAAAGTTTGCTTATGAAAATGGCAGATAAAAAATCTGAAGTTTTATTTTAGTTAAATAAAGGCATATGATACATAATCAACCAAGGTGATATATGAAAATATGTGGATTAATGGGCAGGTCATTTAGTAAAAAAAGAAACAGTCAACTAAATTATCTGTATTTAGGAAACATACTGGTGACAAGAGAGAATTGCTAGACATTACTAAATTCTTTTTAAATCCAGTCATTGAAACATGTAATACTTATCTGTAAAAAAACTAAAAACTAAAAGCTAGGTAATGCAACAAAAACACAACACTATCTTAAAGGTAATAGCTATATTTATAAAATTTGAACTTAGAATTTTTACCAAAATTTGTTTTTATCTTTTATACTGCATTTAAATTTGATCATTTTTAGCAAATGTCCCAAATTGAACATTGAAAATGAAAAGAATTGTTGGGGTGGAAGAAAAGTATTTTCATTTTTAATCAGTTTGAGAGCTCCTATATATCATGTTTATATAAAGTTCCCCAAACATCTGGTGTCTTTCAATGTTCTTTGCTCTTCTGAAAATGTTCAAGTGTTGGATGTTAGGTTCTTCTTTCGATTGCATTTTAAAGCATCAGAATCAACAACCGGTATTCATCCAATTCTGGGCTTTATTTCAAACAACAAGTCACTACACTTAAAATGATTAAACCAGTTTTTAGCAGTATGGTTAGATATTGTTTCATTTCCCTCCTCATCCTGAATTCTGCAAGCAGTTTTAATGGCTTTGAGGCTCAGATTAAAATAATGCTTCAAAATATTCAGAATCTAGATATTCATGTTTGCCATTAACATCTGAAATAAAAAGTGCTGCTGAATAGTATTGATAATGATGCAATAATAATTGCCATATTATAGAGAATCTTTAGATGGGTAAATGAAATAAGCTTTGGAGTAAAAGGTTTGTAAAAAATGAAAATATCTTTGATACACATTAATATTTATGAGAAAAAAAAGGTTTGGATAGACAGACATACACACAAATTTGATAATTTTTCTGTACTAGAATTTTTTGCAACATACTTACACATGTTGAAATCCTCACAGTATTTAATATTGTTAAAACTATAGCTAACATTTTTTGTTGAGATTTACAAACTCATTTCATTCAATTTCACAAACCAATTGATGAAATTTGAATAAGCTGATTTATTTGGAAAAATACTTTAATAAAAACCCTACTTTGCAGTTTAATAATTTATTTAATTTAATAGGACTTCATGGTAAACAATATTTATTCAAGAAAATTTCCTTTTTTCCTTGTTAACAACGAAGAATAAATTCTTAGGATTTCTTACTCTTGAGTATGCAACATACAACTAGCCATGCATAAATATTTCTTTCTGGAGCTAAATTCCAACTTTTGAAGTGTTTGGCCTTGTGATTTGTTTATAGTTCTTGCAAACAAAAGATGAACTGGAAACTAGATTCTTGTATATAGGAACTTAAAGAAAAGATAAGCAAAAAAACAATATTGCATTTTTATTAAATAAATATTTATTTTAATCATCAAATTGTTTTTAAAATAGTGGGAGTATTTTGTATGTTAAATAATAAAACTTTTAATATTCCCAAAAAAATGAATGAAATTTATTCTACACACCTAAGTAAAACCAACTTTACTTTGTACACCCTTACCTGTTTGCACTTCTCCTCAAAAATTTGGTTTCAGTCAGTCAACATATGGCTATTTTAGAGGGTGTAACGGATGGACTAATGGAAGTTATAGATTATTCAATTTAAAACGATCAGTTTAATAAACACTTTTGTATTTTGCAAACCTAAATAGTATAGTCCAGACAGTAAAACATAATCCATTATATTGGTTAAGTCCAACAACACGGACTTTTCCTAGCTGCAATCTCCCTCTCCTGCCATCATCCATCACTTGTTGTCCTACCATAGCCGGCTATCATGATTCCATTTGTCTCAAATCCCATTAGTGTAGCTGTGATACCTGGATATATCCTAGTGATACACTGGGCCATTTCGTAGACCTGCATTGGCATCAAGCAGGTAAATAAAAGACATTGATGTTAAGGGGGCCCTTAACCAACCACCTCTGTCTAGGCAGCTAACCACCACCTGTCAGCCAGCAGGGAAGTATAACAAACAAGTGCTCTTCTTTTTCTTAGTAGCACATTTATTGAAACCAAGGTGGGTGACTGCTACAACAGCTGCCGTAAAAACAACCAATATTAAACTAATGCTTTAGCATGATCATTTTCTCTTTAGCATTTGTTACTGGACTTTCAGGCATTTTTTAAGCTACATTGTTGAGCGAGCGCGCGCACGCACACACACACACAGAGTCATGCCTTCTTTTTATTTTCTGACTTTATTTGTGAATAGGAAAGCCTTCACTTCTTTTTCTCTCTCTCTCTCTTTTCATTGTGTGTATAATTTTTTTGTCCTTCTTTCTATATGAGTGATGCTCCCAGTGCATGTTTCTGTGTATGTGTTGCTATCACTTTGTATATATACATCTCTTTCTTTGTGTGTGAATGTCTTTCCTTTTCTCTTTGAATTTACTATCTCTGAGTCTCTCCTAGTATTGTCTATGTTTGAGACAAGAGTCTTTCTATTTCTTTTCACTCTATGTTTAGGGAATCCTTCTGTTTTTTCTGAATGTGTATTTTTTCTCTCTCTCTTTTTCTATGTGTCTATCTGGCTAGCTCTCTTTCTGCCTGTGTGTGTGCATATATATCTATTTCACTATCTTTTCTGTATTCTGTGTATGTATTTCTCTCTCTGTCACCTCCTTATCTCTCTTCAATTCTCAGAGCACTCACAAAATTTACTGTATATAGGATTATTGAGTATAGGACAAGATTTTATGACCAGTTTTTTTTTATGTGAAAATTAGGATGTTACACTATACACAGGTCATTTTTTTTGAAGATGCTAAAAATCATACATTTTCAGCAATCAGTTGTGCAATATACAGGTAAATTGTTTTTGGAAGGGGTTAATATTCATGCAAAGAAATTTAGGGATCACACTATACAGTTGGCTTATACACATTTTTATGGTACTTATTTATGAATTATTATTAACAACTGATGATCCCATAAGACTACTGAATAAAAAATCTTGTTTTTATTAACTTGTAAAAAAAATTAAAATTTTCAAGAAATTGCCAGATTAAACAATTTATTTTTTTCAATATATGTATTTATGAAGTTAGAGAGAGGGAGAAAGAAAAAAGAAAGAGTGAGTGAGGGAAGGTTGGTGTAAAACAAAAAGGAAGTTTCTTTATTATCTTCCTGGCCTGCCATATTGTCTCTTCTTTATACTTTATTTCCCCTTCAATTTCTCTTTCTCACTTCACTGATATTTCCATTCTATTTCTTGTTATCGGATGACTGTAAATTCCTACTGTAGCAGCTACAAATAGAAAGCTAAATATTACACCAATATTTTGCCCATGCCCAACTCTGTCCAGTACTTTTTTTTTCTTTCCTTTCCACCTTCAATCAAAGGAAATCATCCACACTTCTTTTCTCTTCCTGTATTTTCCGAACTGGCCACATAACTCTGCCGAAAAGCTCCTTCCTTTCCTGTCATTTCCTGTGAACATTAACCCATTTCATTGTTATTCTACCAGTTAGATGCAGCAGTCAGAGAAAAAGAAAATGAACAGAGATTGGTGGGGGCAGGGACAGTAATGTATCAGCCTTGGAGCAAGAACATACCAATGAATTAGTGTACAGTAGTACCTAATATGAGATAGGAAGTTGTGAAGAGCCATGATTGCTTATATCCTGAAGGGTCACAGCACATAGAAGAAATATCTAATACACACTTGAGTAAATGATGAAAGACTTTTGAGGAAAATCTTGAAAGTTTTGCATTTATATGATTAAAAAGATGTTAAAAAAAATATTTGTAAGCTTCTTTTTTTAACAAAGGAATTAATCTATTTCAGTGTGTAAATAAATAAATTTATATGTGTGTGTGTGTATATATATATATATGTGTGTGTGTGTGTGTATATATATATATACACACACATATGAATTTATATATATATATATTATATATATATAAAGTATGCTTAGACAGCAAGAATTAATTCAAAATTTTATTAAAATCAACTACTAAGATTTGTCTAAATTTTTATTAAATTTTTCTTGTCTGCCTCTAATTTGTCCATTCTGATCATATTTGTAGAGAAACTGTTTAAAACTTATTTTATTTAAGTACTTTCTAGCATTTCTAGTCATTATCAGGAACATTTAATGTTGCCATTGAGAAATAGAGAAAAGATTTTATTAGCTTCACCTAACTTTACTAATTTAAACATATATCATGTATAAGTGATATTATGCATTCTGTTTAGGACATTTTTCTTTTTAAATTAGTTTTTTGGGGGGCCACAAGATTTGACAGTGACTGAAGATGAAGATATTAAATTTTTTAAACCCACTTTAAAATGTTGTTTCCTGTGGTGAAAGATATTGTGTTTAATGTAAGTGGTTTCTTTTGCATAATTAAACAAACAGATCGTGTCTGGTCAATATATGTATATATATATATATATATATATATATATATATATATATATATAGGGAGAGAGAGAGAGAGGCAGTCACCAAGAGTTCATTTAAACAAGTGATATTAAATTCAATTTTGTTTAATTTTCTAATTGTATTTTTCCATTATTTACATTATTCAGAGTGTTATCCTCATCTTCATTGCCATATTCACAACGTTTCAGCTGTTGTATGGTCTAGCCTTCTTCAGGTGATTGGAATTTTGAACCAAGCCCTTTATTTCATCCACCGAGGTAGAGTGTTCAAGTTCCACATGCTGTGCAATATAGACAGATATTGTATTTTTTCCAATTTTTAAATAAGTTGTTGCACATCTAGATAAAGAGTGTAGATATGTTCTCCAAAGTTTGTTTTTGTTCTAGTTCTTTTAACTATCTCTTTCATTATCAAGAACTAAATATTGTTTATATCAAATTGTGAGGTAGGAGCAAATAATGCTTATATATATATATATATATATATATATATATATATATTATATATATATATATATTATATATATATATATATATATATTATATATATATATATATATATATATTATATATATATATATATATATATTATATATATATATATATATATATTTTTATTATTATTATAATTTCTTTAGCAGTGTCACTGGGAGAGACTTTTCACATCCAAAAAGAGGTTGCAATTATTAGTAGGTTTATTTGAGCATAATATTTCAAGAAACTTGCAAGTGGAATTAACACTGTATTAATTTGGTATTTATGGTAGGATCAGTTGGTATAAAATTTTGGATAAGAGATATACAGGAATAGGGATTTATAGGATGGGAAGCCAAGCTAGGTTTCCTTAAGAATGTATTAAGATGAATCAAGTTTGTGCGTGTAGCTAATTACTAAACAAGAGATGTAAAAGATTAATTTCTGCGGACAGTTGGAATGAAGAGACAACAAATATGGAAAGTGAATAAATTCCAGACAGGATTTTATTTGAAATTTACAAATTTGTTTTATTTTTTGTCTTTTTTTTCTTTTCTTAGAAAACTCAAGGTGTAAATGCAAAACTTTTCTAAAGTATTTTGTGGTAATGTTTTTTTAATATTTTTAAGACGTTTGTTGTTTTATGTATTGTCTAGTCACTTAAAGATTTAAATGCATATGTTGCAAATTAATCTAAGAAAACTGGCTGCAAAGTAGCACGATAGATTTTTCCAGTATTTATACAATCAGTAATTCCCACAAAATATTTATTTAATAAAATGTAGCACACTACAATATCAATGTGAATATATAGGGATTTAAATCACATATTTGATAGTGTTATGAAAGCTGTGTGCATATGGTATTTCAATGAAGCATGTAAATAAAAAAGTAAAAGAAATTTGATCATCTAAAATTATTTAGGAAAAACTGAAGTAAAAGGTGATCTGAAGCAATTTAGGCCTAAAACCTTAAAATGACAACAATTTGATCGATCACATTTTATCTTTGTGAAGAATAAACAGGCATAAACTCCAAAACGGGAAATGGTCAGAGTCAAGTCTGTAAATAAATCCAACTGATCTTCAAACTTAATAAAAGCAACAACTTTATTTGTAAGAATGTTGCATTTAAATAGTAAATGGTTATAAGAATAAAGATATAAATCTCCTCTTGTGAAACATTTTCTTTACTTTTCTATCAATTCCAATTGAGAATGGCATCAAATTTAACATAGTAATAAGTCTCACAGATGAAGAAGAGACTTGAAACAACAGAAATGTGGTTCTACAGAAAGATGCTGAGGATACCATGGACTGAACATGTGAGCAAAAAGGAAGTTTTAAATAAAATGGAAACAAAACGGTGACTTATACTTAACATCAGGAAGAAGCAGTTGAAATTTCTAGGGCACATAATAAGGAAAGAGGGTTTTGAAAACCTGATTCACACATTACAGATTGAAGGCAAGAAGGAGAGAGGAAAACAACACATAACCTACCTGGCTAGCTTGAGTAAATGGAAGGCAAAGCAGGGTTTGGATGAGATAGCAAAAAGACAAAATTTATTAAAAGCTACAAAGAATAGGAAAATGTGGAGAGCCATGATCGCCAACGTCCTGAAGGGACACGGCACAATGAAGAATAATTATTTCAGATTTTAAAAAATACCTTATCCCAATGTATAACACATGTCTATAATTTGTCAAAAAATATTTCAGAAAAAAATATATAACACTTTTGTTTAATTAATTTTTATATTTCACAATTATTTTATTTTGTGATCATAATTTAATCATTGATATATTTAATTCTGTGGTAGTCAAGGGATTAGCAGGTCAAACATGGGTGTTTAATTGTTAGTCTATTACTAATAACTTCTATCATACTACCTAAACACCACCATAAGATGCGGTCATTTTTGGAGGAGTCCTTTAGTGTGCAGGAAAGCGCACATTATATAGCAGGAAATCAAGTGTTTTTTCCCCTAACCACACTGCAAAGTATATATGAATGTGAAACATTTTTGTATGAAATTTTACATTTAAAAAATTCAAATTTTTAGATTTGTATGAAAAACTACCTGATTAATATTTCACTGAAGTTAAAAATAATAATAAAAACAATGGCAAAGACTTTAGAGAGCACTATCAAAATAAAAATGAATGTGCTAAAATCAAATTTACCAACAAATGTTATTTATTATATTTCTATAAATTAAACTGTAAATTATGGGATTATTGTTACTTCTATCATAATGACAAGTAATATTTGTAGATAATGATTCAAAGTTAAGATGATGAGAATAAAGTTTGTGTAGACACATTGATAAATAAGTTTAGTCTTCAGGTGTTATAATAGGTATAGATTAATTAGAAAACAGTATCTATAACTTTAGCTAGTACGTAGATGTGAAATGAAATTGGTATTACCATAACAATATAAGTATGTACTTTGCTAAATGAGAACAATAATAAATGTAAACATATCATGTTTGAATTGGTTATTTTGAATATAATGTGTGGATTTAAATAACACAAGGAAAAGCAAGATAAAAAGCCAAATATGCAAAGTTGAAAACAAAAAAAACACTAATTCAGGGAAAATAATGTAGCAGATACTTGATATATATATATATATATATATATATATATATACACGTGTGTGTGTGTGTATGTATGTATATGTATATATGTGTATGTATATATATATATATATGTGTGTGTGTGTATGTCTATGTATATATATATATATATATATATGTGTGTATGTATATGTGTATATATATATATATATATATATATATATATATATATATATATATATCTTAATCGCATTCATATAATAGACACACACAGTGATAAGAAATAGGTGGAAAGTAGGTAAGAAGAAAGACCAACATACATCAATAAATCCTAACAGAACGAATATGTGCCACATTACAATGCAAGTGTGTTTAATACAAGGGTTGGTGGTTGTCTATGGCCAAGGTGAGAGACAGTGTCAAACAGATAATACAAGCCAAGAAAATCTCTTCAGGTCCACAGGCATACTTGACACACTGCCATTCTTTTGTTTCACTGGGGTCTTTTTTGTTTTTTATTTCTTTTCTCATTTTTTTTTTTTTTGCTTTCATTCAACATGAGAAACAATCATTTTGACCATAAAGATTTTTAAAATGGAAAACAAAACACTTAATAAATTAGGCCTCAAGTCTCTTTAGTTTTTCAACGATGATTATCACTTTTCTTTTTAAGAGAGATATTCAGACAGAGAAATAAGCCTCTTTTCATGGAAATCAAAGCCTTTGAGGTTCTGAGAATTTAAAAAAAAATACATTTACTTTTATTGACTTTTTCCATTACAATAAAGCTACCATTTTCAGCCACAGAACTTTTAATACATTGGCTGTGTTTTGTAAAATCTCCCAGGTATTTTAAAGGATTCTTTGTTGATTAAAAGTTTGATATACCAGCCACTTTTAAATATTTGTCAAACTTGTTAAATATATCAGTTTTGTATGATGTACATTTATATTTTAAAGATTGAACAATGAGAGAGAGGCATTTTACCAAATTTAAAATTTATTATTTTTGTTTTATAGCAGGAATCAGAAATAAAAAGAAAAATAAACTTCAGATTTTATAGACTTCAGGCCACTGCTTTACCACTAAGCTTGTACTTAGGACTTTATTTTGATCAGTCAAAAGATGCACTGAAATTTACTAAGAAAACAAACAAATAATTGATTTCATTTTAATATTCAAAGTTGAGTAAAAAAATCTGGCCAAAATAAATATTTGAGTGCTAGTTTTTTAAAATTATATTTTGGTCACTATTTCTGGAAAACTGACATTTGAATGAATTATAGTGGTAAATTTCATTTTGCATAAATAAGTCTCTAGAGTAAGTAAAACAAAGGAAATAAGCTTAACTATATCATTATGATTCAAGAAGTAAAGAAATGCCCTTTTTATTTTGTTTTTACTCATTTGCTTACAAATCAGCCAACCCTCATGGTTTTTCACTGAAAAGAAATAAAAATTGTAACCATTGTAAACTGAACAAGTTTCTTTTTGTTGTTTCTAATAAACTTCAGCAGAATATGTTATTGATAGATATTTCTTAAGTACTACAACTTTCATCAAATAAATTATAGCTGAATTAATAAATAAATGAATAAAAATAAATTTATTCAAATGGAACGTTACTATTATGATAGGTTAAATTAAATAAAAGTATTTCAGTCTTTCATTAATTAATTAGTGATTATACTTGACTCTGTCTTATCTCTCTTTTTCGAGCAGGAACTGTAACCTGCATATAGCAAGTTCATCTTTGCTTTGTCTTTTTCCTATCAACTGGAACAATTTCCTAACAGCAGTCTTCATTGTGCATCAGTGCACGCACACACAGACACACAGAAATCAGTATGGATTTGGCAGAATAATGACACCCCATCTTGTTATCCCCCCCCCATCTCCATAAGTGCAGCGGCTTCTTTTTTTATTTGTTCGTAAACCCTACACGATTAGGGTTTTCTTTATTTATTCTGTTAAAAACATGTTTTGGGTTTGTTTGTTCTTATCATAAATAGTACCACTTATTAGATTTTATTAAAGTTGAACTCTGTCTTATCCTTCCTTTTATTTCTTTGTTAATAATGAAATAGTAAAGGTGCCGCCTCACTCATAATGGCCATAAAACAGGAAAGAAATACAACAGCAGTATTGGGTTGTGTTGTAGGAAGCAAAGCAGAGGAACAATGTTTCTAAGATCGAATACCTGAACAATATCTTAGCATTTGGAAGATGACCTTTTAGAACAATGTTTTATCTTCAGTATTTTATTTCTTTGTAAATCTACTTTATTTAAAATTATTTTACAGTTTTTATATACTTTTTAAGGGTCCTGAAAATAAAACTGAGGTTTCTAGATTCTCTTATAAAAGCATAAAATACCAATATATATATATATATATATATATATATATATATATATATATATTGATAGTCATGTTTGGTCATGAACAGAAAACATTTCTTTGGACCAATTTTTTTACTCTTCAATTAATTTCTGCTCTTAGAAAAATTTTGTAACATTTTTATGCTTATTTTCTCAGTGTAAAATGAAATTAATGCTATCAAAAATATTAAAAATTTACAATGAATAATAGTAATAAAAAGACTTTTTCTTCAAACTAATAAATTATCCTCATGACTTTTTTGTAAAAAAAATCTATAATAATTTGTCTTATATATTTTATGATCTTTTCTGATACAAATGTTTTAATTTTGAAGATATTAAAAATTAAATATAAGATTTAACAAGTTACTAACTCTCTTCTCTCCTGACAAAAATAAGCAGCATTTTGCAATTTAGATTATTAAACAAAGAAAATTATTGAGTCCATAAACTTTAATACATCTTTGATCTGAACAAATAAAAATGTACCTATCATTTTTTTTCAATAGAAATTTTAAGTATTTAGTAAAGGCAAAGTTAAGGAATAAATTAATTTCTATCTCATCTTCCTTCAATGAAATTCATTCAACCATTTTTTTTAAATTATTTTTAGTAAATCAACTAAATTTTAATGCATTTATATTGAAAAAAAAATTCAGAGTGTACAGTAGTGCAAGTCCCTGAATGGTGTTAAAAATTAAACTATTTTATTGATTACTTTCATCTGTGAGCAAAAGAACTTTTTCTTTATTTCAACAATATCAATAATGATTATTGGAAATTTATTTGTTCAGAATTTCCAACCCAGCCTTTGTGTCAAAAGTGACTTTAAATGTTTTGATCAAGATGCTTTCCAATCATCTTCAGTTTATCTTTAATACACTCACCCACACCTTTATTTATATATAGGACATGTGTGCATATATATATATATATATATATATATCAAGTATGTGGTGCAGTTCAATTTACATTACATGAATCATTCATACAAAAAACAGATATAGAAGTTAATGATTTAAATGGCGAGAATACATCTTTGCAAACAATTTTAATAAAGTACATTAACCCCAAACCTGTAGATGAATGTTGTGATCCCTGTTTATAAATTTCAGTTGCATAAGGTCTTTTTAGTTTTTTACAAGCTTTCGTCTGTTCCTACAGACATCCTCAGGTATGGAAATAGATTTGTTCTTGTTTTTTACTTCTCGGTAATAACAGGACAATGAAAATATAGATGTAATCCAAAAAAATGTTTTTAGAATTGTTAATTGTAAGAAATTTTTTGGGGAGCGTGTGATTGCAACGCTGAGGTTGAATTTTTAAATTTTAAGATTGTGTGTTTTTGTACTAATATGGTAATAGGAGAATTCTTTTGTACTGGTAGGTTTTTCAGTCAATGTGGCATGAACTAAATTGTTCAATAAATACAGGAATGTCACAGTTATTATCCGAAAGTTATACACACACACACACAAAATCGCAAGGCTAGAGTTGTGATCTATTCAGATTGTCTGATAATGATGGAGATGAAAAGAACCAACAGAAGATAGAACAATAACTAAGTTGAAATGCTAACTGAAAAAAAAAACAATTAGCTTTATTTCATGTGGAACATTTACTCAAAATAAAAAATATAAGATTTTAGAATCTATCCTTAATGAATCATTAGTGGTTTCTACAACTGATTGAAAGTTCAGATTTAATTAAAGTGATGTTTATCAGATATAGTGAATAATAAACTCTGAAATAAATAGTGACTGAAGCTAGTGTTCTTATTTCATGAATTATTTGATCTTGTGTCTTCATTTTTGTTGCTTTGATCATTGCATGTTTACCAATCTATTCTCTGTCCTTCTAGTGTTGCATCTGGTAACTTTGATCAAACTGCCTTGTCATTTTCCTTACAAAGAAAAAGAACATTGTGAGTAAAATCATTTATTCTGTTTCATGATTGCTAATATGCAGCCTAAGCCTGAAGAAGTCAGAATATAATTTTCAACATTACAACAAAGATGTGAATACTAGCTTGAATAATTCTTTGAACATTTGGAAAATTTAATTTCAGAACATCAAACAAGTGAAAATTTTATGGTTTTATTTATTCATAAATTCTAATTTTATAAGTCAACACTTGGCTTAGCTTTGTCTAACACAAGCACTGAACTCACTGTAAAGTTGTCATGATAAGTTTGACTAACTTGATGATCATTAACCAGCCCCGCTTCTCAGAAAGAGACCTCTTATAATTTTATAGCTGAAACCTCATGAAGAAGTAAGATTGTCTTCAAAATAATTTTTTTGTTTTCTAAAACAAAACAAAACACTCTGTTAGTACTTAGAGAGATAGATCAACTGGAAAATAATATTAATAGTTTTGTCTATATTTATATTCAATAATAAAAGAGAAAAGAAATGAAAAAAAAATACTGTTTACAAATAAGTTTAATCTTCAGTCTCATTCTACCATCATACTGCCTTTTAGTGAACAAAGAAACAGAATAACCCTAATCCAAGTTTATGAAATATTTCATTTATTATGCTTTTCCAACTTGGAGATTTAACTGTATAAAAATAGAAATGTGACAAGAGAGTGAATTTCAGCCCTATTAGTGTTAGATCAGCATTTTTCATTTACATGTGAATATTTATCTTGTTTAAATAAGTTTATTCTCATTTTTATTTAACTTTATACATCCAGTTCGTTGCTTCATTTCAATATGTATTTGACAAGTCAATCTAAGAAAAGAATACTTGGGATTTTTAAGCAAAACAAAAAAAAAAAAGAAGAATTTTCTTTGCAAAATTGAATGACAGTTTATTGGCAAACTTTTTCTGCTTGAACTGACTTTATGCTTTTCATGAATTCACTAAAGATTTTTTAAAACTAAATTTATTTTCAAGAAAGAAAAAAATCAGTGTGAACATATTTCATTATTTTTAAGTTTATACAACCATAGGCAAACAACTTGCACACTTTACTATTAGAAGTTGAGTCCCAATTCAGTTAACTGAGACCCCCTCCTAGTCTTTTTTTTTTTGTTAAGACAAAGAACTTTTGTTTTTATGCAAGTGTGCTATAGTCAAACTATCCCATTTGTATTAGTTACATACTCTTAACTGATATAATGATACAGTGATTGTTTCTTACAAAAAACAAAAATAACTTACAAGTCACTTAAGGATTGGCAATTTCAAATAACTGGGACAAATTTATAAGATCTTTTTCTTTGACCCATAGATTTACTAAGTATTCTCATAAAAGAAAGACACTATTCAATTTTACGCTTCTGTAAAAAAAAAAAGAAAAGAAAGTGACAAATTTTTTAATGATAATTTAGTAATCTTTTTTTATCTAAATTAGTATCTCATACTAAACCCATATGAAAATATTTGCAAATTTTAAATTCAAACATTGCATAAGTCAATATGAATATAACACACATATACATATGCACATACAAAACACACACACACATGTATAAAATGACAGATACCTAAATGATTAGTTAAGCTCTTTATTGGTTGTTGTACATGTAATAAAGTAAAAATATCAACTATTCATTCAATAAATTAAATTGGTAACACTTATACACTATGTAATATAAAGTCCCTTTTTCAGCTTAATCATAAAGAGCATGTTTTTCTTATCTATATTGATAACTTATTTTTAAAGGTAATCTATGAAATAAAAACAATTGCAAATGAAAATTTTGGTAATTCATGTACAGACTATTTAAAAATGTACAATAATCTCCAGTTTGTATAATTTCTGATTAAAATATATTAAATTCATTTGAATTCCTTCCTTCTTATGAATATGTTTGCATTTTCCAAGTAAATTCAGTGCTTTAATCTAAATTGTTCACTATCAGATGACTGACCAGTCAGTCTTTGGAAGAATAATTTACCTTGATGATCCATTCATAAATATTATACAACTTAAATTGTGTCTTCTTTCTTTCACACTCAGCAGTGAGCAGTTTTGAGGAGGCAATATAACTTACTTCAATTTAAGGAGCAAATTGCTCACTTTGTTAAATACTTTTTACTGATATAAATGCAAACATCCTTTATTATATAAACTTCTTATTGATATTAATTAATAGATACAAATTCTGCAGGTGATAAATATTAACAAAGTGGTGAGAAAAGTATTTCTGTATTTTGTTCACCAATATCTTTCTTTTACTTATCTAAAAGGGAAAATTATTGTGTGTTAATATCCAAATATATAGGTGAATGCTGATTAACATAATTGAACAAGATCACTAACTAGAAAAACAAAGTTGAACTTGAAATAAATTAGCATTTTGTGCTTTTACGCAAGTTGAATTATGAAAGCTTATGTCAAAGTGAAAGTGAAAGTAGTCAAGACAAAAAGAATTCAGTTTCAGCATAGAAAAATCTATTCTAAATTATTAAATTATCCCATTAATGATATCAAGTAATTCCCCTCCATGTAAATTTATAGCACAAGTAAATTATAAGTTTCTAATAAAAAAACAAAACAGATGTTTTGCATCCCAAACATATATTGTGACTAAATATGAACATTTTTTTTACATTTAATTATAATTGATTAAATTTTTTTATAATAAAAAATAATCATTAAAAAGTTTTAACTACAATTTACATGCAATAAACACAATTATTTTATTCTCTCTCTTCAAAACTTTGTTCAGGATGCATCTATGATCTTGCTGAGAAAATATATAGTGATTTGTTATTTTTATTTTTGCAGATTTTAACTTTTATTCTTGGCTGCATACTTAATGTAAATTGTAAAATAAATCTGTGAGATTATCTTGCAAATGGATATCTTTAAGGATCATTTAACATTAATCACTTTTTTTCATAAAGATTTTAATTATGGAAATCGAGAAAGAATAATAATTTTCTTGGAGGACTATATTGGAAACAATGTACTTTGTAACTTTATTAATGATTTTAGGCTCTAGTTTAATGTTTGACTATGCTTCATAATCTAATGAAAATTTAATAATAATGATATATTACGAAGTCCTTTTAAAGTTCTTTTGCTGTCTTTTAGTCTCCTTATTAAAATTAAATCATCAAAGTAACTCCAGATTTTTGTTTGGCAAAGACTTTTGAAAAGAAAAGAAAACAAAGAAAAAAAATGTCGAGGTCGGCGATCTTCCTAAAATGCTCTGTGATCTCCCCAAATCAGTAGGACTTCGTGTTTGGTTTTTAAATGACTGTTCAATTTATCTCACGAGAGCAAAAAAAAAAAGAAAAACAAACAAACAAAAAAAAAAGAAACAAACGATTGTTTACGATTGAAGCATTTCATTGATTGATTGAGAGAGAGAGAGAGAGAGGCTCTATTTTTATTCAACTAATAACCCTATTTTGATTTTCATTCATGAAATGAAAGCTCAATGGACTTGCACAGAAAGGAACATTTGCTGGAAATGTGTGTGACTGAATCAACTATGTAAACTTCAAAAAGAGATCTACAAAAAAGAAAGATACTAGTATTAAATAAGGGTGGTAGGTAAAATAAAAAGTGAAAATTCACTCTTTTTAATATAAGTAAGCTAAGCATTTTTTCTTTGTCTTTTAGTTTTTGGGGAGTCCCTAAAAAATAAAAATCTGCTACGGCTGCTGCTACTGTCATAGCAGCGGTGGCGGTTGCAGTTACCGGAAAAAGAATTTCCTTATTCCAGAAACTCCTAATAATAATAATAGTAATAGTAATCCCGAGAGCAAGAGAAGTTGATTCAATGATGTAGCTGGACATCTGCTGGTCGAAGCATCCCTATATATCACGGAGTAATGTTTAGTAGGGCCATATTTTTTTTATCGGCAGAAAAAGCACGTGTGTAGATATTTTTAACTGAACTCTTTCAAAATTAATTTTAAAATCAAAACCTTCTAATTTAAAAAGGTGATAAAAAGTTAACAAGGAGTAATTAGCTGTTAATCGACGATAGATAAAAAAAAGTATTTGCTATTTTATTTTACTGTTTTTTGCTTACTCATTTTTCTTTTCTGTTCTCCTGTTGCTTTAAGGATCGGAAATAAAACAAAAACCAAAAAAAAAAAAATCACCCAACGGCTCTCGGTAACAAAACAAAAGCAACGGAAATTAATATGGTGAGAGGAAAAAAGAATTTAAAAAAATTGTTCTACTTTTTTTCTTTTAAGGGGGGGCATTTAAAATTCGTTCATACTTTCTTTTTCTTTCTGCTCATTGATTTTAAAAAACATGCGTTATTTTTATTTCTTTTTAAGATTAAAAAAGGCTATGCGTTTGTATGCAAATCCGACTATAATATCGTGTATCGGATTTTTACCTACCTGTGTGCGTATTTTAAACTTAAAAATGCAGCTATTGAAAAGTCTGTCTTAATTTTACATACGCGTTTTTTTGCAATAATTGGCAGTATGGAAACATCACCCCTCCGCTAACATGAGTATGCACTGACCAGCAAATGAACGATATACACACACACATAACCCGACACATAAAATAGAAAATATTAATTTCAGACCGGTCATCTGTCGAAGCGTCAGTCATTCACCCAATTCATTCATTCATCATCCACCAAGCCAAGAGGAAACAATAGACTTTCTTGACGCGCACGGACACACAGTCACACATCCATTCATTTCATTCATTCATCCCTTTTTCCATTCATTCACATGTATGTTTATTCGATCCTCGCTTACCCAGAAAGGAATGTGTAACCGTATCGTAGTATTTTTGCGTTAATGAAAAAAGTCGTGAAACAGAATATTAACAAAAATAAATACAAATATAAAACTAAATAAAAATAAATGCAAGCCAGAGACATTTAGACAACAACATTAAAAATAAATCAGTAAAATAAAAATCCTTATCATCAGACGAAAGCAGCGGAAAACTTTTTTTTGCGCTTTTCATTTTTTTTTAATAAAATTCGCCGTTTTTGTTCTTTTTTCTTTCATTTTTTTTTTCTTATTATGAGCCTTTTTTTTCTTTTTCGAGTAATTTCACCAAAAATAAACTAGACGGCAAAATAACAAAAAGGTTCTAAAGAAAAAGCAGTGTTTGATACTTTTTTTTTTGCTATTACACTTGCCACCAACAATGTTGTTTAATAAAAGCAGAGGTTTAAAAAAAAATGATGATCATAGTACAAGAGTGCTGTTCTTCTGACTTAATAAATAGCAGCAAACCGTGAAGAATATACCTGCGCCAAACCGACCAAAAACAGTAGTCACAGTCACACATACACACGCGCACACGTCTTTTTTCCTTCTTTACTGTCGGTTGTTGTTTCGACGTTACCGTGAAGTAATTGTTAACGTTAGTCCTCCAAATATTGCTTTACGCGCCGGCCGAAAGATGGAATTGAAGACTTATAGCAAAAGATGAGTTATCTGAGAAGGAATCTGTCACTTTGGAGTATGGGAGGTACCCACTTGACCTGCTAGCTAGCCTCTGTCTCCTCCTCATATTCCGCCTCTTTCCTGCAAATTTTCTCTTTGTGAAGCACCGCTGTTGCAGCCAAGCCACCCAAATCAACCGTCTCTGCACGCGCGCACACACACACACACACACACACTCCACCCGCACCCCATCGTCGCCACATTATAGAGGCAGGTTTTGTTTTCCTTCCACTGGTAACAGTTGGCCACTCTGCATTGATGATGGAATTGCGTTTCAGCTAAGTAGGGAGATAGATATTCCTGCGTGATAGAAGGAAAAGTAAAACTAAAAGGAGTAAGAAGACCGCTAGAAGTAGTGCACCGTGAGGCCCACCACAACAAACAACAACATTAAATAAGTTGTCACTCTGTCTGATATCGGCCAGCCTACATACATACCTACAGTCAACGAAGAGAGACGACAACGGACAACTACTACCATTATTGTTAGTGTTAAAACTAGTACGCTCACTGACTACCAACTGGTGCATCAAATCTGCTCTTGATATCACAGCAGTAGTCGAGAGAGAGAGAAGCGGTCTCCTCACCATCTTCGACAGTTACTGCACACACGCAACTCCTACTCGCCGCAAACCCACCTACTCACCTTCTGCTACTGCTCCTCCTCCTCTTTAACATTCCTCCTTACTCTCCCTCCCCTTCAAGTGGGGAGTCATGGGAAGACTTTATTGGCTCCACTTTGTGTTGTTACACTCATCTATAGTTCACCTGCTGCTGCTGCTGCTAACATTAACTAGGACTATAACACTACGCTCCTCCCTCTCTACCCAAGCTATGTCTGAAGTGTGGATTTGAACTCATTCCTTGCCTGGTGACCAGCAGGCAGGCAGGCAAGGTGATGGTGCCTCATAGCTCCAGATGTTGACCACTATGCAGACTGAGGTAAGTCAAAAGGAATTTCCCTAAAAACCATTTATACACGTACTTACAAACACACTCTACTCTCCTTCTCCACTTTATGGTTATGATATCTGACTAAAAAAGAAGGCGGAAAAAAAACCCACAACATTTCTGGTTGGCTATTCATACTCAACTCGAATATTTTTTTTTCTTTTATACCTGGTTAGCTTACATGTGTATTTTCTAAAAACTCCGGCTATCGTGTTGCACTGAGTAAGGTAAACATGCTCTAGTCACTCACGTCACGTCTCTTGTTTTTTCCAAACCTTGAGTTTCCAACTAAGGAATTTCCCAATTTTAGGGCTGTTTTTTGTCAAACAAACTCCCTGTTAGTATGAGTATTACTATTATAGATAGTTTAATTTTGGAATTTTAATTAGTAGAATTTTAGAAATAGGGTGTGACTTGTGATGTCCTTAAAGATTTTCTTTAGTTATGTCTTTTTAAGCAACTGCGGTAATTTGCAAAAAAAGAAAATGCATGTTTGTAGATACTTTACTCTTTTACAGCGTAAAGGTACGATGTTGATCGTGATCGAATGACTTTTCGTTCATCTTGTCGAAATAAGTCTGACAGAACTTACTTATTCATGAGAATTTTTTAATTTAATCTATAATGTTAAATAAAAAAGGTAGTGGTGTGTGTGTGATGTCTTAGGGATGAATGTTGGATTATCTCCCTTTTTAAGGCGAGTTTGACATGCAGTTAAAAGAAATAGCTAATCACTATTAGATTTGTATAAAAAATGAAGATAGTAATAATTTCAAGTTATATTTTCTGTAGAATATTTCTATAAGGAAATTAAGGTCAACAGTCTTGGTTTCTTTTATCCATTATCATTTGAAATTAATATGAAACTTATTTTAATTTCAGATTTTTAGTTTCACTTTTATTCTTGATCTTGATCATTATAATTATTATTATTATTGTTGTTGTTGTTTTTGTGGGGAACAGGTTGTTTTTCACCACCCACTATCGGATTCTGTTTTCAATCAAACATGTCACTCTGTTGAATTAATTGTATTATAATTTTATTTATTTTTATTGTTTTCATTTTTTTTTTAACCCTGCTAATGAATGTTTACATTACAATCACCTCACCGCCCAACCTCAAGTTCGTAGTGTTTCTTTTCAATGTCGCTTCTCTCTGCGTAACCAATAGGATGTGACCCTGGTCCATCAAGGGCACACACGTGTTTCATATGTGATATCATTGTGAGGGACATATTACAGATGGTGGTGAATTACAAGTTCAGAGATATTGACCATAAGTAACAAACAATAATTCAGCAGATCAAGTTTTATTTATTTATCCTCTGGCCATCTCACTTGTAATGCAAGCTTTCTTTATTTGTCAGGCTTTCACTAATTAAAGATACACTTCAAGTTGGAGTAACTTAAGTCTGTTTTTAACTGCGATCTTTTTTTTTTTTTTGATATCGAATCCTCTTCTTAAAAATATTATCTTCAGTTTTTTTCCTCCTCTCTCTTCTTATGTTGACTATTAAATAAATTAAAGGAGCAGAATCATTCTCTGTCCGCAACATTTTTCTCTACTTTTTAGTTTAATTTAAAATAATAATGATTACAATTTTGCTTAAACATACTTCTCATAATTAATGTGATATTTTCATTAAACGTTTAAGTTAGATTTTTAGAGATTTTTGTATTAATTTGGGGCTACCTTTTTTTTAAATAAATTTATTTTGAAACGGCAAAGCCAGATTTCGGAAAAAGGTTTCCGATCTCTTCAGAAAGCTTGTTTGATTTCAAATACTTTGTTGTTTCTAAGAAAAAATCACTTGGAGCAAACTTCTGTTATGTGTAAGTAATTTTGTTTGAGTAAAAACTAAAAAGAAAGAAAAAAAAACAACAACAAAAGAACACTTTTTCATGTAAATGTAAATTTCGCCAAAGATCTTTTAATTTATTTTCATGCTGCTATTTTTCTTTTCTTTTTTTAGTCAATAAAAAAAAAATATCAAAAAACAGAACATTTGATTGATTTGAATGGAAAGAAAAAAATGAAAGATTGAGTTTTTTTGTTTATTAGTAATTAAAATTTAATTACTAATAAACAAAAAAACTCAATCTTTAAATTAAGTAAAAATAAATGATAACTGTTGCTGAACGCCAATCATATTTGTAGTAAATAAATAATGCTGGAAATTGCTTCTTCGCCGTACTTTGGGGGAATTAAGAGAAATGTTTATTGACGCATTGAAAGTACCTGTTTGAACTTAAAAAAAAAATTATTTACAATGGATCGGCCCTTCTGCCTCAGATCAATGGACTGTAGCGTAGTATCTGTGCGCTCACTGGCACACTTGGCTTTTAGTGTTACTGTTACTGATCAGTATTCTCCGTGTAAAGTTTTAAATTTTATAAACTGTAGTAGTGTAAACACATTATTTATTTTTTTCCGTATCTTTGAAAAGCAGGAACAGCTGTGTAAAACTACCTAATTTTTTTATCTCTTCTGATACCGTTCAATTGCCTCCAATAATAATAATAATAATAATCACAGACCATAAGGGGAAAATGTGAAGCTGAAATCCTTTTAGTTTTTTTCCCCTCATGAAATTCCCATAGAACTTCCATACAAGTTTTCAGCTTTGTACAGTTCAGGATAGTTATTGCCAAAAAGTCGCATAAAAAGGATATTTCACAACTCATGTTTCTTCACTGTCACCGTCAAAGTGCATGAAATCGTAAAGATGCGTGAACTGTTCTTCACGCATCCTTTACGATTTCATACGGCTTTTATTTTGAAAAGCTTCCATTTGAAAGGCTCTTTTTAACGTTTATGTACAGAATTTATTGCATTTAATAAAGCAGTTGTATAATTAGATTAGAATATTTACAACTATTGTTTATAAATTCAGTGTAACTGTAAATTTTTTTGAATTTTTTATTGACTTCAATACGTTTTTAACTTTTTAAATTTATATTCACATTCGCAATTGTTTTACGTTGAATTGAAATTCTTGAACAGAAACGGAACGAGAAATCTAAAATGAATTTCAATTGCTTAAAAAAATGTTAAAAGTAAAACCTAAAATCCTATACTAATATCATGCTGATGTTATTGTTCTCTCACCAATAAACTTTCGACTGGATAAAAGAGGTCATTGTTTTTGTTTTTGTTTTGAACTGTCCTAGAAAGAATATCTGACTCGTTTACTTTAAAAATTTAATATTTGCTACTAGAGGCAAATAATTTCGACTTTAAAAATTTTGTTACAAATTAATATTTAGTTAGGTTAGGTTTTTTCACTTTTTTTTCTAAAGCAAAATATTTTCTGATACCAAAGGTTATCATTTTTGGCTTTAATGTCGCCGGCAAAAAATAATAATAAAAATAATAATAAAATCATCATCATCAAAACTTTAAAAAAATAAAATGATAATGAAACCAAACAGTTTCTAATTAATTAGTCATTATCATTAATGATAGTTGTTTTCATTTGTATTTGAAAATTTTATTAAAACGTTTAAGTTTAGGAATTATATTTTTAATTAAAGTCACTTTTCATAAAACTTTTTACTTAGTCGGCTAACCAGATCAGTCATTTGAACTTTTCTTTTACTGAATCATTCTGAACCAAATTTTTTGAGATGAGAACTTTGCCTTTTCTATTTGAAAATCAAGAGCATCTCAAAAACTCAAAGAGTCTTGCAATATATTTGATCACTCAACATTCAACAAGTACTTTTTGATAAATTTCGTGTGAGTATTTTGTACAATAAACTATATAGCTTCTTTACACTAATTGAAGTAACTTAACATTTCAAGTATAATTTATTGATGTGCAAAGGGAAAGTGTGTGTTTTTTTTTTTAAGTTATGGGAAAATGAAGGGAAAAGCACTAAACAATTCAGTCATTTTTATAAAATTATTTAATTTTCATCTATTCCCCCTCCCCTCGTTTGAAGAGGAAAGAAATTGGAAACTAAATCTTGTTGTCTCAAGTGCATCTGACAATACTCAAAAATAAAATTCTAGGAAGTGTACTGTGCATTCCTCTGTGACTGTGCTGCTCTGCTGTATTATTATTGATCAGGCTAGCAGCTTATCTCTGTATTTACTGATCAAATAAAATGTCTAAGTCATAAGAGGCAAATTCCTTTGCATGGATAAAACCGGGACATTTACTTTGTTCTTTGCCAATATATTGATAATCTGTCTCCTTCAAACTATTAATTCCCAAATTAAATTTGCATCTTTAGAGATTTTGTTTACTGTCTCCATTGTTATTATAAATAACTAGTTCATGAGTTCAATTCCAGTTTACTATGAATTATAATCATGAGAACCAACAAGATTTTAAAAAAGTAAAAACTATTCTATTGGTTTATTATTTTCTTAAATTCTACTCTATATTTTTTGCACAATATTTCCATTTTCACTAGACTTTTTTTTAAGGAAAATTATATATATACCTTATTTTTAACTTGAAAACTATTTTTTATTTTTCTGGTATTTCTTCTTTTTATCTGTACATTATTCCATTCACAGTTAACTAGTGACTTTGTTCTATCTGTAGCTTATTTTGACAAGGAGTTCCATTGTTTTTTCTACCCCATTATAGAAAATTTACAAGAAACATTAGAAAAGCAATTTTGGTGTAAGGATAAGCAATGACTTCAAATGGATTTTACCCTTATTTCTGAAAGTTATACCAATTTTTATTCCTTGGTAATTTTTTGTTTTTTCAGTTTTTGAGTTTTAACATTTTCAGTCAAATGCATTGAAAATATTTTTGAAAATTTCAACGCTTTACTTTGATTCCTGTGATGATTTTAAAATATGCAATACAAAGTGGCAAGTCTTTTAAAACCTGAGAAAGAAAAAAATTATAAAAAAAAGGCATCAAGTTTGTCTTCACAGCACAATATATAGACAGATCCCCCCACACACACAATCATTCTCTGGAAAAATTAATAAGATGAAGGAAGATTTTTCTGTCTTATTATTGGGAAGTATTTCTGACTTATGTGCTTGTAACATTTTCACCAATGTATCCCAAATAATGCCAGGAAATTACAGAGGGATGCATTGGAGCAATCCTCAGTGGAAAACGAATGATTTGGATTTGGAATGAACTTCAAAGACCAGGGGAAATGTCATAATGGTTGAAATATTACAGTCCTCCACCTTTTGTTGACAAAAATAGAATTTGACTTTCTTCTTTAATTGGAAAATAATTTTGTAAATGTGACTGAATTTTGGAGAATCGCTAAAAAAATACTAAAATAAAAATAATAAATTAAAAAAATGAATAAACCAAAGTGAAATTGCAAAAAGGGTAAAATACTAGCAACAAATATTGTAACTTTATCAGAAAATTGAAAAAAGAATTTGTGAAATATGAAGGTGATGATTTTATCTGTTCTTACTGGAATGTTTGGAATGATTCAAAGAGTATTGCAGGAAGACTGGAATTATTTGATATCAGAGGAAAAATTAATGCCATCCAGATGGTGGGCAGAATTATTAAAATCACTCAAAATACTGAGAAGCATGACATATTGAGATTTGCTGCCACTTGATTGGTAAAGACCAGTAGATACAACTTGTATCAAAATTCAACAAGTACAGATATAATAATCATAATAACCTTATCTCTTCTTACAGCAAAAATGAAAAAAACATTTACTTCCAACCAACTACAAAAAAGATGAAAATAATTTTATAAATCATGTTATACTTTTTCCTGATTTTTTTTTTTTTTTTTTTTTTTTTTTGTTGTTTGCTCAAAGCTTCTTTTGTTTGTAGTGATCAAAATCTGATCATCATTTTAATGTTTATATATGATCATTTTAATGTCTATATTATTGCAAAGTCAACTTTGAGGTTTTTAGATTATAGACACCCCCACCCCCACCCCCCAAAAAAGAAAACATTAAAATGGAAATTAAGCTCCATTTGGCAAATGCGTCCTAACCACCTAGATATAAAAGTTTTCTTTTAGAAAACAATCGGGTGGAATTTAAACCATCTTCTGTGATTGTTTCTTTGTAAAAGTCCCTAATTCATCATTTTACTTGATATGAAAGGAAAGTAAACAAATTATAGTTTTTTTTTTTTATTTCTATTTCCATGGGAATTATTTTAATTTATATTTGATGATGGATTTTATTTAAACAAAAAGAATGCTCTTGTTAAACTTATAAAAGCTATTTAACATTCTTTTTGATCATTATGTTGTGGGTTAGGGAGAAGGAATTCAGAAGCAAAAAATCGGGTCATACCATTATCTCCCTTCAATTGTGGCATTTGATTGAACATTCGCTAGGGGAATATCAGATCCAAACCCACTACACCAACTCTAGAGTGAGCATACATATATAATATATATATATATATATATATATATATATATATATATATATATATAAATTTCCTAAGGATATTAACATGTGAAATATATGTATATTTCTCTCTATATATCTTTATATGTCACATGTTAATATCCTTGGGAAAAGCATGAGCCCACATCTCCCTGCTCTTTGTCCAATAGATATCTTGACAAATGTCTCATTGCTAGTATGCCTATGGTGAATGAGTGTTTGGATAAAATATTCTTCCATAGCTATTATATCTACCATATAGCAACAAAAGAAACTTACAAATTGAAAAGGAACAATTACATACATATATGCATGTGAATATGTGTATATACAGACACATACACACAATGTAGGTCCTATAGACTCCTCTGTGGCACATAGGGCGACATTCTCACTGTGTTAAGCATTATTGTTCTGGTTTCTGCAGCAAGGTGGTTCTCAGATGTGGAGTTGCTAACCCTATCTCCAACTGGTTTTGAATTCAGATGTCTCCTTCTCCTAAATTGATTGCCAACTAAAGCTAGAGACCAATTTTCTTTGCTATTAACTCCTAGATGGGGGGGTAAGAGGGGGAGTGAGAAGAGATGCATTCATACCTTTCCAAGAGTATTTGTGCAAAAGCGAACACAACGTTCTCGACTGGAATTTGAATTCTGCACACCAATAACCACTATGCTATAAAGAAAAGAGAGGTGGTTGTTGCTGTATACCAAAATCTAAAAGTACATTTCATAATGAGAGATATTATTGGAAATGTACTCAAGTCTTTATTATATGTATTCAGATGCACACTGATCTTTATAAATATATATACACACACACACACACACACAGTAGTGTGTATGCATGCAGACAAAATACACACTGACATGTTAAAGTGTATATATATATTATGAGTTGAAGATATGGATTAAATCCAACAGAATGATGAAATAAAGAACAAGGGAAATCTTTATAAATATAACATGTTTTCCTATTTATTTAGTTAAATTCAACTTCTCAAAAAATTTCTGATGAAGGTAAATAAAAAGTAAATCTTAAAAAAAAATTAAGTTTTCCTTCTTGTTCCTTATTTAATCATTCTGGATTTAATACCTATTTTGAACTTCATATATATATATATGATGGCCTGCTGACCATCAACTTTTTCTTTTTTGAAGGTGTTCTTGGTTGGTTTGAGAAGTTTTCAGCAGCCCTTGTTTACATATATGGATATCATTTTTTTAATATGCATGTAATACAATTGCAAAAATTCTAAAATAAGTTTTGTATATTTTAATTTATCTTTAAATCTTTTCTGATTGCAGTTTAATAAACTTAAATCATTTTACTTTAAAATATATCAATCTCTCTGTAATGTTTAGTTCTCCAATTTCATATTTTTTACATTAGTTCAGAATACAAATGTGTTATACGTACACACATACATCTTTTATTTATAAAAGCCCATTTTCCAGAAATTTCCCTATTATTTCGTCAAGCACAATCTTATTTGAAGCCACATGTTGCTTTTATCACTTTATTCTTATTCTATTTTCCATCTTCATCATTTGGCTACACTTTCACTTTGACTCTCTCTCTCTCTCTCTCTCTCTCTCTCATTTGCCGGCTGCTAGTGCTTGTGTTTGTTCATATACATGCACACCTTGCCATCCATGTCTTGCTTTGTAGTAAATATCTTTTCTAAGTAAATCTCTTTTGGAGAATTGTTTTCAACAGCATTGTACCTTTACATGTACACTGCTTGTAATAAATTTTCTCTTTCTCTTTTTAAAAAAAATATTGGATTATGAAAATGAATATTACATTCTAGAAAAACTTTTGGACTTTTTGAGAGAGAGTAGTGAAAATAAAGATAAACTTTCTGCAGATTCCTTGATTTGATTGCAATTTTTCTATATAAATTTTTGAGTGTTTGTCAAATACTGATAGTTCACAAAAAGACTTCTTTTACATTATTTTTTTTGTAATCATAATTTAATCTTTTATAAACATATACATGTTTCATACTGAGGTCATTAGGAGATGGGCATGTCAGACAAGGGTCTTTTGGTGTTGGTCTAATATCATTATCCTCTACTATCCAGGTATAAAGATTTGGGGTGAATTTTTTGAGGGAAAAAAACTGCACCTTATATGGTGGGAAATATTCTATGTGTTTGTGTAGGTCCCCCAATAAGTTTATATAGAGACTAATAGTGAAAAAAGCATTTATTTTAGACAACAAATATTTTTCAGCACAATTGGTTTCTTTGTCAACACACTTAATCCAATGCTGCTCAAATTCAACTTGGGATGCTATCAGGCTACAGATATATATATATATATATATATATATATATATATATATATATGTGTGTGTGTGTGTGGTGGACACTTACATCAACACACACATATGTATATGTAAAATTTTCAGTGAGCGTATACCTGTAAAAGAACAATATGAAGAAAGGCAAAAGGAACACTTATCTTAGCTAAGTTTTTCTTTTGTTATATCTCCGATGTGATGAGAACGAAAGTAATATATAATATATGGGTGAGAATCAAAACATTTTCGATTCTCACCCATCGATGTGCAGTTAAAATGCACTGGAACCAAGTTGTATCTTTGTAGTGAGTAAAATGGTTTTGTCTATATGATAAAATTATAATAAAGGATATATATATATATATATATATATATATATACACACACTCACACATATGTGTGTGTTTGAACTATATGAAAATGCTTACTGACACTTATCTGCTTAATTTAATATAAAACGTTTGATTATAATATGTAAAATATATTGTTTTTCAATAAATTAAAACAAATATTTGTAGAAAAAATTCTGACACATGAGTTCAAATGTGTTTTCTGTTGAAAATTTTCTGAAATAAATTCTTTACTTGACTGCTTGGTGTAACACAATCTTCTGTACTGTTTCTAATTAAATTTGAGCTGTACTTAGCTAAACTCAGACAATGTCAGGGAAATTGATTAAATGTAATAATTTGAACTAATTGAGTATTTATACCAGGAGGAGTAACTGGTGACTTTCACTGGAGATCATGTGACAGCAAATCCCCTCAGTACTAGTGTTATTATTATTGTTGTTGCTATTATTATGAATTTATTTTGCCAAATCACTGATCATTTATGACCATAAGCCATAAATGAACTATATTAATTGTAGTAATACTAGTGGAGCTTTCACTTGAGATCAAGGAACAGCAAGTTTCTTTAATATTCTAGTAGCCTTTTTCTTTTCAGTATTATGTTGATTTTTGTAATCCTGATGTCTGGATAATTTTGATTTTTCTTCATTTCTTTTACTTTTTCTGCAAGTTTTTCCGCAAAATTATGGGCACAACTGTCACTTTCATATTCCATGTATATTTCTGTTTTTTTCCAGTTTTTTGTTTACCTTACATTTTACTTTTTGTTGACTCATTGTCCAAAATTTTTAAAAATGAGCACAATCACATTTAAAAAAAAAGTTAAATTTTCTTTCATTTTTTTTTTCCTACATTGTTTTTCATAATTAAAGAAAGCCACTGTACTTTGTGCTATAAAACCTTCTTCAAAAAAAAAAGTGAAACTAAGTAATAATAATGTAAAACAAATAGTTTTCATCATCGATGATAAATGATACAATCAGGAATTTATTAGTGTTTAGATTTAACTAAGTGCTAATTAATTCTTAATTGTAAAAAAGTTAACATCTTAAAACTTATAGGTTTTAGGACTTAATTTTCTCAGAAAAATTTTTTTTAGTAGATATTTTGATTTTCATAGAAAAAAAAATGCTTCTAAAACAGCAAGTCTTCAAGAATTTCCATTGATATCATTCTCTTATTCATTCTGTCCAACTTGGAATTTGACCTGCTTTCTATGATTGTCACATGGATAAGCTGAGCGGTGTCCATCCGAACAGCTTGATGTATGACTTGTCACATTTGACATGTGCCTTCATATTTTATATTTATATATTCACAGGTTTGAATTGTTTGACTTTATATAATTCCTTTCATATTTTCTACTTTTGCTCCATATCTATGTCTCATAAATGGTGAGCTATGTGTATAGATTCTTTTAATTTTAAATAGCCTTTCCATCTTTTCAGTCAGACAAAAGCCCATTTCCATTCATCGTGGTTCCATGTTGTGTAGGGTTTAAGTACACACGTACACACAGTTTGGCAAGTAAAAAATGTCTGCAACAGTAGTGTAGTTGTTCTGGTACATTAATCACACAATAAGTCAGACAGTATTCAAAAATATTTGGCTTCAAACTTTTTAAACTCTCATCTGTATTTCATTTAATAAGAAGGATTTTTATGAGCACATTAAATTCATTTCTCTTTCTTTGTTGTTTTGTTTCTATAACTCTTCTCATTTAATTTATCCATCTTGAGCCTTTTAAATTCATGCATATATATATATATATATATATATATATCCAAATTGTACATGATTAAAATGTTTTTGGCTGGATTCATACAGACTGTCATAATTGTTACATTTTTCTTCTTTTTCCAAAGTTTTTTTTCTTTCTTTAGTTAAAAACTCCTTGTCAGCTCTTTATGAAATTATTAATATTGATTTGTTACTGTCTTTGATTTTTCATTCTTATACTTGATAGATTGATTATTTTATCAAAGAATATACAATGGATTTTGATGATTATTTTTGTATCGGCGTTATTTAGCTTGGATCACAATTGAAAAATTAAATTCTGTATAACATCCATCTCTTTGGCAGTACTTATTACTTCTGATTTAGGCATTTTACAAGGAATATTTTTAAAATTCCTGATGATAATAAAGAAATGAAATGGAACAGAAAAATGTTTTTACTTTTTGCAAGGATTAAGACTGTACCATTTTTAGTAGCATATAAGACACCCTCCACAAAAAAAAAAAAAATTATTTCACAGGTCTTATTGGAAAAATTGAGGTATCTGTTAGATATTGGAGATTATTAGTGCTTGTACCTGGCCTAACTCTATAATGCTGTAATATTAAATCTAAATGGGGAGAAATTTGCTAGCTGTCAAATTTTGGAAAGCCAAAATTGAAGAAATTTTTGTTATTGAAAAAAAAAAGAAAACTGTAAAGAACTTTATAATTATAATGCACTAGCATGTGAAATTTCTGTTTTCATTAAGAAATACATATCTTAAGTTCTGAAGAGCTTTTCTTATACAAAATTTAATATGAAGCTTTTAAATGAACAGCATGGTGTTTTTCCAGTACAAGTTAGTAATGGAAATTTTTTTTCTAGCAACAGGTTTGTATTTACTATTTATTGTATATATCTCACATTCCTTCCTCTACAAAATATTGATCTCAACAAAAATATCAATCATCAAAAATAGTTTTAATGTTAGATAGCACAATTCTTTGTTGACGAAATATAAATGGTAGAGGTGATGAATGACTTTAGTGATTGTTGCTTTTCACACCTGTGCATATTGATGATAAGTACATTTTTTAAGGATTAGACTTTATCTGCTTAGGTTAATGAGCACTAAGCAACTGATGCGATCGGCTTAACACATTCATATCAAATTGATGGAGGAATAAGGTTTGCTAACTGCTGAATCTGTTTGCTGTCATTAATAAATAGGGATGCCCGTAATTGGTTGCATTATGCCTGGTGTCATATACTTATTTGAGTATTTATCTGAGTATTTGGCCATGTTTATGGCATTCCTTTAAGAAATTTACTCTTCTAAATTTGCAGCTCACGAGGTTCAGTTATCTTTCAAAATCTCAGATAATGACTACAGATAAATGTGTTAATGGTATCATGATAAACTAAACCCAGAGTAAATGAAGACTTTGCATCCATTCTCTTTCTATTATTACCTTTATTTAGAAAGTAATATAAGTCTTCCAAATACCTATCATCATCATTATCACCACTTACTCTCTTGAGATGGAGCTTTGGTATTTAGCTTTGTCATTTAAATCTCTACTTGATTGCATTTCCTCTTCAACAGATAGTATAATGAGCATAACTGATCTTTGGTGGGTCCTCTGTCAATAAACTGAAGGCAGATTTTTGGTTAAACTGATGTCTTTAAAATTGACCTCTCCAAGTCATAATCAAGGAAATATTTTGTGTATATAATGTTTTGTTTATTAAAACAGATCAAATTCTTCTGATCTCATTTGGATGAGAGATTCTTTTATACAAAAACAAACTTTAAATAATCAAACAGGAAAATCTACACAATACTTGAAATAGTTTGTCAAAATATTCATGAGAAATGAATTTTATCCTGACATATATCCAAAGTTTGTTTTTTCTAATTGTTGCCTACGGACTTCCCAACTCTGCTCAGGTTATTTTCTGCATTAACTGATATTCTCCAGGTATCAGTTTAAACTGGCACAATTTTATTCCTATATTGTGACCATTTTGCATAAAGTTCATATTTTCTTGATTTCAGATGAAAACTTTCACTTTCAAAAATTATAGTTTAGATATATGGAAAAAAAATATGCCAGTTTAAACTGATGCCAGGACAATATGGGCTCACAGATTAAATGCTTCTGGTCATGGGAATTAAGATAAAATATTGATGGTTAAGCATAAAACTTTGGCGGTTTTAAATCTTAATATATTTCAAGAAGTTCTGCATTGAAAACCAGGCTAGGGAAATGTGATCAGAAATGAATGCAGGTATCACAAACATAATAGGACTATTGCATGTAAATGTACCAAAATTAATAATTTTGCTATAGAAATACACTGAAAATCAGTAAGAAAGATTATCATTGATCAAGAATTAAAGCAATTGTGACGGAAAAAAAGGGATATTATTTGTAAAACATAAATAAATGCACAATTTAAAAAAAAATAAAAATGCATTGAAAATTAAGAAGTAAATTGTCAGTTATGAGGAATTAATGCCTGCATTATTGACAGATTAGAGCCATTATTTATATAACTAATGTAAATGTATTGCTAATGATTATTCTTTTGAAATGCATTTAAAAGCAAATAAAATGTTGTTTTTTTTTTTTTTTTGTGGTTATGAATATGACTGACAATAGTAACTCTCAGAAAAATTTATTTGGATGAGAAATCTTATCTTCTTAATGTAAAAACAAAAAATGAACCAGAAGAAAGCTATTAAGATGATTTCAATAATTTGTGAAAATACATTTCTTTACAAATAGATTTTATCATGGAATACATGTAACATATGAGTTTCATTAGAAAAGTATTGGGTTACCCAAAAACATAATTTTGCATTTGTCATTAGATAAAATTAGGAGAGTTTAGAGAACCTAAACAGTTTTGCCAGGTAACCCAGTATTATACTAAACTATGATATGGAACTCCAAAGAAATGAAAAAAAAAAATCCACAATCTTGAAATCATTAGCAGCAATGAATTAAACCTGGCAAAATTATAATGCAAATATATGTTAAATAAACAAACATGTTACAAAAAAATTATTTTTCTATATTGATATAAATTCATAATGATAAAAATACTAATAAATGGTTGTAATTACATGAGGTTAAAATTCATTATTTTAAAGTGTACTTTATAATACACGTGTAGATTTATTTTCAAGTCTCCATTCTATATAGAATTAGCATTTAATGTTATCAAATTGTGTCTACAATTGTGACCTCTGAATATGATATGGATTATGATTGGCTCATGTCAGAAAACAATATTTTGAGGGAACTGCAGTTATTTGTCAGTCTGTAGCATAAGCTGCCACTTATTTCTGATCATTTCTGTTTTTCATAAAAACTGATGATGTCATATTTATGAGCTCTAGTTGGATTCTGATAAATCTGTCACAAAGAGATATGAGAAGTGGACAAAGACAAAAGGAAGGAGAAAGTGGGTTGGGGGATGCCAGATACTTTATAGTGGTTGGGATCTGGTCTTTTCATGTCATATTGGCTTGGTCACACTATCCCCACAATATCTAAAGTTTCTTTTTTTTTTTTTTTTTTTTTTCTTTCCTTCAGTGAAACCCACTTCTTAAATCCTGTTCTCTTATCATGCTATGTCATTCAGTAGGATCTGGTGGCAGTGTTTTGACACATCCTGTCAGCTTGTGACTTTGATCTTTGCCTCTTTATGAAATCGCTAATCATGGAATCAACTCTGATACTGTCTACATATAAGAGCTGCATTGCTCCTGGACAATGTTTCTTTATAAAACAACCTGATGGTTATTTGAGATTGTTTTTGTTCTGCACTTCTGATGCCATTCTATTCTTTATTATGTATTTGTAGGTCATTCAGCCAACATTTTTATTTTCTTTGGCTAAAGCTCTGCTACTTTGTGTATATATGTGTAGGAATTTTCATCTCTCATTGTTGATATTTGTGTGTGTGTGTGTGTGTGTGTATATATATATATATATATATATATATATATATATAATGTGTGTGTGTGTTTGCGGGTGGTGAGTCTGTCTTTTAGTTGTTTGCCTAAGAGAGATTGGTGGAGCGTCTTTTCTTGTCTTATGATGTTCTTCCAAGTTGGTGACAAAGTAAATGAGATGATGTTTATTCTAACCTCTTCATATACTTATTAGTTTGGGTCGACTTTCTTGTATATGTGAGATGTTATTTTAAAGCCTAGTTATTTGCTCTGAGTAATTTAAAATTTTTTTTTTTTATTATCTACAATTGTTGTTTTTTCTCACTTGTTTTCCTGTACAATCTTATCCTCCAACAGACACACACATCCACTTACTGTTTAAATCCTTTGCGAGTATGCACAACAGATCCTTCAAATGTTGTCCTGTCGCTTTCAAAAATGTACCTTACAAAATGTAGTCATTCTAATTAAGTAATTGTATTGGCTGAAAATTTTCATAGAAGTGCATGTGTTTGTTTTTATCATGGCTTTTTTGATAAAGGAACAATAAACATCTGTTTACATTTAGCTTTTCTCAATAGAAATATTTTTTCCAGTGCCCACTTTTCAAACAAACAAACCAACCAAAACTTTTTAACAATTTCTGTTTTTAACATTGCTGTCTGAATGTTTCTATACTTTTCAACAGTCATCATTGGAAAATACTTCCACTATTTTTATCTTTTTAAATTGTTCACAAAAGACTTCTTTATTGTAATCTTTATATTATCTCTTGTAAATACTAAACTATACACAAGCCTCTTTACAAACTCAAGAGAAACATTTTGTTAACATCTGTAGATTTTGTGGTCTACATTCACATATTTTCATATATATATATATATATATATATATATATATATATATTCAGCATATTATGCTTAAAATACTTTGCTTTTATATTTGTGGATGTATATATCAGGTTATTTATACTGAGGACTGTAAAACTTCCACTGTTATGCAAATTTCCACTTTCTATTTTCCTTGTTATAATGATCATGAATGATAATTATGAACTGTTAGCAAAAGTGAGTGTCAAGAATTCCCCAAGTACAAACATACAATCACATGTATGCTTTGTTGCTCTTTAGATGGCATTTGATCTTATCCCCTTCTCTAGCTGGCACTGCGTTAAATTTATTGATCATGAGATCCTCTGCTTCCCATTTTAAATCACATTGATTTATACAGTAAGCTTTCTTGTTCAATATGATGTCAGTGGCAGAAGCAAAGCCCATAGACCCGTGTTTAGTGATTATTTCTTGAGACAATTATCAATCATTCTTTGTCTTAAATGGAGTAGGTTATTCCATTTTTTTTGTTAATGACTAAACACTCAAGTACATCTGATTACTGATGTCAAGAAACCTGGCATTTTTAGGTAAGTATTTTAACTCTTTGTTACTTATATTGTTTGTACTACAGGTTGTGGTGGGGGATTGTATTCTTTCCATTTCAGTGAATTAATTTAATCAACTTCTGCTTTGTCAAAAGAACAAACTATTCCATCCAGACAAAAACAAAAATTACAAAATTATTGTAAACATTTTCTTCCCTGATAAATTATCACACAACAACTTATTAATTATTTGTTCTGATTAAAAGTAAGACATAAAAATATTAATTTAAAAAATCTTTAAGTGTTTATTTTTTTTTCTTTTCTTCTTTGTGATTTTCTTTATTCTATTTTGTAACTGCTGTCAGTTTTCATGAATTATTTTTATGGTTGGAAAAACTTTTGATAAAATAAATTATCATAAAGTGTCATCTATTTTTAATAATAAAAAGATAATTATTCAGTAAATTATTCATTTTAATTTAAATCAAATATTTAATATTTTATTTAATACCTTATTTTATTTATAGATAATGATTTCAAATATGAATATTTAAAGATGTGATAAACAAATTTTTAATGACAAATGAACTAACACACATTAAAAATTGAAAATTTTTTAAAACAGATCTTAATATTTATTCTACCGAATAATATTTTTTATAAATTAATGAGTTGAATGTTATTTAATATCAATTTAAGGCATTATATAACCACATAAGAATTGAATTTATTACTTAGATTTTTTTTACTTTCATTAAATATAGTTGTATATAAAAACTTGTTTTGTGTATAGAATGTCATTTATAAGGAAATGTTGACTGCATAAATGCATTATATATTTTAAGGACAGACATCGCCTGTGAAATATAGTTTTAACAAATATACATTTCCTTGTATATAACATGTACTTATAATTTGTAAAGGAATAGTTAGGAAAAAAAAACTAAAACTCTATTTATAATACTTGCATAGAATTGTTTTTGCTTCTTTTTTAATGATTTAACATTATTTTCATTTGTAATCATTGATCATAATTTAATCATTTATAATCACAGATATTTTTCTTATGGGTTCATTAGAAGACTAATGTATGAAACAGGAATTTCAGTATTTGTCTGAATTGGTAACCCAACCATTGGAGTTTAAATACAGGGTGATTTTTTTAGGGATGTTTATAGCAGGAAATAAGACAATTGTTACAAAATTTAGTTGTCTAATATTTGTTCTTTTTTTTTGTTGTTGTTGTTCAACATTAATTTTCTATTTTTGTTAAATATTTTTGTGGAGAAGGCATAACAGTATGAGAAAATTCAGTCAGCTAATATTAGTTCTCCAACAGTGTATATGGGGTATTGGTTTCAGGATGGCCCACCCCCATGAATATAAAGAGACAACTGTCTATGTAGATTTTCAGTTTGGCAGGATGAACTGGGCAAACAGTTACAGTTTTGTTGATGACAGATAAATAGACTGATTGATTGATATAACATTTTAGATATTGAGAACTAAATCCATGAAATGGAAAGGTTTTTATCATTCCACATAAGAAATATAAAATGCAATGTACACACACACATATATATACATATATATGAGAGAGAGAGAGAGAGATAGAGAGAGACTGTCTGTATAACACTTTTCCCTAATTATTCAATAGTAAACAGAATGTTAGTTGTTTAATATTCAGAAATTCTTGTGCATAAACGAGAAAATACATAAATGCTTTCATTTTTATAAGCACAACATATTTTCAGAATTATATAATTTTCTCAATCCATTTAAATTATAAATTTTTATCACTAAACTAGAATGTTCACCACTTTAACTTGCTCCATTATCTTTGGAACACTTGTTAAACTTTTCCAGCGTAATTAATTCTATTCTCTAAAGAAGAACCATTTAAAAAAAAAAAAAAAGAAAGAGTAGTGAAGGGCTCTTAATCCACTTCTTTTTATATTATAGAAATCTGTACATTAATATAATTCTGTTATAGAATAAATAGTCATGATTTGAATTAATGTGTTGGAAAATTTATGCATTGTTTCCAGTGTTAAAATATAAACAATTTAATGTTAATCCTGTAGTTTGATTTTTTTAAAATAAAAACAAAAGACAGAAATTGTAGTTTACTTTTAATCATGCATTTCTGTGTACATACAAACCCACTTAATTCCATATTAATGACTAGCAATTAATATATTGTTATATACAAAATGTCAAGTAAATTAGTTAGCAATAGGATGCAGATTAATAAAATGGGCACTTGTAGCAGGCATAATCTCTTGGCAGTTATTTGTGAATTCTATCTGATAGCAGTATTGACTGAAACCAATTATTTGAATAAAACAAAAATGAATGTGATTACAAAATAATTTTAAAAATGTTTTCTGCATACAGGAATAATTTGGGATAATTTTGCCCTTATTTTTCTGTCAAAAATGTGAAAAAAAATTAATTATTTGCATACCTCTGTACCTCAAAATATACATACACATATGGTGTACCTCAAAATATACATACACATATGGTGCCTATGCCTGTGGTTATTACCTGAAAGTTAATAACAATATTTGCTTAAATATTACGAGCACATTTTAAAAAACATCTCCCCAAAAAATCAACTGATATCTTATACCCTGATGAAATTGAGTGTTGATAGATTATAAACATCTAAACACCCTGTTTAACACTCATTTCCAGATGACCCCTAGAATTAAATACAAATGATTAGAAATCAAAATAACATTAGAATATTAAAAAACAATAACAATGCCACAAACGTGTTGCAATTACAGTTTTAGTTTTTTTCCTAAATATTCCTTGCTAAATTATAAGTACATGTTATATAGCAAGAAGTCTGGCAGTAGATACTTTATTATAATAAAGAATAAATGTTATAGTAAAGTTTAAAAAGAAAAACATTATGTTTCATATTTAAATGGAACCAAAACTGTTCAAAATGTATGGTTTTAAAAAAGGGGTTAATTTAATCGAGGGTAATGATTGAATATAGAGGAAGCTTGCTGTCACTTGATATCTATCAAAAGCTAAGAGCTTCTATTATTGTGAAATTTCTGTAAATACTAATAAGCTTCAGATAATATGAATGAGAAAATAAAATTTTATATAGAAATCCCAAAAGGAAATTCTTCATAGCTGTATTTATTTTCATGCAGATAATTTAAGAAATTTCTGTTTTTCACCTTGTTATTTTCTACAGTTTTCAAAAGGACCAATTTAATTCTGCTTGTTATCTCTTATTTGTATTATTGTTGATGGTTAGAAATGGACACTGGAGATTCAAGTCTTTTGTTCAAACATTTCCAACCAGTTTTCACTTTACATTTAGTAACTAGAGAACCAACTTCAAATTTATGGAAGTTATTCTATTTTGTTTCTCTCATATTAAACTTCTATTATTCCCATATGTTGCAATCTGAGATTATATAGCATTTTTCAAAAGGAATATGAAAATCAGAGTTCAGTGTCTATTGCAGATAAGAGGATGGTCAGAATAATGAAAATTTGAAGCCTTTCATCTATTTTAGTCAGTAAATAACAACAGGTGACCTAATGTAATAAAATATGTTTCTTATAAAGAAACAAGGCACAAAAAAAGATTATCATCATAAACTGTTTATATTAATTGGAAAAAGAATGAATATAAGCAAAATGAATGAGGTTTTGGAAGAATAAAAATATGGTACAGGCCAAAAGTCTTTAAGCAATATTTGTTTCATTGATTTATAGAAGTTAGCCTCCTTCAAGAAATTAGTCAGTATCAAAAGAATTAATTCTGACACACACCTGTCGAATAAAAGCAATGTAATTAAAAAAGGAAAAAAACAATTTATCCTAAATTCAAACAAATTCACTTTGTATTTTGCTGATAATTAATTTCATTAGTAGCAGATTTTGCAGCTGAGGGAAGCAGACTTAGAAAAGAAGAAAAAAAAAATCTGATTATTACAAACCAGATTAAATAATAAACTTGTCTACATAATAATTCAATTTATAATTAATCTAATGAGTATTTTGTGTAAGTCTACATATATACATGGTCTTTGGCTTAAATAGCAGGTTTTTTTTTTTTTTTTTTAAATCATGTATGTTTGCCTCCAAACAGAAAAACTTACTCATGTCCAGTTTGGCTGCTACTTGCCCTTATTATCAATTAAATAAAAATACTTTTCAGATATCTTTTATTTATTTGATATTCTTTTCATTGATTCATATTAAGGCAATTATGTCTTTTTTATTTTTATCTACAGTATGCCATGTGTTTTAGAATTTGTTGAGAATGGTTTTTCCCCTAACTGTCTTCATAGTTGAATTTTAAAGCAAATTTTGTGATAATTGGAAATGATAAAAATAAAAATAATTTTTACTCTTTGAAGAAATACTACATATAATAGTTAAAAATGAAAAATTCTTAAGTTTTACTCTTTCTCTATAATATTATATTAAATGTTTATAATTTTCTATCTTTTTATTTACAAATGTTCTTTTTATAAAGTAATTTATTCCTTTACTTAATTTGTTATTTCAAAAGTTCAGTGCTACTGAAACTTGATAAAATCATATTTAAGCATTTGTTAATGCAGGATGTTTTGCCTTCTTTCTAGAAGTCTATTGATATAATTTGGAATATTCTGTTTGGAAATTAGATAATGCATATAGTATGTTTATTTAATTTTATTTTCTAATACTATTCTTCTTAAATTCAGAATGACTTGAGTAATGTCATTTTGTTAAATGCACTACATAATTTGAAAAGGAGGGTAGCAATTTAAGACGACAATCATAATGGTATAATATCAGAAAGTACAAAAGAAGAAATAGACAAGTTTTACAACACCTTAGAAAATGTCATATGCCAGAACAAGATATGATTATCATGAGGGAACTTTAATGCAAAGTTAGGAAGATAACAAGATAATGAAATGATTGCTTAGAGTGGACTTTAGTCATGTGACTAGTGTGGAGAGAAAGAGTTCATTGATGCACAGTGAATGAACAAGTAATATTATTAATTATTATTAACAACCAACAATTGGTTTGAAGAATCCCTAAGATGCTTGTGGATTTGGAAGAATATTGGTGAGATCAAAACAAGATAGCCTGTGTAACCATCAACAAACAGTTTTGAACTGTAAATCATACTGTAGGTGTGGTCATCTCACAAACAAAAGGTATTAGGTTGGTGAAAAAATAATGTTGTTTTTTGAAGTTAAAAAATACGTCAAAAACGACATTATTTTTGCACCAACCTAATAAAATTAACAATTAAAGATGCTCAAAGCAATACATAAACTGCAAAATGACAAACTTAACACTAATTTCATTTGCAGTTAAGAACAAATATGAAGCTATGGAACAAGTCAGGGACTCAAACTGAAACGCATTAAGGGAAGCACTAATAATAACAGAAGTAATTTTGAGGAAAGAAAAACAAAGAAAAAGAAATTGGAAAAGTGAAATTCTAGACCTAATGAAAGAGAAGATAATTTAAAAGAAATAGTTCAGGATATAATATCAGAAATTAATCTTAGGAAGCAAAAGAGGAATGGCTCAATGACAAATGTGCAGGGATTGAAACAAAAATGCAGAGCACAGATGTAACAGGTAAGCATAAAAAAGATAGCAGAATAAAATATGTTCTTTGGCAGAATGTATAAAAACTAAAGAGGGAACAATCATAATGGTAAAAAGAAAGATACTCCAACAAGAGAATGAATAGAGAAGAGAGAAAGTGACAATACAAAAAGTATAGGATGAACTGTCATTTCTAAAACTCCATTGAACAATCACCTTGCTAAGCTATATATATAAAAAAATTTAATAAGGATTTTAATAAATAGCACTTGTAGCAGAATTAGACCAGTACTAGATCAAGAACCAGGTGCTTTTGTTCAAGAGATACAGTTTTCATGATCAGAATACTATCAAAGTGAGCAATAGAAGTACAGATCTATACCTATGTTTCAGAGACTAGACAAACGCATTCAGTAATGTATAACACAAACAACTCTGTAAAATGTAAAGGAAGCATCATCTACACAGGAAAGATATTCAGACAATTTATAACCTGCATTGGGAACAAACGGTCGGTGACCACAAAAATAGAAGAGTACAGCAAAGACACTTCTTTTTCTCACTGGATTTATTTAAATGTACAGTGAGATGATTCTAAGACTAGAAAACCTACCATAATTTATTATCAGCAGATGTAAGCTTAACAACATATTATGCAGATGACACTGTGGTTATGACAGATTCATAAGAAAAACTAAAAGGACTATTTGACATGATAGTTTCTAAATGCCAAGAAATAAAAAGAAAGGACTAACCATTAACTATAAGAAGATAGAATGCATAGTTGACAGAAAAAGAGGCAGCCCAATGAGTAACATATAGAGGACATCAGCAGGTTTGAAAATTTAATAATCTATAAAGTAACAGATGATGAAAAGTGTAATGCTGAAACCTCAAGGCTCATAAGAAAAGTGAAGGATGCTTTTTCAAAAACTAAGAAAGAATTAAGATTTGAAAAAATATCCTTAGGAGGGAAAAAAAAAAAAAAAAAGAGTGTTGGACGGCTATGTAATTTCAAAAGTTCAGTGCTACTGAAACTTGATAAAATCATATTTAAGCGTTTGTTAATGCAGGATGTTTTACCTTCTTTCTAGAAGTCTATTGATATAATTTGGAATATTCTGTTTGGAAATTAGATAATGCATATAGTATGTTTATTTAGTAGTGAAGGCAGGACAATTTGATCAAAGGTGGAAAAAAATAACAAAAAAGAGACTTGAAACAATAAAAATATGGTTTTTCTGCCAAATACCACAGACAGAAAACGTGATTTATGCAGAAGTTTTAAGGATAAGAGAAACTACAAAGAAACTACTGCTTTCAGACATATAATAAGGATTGGAGAATTTGTCACTTCCAGGGCAAACAAAAAGGCAAAAGAATCAGGAAAAAACTGTGATAAACCTACTTGACAAATTTGAGTCTATGGCTGGCTGAATGAGTACTGCAGAAACAAAGCGGGATCATAAAAGAGCAAAAATTGAAGTAACAGAAGTCATGAAGCTGAGGAGAGCCATGATTATCTATATCCTGAAGGAACATGACATATAAAGAATACTGATCATCACATTAAAGAGTAAAGGCATGTGAAAAGCATCCTCATTCTAACAACAAAAACCTAGTCATATGATTTCCAGTTGAGATAACTTATTTACTTAATCTCTAATGTATCATCAGTTGATTCTACCAAGGTGTTTTTGTTGTGTTGCCAAGAATATGAAGCCAAATAGTGTTACAATAAAACAGGTTTACACACTTGAATACAAGATGCTTTTTTTTCTACAATGGCGATATATTTGAAACCATGTCAACACTATAACGATGCTATTTCGTTTTTCCCCTCCTCAAGCATAACACTTGATTCACTGTCTTTCTTAGACATGGTGGTCATACTTTGAGCCAGATTGAAAAAGCCCAGCAGACAAATCACTGTATGGTACAATGAAAGAAATAACCACCTTTTTTCACAATTCAAATACAATGTGCATTGGTTCAATACTCAAACTTTGGTTTTAACATTTTTCTGCAGAAAAAATATTAGTTGTCAGGTAGATGTGATGGTTTACTTGACAAAGAAAGATTGAGAATTTTTTATGTGTTAAACATATAGAAAGGAAAAACCTACTCTTCATCTGAAAGAAAAGTTCAGTGTTTATTGTTGATCCTAATCTCTGCAACTTGTAGTTCACTTTATAATCCTTCTGATATCCACTCAAAGTGGTAATGTTTAAGCTAATCTTTTTACCTATTTATCCTGGTTTTCTTTGATAGACTCATTAGGTTGAATGAGAAAAAAAATGAATAGAATCTGATAAAGTAGGTGAAAAAATGAAGCAGCACCATTCATCTATGATCTTGCATATTGAAATGAAAATGAAAGAGAATAAAAATATTATCAGAAGGTATGTTTATTTGTTTTGTTTTGTTTTGTTTTGTGTGTGTGTGTGTGTGTGTGAAAAAATAAATAAGGGATAAAATGAAAATATTTTGGCTGTCACATCAAATTGATATTTACCTTGAGCTGCTTGATAAAATCCAAAGAAGAATCAGCAATATTATTGGCCCTGATCTGGTAGCTCAGCTTTAGTCACTTTCCTACTGCTTCTGTGCCTTTTCTATAAATACTTCCATGGTAATTGTTTGCTATGGTACCTAGACATTTTGAATTTAAGTGCAGTACTAGACTGGCATCAAGATCTTATCAATTTATAGTTGAGCTAGATAGATGTAACTGTAAATTCTATGCTTGTGGAACTCCCTTCTGGTTCCATTGTTTCCAGCCAACTTTAATCTGTAAAAATTTAAATGCAGTGTCAATCATTATCTACTGTTCTCCTGATTACTCTTTCCTCTTCCTGTTCCTAATTCTTCTGCAGTCTGTAACCCTTTGTGTCTTAGTGCCTTGCATGGGGTGATACTGATTAAAAAATAATAATTTTTTTAGGTTTTTGCTTATAGTTATTCTTTAATAAACTATTTTATTTAGCTCACACAAGTTTGGCTTGGACTATCATTTATGCCAACACGCAAACAAAGGAATGAGAGAGAAAGAGATACATGAAGGTATATTAATAACATAGACCGACAATTCCACAATGAAAATTTCAAATCAAAATTCAGCTATAATTATACTTGGTAATGAACTGAATATCAAATAGGATTAATAAAAAGGTTACTGTTCATCTCAATTTTAAGTTTTATTTATTTCATCAATGTGTTGTAGATGGTCTGGAAATAGACTGATATAGATTAGATATATTCACAAGAGAATTCAAATAACAGTGCAGTTTCAGATGTTCATAACAAACAAGTTTCAAACAGAAGAGAAAGTTTATTTCTGGTTTATGCTATTAGTATAATTCCACAATTGTATACACCTTGGAGGATTGAACTCACTACAGAACCATTGCTTCATATTGTTATAAAAAGAAAATTATGGTCACTTTTGACAATTGTACAACTCTATATGATTTTATACTCTGCCTTTCACTCTTTAAACATCATCAAGAATTATTAGTTTTGAGCTCAACTTTCACCTTAGTTCTGTATACAATATCCTTAATACTTTCTTTTTCTTTTTTTATATAAACTGATTATATAATATATCAATCATTTTTTGTCTATAATGATTAACTTTCTGTAGTAATTGTTATCTCTTGCACTAGTGAAACTTGATAACAGTGTTTTTGTTATGACAATGCCAAGCTGCCCTCTCTCTCTCTCTCTATATATATATATATATATATATATATATATATATATATATATAATCTCCATCCAAAGAAACATGATCCCTAAATCTTAAAATTCATTTAAAAAAAGGAAAAATATTTCTTGAAGCCTTTATTTTAGTTTTAATTTCAAGCTAATAGATTAAATTTAATATTTCCAATAAGCAAAATAATTTTCTGTATTTCTAAATGAATTTAAATTGATTGGATTGAGTTTTTTTTTTTTTCAATTGCTAAAAATCATTGATTTTAGTCATATTTTCAATTCTCTTGGCACAACATAATTCTCTTTATTAAAAAATCCTTTAAAAATGAAATGTACTTTTCTGAAACTTTATTATTATATCTTCTAATTTAAATTTTAACCAATCTAATTTGAAACAAATATTACTTTTAGTTTAAAATATTGCAGAAAAGAATTAACATATGAGGCGATGATATCTCTATTGACAGCCTGATGTTTGGAAACTTCCATTTTTTTCTATGGAGGACATATCCATAAAAATTACTTGACAAATATAACGTTAGCACCTTTTTTATATAATTTTTTAACTACCCAGTAATCTTAAAAAAAGAAAATTAAAGTAATTTAATGTTTTATTGAATTTTAGGTACGGTGGTTTTAAATTTACTATAGTTACTGCTCTTATTTTGTGATAATGATGTGTATCGTCATCCATATTTACAAAAATCAGCATGGTCATACATATACACACACACCAAAAAAAAAAAATTCAAAGCTTTTCTATAATTTTTACTTAACAATATCACCTAACTGGTACAAATTAATACAGAATTTTAAAAGATTTAATATTTTATAAATTATTCTAATTAAAATTTAAAAAAAAAATGAAAAAATCTTGTAAAAATTCATTATTCATCAAAAAAAATATTTTCTTAAAACAATAGTGTCCATAATATATATTATTCATAAAATCAATTAAGTTTTCTTTATTAAGTAATGCTTTAGTTTTATTGTATTTTTTATTTTACAATTTAGAGTAGATTTTCATTAATTGAGCCCTGTTTTAGAAAGACTTCTGCTTATAACTAATATAAACATTAAGTTTTACAAAAATGAATTTCTTAAAATTCATAAAAGTGTGTGTGTAGGGGTGTGTAAAAGATGTAGAAAAATAAATATATTTTACCAAGATTTTCTAAAAAAGAAAGGCTTCTAAAATAATTTCATTTGTAAATAAGACCTTAAAATCCAATAATTATTTGATTTTTGCAAGAATTTCCAAATCATTGAGTTTTTCACTGCAAAAGATGTTAAAATTTCCTATATTAATTTATGGTCACCCACTGATGTAAGAAAAAAAATTTTAACTAATACTTTCAAGGTTCTAAAAAAGATTAAAAAATATGTTTTAAAATCAAAAATTCCTTTGGTCTTTCCTTTTAATAATAACATACAAATTTTTTAATAATAAAATTGTTTTTAAGTTTGGGGTATTTTTTCATCATATACACTCATTTTTTAGCAAATCTTTAGCAATAGCTATATATATTCTACTTTACCCTTGCTCTTAAAAATGATGGCAATATTTAAGCTTTTGATAATTTATAAGTACAATCCAACTATCCATATGTCTAGGTGTTATAAATAATTTACAACATAAATAAATGAATAATGGGGTTTTATTTTTCAAATTTATAATAACAGAAAATTGTATTTCCACTAGATCATCAGAAGAGCCACTACATAGAGATGGGTGTGTTGTCCATTTCTATGTAATAATTATATCATAAAGTGTTATCCTAACACAAAAGTGAACACCATATATATGGATATACTTTGTTTTCTTTATATGTGGATATATGTGTTTGTGGTATTCTGGTTTATATGTATTCACTCTTGCAGTATGAATGTAAAATAAAAAAATTTTCTTTACTCAGCAAACAAGTCCTTCATTGTTAGCAGATCTGAGAGACAACTCTGAAATCTAACAGATATGTTGGATCATCAAATTTTTATTGATCTAAAATACAATGATTAATCTTATCACCATATACTTGAAGTCAGGATGCTACGATGGCTTTGTTTGCCTTTTTAGTTCTTCAGGGTGTTTGATGTTTTTATTTTATGTGCTGCTCTTGGCTTTTGTTCTTTGGAGAAAAAGCATTATTTTGTTGCCATGACAACAGCCAGACTTTTATCCATATCTATGTTAGTCTGTAACTGATTTATATTTGAAATACTTCTCTAATACACAAACTTTTCCCCATCAAGAACACCTCAATGAAATTGTGGCATTTCCTCTCTCTAATGTTGGCCAATAATCTGCAATGATTGGTTTTTCTATTAAACATCTATTTACAAACAAATAATCAAAAATATAATTGTATATTTCTCTAATAATTCCTATTGATTAATGTGCTTTGATAATTAAAATCCTGATGTTTACACTTTTAACTAATTGAGAGCTGTCTCTCTACAATGTTTTTCTAATGTTAAGATTTCCTTTTGAATTTCTCTAAAACTATTTAAAGATACTTTGCTCTTGATGGCACAAGGTAAATGGGAGTAGGAAGATTGTGTTGCCCAACTTGATTGATACTAAACTTTGTTTACTATAGCACAAGAATGAATAAAAAAAATTGTATCATTCTTTTCAGTAGGGAAAGGCCTGCCTGCCAAGAATATCAAAGTCCTTACTTTTACTTGGGCTTGAACACCAACCTCTGGCACAGGTGAGAAATACAAATATATTTCAGCCATCAAAAGACAGGCCTAAAAGTTTTTGATTCTCTTGCCAACATAGTGTTTTCTATGTGAACAACTAATGCTGACCTGATTCTTTGCCATTTGCATTAAATATTCTTTATTCTGACTGACACTTGCATACTTTTATTTTCAAACTGGTGGATGCTTTCAACTCGTCACTTTTGGGGTTGCTGAGGTCATTATTTAAAACAATTGTCTGATGTTTCTATGTCAAAACAAAAATGGTTATATAAAAGTTGAATAAGAAAATGTATGATTTGATGTGGACATTCAATTCATAACAACAGAATGTTGTTATTCTACACATTTGAATTCACATATCCTCAAATTAGAACTAAATTTATAATTTTTTTTTTATTTCTATTACATTTGTATATCTTCAATATATTTAGCTAATGGATTTTTCTAGAGCATGTCATTTCTTTTTAAATAGGATGTTTTTCCAGGCCTTTTAGGGAGCAGTATTCTAAATATCCATCATGTCAAATGAATATTATTGATTGTTGTATATATAATTCAGATTATGATCTGAACTTTTCTTAATTTTAACATTAGAATTCTAAAGAGCAGATGAAACATTGATTAATATATTTTGATTTTAATGTCTTTCAAATTAATCAAATGAATCTACCAACATGTATAAAATGAATAGTAGTCAGTTTTATGGTTTGGTATAATTTCTTGGCACATTCCCTATTTGTATGGCAATTAGATTTTAAAAAATAGCAGTTTTTCTTTCATTGATGGAATCCAGTAAGCAACTAAACTGATAGTTGAATGTTAACACAGAGGACATTACTTCTTTCTAACAATATGATGATCTAAATTATACTGAATGCTCTAATTCAAAAATCTATTAACACAATAATCATTTTAAAGAGATTTGAGATATTTTTTACAAACAAACATGATTGGTTAGTAATTTACCAACTTGATAATTGTATATTTTGTTTATTAACACAATATTTCATACATAGTATATACATATTATTTACTTAAAGTTTATAATAATCTGTCTTTCAGCTAATTTATATTAAACTATTGTTCACAGAAACTTTTTAAAGAAAACTGTATTATATGTATAACTTACTTTTCATATTGTTGTCCATTATCATTACTGTTACCGCACTGAGATTTAATTGTTTCTGGTAAAAGATGATGATTAAGCACCAAATTTTGCAGGCTTTTTTGTGTTTTGGTTTTTAACCTAAGATTTGTATCAAGACATTTCAAGTAATGATTATTAAGATAGTTTAGCAAACCAAGGTGGCCTTGTGCAAACTGCAGCTAAGCTTTCTAGATAAAATGTATCTATCTACACATACCTAAAATTGTTGGTTTTGACTTCAGTTTCTTGAACAAAGAATGTGTTTCATTTTTAAAGCTAATACAGTACAGGTGTGTACTGCCACAGCAGCTGCAAAGGATGATTTGTGTTATTACTCATGATAAACACCAAAAAGAAATAGTTAAGAAACAAATGACATCCACAATTTTTCCATGATTTTAATAATGAATTATGAACCACTAAATCTCAAATATCTGGATAATATTTACATTTGTTTAATCTAAATGTATGTTCCCTTCTATGTAAAGAAGAAAATTTAACAAAAAACTAAAAATCCTTTATCTTTAATCAAACTTGCTAGCATGAAAAACTGTAGTCCAAATACATGTTTCTCTGCCTGTCATATTAGTAATAAATAAAATTAAATATTTACTTATCCTGTATCTCCTGAGCTTCATGGAGATTACATACATTCTTCAGTAGACTTGATTGTAAAAATGCTATTGAATTACAAAGACTGATTGCCTTAAAAATGTTATTTTCCAGAAATAGCCTGGTCAACCTTTTTGCAAAACACAATCTTTATTGTTGCAATATATGTGTATGATTACCACTTATTGCCTGAAAAAAAGCCATCTCTTCAGTCCTGGAAGAGATGTAAAATAGTTTAAAAAAATAAAAATAATAATAATAATAATGTAGCAGTCATTACATTACCAGCATTAATGATAGTATGTTCCTATATGTATAAATTTTCTATATATTTTCCCATATAGATATGATGGAAACATCAGTTTTCCATGTTCTTTTCAAAATTATCTCCTTGTTCAAACTTTATTTGGAGCCACTGTTCTGTGTCTTCTGCCTGACCCGGTTAATTTTTCAGTGTTTGCTTGTGAAATGATTGCACACATTTAAAGATAAGTTTTACAAATCAAGGCAATCCATTGATCATTTCCATTGAGTATGTCAGGTTGGTCTCATCTGTTGTGTAGAATCCAGCAGCTGTTATTCTCCAACTGCTGTTGTCTTGTGAATGTAACTATGATTTGTGTTTATCTATGCATACATCGAGCCTTCTGCTTATTTCACCTCTTTGTGCCTTGGCATTCCTTAGAGTGTTTACCATACATCATCATCATCACCTCCCTTTCCCTATAGATATGTGGATTCTATTCTATACAGTCCATATACAGCTGTAAGCTCTATAAAAAAGACATTTCTGTGTCATAAATGCTAAAGATTCTGCTGAAAAATGCAAGGTGATAATGTATCACAATATAATATGACGGTGTTATAGCAAAAAGATAGCAACCAAAGCTAAACTTCAAAATGGCTGTTCATTTAAAGTGCAGTGTTATTCTAATGATAATGAAATGAATTTTCATTAATCCAAGAAAAGTTTCCAGCCGTTTTGAATAATTCAAGAACCAGTTGTGTGGTCTTTATATAACTTGGTAACCATTCAGAGGGGACCTTACTGTGCATGCATAAACAGACACCCTCATATCTCCAGTAAGATATTATTGAATTGACTTGTGTATGGAATGACTATCATATTCACCCAGGTTAGACAGTTTCACTACATCCCAAATTTGGTTTTCTGCTAAGTCTGTTTTTCTTTTAAAACTAAAATCAGTGTTGAAATCAAAGAAGTTTCAGACAATGGAGGAGATTAAGGCAAGCACAATGAGGCAGTGGATAGTAATCCAAAAATAATGCTGAATTTTGAAAAGTGGAAGGGACACTAGGATCTGTCTGTCAGTCCCAACTGGAGTACTTGTTAATATTAAATGGTTAAATCCTTTCTAGACAGGTCTTGGAAATTAATAAGCAGAAATGGAAATGGAAGTTCAACTTCCAGCTGGAACTGCTTGTATTCTTTTTATATTCATGCTTTTTGCTCCATGCTCTAGCCCACTGACAAGTACCATGACAAATATGGTCAGCAAAGAGTGTGTGTGAATGAGTATTGGGGAAAACCACATAATTACCTTACTGTCCAGGTAATAGTAACATAAAAAGTTGTCTTTCTTTGATAGGAGCTAATTAAAAGAAACAAAGTGTAATTGTGTGAACAGTTTGTACAAATTGTGTATTTTGGTCCCTCTGGATGTGCAAGTGTAATGGTTATTCCATTTCTTCTCCCACATCCATAGGTTAAATAGCTGGGTAAACTGGGTTCTCTAGTCTTGAAGTAGAATACCTCTGAATTCAAAACCATGCAGATTGCAATAAGAAACCGCTCGACAATCTTTCTACAGAAGTCATGTATTCACAAATTCACAAATAATAAAGAAAATGTGATGGAGAATCAAAATTGCCTGTGTCCTCAAGAACATTAAAAAAGACAAAAAATAATCTCTGAAATAATCTTAAGAATGAGCTACAAATATTTTTTTAAAATTGTGAATTGTAACTTTTTCAAGCTGAATAATTTAGTTATAAATACTTTTATAAGTTAGATAATAAGAGCTAAATTAACTATAAATATGGAAAATATTTCTAATGATTTCATATCAAGTAATGATGATGATTAAGATAAAAGCTTATAAGGATTATTCTTGCTTATTTAGATGTCAGATTATTTCACTCTGCTCTTCTCTCTTTTTTTCATTTCAGCTTCTGACTCCCAAATATATTCTTATTCCACAACAGTTGACCTTTGACAGCTTTCTCTGCACCTAATTTCCATCCTCTTCTTGTTTATCATTGTAACAGGAGAATGGCTGTAGACAAACAAAAGCAAATTCAAGGCATTCAAAATTTTGTTGTCAACCCTATGTTTTTTTAGGTTTGCTGCCTAAGAATATCTTCTTTTCTACAGTGGGAGGAGATGTTCAGCTACTGTTGCTGCTATGGAGTGGTTCATTACAGAAATTCACAAATAATATGAGTTAATTACAATGTAAAAGATGAAATTATTCAGTTTCCACTATGATCTTTTAATAAATGTATTGGAAATGGAGTTTTAAAACTGCTTCATCAAAGATGAAAATTTTCAGTTTAAAAATAATAACAACAACAACAACAACAATAATCAAAGGTTTGGATTTATAATAAATTGCAAGTTTGGAGTAGATTTCATGTTTTTTTGCCTTCAAAAAACAATCCCTAAATGAGGCCCTTTGTACTTCTTTGCCAAGGAGACAAGGATTTTTTATTGTTTAAATACTAACTATACTGTAAATAGTCCCTGTGTACTTTTCTATATTTCTAGAAAAAATCCAAGCAGGGTAATTGTTTCAGTAACTTTGATCCACTTTCTATCTACAGAAATATCACATTAAAAAAAATAAAATTGTTATTTTTGAAGTCAGCAGTTAAAATGGATATAAAAAGATGGGTTTTTTTCAGTTTGTTATAAACTAATACTCAATTTATCCATATTATTCATTTATTCAAAAGATCATACTTTACTATTACATAAAATGTATAAAACAACTTACTCACGCATACACACACATCAGGTAGAAGTGTATAGGAGCATTGGACAGAGTGCACAGATACTAAACCAATCTTAGGAGTCAAGTGAATGGTTATGACAATTTGATCTTAGGCAGAAGTCCTAATCCGCATATAAATAAAGCAGTCTTTCTATATTCTAATGTTAAACATAATTTTTTTTTTTTTTGCATTATAATTACCCCATTGAATCCCATGATGGTATTTGTCACTTTTTCTCATTGCTAAAACAAAATTATCAGAGACTACAATAATGGTTGATATTAAAGTTTACAAATAATTACTTTTGTTCTGAATATAAAAAATGATTATAAAAATTCCATACTGTACAATGTTAAAAAAAAAAAAAAAATATTTCCAATAGTTTAATAAAAGAAACAAACATATAAACTGAAACCACAAAGGAAAAATAGCAGACAGGAAAATTGAAATAATGCAAAGTTTATTCACTATTACTGGAATCTTCAGGTACTGAATTCAAGAAAATTTCTTTACCATGGTCATGTGATGCATCCTTGCTTTAAATATTACTAAAAATTTATCCTGCATATGTTATGCTAAATTTGACTAAAATAAAATGTATGCATTATCCAATGTGAAATAAGGTAATATTTCCTCATGCACTTCTTTAAAATAAATGTTAGTATGAAATCCTATCTGTGCATGAATATTTTTTTAAATATATGAAATAAATAAGCAGTGATATTTGTCAAAGAGAGCATAGGTGCTTTTTTAGGTTCAAAACAGAGATATTTGAATAGTAAATTTTGTGAAAATGTCAAGCAGGTATATTTTATTGTGTATTAGATAAACCCCAAAACAAAAAAATCTTATGGGGTGTAAATAAAATTTAAAAAAAGAAAGGATTAATAGTTTCTGTAAATTTTGGTTTTTACTAAATATAAATGATAAATGGATGTCCTGTCACTGAGGTTTACCCTTGTCCATGCATGTATCCATACAAGCCACTATTTATCTGTGTACCGCTAAGAAAGTATTTTATTTCTTTTCATCCCCTGAGTAAGCTACAATTTCATTTGCTTGAATATAAAATGTAAGTTAAAGACATAATCAACCAACCAGCTAAAATGTCTGTTCTTTCTAGATGGCATATGTTGAAAGCAAAGCAAAAAAAAAAAAAAAAGTGTCTGCTTTCTGTATTATATGGTTGTGAAATGGACCAAATAATTGATTTGGGAAGGAAGAAAATGAAGAGGGGAAAATTCTACTAATACTCTTGAAAGGATAAATTGAAGCAGTGGGAAGAGAGAAAGAGACAGAGAGAGAGAAATAAAATGAACTTTAAGATCAAATATTTAGAGACCTTTTTCTTTTTTTTTAAAGATTGAATTTTTTAATTACTATTTCTTTCCATTCTGCCTTGCTTATTCTTTATCAAATCTTGACTAATTACTTGAATTAGTTATCCATCAAAAAGAAAAAAAAGTCAAGAAAGTAACAAAGTAACTTGGAATTTGTTTTTTTTTTTCTGTATTTAATTCCCTGTTATTCATCTTTTTTATTTTTATTCTTTTTCTTTTACTGATTCTATTTCCATTGGAATCATGAGTTGCAGGTATTGTGATCACTGAATGTTTTTACTTAGTAATTTGAGTGATTGGCTGAAATCAAGACTTGGCTATCTGTGTCTGTTACCTTATATACAAGCACACACACGCTATTTATTTGCTCAAGTTGTTGAGATTATCTGCATATTAAATTCTAATAAACAACTTCTTTTTTCAATAACCCCTGAACACACATGCACTATTATTTACAATTAAATTCTCTGATGTTGGGAATTCACAATCTTTATATATATATAATTCATGCTTGTGTGTAATTCAATATCACTCTCAGGCCTTGAGGAGTGGGTGGATATTACCAATTTAATTCTGAGAAATATTTAAGTATTTCAGTTTCCATTATTTCTTACATTTACTGTTTCCAAACGATTGTTGATCATCCAGACCAAATAGCCCTGAGGGAATATTAGTTTACTAAATTTAAAGTATAAATATGCAATTGTGAATAAAAACTTTTTAAAATCTTCACTAAAAATAAAGGTGTTTCATAAGAAGTAAAATGTGGAAAGAATTTTCCTTCAATTTTTCCCCCTTTTTTCAGCAAATACACATGAAAGTCATCTTTAATGTAAATTCTTTTAACTTGTAACTAATTGAATAATGTCTGCACCTGCTGAAATTAACAGCTGGAAGACCCACAAACAACAGATGATAATTTAACATGTAATTTCATTCATTATTTTTAGGCTCCAAGTAATGAAAACTTACAAAATACAACTATCCACAAATGAACATTATACAAATGTGTGCATGTGTTTCAGAAAGCAACAGGGAAGTAAGAGTATAATATTGAAATTTTGCTGAAAGTCAATTAATTCAAAATTAAATTCAATCTAGTATGATTATTTTTTCACAGCAGGATTCATATGGATGCTATAGTTTCTGCTTTTTCTTTCCTATATTATTGGTGATTTTGACACAAATTATCTGTGCAATATAAGATGGCGTGACAGTTTCTTGTTTGTTTCAAAAAATATAATTCCGACAAAATCTGGCATGGCATTATAAATGTTTTATGGCAATTATTATAATGTTTTTTTTTTAATTCAAGTGGCTAGATTTGTTTTATTTTTATTTCATTTTTTTTGTTTACTTTTTTGTGGGGGGGAGGCATAAATATTTTTTAAGGAATTAAAATTTTTTGTTTTAGTTTTAGTGATTATCTGTTTCTGCTTAAGACTTGTGCTTTCTAATTGCCTGAAATCACAAAACAAAGTTTTCAATTATTTCAATACAGTTTATCATTGCAATCCTTTATATGGAAAACAGAATCTGCAAATATTGAATTTGGGCTGAGGCTCATTTGGCACATATTCTTTGGGATTCGTTTTGCAAATACCTTGACAAAAATATTATTTTATGTTATGATGGCATGCAGATTAATGAGAATTTGAGCAAACCACTTCCTCATAACTATCTCACCACCCTGGTAGTAGTAACACTAAAAATTTATGCTCCCCCCCTTATCTACCTGAAGAAAAGCCAGTCATTTGTAAAAAAAAAAAAAAAAAATTCATCCTTGCTCACACACATACAGACGCATACATCATACATACAGCTAAAAAAAAAAATATGAACAACATTCCAAAACTGATTATCGTTCTGAATGATCTATGTTCATTTTGATATTTCTTTAGTGAAACCTGCACCATATGGCATGGGTATTTTTATCATAAATTTAGTCTATCAGGTGTATCTTATGATGATGATATCTTAACCTAGTTAGGCATTGGCCTACAATGGTTCTGTTTGCTTACTCATCCCCCTTGTATCTACTTGAAAGTTTAGTAGGCCCAACAACCACATAACTACTGAAAACTTCATCATTGGTACACTTAAAAAAAATGTAAGTACCAATTTACCTATATCATTAACATTCTCTACTGAATGTGATTTTCTTTTCAAATCTCTTTGCAGTTTTAGGTTAATACTGGGTTAATTTTAAAAGTTGTTAGTTTCTCTTTTTACAATAAAAAATATATTTTGATATGTTGTAAATATGGCTCAGCTACTATTAAGTTTTTAAAAACAAGTATTTCCTTATTCTTAATTAGTTGCATTTATTGAACCAATCTCTTCATTGTCAACAAATAGTGCAGATCAGAAATAATGAATAAACTCTTCACAAGGCACAAATCCTGCTCCTTTTTAGTTAAAAAAAATAAAAAATAAATAAGTAAAAATCAAGATGGATATCTGAAAACATTAAAAAGAATATGGCACTGATATTCAGAGAACTTAAAATGATTATTTGGTTACTTATTTTACTGCATCATTTTACCTACAATTATTGTCACATGATGCAAACAATAGTAAGTCCATTATTTCAAAAATTAGCTGTAAATAATCAACAGTGCCTTTTTATAGGTGTCACTTATCTTATTGGTAGCTAAAATTGTTTTTATATTTACACAAGTAGTGAAGTAATTGTTCTAAGTAACAGGTTAATCGAAATAATTGCTGCATAATTGGTTGTAAAAAATATCTGAATTGTTGAAGACAACTGAGAATTTTTTAGGTGGTAAGGAAATGTTTAGTAATGTACTATATTAGTAAAAATAAATACATTTGGAGATTAAATTAAAGAATTTTTTGCTTTAGATTTCAACTTTATAAATAAACAGAACATTATTAGTTAAATTTTTATATGAATTTTTCACTGTATTAATATTCATCTCTGAATTAAGTCCATTGACAAGGAAGGAGATTATGTAGAAAGATATTTGTTGTGCAAAATAAATATCAGGCTATGCACTTATTGATTTGCCTACATAATTCCAGTTTATTTTGAAGGCCAAAATTATAATGAAAATAACCCACTTTATACCATGAGCCTGCATTACTGGCTTGATAAGTGCATCTCCACAAACAGATGTCCTTATTGATATTTAATAAGCTTAGATTGATCTGGCACAAGGTTACAGTTGTGGAGCACTCAGTCTAGCCAACCATTACTACCCAAGAATATCTTTAGTTAAATATCACATCTTATCAAAGTGTGCGTGTGTGTGTGTGTATTATACGTAAAGTTTATTTTTGAAATTGTTCATATTATGAAAAGCAATCAAATTGAATGAAAATTAAACTTAGAACTTCCATAATTTTGAGTCATCATCTTGAGCTGCTCAGACTATTGGACACTTTTGTTATAACATTTTAGGCAGTCTATTCTAGAGTTGTCTTAAGATTACACAGATTACTGAGCATGGGTTGGTCTGATGATCTTTACTACCATTTTCAGGGATAGGACACCCATTATGATAATATAATTTGTAGATCTGAAGAAGGCTGCAGAATGGATAGACCAAAATGGGATAATAAAAGAAGCAACAAAAAAAGAATGAGTTCAATAGTCTGAACAACTCTTGAAATGATAATGGCTTTTTACAGAAAGTATCTCAGTTGTTGATGATATTTTGAAAGGAAATTGAATTGCATGCAAATTAAATATTTCTCTATTTTGTAAATTCTAACTTAGAAAATGACACAATTTTAGGCAAACTAATAAAAAAAACAATGCTGAGGTTTACTTTATTTATACAAACTGGTAACAAAGAATTAAGACCAGAGGATGTTATAAATATTTGTTGATTTATTTTTCTTGTTATTCCCATAATTTTCACTAAAGCCATTTTCCTGGAATCCCTTTCTCTAACTTCATCAGCACGCCTCTATCAATCCTAAAACTTTCAAGTTACCAGTAACCTATTTTACCAGGTTTTCTTCTTTTTTGATTATATGAAAGCAATCATTTCTTTCTTTTTATTTTATTGTTTGCTTGCTGATGAAGCACTAAGAAATCTACCTTACAAGACCTCTAAATTTTAGCTTCCCACTGTAAGAGTTCTGTTAACTAGCACTTGCAAGTTTTTTTCCTTTATGTATTTTTATCTTGTCTGCATTATTGTAGTTCAAATTTTTTTCTGAGTCATTTGGATCCATTAATTTTTTTCTGCTAACCTGGATAGACATAAAACTCAATAGAATAATTTGCTGAACAGTGAAAGAAATTGGCAGCAAATCAGTTAATTATTTTTCTCCTCTTTGCCAATTGTTCTTTTCACAACTTCCGTGTTGCTAACTCGGACCCATAGCTTTTGGTTGGCTGTATTTTCAACCTCTACATTCTTATTTGTGTCTTAATTTGGTGCAACATAATTAATTAAAAGAAGCTTTAATAAATGCTGAATTTTTCAAAAATTCTTGTTTTTTTTTATCTATTTTAGAACTGTTTTCTTAAAAAGATAACAATCATTGCCTAATTTATTTTTAGCAAATTTTTTATCAAAAACGTTTAATGAAAAAAAAACTACTACACAATATTAGTTATGCATATATAATCTGACTGTTTTATGGATATTGCATATATGATAAATATATAATGACATAGCAGCTTAGAGAATATGTTTAACTTATACTATTATCTCTGGATAGCATGTCTTTGCATAAGTCAGTTTTCCTCATGATTCCTTTACATATTTATTGAACTAATGTGGGTTTGAAAATGATTCTATTTCCAAAATATTTTTTCAGTCATGTTTTAATCTATGTGCTTTTCACAATTCTTAATTTCTTCAGTTTTTTTTTTTGTGTCCATATTTCAAGAGTTGATAGAATAATTCATTTGTTTGGAAATCTGAGTGATTTCCCTTTGTTTATTCTTCATTGTTTACTACATTTTTGTTTGTTTTAAGTGCTAACTGCATTTTGCTCTTAAAAATCTTATTCACAATAAATTATTCATTATTTTCAACAATTGTATTTCCCATTCAGCCAATACCACATCTTATAGCCCTTGTGCTTTTACTTATTCTTTTAAATGGCTTTAGGAAATTTGCAAAGCATAAATAGAAATCATTGTAAATGGTTTGGTTATCTCAATGTCTGATATTTTTTGTCTTATAGTTATCTTCTTTTATTCTATGTCCTTCTCTCATTCCTTGATCAGTTACTTGTAATTTCATTATAATCAAGATAAATGAAATCTTTTGAATTAAAAATAAATTATTTGCTTGATCTGAAAAGCATACAAAAAAAAAACAAAACAATATTTTGGCTCTTCTTTTAATATTCTACAATGCTATTCAATCCATGTTGTACTCTTTTTGTTTTGAATAATTTTATTCTAATGTGATTTGCATTCTGTCAACTTTAATTTCCTTTAGGCTTTAATCATTTCTTGAATGATATTTTACACTTTTGTTGAGTTCCTTTTATTTTTTCTGTCACATTTTATAAAATTTTATTGCCTTTGTTTGTATTTTTTTATTTTGTACAGCTTGGTCCTGTGCATTACGTTTCGGCTAGCTATCTCTCTGGTCTTCTTCAGGTGCAGTATGCTGTGTTTTTATGGAGTTTTGCTGTCTCTTTGTAACTTACTGTTGTGTGGGAACAAGGCCGAGTGTGAGCATGTGTGTACACGTGCATATATAATTGGTGTGTGTGTGTATGTGTATTTAGTATTGTATTTATATCTATCTTGGTGTATCTTTGTCGTATACATTTTCATTTGTCTTATTTATATGTAATCTTTTTACTAATCTGTGTGTGTATTCTCTACTTTGCCAGAAACAATCTTTCCCAGTTAAGTGAGCAGACAAAATGTTTGCATTGAAATTAGGTTTAGTATTTGATTCTCAACATCTGCACACTAAACAATTTTGAAGGTACCAAACATTCTCCGCTTAATATCCCTATAGATTTGAATGATGCTGACTAAAAGATTTTCCTGCCAAATGTTGATATCTTACCTGCTGGCAGGTTGTCACTCTTGTTCTCTCTTCTGCCTGCCTCCTCAACTCACTTTTCTCTTTTTCAATACAATTGATAATTTCATGCTTTTTATACAGAACACATCTACTTTAGGATGAATCGATTTCTTCCTTATTTTTTGTTTTCCATTTTTTTTTTTAAATACTTTTATACAATTTTCTTTAATTCTTCTTTCCCTGTTTTAATCTATATTTTCTACTTTTCGCTTCTTTTTTCTCTAACTTTGCTAAACTTTTTGGTTTTAAATATTTACTGGCTATTTATCATTTATCCGTGTAGGCACCAACTTCAGTGGGAGGAAGCAAAACATATTTCTTTTTCTTTTTTCTTTTGCAAATCAATGAAACAGTTAAAGTGTTCTTCGTATTTATGGACATTGTCAGTATTGAAATAGCTATTCAATGTTCACTTCATTATCAATAATAAAATCTTGTACACATAAGAAATCCTTACAAAACTTTTTCTCGACTCTGTAATTAAAATATTGCTTTTTCTGTAAGTCTTTATTGTTGAAATTAAAGCCTCAGAACTATATTAAGAAGTCTTTTCATTGTTAGTTTTGTGTGTGTATATATATATATATATATATATAAAATAAAGACAAAAGGAAAACTTATCTTAGTCCACATGTTTTGTCCTCTGATGGCAAATGTAAGGATTGGTAAAGTCCATCAGAGGATGAAATGTGTCAGCTAAATTTTTCTTTTGTCTTTATTCATATTGTCCTTTTACAGATATATTTTAGTTATATATGAAATTTTTATATATATATATATATATATATATATATATATATATATATATATATATAGCCAATATTCATTGCTTTCTAACAAATAAACATTATTTTTTTTCATATTTAAAAATGTCAACCAGATACACTATCCATATTTGACATACATAACCCCAAAATATGAATCCATTTGTGGCTCATCTCAACTAGCTAGGCACCAGAGATATTACAAATTTTAGTAATGATCACAGCTTTTCTTTTTTTCTTTTTAAGAACATATTAGTTGTAAATAGATTAAAAATGATTTTTGTATACTTAAAGCAGATTTTCAACTGTTTTTCAATGTTCATTTTTTTTCCATACAAAATTAATTTCAGTTACACCAGGATTATTGTCTACCAACAAAAAAATTTAAACTATAATAGTTTTTTTTTTCAAAAAGTCAACTAGCTGTTATAGAAATATAGAATTCAACAAATAATAATTTAATGACTATTTAATTGATTTTCTTAAAAATGTTACTTTTTATGCAAAATATATTGAAAAATACATTTGTCTACAAAGGGGTGTTTGTTTGCTGTCATATCAGTTCAAAGGTCAAATGTTCATTGAATCAGCTGAAAGCCCATTTAAATTCATGAACAGCTCATGGGGCAGCTGCAGTATGGATGACCAAAAAGAACAAAAATTAATATTACCAAATATATTTTTGACATAAAAACCCCATGGACAACACTAGTATTACTAATAGTTTTTATTTGATCACTTAATGTAATAATTTTTTCTAAAAACTTCTTTTTCAACATAGTAAATTTTATTATTTTATCCATCTGTTTAATGATGGGATAAGTAAATTTAAAATCATTATTGCTAAATAAAAACTGTATATTTAGGTGTTTTTTTCCTTCTATTCATTGATGTTTTATACAATACTGAATTAGATGTCACTATTTGTGATATTCTATTATCAGGTTTTGAGGACAAAATCAAGCTCCATTTCAACAGAAATCTATAGAAAAATGACATGTGAAACTTGAGAGATAGTCCACCCATTATTTTTGCTACAATAGTGTAATTATTTCTCACACACTTGACCTTCAGAAAAAAAGTAATTTTAGAATAGTGCTTGACACAGAAAAATGCCATAAACAATATGAAAAATAAAATGACTAAACTGTTTATTACATTTTGTAATGAGCTGTGTGTGTTTTTCTGATTGCCTTGACTCAAAGTGCTTCAGATAGGGCTGTTGACATTATTTTTTAGTTACATGCAGATGATTAAAAACATATTTTTCATAAAAATACAAGTCCATGCATTATAGAAACTATAAATATTTGTGTGTAAAAGAAAAGGAAAATGCAATTTTCTTTTCCTAAGGTTTCAAATAATGTGTATTGTTTTAATTTTATAATAATACAGAAAGAAATCAAATCAATTTTGTCTGAACTAATAAGTGCTAACCAAAAGTTCCGGAAATATGAACATTTGCAAAGTAAACATTGTATACAGATTTTTGTTGAAACTCTTTGTGAGGCAGTGTGCTTTGTTGTCTGCTTGTGAACCAGTGCACTAACTCACACACACACTACTTCAAAGGAAACAGTAAAAACTAAGTGTTAAAGTAAGTCATATTCATTCTTAAGATTTAGCACCTTGTATGTTATTAATTTAAATATTAATAAACAATTGAATGGATCAATTTGATGTTAAATAAAAAATTCTTTTTTCTATTGCATTAACTGAAAGAACAAAAGGGAGAAAATATTAGCTTCATTTACACATAATTAATTAATTAAGTCTATCCACATATGTAAAATGTGACATGTATCCATATATATATATATATATATATATATATATGTTTATATATTTGTGTAACACTTTTTCTGTTACCAAAAGAGAAAAAGAGGTCATTGCAGAAAGATAGATTCATCTTTATGTAGTGGACACTTGGTTACATAGAAGAAATGCCACAATGATTGTACTGAAAACTTGTTCATGTTAAGCTAAAAGAAACTGTTAAGTTGTAATTGGCTCTGTAGATAAATAAACCTTTTGATATAAGGTATGAATTTGGACAAAAAGTTTTGTTTTTTAAAAAGTAAAACTATTATGATGTTTACAGACCTTTAGAGAGATGTTTATTTTTGATTAAGCTTTGATGGTCTGATTGTTTTTACTTTTTCTTGCTTGCTCAATCAAATAAATTATCTAAAAAATTAAAGTTTATTAAAAAAACACATTTGGAATATTTATACACTTAAAGAATTATAGCTCAGACTAATACAGAAATACTTCCATTGTTTTGAAAGATTCAATTTGTAATAATACCATTACTGAATATTTACTTTCATTTTAAATGTTTTCACTTGCTTTTTATTGCAACTTTACTCAGGCCATCAATCTACAGCAGTGAGTTGAGAGTGCAAATAAAGGATTACTTAGAGCTTATCCTTTATTTTTGATCCTAAACTATCAACTCACTGTTATAAAGTGACTGTCTAGCTAAAATTGTGATACAAAAACAAAAATAATGTGATGTTTGTTCAGCAATGAAGCCAACTGCTTCACTTTTTCCTAAAAGAATATATATAGATTATTGTGTCTTGACACTTCTACAGATTTTACATCCTGGGAATAAGATATTTAATATAAATAAAAATGTTTATATAAATATTAGCTTTGCTTTCTTGACACTTGATCAGAAGCAAAATATGAGAGAAATAAAGATATTCCACAGATCTACAAACTTCTAATACTAATTCTTAAATTAAAAAAAAAAATAAGCAAAATATTTAAAAGCATTTGTATAAAATCTTCAACCTCCAGCTCCCCAAATATGTACCTAGAAAAATGAGCACTTAATCACTGCAGATATTTAATAAGCTTATCATAATCTTAGACAAAGTTACAAGTGTGGAGCACCTAGTGAGGCACAAACTAGCTTGTTAAAATCATTTACTTCACAGTGAGGTGACCTTGATATTTAGTTTGACAAAAGGATCCAGTTGTACGACCACAACTTAATTGTCTGAGAGATCTACTTGATAAACATTATTAGACAAAAATGTGCCTACACTTGATAGATGTTTAAACTTAAAGTAGTAATCTCTTATTATATTTGAGAGAAATTTCAATTTAGACTCTGTAACAGTTACTTTGTTAAGGTATGTTTTATTCCTTACAACAGTCCCCCGCCCACAGTGCATACAAAGATTAGTTTCATTATTTCATTTTGTTCCCAGGATAACTTTCATGCCCTCTAGTAAAGCGGCTCTGAACAACTAAATATGCACAAAACAAAGGTTACAGTGATCATTTCATGAAAAGGATTTGGCGAAATTCACTGAAAAGGCCTCAAATGACAGTGGTTTAGTCTTGCACTTAGTGGCTGGTGACTTTTTGTCAGTTTAACACAGCTTAACTGGAGTACAAAAAATCAGGCTATTTTGAATGACTTAGCAGAACTGAAACTGAACAAATAGACATTAGGAGCAAAAATTTAACAGTCTTTATCATGAAATTGAAAGCAAGAATATCAAATTCTTTCATTATTAGTTGATATGGAATTTCTAATATTTTAATACATCAAGCACAAAGACTTGTTTGAGTAGAATGTATCATTAGATTTTTATAAGATAATAAAAATACTTGAAAAAAAATTTACAATTTTTTTTTTATTCTCTTAAAATCTGAAGACTTTATGCCATAGATCAAAGTAATGAATGTGAACTATTTTTGTCTTATGACCTCAAAAGTATTTGAAATATGTTAATTCAATCTTATTGTATCAATTTGCAGATAGTTTATAGTTTTCACTTCCTACATTTGATGGACTTATTTCTTGTATTTCCCCCTATATTGTTCTGCTTTGTAACAAACAACAGAAGGTTGCCTACCTTATATTATCACATGAATAACTGAAAAAAAGAGGCTCTTCCCATATTTTTTGGTTCACAGCTCTTTCCACTGTGAAGACTTGGCATTGGAAATAATTATAGACCATGCACTGTACATCACTAAAACTTAATAAACTTATTATGGATAAAAGCATTTTTGAAAAAAAATAATTGTTTTAATTATTTATTGTATTTTTTTTATTTACAAATAATTTGTTACATGATTTTTATGTACAGAAAAACAATACCATTATGCTATTAATAAAATTAAATAAAAAACAAAAATGTTTGTTGATAAATGTTGTGTAGCTGAAGGAAATATTTTCATTGGAAATGTTTCTTGAGGTAATCATTAAACTTAGAAAACTATGTTATTTCTGGTTGAAATCATTGAAGGATTTAAATTATAAATAGATTTAGTTAAAAAATAGTTTATTTTAAAGATGTTTTGTTTACTTGTAAATTTCTTTAAAAAAAAAGGTAGGTTTTGTTTTTTAAAATAGGATTATTTAATCTTGTATGTAAATTATTTCAGTAAATTTTTTTTTAGAATCAGTAAAGTTTGTTGAAATTAAGCTGAATTATGACTGTAATGAAATTAAAACCAGTCTTTTAAATATTCTATATCCTGAATTTATCAATTTTATTTCAAGGAAATTACATAACTTTTGCTTAGTGTTTTTTATGCACTACAGTCTTGTAATAATTTTTTTTGTTTTCATTTAATCAATTTTCTTTTAAATAAGTACTTTATTATATATATATATATATATATATATAGAAAAGAGTTTATTTCTTATTTTTTATCATTAACAATTTTCATAGTTGATATTTTAATTAATATACAGTATATCTATATTTAATATCACTCATAAAAAGATTTTAGTTTTTGTCATAATTTATTAAAATCATCAGTTTCGTTGCAAATGGTCAACTGGTATTTGTAACCTGTATTTATAATAAAATCATTTATAAATCCATATATATTGGTAAGAGGCTATGCAGTGTCAATGTAACTTGATTAAAATCAAAATTCAAGACAAATTTATCTGGATTAGAACTGTAAATAAATTTTTTGGTTGCATACTGAAATGTCTTTAAATACTGAAATATTTGAATACTTTCCCATAATAGGTTGGGGAATTAAAACAAAATGAATTTAAAAAAAAATCTTTTGCATAACTTCAGGGATAACACAAAGAACTGCATCTTTATGCATTGTTCGATGAAAGAAAATATTCACATTTTTTTATCTGATTATCATTCCAATGATAAAGTTAGAAATGTTCCACAAGATCCACAAAAACAAAAACTGATATTATCAAACTATAACAGACAGTTTAAAAGTGTGACTTAAACAATAAAAATGAGGAAAATATCTCACACAAAATAATTGCAAGATAGTCTTTTATCTGCTTAAAAAATAAAATCTAGTTCAGAATTTTCATGAGAAGGTGCTGAAAAGTTCTCTGCCTAACCCTTTTCCCAAAATCAAAATTCTGATGTTTGGTCATTAAAATACTGATTTTTGAGAAGTGAGTTGGGTTAAGAACATTCCAATATTCCTGTACATATAAAAAATTAAGTTAAAAAAATATCTGATATAAGAATTTGAAGTTGTATTTTTCTTCTTTTTTGCTCGCTTCATACAAATAAAACCTCTTTCCTTTTTTCCAAAGATCTCCAATTCTGTGCCAATATCCTCATCCTGTATATTTATCTGTCAATTCACAGTTTTCCCAATGACTTAACTAAAAACTAGAATTCTACCTTTTTGACACCAATGAAACATCTATTCTTAATAGACTTTCAAAAACATTTTTTCTACAACCTTTTCTTTTCCTTCTTCCCACTTATCTTTTAGCTATTCAAAGATAATCAAAGAACTAGATTTATCTGAGCCCTGTATCTAAATTAAAGTTGCTGCCATCTCAAATTTGACAAATTGCATGTCAATCTAACATTTCCAATATCACAGACTCCATCATTTAATGTCCATGAAGTCATTTTAGATAGTTTGGGAATTCTAAATCACTCTCTCAAAATTTCATTTTCACATTTCCCTCCTTTGCTTCATCAAGCACATGTCCAAATATTTTGATTTAAAAAAAAATGACAAATAAAAGGTTTAGCAAGACATGAATTTGAGCACAATTGATTTTATTTTCTTGAGTCATCAATACATTTTCAACTTGACATCAACTCCGGATAATTAATATAAAAAAAAAAAACATAGATCTCTTTCTCTCTCTACTCTCACTTATGTGTGTGTGTGTGTGTACATGCATGTACATCAATAAGTTTGCAGTATAATGATGAAAAATATTTTACAGACATATCGTTTTCAAAATAATATCCTTCCTTATCAATGCACTTAACTAAATGCTTGTCTATTAATAACTTTGATTAAACATTATAGTGAAAATTTGATTAAAATTAATCTTATAACTGTTTCAGATTATAGACTTATAGATATATGTATATACAAACACACAACATTTTAAAGAAAGGTATCTTTTTTAATTCTCATATATAAAGCCACAATGTGTATATATACAAGGAGGTACTGAAGAGTTCCTGTACTGAACAATTATAAAAAAAAATTGACAATTGGTCAGATTTTGGGAAGTGGGTTTCACCAAAATTTTTTTAGCCCCTCTCATATAGTGTATATCTAACACCTTCACAGAAAACTTTGGTACATAAATAATCCCATAATTTTTTGCAGATATTATGATAGTGTGAAAATATTTAACTCACAAATCTGTCATGTCTAAAAGCCATTTGGTATGCATCCCCATTTATTTTATTCTCAAGTGCTTAAACTTCACTTCCAGAATAATTTATTGATGTTGACTGAATCATAACTTTTTCATGATTAAAAAAAAAAAGAACAATTTAATAAAAATATAATTTTTTTATATTTATGTCAGATAAAATATTATTAAACTATATTTAAACATTTTAAAAACTTTTCTCAAGAAAAAATCACAAATCCTATAAAGAAAAATCAGAACACATGTGTAATGTTGCTTAGGTTTTTATCAATAAAGTTGTTTTAATCATGGTATTATGTATAACTTTATTTTTTTTACTTTAAGGATTATAAATTTTTGAAATTCTGATTAAGTGATTATGCAAAGTAGACATTAATCTGTTATAATAAATTTTTATTTTCAAATATGTCAAATATATTAAGTTAACATGACACAGCTTAGAAATTTAATGCCTTTCTTTATTTTCTATTTTTCTATTGAAATATATTTGTGAAGAAAACAATGGTTGGCATTTTAGCATGTAAATTACATTTTAAATTATAATACTTTATTCTGCCTGTCAGTAATACTTGTTTTAATTCTTGACAACTACAGTTAATCTCTTTTTTTTCCCTGATTTTCAATGCATATCAATAGTAAAATTTTTAGCAATGTATTTTCATTATAAATATAATGGGCCCTATTCTATGAATAATTCTTATCTTACCTCCTAATTACTAACAATATCTTTATTCCTCATTTGTAATATGCAGCATCTAAAATGAACATTAATGGAATTTGTGAAAATAAATTAAAAAGTTCAGTGTTAAAAACCACTTGGAACTGGTTGATGAGATACTTTAAGAGAAAATGTCTTTGTCCTCAAGAAACTGATGTGATATTTTTGTCTCTATGACACAAGTAACATTGAGAATATATATGAATGTTGGGGGCAAATAAATAGCTTTTTATGCTAAAATTTCCAAAAATATTACCACCTAGGAGCAAAATTAAAAATTTTTTCCTATGCTCTAAGTGTCCCCCCCCAAATACCATATAAATTTAGTTTTATATACCATCCCTAAACATTTTGAATGATTTCACTATTTTAAAAGTGCCAGTGTAACAGAACAAATCAGTATTGAAAAACGAAAAATGGCTAATACAAAGTTGCTCATGTGAATAACCATATTTTTATTTACTTGTTAGTCTATGTAATTCTTTTTGACATGCTACTCCTGTCAGTTGGTAAATCCTTGTTTTATACCAAGATAACAGTGGTTATATCAATATCTGATAGAATTTGATTCCTATCTCAATCCAGGTTTAGATGGGCACAAAAACATTTTGAATTATTCATATAAATATGTAAAGAAATGGTATTAAAATCTACCCTCTCCCAAAGAGTACAGTTCAGTACTCTGTTTAAACTATTTTACATTGAAGTAGATGCTCTTACCAGTACTACACTGTATGAGACACTGGATTATTGTACTGGTAAACTGTTTCAATGGGTTAATGCATATCAATAGGGGAGAACTGAAATTAGGAAATTTGCTTTCATTTGCATTTTGAAATGTTATTACATAAGAAATATTAAGTATATCTGTTAACATGCTCAGTGCCAAACTAAATTATGTAACATATCCCCTTTTTAAAATATACCCCTTGTGTTCACTCTGTCCTCCATACACTCCTGTGACTACTTGCTTTCTCAGTATGCTATTTAATTTCTATTGAATCCATATTGTTCTATTCTTAGCCTATACACATAAGAATAAAAAACAACTTTGGTGATAAGTGTTAAGTTTAAAAAATTCAAGTATCAATATTTTAGTGCACTTCAAGATATAATTGTTGTAATTGCTTCTATTTGCTTTTTAAAATATTATATAATTAAGAGGCATCAAAAATGTTGATAGTTAATGAAGACTATTTTAATTATTGCTGAGAGTTAATTATAAACAAGATGAATTGCATGTTGTTTACACATCAGATGAGAAGTGAAGTTGTCAGCTATTGAATTATTCTGATGAGTGTCTACAACACTTTGGAGAAAAACTGAATATTACTTTGTGTTAATATGCACCCAAGGAAAACTTCAAAGTCTACCAGTTGACACACAGTGATCGAAATAATAAAGATCAAGATATTAGGTTGAACAATTTATTAATTAATGAGAGGAATTTATGTTTAGAATAAAAGAGAAAACTCTTTATAATTAGTTTCTGTCACTCAATACGACTATTTATAAAAAAAAAAAATAAATAAAGTGAAAAGATACAGTAAAGGTCATTGTCAAAAGCCAGGCAATATAGGCATTTGAAATCAACAGGAATAACAAATCAAATATTTGGACAGAATTATCATGGAACAAATTTGGTAGGTGAGTGGATGGATAGGGAAATATTGTCCTGTATGAAAAACAAAATTTATTTTACTTTGGTTGAAGACGTTTTGGATTTATACTCCAGGCAAAATGATTGCATTTTATTTTCTTTTGTGAAAAATGTGAAAGTTTTGTTTATTCAGATAATGTGATTGAATTTATTGTGGGAAATTTGAAACATTTCCAGAGCCAAAAGGATTGAGATTGTTGTATATAAAATATTATTTCTTTATATAAAATGATTGAATGTATTTTATGGAAAATTAGTAACTTTTCTTTTTCAGCTAAAGTAATTGAATTATTTCTAACATATAATTAGACAAAATTTGGCATATTATTTCTTGTGTCAATTGAGGACATTTTAGACTGAAGTTTGGTCTATGGTCTAGCTTTTATTCTTTCTTTTGCAGATCCAACACTATATTTTATTTGTATATTAATTCTAAAATCTTTAATATTTAGTGTAATAATTAAAAAATCAGCTGTTTTTTAAAATTCTCTGAGATATTGATGAGATACAGGCACATGTTTTATCTTATGAACAAGTAAATTTAAACTTCTTAAATAAAAAGAAAACCATGCATTTGCATTATAAACATTGAAGAAATCATTAAACCAAGCATTTGGGTATGTGTAAATAGACTAAACTTGTGGATCACTCATCTACAACGGATATTTTGGATTTTGAAAATATCTTTATTTTCTATAATTTGTATTAATTTATAGATTTTCTGCAGATTTTAAATGAACACAAATATTCTGGAGAATTAAAGTTTATTTTTAATCTTCAACAAATTTTCATGAATTGCAATGTCTAAATATAATTGTAGTATTCTGCTTGAAAAGAAAAAAAAGTTACTTAATGTTCAGCACAATGCTCTTCATAAATACTTTTGATCCTGTCAATTCATTAAACCAAATCAAATGTCTTGGCATGTCTTGACCACAACTACCAACTCCGATGCTACTATGCTCTGTACAAGTTAGTAATAACTTTGTAATTTGATATTTACTAAATTTAGCTTATTATGGCACAAGATCAAATGAGATTGGGAAAAGAAAAAGGTTGTGTTGTGCTTGTCTTCTGTGTGGAGAGGGCATGCTTACCATGATAGTCAGTATTCAGAATTTTAAGTTTGTACCTGTACTCAAGCACTGGACTTTTGTACAAGGAATCTCTCACTAGGATAACTGTTATATTTACAAAAAACTTTCCTAATTTGATTCACTTCCCAATATCTGAACATTAACCCAAAGGAGTGTTCTTTTCTTGTGTAAAGTGCCAACTTTCAAAACCACTGATTGAACTATGTCAACAGAAAGTGTGGAATTTTCCAGTGTTGAATGCTGGATCTCATGAAGTTCCTGTTTCTACAGAAAAATCTCCAAAGGACATCCATCGGTATATGATGCAAAATTTACCCATCATATTAAGTTGCTAAGAAGTTGTGTGCCAACTTCCACTAATGACTTTGAGACCCAAGATGCAGCATAGACTGAAAGGCTTTTACGGGTAACACCTTCTGAAATTGTTGATCATGACGATGAACTAATTTTGACTGATTGATGAATCTTGGCCAAAAGAAGTGCTGAGATACTAGAGATATTCAAAGAATATGCTGGATTTATAATTCATAATTCAGAAGTTGCCAGCCAAGTGGGTGCCAAAATATTTGAATGCCAATTAGAAGCAATATTGAGTGGACACCTTCAAGTTGATTTTGCAATATTTTCAATGAGCTAGTAATTTTTTGCAATGATTTGTTACTTGGTTAGACTACTATTATCCAAAGATCAAACAACATTCCATGCAGTGGCAGCACTTAGGTTCCACACAGTCAAAGAAATTAAAAACCCCAAAGTCAACCTGAAAGGTCATATACATGGTTTTCTGGGATAAGGAAGGTATTTTGATGATTATTGTGAAAACTTATTGTTTATGGCCAAACAGTTAATACAGAATATGTCTCTTTCTTTCTGTGCTTATTAAAGGAAACACTGAAAAGAGAAATGGCAAAGGAAGATGCTTTATACAGAACTCTTGATTCCCATCCTATACAATATACCTCAGGACAATCTCTTTGTTTGGAAAGTAATGTCACATTTTGGTAAAGGGAAATGAAAACCTTTGTAAACATTATCTTCATTATTAGCAATAAAATCACACTCCATATATACAGTATACAGTTTAAAGGTTCTTTCAACTAAGATGTTTTATAGTTTATAGATAACGTTTAGTTTCCATCTGATGCCATATACCACAGCACAATCTATTAGGTTGTTCAGAAAATAATGTCAATTTTTTTTTTTTGATTGTAACTAAAGTTAAATTTGTCAAGAAAATGATCATTATTATTACTAATGACAAAGATGCACAATGAAATTATTTTATTCTTTGTTGAAATGATCTGAGACTCCAGAGTATAAACCTATTTTAGCATCTAAAGCAAAGGTGCATCTTTGTAAAGCGTTGGTGGACATTTATTGAACAATAGGTTTTGAGTATTACAAGTTCTGAAAAGGAAGTAAGACAATCAGTGTAGATATTTAAGAACATATGAAGAGTAAAAATTTACACAAGGATACATTCTAGTTTGGTCCAAAAAAGTGTCATTCTTCAGAATTATAATGCAATCCCAGATGTAATCAAATAAACACAAAGATCAAGCAGTTTGCTAAGAAGGCTGATTCAGTATGCCTATTCATATTTTATAGAATGTAAAGTTTTTTTAAATAAGATCTTTTAATTTTTTTTAAATTCACTATAGGTTTTGTTATTGTTAATAAACATTACATTTCCATTCCAAAAATTTGACCAAACTTTCTCATCTTCAATCACAGTGTTTGGGTGTCTTTTAATGTTAGCTAAAATCTGAAATGTATTTCTTGATAATAATCATCAAATACACAAGTTTTTTTCTCTCAATACAGCATGTCCCTAAAGAATTCAAGATATTGCTAACTTTTTTTTTCATTTTGGATACAGCCTTGTCAGTTATTAATTTCATTTTAATTTCAATTGTTTTTTTAATAACTTTCAGCCCGTTTTATAGCTGTCAGTAAACAACAAGAATCAGGAATAATGAATAAGCTTGTGGGATATTTTGAGTAATCACGTCAAATAACAATCCTATGAAAAAGAAAGATATAAAACCTTTTCTTTATTTGAATTTCAAAAGAGATCAGCAATGTATAAAACCAAACAAATTTATGATCTGACATTAATTTTTTTATTTATTAGTCTTTCAATAGTCACTACTCTTTTGATTCAGTATTTTTGCACATAAAGTAGAAACTTTCGTTGATGTGTAAATTTTCTCAACAATATTATTATGCAATGAACAACTGGGATTATTTATACAAATTAATAATTACAGTGTAACCCGGATATAAGAGAGTTGTCGGGACTGGAGAAGAAGTCTTTTATATCCAGATTTGGTCTATTTTGTTTAGGTAAGTATGGGAATAATTTGGGACCAGAGAAAATCTCTCTTATATCCGGGTTTCACTGTAGTATTAATAACATATTTTCTTGGGAAATTTCTATCCTTTTAAGATTAAAAGAATTAAAATTAACTCATAACTCTGAGTAAAACTTCATAACAGTTTCATTAAAGAACAAAACATTTTACTGTATTTTCTTTTTGTTTTAATTTCAAGCAGATAATTATATAAATTTGAATTATTGATATTTACTAACTTTTGAAAACATGATTGACAGTTAGTGAGGATTCTATTTGTGATAAGAGTAATGGAATGTGAGACAAATTTGCCCATCAAGGATCCATGGTGAACTACCCTGACAAACTACATTTATTTTGATTTATCTCAAAGTAAGTTTTCAGTTTTCTTATTGTGAATTCCCCTTCTAAGTGTCATTTTCATTTTAAAATATACTGAAAAATTACACAATATTAACATGAACAGTTTTTTAGCATTTTAACACTGATGATAATAGCATTGAAGCATTTCTTTTATTCTTGATCTGAGATTAGCAAGCTTTATACTATCTCTAATTTTGTTATCACTGCCACTTGTATTGATGATTCTGTTTTTTGTGTTATGGCTGAGTAATAATAGGGATCAATGACTGTATCATGTCCATCTGTTGATCATAGTTTCTATTTTGTCCACACCATTTGCTTTTTTAACCCTTACTAAAGTGAGCTTCTTCTGTTAGGTTTTTGTCTACACACAGTGAGATAGAAACTGTCATAGATAGATTATCTATGAACCTGTCCAGAACATAACTTCTTGAATTGTCCATTTGACTTAAAGGTCACATATGGCTGGCTCTTAAAATAGGCTTTACTGGCTTTCTTATGAGTTGTGCATAAAATATAAAATTTCATTCATAGTTTATGGTGCCTCTGTATATTATTGAGCATTGATCAGTGTCTGACCTCTGATCTGATACATCACAATTTGGAGCCAACCAACCAATTGTCCATTATTTCTGATTTATTCTGCTGGAGTGCTTGACTTGGCTGGCTTAGATTAAGCACTACTGATCCTTGTATTTAAGGACTGACCTATAGACACTGAGTTCTGTGGATGACTTGGAGTATTTTATGATTCTATTGGTTTTGTTATTTCTTGTTTTTAGATCATTTGTCGTCCTTTTCAGTGAGACATTTTTTACCCTTCTTATCAAGGACAACTGGCACAGCATCTCTCAAAAAGGCATTTCATATTTTTTTATTCAAGTCATGCTCCTCTTTCTAGTAAACATTCATTTTGTTTTTTTATCCAGTAAGAATTCATTTTTGTTTTTTATCCATGTAAAAATTCATTAATCTCTTCAGTAAGAAATAAATTATATGTATATGAAAAGGGTTTAATATTGATACAGGTATATCAATAAGACCATAGCTTAATAATAAAAATAAGTTATATAACAAATATTTTGCGACATAATCTCTTTCCTTGTTAATGTTCTTAATTCACTGGTAAATATAACATTGAGTGAACATTAATTTTCAGATCCACGTTTGTTTGTTAGGCTACAAATTTATTGATTTACCTACATATTTAACATGTAATGAATGAACAAATAAATTTTAAATTATCTACGGAAAAATATATGTATTGTGAGATGAAACTGAAACACTTTTTTTTATGCCTTCAACTACAGATATTTTGTACATAATTTTATACTTTTAGATAGGTACCTTCACTTGTTCAGTAAAAAAACAGCATAGTATGATGAAAAAAGGCCCCAAACTTAATAAAAACAAAGTTTTATCAGCAAAATGGTTATGTTAATATTAAGAGGAAAGACCAAAGTATTTTATTATTTTATTAATTTTTTTAATCCTTTCTAGCATGTTCGAAATTTTGGTTAAAAATCTTGTTTATATCTCAGTGGTTGATATAATATTGTTATGATTATTGTTTTTGCAAGTTTTTTTTTTCTTTTTAGGTAAAAAACACAGTTTTGGAAATTCTTGCAAAAATCAAATAATTGTCTGATTTTAATGAAACTTTCAGGACTTATTCACAAATAAAAATTATGGTAAAAAAATATTTTTTTGCATGTCCCCTCCCCCTTACAAAATTTCATGTAATTTTGAGAAATTAAATTGCAGTTTCTAAATTTGTTTCATTAGTTAAAAGCAGGACTCCTTGGAGAATTTAAATCATCAGTTTTTGTTTTTTTTTTCAAACAGGACCCCTAGTTACTGAAAATCTGCTCTGAATCATAAAATAAAAAAATGGAATAAAACTATTACATTATTTAATTAGAAAAGCTTTTAGTTGCTTTTATAAATAAGATTTATTAAAAATGCTATTGTCTTAAGAAAATTTTTTTTTCAATGCATAATGAATTTTTACAAGAATTGTTTTCTTTTTAATTTTAATTATAATTTAAATTGTTTAAAATTATGCATTACTTCAATCCAGTTAGGTGATATTGTTATTAAGTGAAAATTATATTTATGAATAAAAAATTGAAAAGCTTAAAAGTTATTTACTCCCAATATTTTAAAAATACTTTAAATTTTTTTTACTGTAGAAACATTCCCATTTTTGTAGATATAGATGTCCATCACGTGTTGTCCTTCCTGAAACATCTGGCTGTTTGCAATTCTTTCATTTTCATTTCTGTTTCATTGTATTTATGTTTCATTAGGCTTTGCAAATCATCCCTTCAAAATTTTAAACTTTAAAATTTGAAGTAATTTTTACATTTTTTTTATTCCTATTTTTATTTTATTTATTTTAATGTGGGTCATACTTAAGTAATATTTTTTTTGTTAGTTTTTTACTTTTTTTGAGTTCATTCTTTTTTGTGAGATTTATTTTGATAAAAACATAAGGCTATAAATAAATATATAAGTAACTAAAATTCAATAAAATATTAAATAATTGCTGAAAAATATTAATTTTAAAAAATTACTAGTTAGTTAAAAACCAAAAATAAAAAGCGTTTACTTAGATTTTGTAAATTTATATCAATTTCTGGTCAACCATACTTAACTTTTCACCACCTTAGGCTACCAATCAATTAATTAACATGTCAGAAATACAAGACCCCATTGTTAAGAAATGCTTATATACTATGTTTTATGCTATAAGTAAGTAATATTTGTTTCAAATCAAGTTAGTTTAACTTTAAATTTGCTAATTTTCCTCAAATAACATGTCACAAATATATATTTTATTTCTGGAAGATTTTTAAAACCAAGAATTAACTTTTTTTTACAAATCTGTCAAAATGACTGGTATTTATTGATTTTTATCAATTTTTCTGAAAGCAACAAAAATTTGAGATTCCAATTCATATAATTTCAATTTGAAATACTTCAGAGTATTTTGCTTACAGGAAATAGTAAATTTAATCATTTAGCTTTCAATTAAAACTAAAAAGAATTCTTTTCATTTTTAAAAATTAATTTTAAACCTTAGGTATTGAAAATTTAGTGGCGGTCTCTATTTTAGGGCTAACATTTTTTTTTTTTTTTTTTTTTTTTTAGATATATGGTTTATAGATTACTATGTATTGTTGGTATTTTAAAAAAATGTATCGCTGGTAATTTTACTACAAAAATGTATTATTGGCAATAATTCATTTTTTTTTTTTTTTTTTTATAAAAATGTATTGCTAGTATTTTTGCTATAAAACATTTTGATTTTTGTGTGGGGGTTCCATATTTGCCCATAGGTGGGAACCTAATAGGTACTGCCACCCTTTGTCATGGTGAACCTGAGAACAACAGCAATTAAGAAGTGGTTCCACGCTTATCAAAATCTCTAAACTGCCAATCAGTGACCTTGCTGCTGGATGTAGTTCATCATCATACCCAGGACTAACTAATGTTGGCAAAATTTATAAAATGGTAGATTATAATAAATAGATGATGTGAATTTCAGCTTATAATATGTTTTTATAAAAAATATTTACAATTGTTTATTTGATGGTGTGTTCTTTTAATATGCAACTTGAGAGTTACTCATTTTGTAAATATCCATTATTCTAGTTACTGATATTTATTTTTTAATTTCATATGTATAACTATTGCTATGAATTGTAAGAAAGACATGACCTGAAAATAAAAATGAGATAATTGTAAAATTGACTTAGAGACACACAACATTGAAAATTGCAAGAGTTTAAAGGAGATTGTAGAACAAAATAATTGAAAACATTAGTAAGAATAAAAAATAGTTTTAATATTGTTACAAAAAAGTACAAATTAAAAGAGTAATTAGCAATTAATTGGCAAGAATATATTTAAAGAAGTTGGTATTGCAAATGTAAACTGAGAAAAAAATTTTGAATATTAAGAACATTGGCTGAAGACATGAAAGCAACAAAACTATTACCTTTAAATAAATATTGCTAAAAGAAACATGTTAAGTTGTGCAAAGAAGGACATGAAAACTGATGTCTCTAAAGTAATTTTTATTGATAAATGTAGAGTTACATTGAATGAACCTGATGACTGGGCAAAATTTGGGTCCATTATGGAAATAGTCAACTAACACATCTTAGAAGAATACTAGAGAGGTAGAGTAATGTTTTGGGCTAGTATTGTAAGTATAAAATTATAAGTCCTTTCAAAGTTGAGGATGATGTCAAGATAAATGCAAATAATTATCCCTATAATAATTCTTGGATAAGATGTTTTTTGAGTGGTACAGATCATCAAGAAGAGTTTATATATTCATGCAAAACAATGCTCCTTCACATTCTGCAAAGCTGACCATTGCCTATCTTGCTAAAAAAAAAAAAAAAAAACGGTTTCAAAGACACCAAATGAATATAATGGCCCCCCATCTCAAATATTAATTCAATAGAAATCTTGTGGTCCATCATATATATGAAAAAAGAAACTATTTGAGCAAAGGAAATGTTTGGGAAGCAATAAAAACTGTTACATATTAAAGTTGAAAGAGTAGAAAAATTAATGAAATCAAGATGTGAAAGCCTGGTGAAGGTTATAGAATGTCAAGGAGTTCATATTAATATGATCATTTTGTAGTGATTAGTGTCCTTCTTTCTCCAAGATATATGACTGTCTCAATAGTTCTCCGTATTCACTTATTTTACAGTTCAAAACAAATGCCTTTTCTGTCTTAGCTCAAAAATAAAAGCAGGCTTCTTTTCAAACATAACTCTTTGCAGGATAAATCAACATTGTTTACAATATCAACCCATTTTATAAATTTTCAGATACAGACTAAGAGTAAGCACTCATAATAAGCACATTAAGCTTATATATTTTTTTTATATATTTTTTTTGTACTTTATATAAATTGCACACGCACACACACACACACACATATATATATATGAGCAGAAATATTCCTTTTATGCATGTTTCATTGAATGTGATGAACAAGGAAAATTTGTTAAGTTTATTTTATTTAATTTTTCTAATGTTCTTACAGTTTTGTTTTTAGGGGGTTATACTCATGATTTAATGGACTAATGTCAGGGGAGAAGAAATATCAGCCATTAAATCTAAATATTTTTTTTATTTTTAAATGCAAAAATGCTTTAATATACAGTACAGTACAATCTAAAATTATTAAATTATCATGAAGAATATGTAATATTTACTCACCTTTGTGAAGGTGTAATTTTTAACTGTTTTTTGCAGTGACACCAAATTTTAGCTAAAACTATCATCAAGTCACATGTTCTCACAAATAAAATTTAATTTCAGTAGAATTAGAAACATTTGGTTATTATAAAAAAAAAATGAAGGAAATTTATTCTAGTTTATTAATGTGTAATATTCTGAAATAAAATGGAATATTCATGAAACAATGTCTGTTAAATCTAAAATATATTACAATGGGATTTATTAAATTGAGAGTTTACTAAACTCGTTAGGGTGTATCAAATGTATTTCTGGTTTGAGAGCTCAAATATGCTTTGTGAAACTTCTTTAATACTTGACATATTCTATCTTTCAATGATACTAGCTCTTCTTTTCAAGTAAGATTCTACTCTACCTTCCATTTTACAGAATCATAATTGATATCTGATGCTAATTTACAAGTCACCACCATTAAACCAAACTAGTTTTGGACAGTCAGGTATTATTCCATTTCCTGACACTTCTTCAGTGGCTTTGAGCCCCAGTTTATAATAATGCCTCAAAACTGCCAGAATCACAATAGTTGTATTTGCTATTTATGAAATCAAAAGCTACATCAAAATAGTATCAGTAATGATATGTTAATAATATAGAGGAGACATAGCTTTTAGAAGTGTCAATGAAATAAACTTTAGAGTAAAAGTCTGGAGGAAATGAAAATACTTTTGATACATCCTCATTATATATATATATATATATATATATATATATATATATATATATATATATATATATAAAAATACATACATATATATATAATAGGTTCTGTTTTCTTCCACAAATGGAAAAGGTGAATTCTTTTCCCTCCCAGCAAACTCTGCATGAGTGACATTATATGTTTAAATATTAACCACTAGTATGCAGAATTCTCATTAATTCTAATCTTCATGTCACAGATAATTTGTCTTGTTTTCTCTTGTTGGAATTGCAGCTGTCAGATTTCAAGACAATTACTCTGAAATCCGTAACACTTTAGCAGAGAAAGATTAGTTTTACACCTTTTTTTACCCCATTTTCCTTCATGTATTTCTCAATCCAACTCTATTTGATCTGACTCCAGGTGTCTAGAACCGGATAGAACTGATGTATTTAATGACAAATGGTAGATTTATATATGTGATAGCCTCTTTTACACTTTGTTAGTGTAAAAACACATATCAGTAACAAAGGAATGGATTTATTGCAGCAAAAATATCCTTTTCTTCAATTTTCAACTGGAAATTCGAATATATTAGCCTTTTTGTGTAACAGGAACAGAGATTTTTTTCTTTCTTGAATGCATAGCATTTCTTAAGTTAATATTTCTCTTCCTTGCAAAAGATATTTTTTTAACTCTTCATATGCAGAGTTAACAATCTGCTTATCATAAATCCTTTTAATGTGTACATGCAATACATAGCACTCTTTTGAATATTCCATATTATCAATCTGATATCATTGGACATATATAAGTTAATTTTAAATGTTTCTCTATATTAAATGTTCATTATATATTCACCTGCAAAAAGAAGAAAAGGCTTTCATTTGTGAATATTATTGATTTTCATCTTTACTGTTTTAGAAATTTCTGTTGAATGAGTTAAAACTATCAGAATAATTTGGTCATATTCAGGAAATATTTTCGTAGATTTTATTAACATTTCATCTACAGTAATTGCAATATTTTTATCATCTTGTCAAACATTCATATAAACAAGGTGCTTCTAAATGCTTGACTCACATATTGACGTCCTTATAAAATAATTAATGAGTATTCTAAAGAAAAAAGCAGGTGAAAACATTATTTTACTTATTAAATATTGATATGAATTCTGGTTAGATCATGGGTTTTAGATTTAAATTTTAAATGAAGTTTCCTATTAGCCTTTGTAAATTTTTAGTGTCTCTTGTAAATTCTTTCATGAAAACTGTTATTTATCTGAAAAGTAATTAGCGATTGCAGTTTGAATTTCAAACAAGTTTTAAATTAAAATCTTCATTTTCAATATTGAATAATGACGTATAAAACTATGCAAGTACACATGATATTTAATGCATCTGTCCCCACAAATTATCTTGTAAACTAAATAAAAATGGAAATATAAAATAAGCAAACATGGGAAAAAGTGATTAAAATATTCAACTCAAGATTTAATATTGTTTGAGTATCATGAGAGATTTGAATGTGTATACATTTAAAGTAGCCTGGACTACCATTACTGTTTGTAAACCTTTTTTTTACACTATGCAAAGCACCTCAAAGAATAGATACTATTATTCCCCAGATTGAGGATCACCTGTCTCAAGTAATTATTCTCATGTTTTGTCAAGACATAGTGAAGAAAAACTATTCTGAGAGGATGTTGCCATTACACTTAGATAACTTAAATTAATCTTGTTACTAACTATAATGAGCTTATGGGAAATTAAGATCATAACAATTTCTGACATCACTTTGATTAATCTTTAAGTGTAAATTGTATATTCAGAACACAAAAATCATAACATAAAAATCATAATAAGTAACATCAGATTAATAATTATGTAAACAATAAAACTTTGTGACAGAACTTGTAAAATTTGCTTTTCTTTCATTATCATTTTGGTTAGGAAAGATTGATTGGTTGACAATGAGAGTAACGGTTATCTGATTCCTGGTCAGCTAAGATAGTAAAGACTGAATTAGTTGACTTCCATCCGACCACTTTCTTCTCTATCAACTCATGTGACATGCTTGTGATGGAAAATTGTTTTGTCAAGATATCTATCAAAAGAACAGAGCACCAACAGAAGTAAAATCATGTCTTTTGCAAGATTACCAGTGCAAAGTAAATATAAACAATCTGAGCTGGAATTTAAACTTAGTATACCAATTTCATATCAATTAGTGTCTAACATTTATTGAATATGGGTAGGTTTAATTTTTTGAAAAAGCTCTGGGTGGGTATCAAAATGTATGTACATTAACAGAAATTTGCAAATAATTAAGTCTACAGAATAAATTTTATTTTTCCTGACACATTAAGTAATAAGTTACTCTACTAACCAAGCCATACATACTGCATTTCATTATTAGCCACTTAATGCTTTATCAATATATAAAATATTAGAATCTAAAAGTTTATTTGCTGAATGATGGCAACATGTGTGCAATTAGTATGAAAGCCATTTTGTTGTGCTTATGTAAATCACTGAACTGAAGGATTTCCTTAATGATCATAGATGACTCCAATGTAAGTCTGATAAAAGCAAAATGAGCACATCATTTCACTAATCTGTGTGCAAAATCAAAAGAGAAGTTATAAGAACCATCTTTGTCAAGCTATGAAATATTTTGGTATTGAAGCAGTGATAAAGTGTTGAAAAGCATAATATATCAGATTCTAAATCAAGTACCAAAACATGGGAGACTTTCCACTAAGCTTTCTTTAAAAGACATCCATAAGGAAAATAGAATGAAATCTCAGTGGGAGCAGAAGGATAAAGCAAAAGCTGGATGGCTACTGACAAAATCATCCTCAAAGATTAAGACATTAGTGGAGGTGGTGTGTTGCATGGTGTTTTGGAGTGGGCTTCTTCACTTCTTTTCTGTGCCACATCTCTTCAAGACATAGGCACTCATAACTCTCCACAACTTCCTACCCCTTGTGTCTCTTAGCTATTTTTCTCTCTTTGCTAAGACTCCTGCACCTTCATTCCACCATCCATTCATACAAACTTGTGAGGTAAATAGCTTCTTACCTTCCCCTCTTTCTCTTACTCTAAATATGCCCCATGAGAGTCAAATTTACTTCATTAGGTGTCCAAGAAATTTCAATTGTCTTTTCCTGACTTTAATTGGAATTGTTCTTTCTGTTGCCCTTTACTTTAAAACTACTTTGTTGCTTACTCACTCTGTCCATGGAACTTTCACTATCTTTTGTAGAACCACATTTCTGCAGCCTGTAGTTTTCTCCTCATCCACAGGAAGATTGTCCAGCATACACTGCCATATAAAAGGATGGATACCACATAACAATCCAGCACTCTTTTATTTGTTTCTAATGAAATCTTCCATTCAATCTTGCTTAGTTTTTGGATTATTTTTTTTTTTTTTTGCTAGTCCAATGTATGTTCAGATCTCAGTGTCACATTTTCCATAGTGGGATTATAGTTTATAAACTAGTGGGCTCATTGTTAGTTCCATATAGTGTGAAGATGACAGCTCTGATATATATATATATTTTTTTTTTTAAGACAAATGTGGTGCCATGATTCAAGTAAAAACCAAGGACTTTTATAAAGATGATTTTTCTGTGCCAGACAATACACCATCATAATTAATTTTTCAGTTTTTGCTCACTAAGATGTGAATACAATGTGTGTGTTTCAAAGACACTTGTTTCATGAAGTGGCTGGCTTATTCCCATCACCTTAAACCTAAAAGAAAATTTGTGGAACATTATGAAGAGGAAGGTTTACATTATTGTCAAATTGCTATTCACCAAAAACGAACTTTGGAATGCTATTCTGAATGTTGTACAATCTGTTTGCTATGAAGAAATGCAGAAGTTCACAAAATCAGTGTTCAAAACATTTGTCTTTGTAAACTTTGCACACATGATGGAATTATAACTTTTAATTGCAACATAATGTTTCTAGGGGTTTCAATGACTTTATTGATTGTGTTAAACTTGGAAAACACAGTAAAAAAAACTGTTGCCACATCATAAGAGCAACATGTAGTCAGCAATAATATATATGAAATATCCTACACATTAATAGTGCAAATATTTTCATGAATTTCTTTGTGAGTTTTCTAAAATGAGGGAATTTAAAATTTGCTAAAAAACATGCTGGAGGATACTGGAATGAGACAAGCTTTCTATTTGATACATGGGTCTGTTGATGACCCTAGAATTAATAATTATATATATATATGACAATAGGAAAACTTTAGTTATTGCTGATGCGTTTCGTCCAATGTGGACTTTCTCAAAGCAAAAAAACGAAATGAATTTAATTAAAGAACGTAACTAATAATAACAAAAAACAGAATGTCCTCAGCAACTGGAGGAATGTAGAGAATGCTATTTTCATATTGTTAACTGAAAATAACATCAGTTATTGTCGCGTGTGGAGAATATTGTCATTATAACTGTGTTCGCGGAGTCAATCATTTTCTTTTGATTTTACGATATTGTTGTGTGCGTTTGTTTGAGAGAGCAGTAATTTTGTTAAGAAAGGTGAAATAGGGAAAAAGCCTGGGCATAGATTAAAATTTGGCTAATATTCTATGACAGCACTCTCTAGAATTTTCCTTCTGAGTGAGTTATTTTCTTTCTTTTTTGAGTGTAGCATTTTTAAAATCAAAATTATGGTTGAATTTATTTCTATGTATGACTAGTGCATTAGCTAAGTTGTTTTTTTTTTTTGTGAGGTCTCTTTTGTGCTCATAAATGTGTTTTTTTAAATTTCTACTTGTTTCTCCAATATATTGGGAGGAACAGTTTTGTCAATTTATTTTATAAATGCCTGCTTCAGAAATATTATTGCTATTAGTATTTGAAGATCTTAGTTTATCCATAATGGTTTTGGAAGTGTTTGTAACTATTCTAAGATTATTTAGATGGGATAGGTTATTCTGGATAGTGGATGTGATAGTTGTTCGGTAGTATTATGTATCTGTTTTCATGTAATTTAATATTGCAGATTATGTTATTAGTTTTGTTTCAGTTGTATATTTTGTATGCCTTTCTTCTTGCATTGTGGATGAAATGATATGGGTACTGTAGGTTTTTGAGTGTGTTTTCTATGTATGTTTCTTCTTTAAGTAAATATTGGGGACTACAGATTCTTAATGCTCTTAGATAGAAACCTATAATAATTCCAGATTTAATTTTAGAAGAGTGGTTTGAGTATAAACTAATAAGATCATTTTTGTTTGTAGCCTTTCTGTAAACGTTAAAATTGAGTTCATTATTATTTCTATGTAGCAAAATGTGCAGGAACGGGAGAGTGTAGTTGGTTTCAATTTCAAAAGTGAAGTTTATTATAGGTTCAATGTTGTTAAGTTTGGAGAGACGATCCATTAAATTGGTGTTTTTTGGAAATATTAATAATGAGTCGTCTTTGTATCTGAAATATGAAGAGTTTGTAGGGAGAATATTTTTGAAAGAGTCACTTTCTAGAAATTCTAAAAATAGGCAAGCAAAAACGGTGCTGAGAGGAGTTCCCATTGGTAAACCAAATTTCTGTCTGTAATGTTGGTTATTAAAAGTAAAGAAACATTGCTTGCTAATTAGTTGGCATATTTTAATGATTTTATGTGTAGATAGAGGTAATTTAAGTTTTGCATTTGTTAGGTGTTTTTTTAATAGATTTAAGCATTTCTCTATGTGGACGTTTGTATAGAGATTTTATATCTAAACTAGCCATATATTTGTTTCTAATGTCTATGTTTTTTAATTTGTTTAGGAGGTCGCCTGAATTTTTTATGTATGATGGACTAATAGTGCCGAGAAGTGGAGTTAAAATTCTGCTTAGTTTGCAGGCTATTTTATGTGGAGTGCTGCCTATCCCTGATATGATAGGTCTCATTGGTATGTTCGGTTTATGCGTTTTTGGTAATACATATAATATGGGTGTTTTGGGATGGTATTCAATAAGCTTTACCCAGGAGAAGTCTTCATTTTTTTAGTAGTTTTTTGATGTTACTTGTGAATTTTTGTGTTTCTTTTATGGCTTTGTTTTCATTTACTTTTTCATAGATGTTATCATCAATGAGCTCTCTCATTTTTTGTTGATAAATGTGTTTATCCATGATTAATAATAGCAAATGGTCCAATGTCGACAGAAAAGAACTAATAACAAATTTATCCAAATTCCAACAATTGGATACACAACTAGAAGCACTCAGATTTGGTCGGAAATTTGCCACTAGAGTACCGAAATATGACACCACGGATTACATAATTAAAAATCATCACCACAATGACTCTGATTTTACCAAAACCTATATCCAGGGCCTAATCACAGCTACACACAAAAATACAAACAACACCGCATTTCCTCAATGATACATCAAAGCTTTGAAAGAATTAGCTAACAACAAAACCATCCATATATCTATTTCTGATAAGGGTGGGGGAATTGTAACCAAAAAAACACATTTATGAGCACAAAAGAGACCTCACAAAAAACAACTTAGCTAATGCACTAGTCATACATAGAAATAAATTCAACCATAATTTTGATTTTAAAAATGCTACACTCATAAAAAAAGAAAATAACTCACTCAGAAGGAAAATTCTAGAGAGTGCCACCATAGAATATTAGCCAAATATTAACCTACACCCAGACTTTTTCCCTATTTCACCTTTCTTAACAAAATTACTGCTCTCCCAAACAAACGTACACAACAATATCATAAAATCAAAAGAAAATGGTTGAATCCGCCAACACAGTTATAATGGCAATATTCTCCATACGTGACAATAACTGACGTTATTTTTAGTTAACAATATGAAAATAGCATTCTCTACATTCCTCCAGTTGCTAAGAACATTCTGTTTTTTGTTATTATTAGTTACGTTCTTTAATTAAATTCATTTCGGTTTTGGCTTTGGGAAAGTCAACATTGGACGAAACACGTCAGCAATAACTAAAGTTTTCCTATTGTCATTTATATTTATAAATATTGTCTTTTCTACAGGTTAACTCTGAGAAATTTTCATATATATATATATATATATATATATATATATATAATGTGGATTAATCCTCAATCAAATATTAGTTTTTGCCTAAATATTTGTTGTCAAACTATTATGTTATTTAATAGAAAATATGGCAGTTTGAATATTTTTCTTTAGCTTTGGTTAAGTTTGCCTAAAAAGAATTAATATAAAATAAATATGATTATTTGCAATGTTCTTTATCTACAAATTTATTGATTTAATGTAGAATTTTGAGTCCAACGACTTTTTGGAACTGCACTTGTTTGTATTTTGTGTATTGCATAAAAAAAGAATAATACTGACATTATCCAATGAGATTTAGCTTCCATTGTTTTGTATTTGTTTTGTTCAAATATTATATTGTTGAAATTGTTGTAAATATTCAATATTTATTTTGGCTGCAAGAATGAAAATGTTTACACTTTATGATAAAGAAAAGTAGCATAGAAGGAAGATTTATTATTGTTTTTATAAATAATTTACCTATATAAAACACAAAGATATATATTGTGTGTGTGTAACACTTTTCACAAAGCATACAGATACTACACTTTGAATCTAGGCAGAGAACCAGAGAGTGACATTTTCATCTTCAGTGGAAATGACATTCTATATGTGAATAATTCTGTCATGTTTTATGGCTACTATTTTGATATCAAATAATTTGTTTTCTGTCTACACATTGAGGACTTCAATGTTTTCATAACCTTTGTTCTTGAAGTGAAAATATAGAAAATGAATCTGAGATAGAAGATTCAACCTGGAAGAGATTTTTTTTTTAATTTTGTATATGAATTAAATATAAACATATACAATCAAGCTAAAGGGTGTCAATAACTTTGAACATTTAACACAGGCAACTTACAAAAAAAAAACACCAGAACATTTTGTATTGAATAATAAATTATTGTAAACCATTATTAATCATTTTATTGGAACTCTGAGAGATACAAATTTTCCCCTCTCAATATCAGTAAAGAAATATATATCTTATTTTGTAAATGTGGATGTTTTTTTTTTATATTATTCAGCTACTTAATATCATTTTTTGTAATATTCTAAAAATATATTTTATAATGCACTTTTAATATCAGTGTTGGAGATGTGTATATATTGAAATCTCAGTTTATCTATCATTGTGAATATTGTTGTTAAAATTGCTTTTCAAAAACAAATGTTCTTTTCACATAAATATATGAAATAAGAATTGAGTAATAAATGAATACAGTATATTTTGAGTCTGTTTATATCTAGATGGATAGATAATCTACCTACATACCTACCTATCTATCTAAACTCACACACATGAAGAAACTCTTCCAGAAAAATTATCTGATATTTGACCATTTGGTCAGGCTGAGAACTTTTCAGCATTCTCTTGTGTGTGTGTGTGTGTGTGTGTGTGTGTGTGTGTATTTCAAACATGTTCTATTAAATAGAATGAACAAGAAATATTGATTGAGTATTTTGGTTAGGTTCTCTTGGTATTGAATTAGTGGCTTTATCTCTGTATCACAGGTGGACACTTGTAAAGGATCTTGCTGAAATTAATTATTTAGGTCCAAGCGCTTTCAATCAGACTAGCATTGATTATTTTCAAGGAAAGAAGGTGGAAGCTACAGCAATTGGTAATATAGTTTTGTTTAATTGTCAGTTTAAAGTTTCAAATGAATGTAGGTTCATTTTCTAAAACAATGAAACTTTAAATTTCAGGCTTTAAGCTGACAACTATCTGAAACCATATTACCTATTTCTTAACTTTCTACCTTCTTTTCTAAGAATCAATGAATGTTGGCTTGGTCAAAAGTACTTGTATCTTAACATTTAATTTCTGCAAGTTTCTTTACAAGTTTCCACTTGCAATAATCTGATACCAGCAGAAGTTTACCAAAAGGCTCACTCCACATTTGCTTGTACATTCCATTTATATATAACCATTAAAGACAGCCTGTATTAATGCTAATAGTGGGCTATGTTAATTTAAAATCTGTGTATTTTTTTGGAGATAATCTTAACAAGCATTTTTCTTTTTTCTAGGTAAGTCCTGAACTTTTGAAGGTACGTTGCTTAAATGGATTACGTAACCTCTCAAAATGTTTTGTTTTGGAGATCCTGCCTGGTGAAGGTAAGGAGGTTTTTATTAGCCTCTCTCTATTCAAGGGGAAACTTCTTGAACAAGTTTTTCAGCTTGCCATGAAATTTGAAAGACAATCATACAGCTTCAGTGTACAATTAATGAAGCTTTCAATGTTGCAAAAAAAATATAGTTCTGTTTTTGTTTGTGGGATTTTGCTCCTGCTTGTTCCCATTCTCTGTTAATGCATGCCTGTTGTACTTGCTGGAGATGTGACAGTGCTTTTGCTCATTGTAGAGGCCTGTTCTTAATTTAATATATATTTTTGTCTTGTCATCAAATGAGAGATAATATTATTACATTTGCTTAGTTCTACAATTTTGCTTGAGACAATCAAATAAAGATTATTCCAGAATAATTTAACACCTTTAAAATGTCTTTTAGTCAAGATTGTTGTTTTCTTTTAGTGCATAAATTAATCTGATGTTAATTTGATTTGATAAGTTTTCCCTTTTTTGATTTGAGGTTCATTGTTAAACAAAACTGATCATTTTAACTAGGCATTTTTTTATTTCGACTTATCTGTTTTTTGAAGTAATTAAAATGATAGGAATTATAGCTTTGTGCTATAATTAAAATAACAATGCAATAAAATATTACTTTTTCTTTTTAAACTTTAGCTTTATACATTTTGACCAGCAATATTTAATCAAATTAAATGTAAAAAATATCACCTGGCTACAAAAAGAATCATTATATATGTAATGTATGCAATGAAAAAACAACATTATTAAATTTCTCTGGTATGAAAATGATGCTAATTTCTTCATAACTGAACATGAAATTATTCCAGAGTTGAATTCTGTTTGTGTTTGAAAGTTTTATCCAAAATGACCTAAAGTTCAACTGCCTCTCACAACAAAACAGTTCTAAAGACCTTCACATTTTATTGAATTCGCATATTCTCTCAAGAAATTGCCTAAATATGTAAAAATTATCAGTATAAAAAGTGGGTTTCTTTAGAATTTTCCTTTACCACAAAAGTGTTTTCTATATCTCACAACCTGTTGTTATGATTTGAATGTATAACATACTGGAAAATGAATTCCTATTCATATTAAGCATCCTGACAGAGTACAGGGAGAAATAGGTTCATGCTTTTTCCATAGGAATTAGTTCCAAGCAAAAACAGCCTCAGCCCAAATTTGAATTGGCTCACTGATTCTATTTTCCATACAAGCAAATGTTTAACCACCCATTACGTATATTGACTCATTTTCTTCAGTGTTGAATTCTTCTCTGTTGGCCATAAGAACAAAGCAGACATCTTTTAAATTGAATTATGTCTTGAGTCTTTCATTTTTAGTCTCTTTTATTAATTAATAGGGAATTTGTTATGCAGGGAACAAATGATATAAATCTCAGTGCAAATGTTTTGAGTGTTGAAATGTATTAATTATAATTGATATCAGAATTTAGCTAACCTTGTGGTTAGCTAAATTATTTGCCCATTGTGTATCATTTGCTAAATTAAAAGTTGGGTTTACTTTCAAAACAATCAAAGCAAGAAATGTCATGACAAGGTCAACAATTGGCCATTTTAAGTTAAATGATCAGGTCAGTCTTCAAGTAGATAAAAAATTGTAGTAATGTAGTTTATGATATATAAATACAATGTTTTCCTTTGTATTAGTCACTTATGTTTTGTCTACAAAATTGTGACTGTTTCAAAGTTGTTTCTAGATTTGTGCTATAAAAGCAAAGTGGCTGGTAAAATTCACAACTATCTTCAATTAATGTAAATATATTAAAAGTATTTGGTTTTTAAGAGTTCTAGAGACCCTGTATATTTTTAAAGCTTATTTAATGCTTGACATCTGGTAACTTTTGATAATTCTTAGCTCTTAGTTTTCAGATGGTTGCTGTTCAGTTCTTCTCTACTTTCCATTTTAAAGGATCATAATTGACAATTGAGTTTTATTTCAAAGGAAACATCAACATCGTTAAAATGATTAAACTCGTTTGGGACATTAGAGTCAGATAGTGTTTACATTATTTACAGTTTGACTATAGTCCTCATCTTTGTTGGTATTATCACATTTTGGCTGTTGTGCCCTCTGGCCTTCATCAAATGCTTGTCTGTCTGGATAACCTTCAGTGAATTTTGAACTATTTATTAAATCTACAGGAGTAGCTGCTCAATTATTGCTTTGCCCTGTTTCCCCTTAGTGTAAGTCTACACTACCCAACATTCCTATTCAGATGTAGGGACCTAAAGCTAGTTCCACCAGGTTTACCAATGAAGATATCATTCAGTTTTCCAGAGAGCACAAAGTGTAGTCTGAAGAGAAAGGATTCTCCACAACTGTTGAAAGAAATGTCAGATTCAATATGAACTCTCCAAACAAGACCACAATTTAATTAGCAGAATAGTGCTTCACTCAAATACAGAATCTATCTATTAGGTTGGTGCAAAAATAATGTTGCTTTCTCACATGTCTATGTGAGAAAATGACATTATTTTTGCACCAACCTAATAACAAGACCTGGATAAATCATACATTGAGGAATTTCAAATGGTAAAGGTTAACCAAATCCATAAACTAGAACAAATGAAAGAAGAGAGTAGGAATGATAAAAAGGCCCAGTGTGGTTAAGTAAGAGCCATTGTCAGTATCAGTAACCAGCAGGTGAGTGCCTCTGAGGAATCAATTTATAAACAAGGGTCTTAACTTAACCACAATCATCAGGTGTGTCCCATACACTGATACGATAGCCCCAGTTGAAAGATGTTGTCTTGAAGATTCCCAAGACACAAGAAAGTCCTATGGGACAATAGTCTAGTGGATTAAAGCATTGGTCCATGAGTTCAATCCTAGAGCCAGGAAGTACAGACTTACTCAGTAAAAATAGGGTAAGCAATAACTGAGCAGTACTAAATAAGAACAAAATGAGATATCTCTAAACATGGACTAAACAACTACTCAAGATTAACCCTTTAGCATTCAACATGCTCAAACCTGTCCCATAAATATTGGCTCTCAAAGTCTCACTGTTTGTATGACTTCTGTGTTATTTCGTCATATGTTATGGTGGATTAAATATTGAGAGCCAATATTTACAGGGTGTGTTTGGACGGGTTTAATACTAAAAGGTTAAATAATGTTTGAAATTCTCTAAAGGTTAGCTAGATAGACAAGTACCAGATAAAGGCCGGAGAGAACAACAGCTTAAATATTGAGATAAAAAACAAAGATGAGGACAATTGTCCAATTTAAAAAATGATAACTCCTCATTTAAACAGATATTGTTTCATTTTCTGCAACTTCTTTAATTCTGAAAACATGCCTGAAATTACCACAATCTCAATACTTCTATCTGCATTTATAATATCTGAAATCAAAGTTGAAGTAGTATTGATTTTATGATATATATATATTTGATGTTAATAATATAGTAGAGGAATAGTGACTTTAGAGTTGTATAGGAAATAAGCTTTAGAATAAAGGTCTGTAAAAATATAAAACAACTTTTAATGCACTCTAACATCAAATGATACTTATTTTTTCTTATTGTGAGCTTTTAAATTTTTCCTCTGTTCAAATTTTACTTACATCCTTAATCTTATGACAACACTTTTCTTTCTGTTGCTATCAGAAATGAAAGCACTTTTTTTGCTACTTTATCATGTCACAGCAATAGCATGTCCCATCAGAAATTAACTGAAATCATGATGTTAATATTTTATAATTTGATATGAGATATCCCTTTAGTAAATATTAATAAAGGGAAGTATTTCGGCTAAATTGATAGTAAAAAAAAACTGAAGAGCAAAAAAAAAAAAAAAATTGATGTGATAAAGAACATGTCAAGACACCAATTCTCAGTCAGAAAAAATGGATTCCATTAAATGACATGAATTATTGTAAAGTATGAAGATAAAAGACAAGAATAAATTTGTATCTGCTTCCTTTGTGCTCTAGAAACTACCATGACAAAAAGAAACATTTCTACAATGGAAATGGGATGATTTTTTTTTTAAATCAGTGAGATTGAAAACCTAAAAGGAATTTACTTTGTTATAATCATTTCAAATATCATGAATTTAATTAATACAAGAATTTTGTGTCAGGCTTTATTTAGATAAACCCAGGCCATCTGTGCCCTAAACAAACAAAAACATATAAATGAATCAGAGGGAAATTTTAAGTGACAGCAGCAATTTATTAACATTGTTTGCACACAACTTGTGATTATGAATTGTGGCTAACAAAATTAAGTGTAAAATACAGAAACATAATCATTTTCCAATTTCTTATATCAAGTATTGGTACTTAATTTGTCACAAATATTTTTTGAATTTCTGTTTGTGCATTGCTTTTTTTAAATCAAGACTTTCAGGTCATTCTTCTATGACCATTAAATAAACAGTGTGAATCAGAATAAGCCTCCTGCAAAAATAGAATTTGCATGCCTTATAATTGGCAGACTTGTTCTTCTGATCAATGCTCCTTATTCAGTCATCATAATTTGAGAGTTACAAAAGAAAATGCAAGAGAAATAAGCTGAAAGAAATATTTGTTATAAATTGATAAGAACAGTAGTACTTTATGTAAGAAAATTGGCCAAATTAACATTGTCACACTGACTTACTATAAAGTAGAAACAAACAACAAAATAAAATGAAAGAAATACTAGTAAAAAATCTTATAATATACCACATGCATTTTTGTTCTGTAACTGTTTGCTTAAAGAAAGATAACTCTGAAAGTATTACTATTTCTAGAGTTGTCTCCTTTGCAACAGCAACACCAAGTGACAGTGCCTTTACAAAACCCAAAGGTGAACAGTGGAAAGAAGCAACAAAATGAAAGAAATACTAAACAAAAAGTAACAACAACAGAATTAGATCTTTTGTAGTTTATCCATAAAAATCATTTATTAAGAAACTGCATTTTAAAATGAAGTGCCTTTTTTCAAAGGTGTAATTTCAGTTTTAGTACAATGATCATAAAATAGATCCATAGATCAATCTTGTACTGGGAGGATATATACAAAACATGATCAAAATCTCTTTTGAAAGCTTTCTTGCTAGATTTTTTTTTAAGTACCTAAACCTATTGTATATTTACACTAATTTAAAAAGAATTCTGCTTCGTGCCAAACATTTGTTAAGCACTCCTATAAGGTAGGCTTTAGAGCACTGATTCTTCATTGGAAAAATGCCAATCTGGTCATTGAGAATTAATAGTAAAGAACTCCATTGGTGATTTTTAACAATTTATTTTATAATGACAGCTGATATATTAAAGCTATTTCTAAAATAAAAGTTTGTTCACAGAAAAAAAACATTTTGTTGAAAAGTTTATTAAAGCTATTTTTTGAATTAATCTTAAGGAAACCATTGCCTTTTTCAATGAGAATTGTTATCTTTTTTCTTTTTCTCCCCTGTCAGTTCTTTCTATAACTGTTAGCCACAGGTAACAAGTTAATTGATTTTTGAAGACATTTTGTATTTTACTCTGATTTTATATAAAATGTTAAAAATTCTGCATATTTTATACCTTTTTATTATTTATGCTGAACAAAATTGTTCTCCGTTTAGTTACCTACTATCATATAACCTTTTGTACTTGGCAACCTATTGTTTTATCAGAAGATGGCTACATTATAAATACTTTGCTTTACAAGTAACTTTTGAAATTCTTCTTTTGATTACTTATGTATTTTCTTGTTACTGAAAATAATTTTGAAAATTGCATCTTATTTCCCTTGTGCAAAAGTTCTTGATAACATCTTTTTTGAAAATTACAGACAGAATACGCAAAAGAAAAATCATTTTGTTTTGTTTTTAAATTAAAAACAAAACTGCTGGAAATTTTAGCACACACCTATTAGAATTAAATATTTATGATGATTATGACGAGGAGGATTAATGCCAGTTGTTGAGTGTATATAATTATATATTTAATGATTCTATCTCTCTTCTAAAGTAAATATTCAAGACAAGTGTTCTCTGCATTTAGTGAGTTTCACTAAGACAATTTTGAATGCAATAAATGTAATGTCAAATACAAAAAGACCGAATATTGTTAGCTGAAAATATGATTGGATTTAAAGAAATGGGCAATGGTGTCTTGGAATCAGATTGTTAATCTTTTCCTATAAAATGTTACTTGAAGAAAAAGTTCAAGATGGTATTAATCCTAGTTTCTATAGCCTCTAACCATACAGTTAGAACACATATGGTAAAATGTGAATATAATCAACCTCCTAACAAAACACCACAGAAAATGTCCAGCAACAATAGTTATTCATCTATTTCATTTTTATTAAAAAATTAAAAAGAAAGATATATGTACAAATTAAATGTTACATTAAAGACAACAAGAATTTAATAATCATATGATTAGTAAAAATTCAAGTATTCAATCTTAGCAAAATCAATAGCTTCAGCAAGATATATATATGCTCTGGAAGACATTAAAAGAGAGAAAAATAAAGTTCTTTTCTTTTTAAATAAAAGAAAATCATTTTGTTATTTCTCATTTTTGTAATATTAAATTTGTTCATTTTGACAAAAGAAATTTTCTATTCTGCTGAGACTAATTAGAAACTTTTCCTAATATATTTAAAAAAAAGTGAAGTAAAAGTAAAAAGTAAATTACAATGTATTTTTGAAGTACTTTGGTTTTATTCAATTGAAGTCACTGTTTTCTTTGACAATCAATTTACATAGTCTCAAAAATGTTTTTCTTCTATTTAGTTGGATTATTTTGAATTTTACCTCCGCCCCCCCCCCAAAAAAAAACAATAACCTTTAACCTTTTGCTTGTATTTTGTTTAATTTAATTCAGTACCCTCAAGTGCAGTGTGTGAATTCATTGGATTTGTCTGGTGAATAAAAATGAATTTCTTTTTTTCTTCACTCCTCATTTAGTTTACTTAAGGAACTCTATGAAAATATTCTGATCAGAATGAAGCAAAATAAAGAAAGTAAACGTCAATTTGGTTATTGAAACAAATATTGTTTTACTCACTGTAAATTCTACTTATAATCACCCTAATCTGTATGTTAGAAACACTTGTGTTAATTACTGCTTATTGATTTTCAAAGTGCAACAAACATACCGACTGATTGTTGAAACTTGCCCCCAAAATAAAAAGTTAAAAATGACAAAACCCAATGCTTATAAATCATTTTTTCTCCCACCAGAAATATTTACTCTGTTAATGTAGAAAATAACTTAAGCATGAGTGAGTGGTGGAGTAATGATAAAGTTAATGTGCTTATTTTAAAATTTTAAATCAGGGAGAAAAAGTGATTGCTAATCATTTGAAATTAATGAAAGCATTATGGATATATTAAAGCTATATACATCTTACAGTGCACATCTTGTGTACAATATATTTTACAGTGAACATACACCTTGTTGGAGCTACTGATCTCACTGGGGATTGAACTGTTCAAATTTTATTAATTATATGATAAATACATTCTTGTTCAATACTTCTGTCTCTTTCAAGTCAATAGTAAATTCTCCTGTGTTTCACAGTATGCTTTTATATAAATTAGTGCTTCAACTTATAATCAATCATCACCATCAGAATTTCTATTTTATGTCTTTGCATGTTTACACCAAATCTTTCATTATACTAGGGATTGTTGATTGGCAGCATATATTCTTTAGTACTGTTGCAGATTCCAGTGCTATTATAGTTTGGATATTCTCAATTGTCCCTGAACTAACTAATTCTTCTTATGTTTTTAGCATGATTTCAAGTGCTCCACTTATTATAGGCACAACCCTAATCTTCATCACCTACAGTGTCTTTATTTTCTGAGTGAATTCTTAGTGTTTATCTGTGTTATCTTTCATATTAACTCTATATAATCTATCTGGTATATCTACAATCTGGCAGATTCTTTTCTATGTTCACAAGAATTACATCTTAATAGGATGAAATGCTTGGTCTGGTTATCAAAATTTCCAGAGTATTTTATTTTCTAGATCAATTGTGGAATAAACAAAAGCTTTATCCTTTTTTTTTTTTCTTTGTTTAATTATTATTTCAGGAAATTACAGGCAAAACACTTGCTGAAGTTCTCATGGATTGTACTTGAGCCAATTTTCTTAACAATGTATTAACATTATCAGTATTGATGCCAGCAAACTTTGTGGCAAAACCATGTCAATCACCTTTTGTCTGTTTCTTGCTGATCCATTATTTACCTGTCTTTTCAACGACCTTCCTTTGACTTCAGATAGACCCTTGCCAATATGTTGTCTTTCAAATAACCTAACAACTAAAACTTCTTCCCATCCCAAAATGTTTTGTTTTTTACATTCTTTATAACTAAAATGTTTGTATATATAAGTTTTTCAACTTGACTTTTTATTAATTAATTACAAATGTTTCAGTATTTCTTCAGTTGAAACTTTACAAGATTAGTTGTACCTCCAGTTTTGTAGAGTTTATATTTGATTAGATTCAAGTTCAGACTGTCCTCAAAATAAAACACCTTATGAGATACTTCCATCATTATAAATGCTCATTTTCAATCCTTATCCACTTTGGAAGATTGGTGTAACACAATCTTCCTCTTTCTTTTCATTTGATCCTTTGCCAAACTAAAACTTTAAATTAATGGCTTTGTATGCTTTAGCAACAAATCATCTGAACATCATCAATACCAGTAAATGGTTTGATAAACTTTACCTCCTCTGATTTATAAGTCTAGAATATTCCTCTATCTAATCACCATGTGTTCTCCTTTTTGCCTACTCTTACAGCACCATTTAGTTCCTTCCATTATTCCACAGCTCACTAAACAAATCGTTTCTTTATATGTTCCAAAAATAGTAGTGTGTACCAGTAGCAAAAAGAAACAGAATAGTCAGCACCATAAACAAATCCTCTCAAAACTTTCTCTTCCCATTGCTATTAATGATTGATTCATTGATTAGCCACTATTGTAGGCAACCGAGTCTATTTCTCAGCTGTGTATGATGAAATCTATATGAAAAGCTGAGGTTAGGGCTGTAAAAGGAAGACAGTCTTGCCTTGTGGTACTCTAACTTTGGACCACATCACTCTCATTCACAACAGCCATAATTAAAATCTGCTTGAATTCTAAATTTTATCCATTAAGCTACTTTTTCTTTTAATTCTAGAAAATATCTAACTTCTAAATTTTAAATGGCTTTAGATTTTAAACAAAAAAGAATATCAGTTAATCTAACCTTATGATATGACTGAATTATTTATGAAACAGATTTAACACTGTTACATTTGAACCTGGTATACATAGGCATGGTTTCAATTTTTTTACTGCTGATCCTCAACCTGTTTAGCTTTAGTCAATTTTTATGTGAACAAACTAAATATTTCTTGCAGGGAAAAAATTGGATTAAGCACCAAATTATGCAATTTTTCAGTTAAAACCTAAGCAAGTTTCTGCATTCATTCTGAAAATCAGGAAAAAAGCCTTTGTCATACAAGCATTACTGAGTGAATATGCTATTGCATATATAAGGTATATGCTCTACTAATGGTATTGTGGTAGAAAATCACTGATGATAATTTTACTGTAGCAATGTATTGAGAATCAAAAAGAAAAGGATTGTCAGTGGTCAAGAAATAACATAAATATTACTGATAGAAAAGTGTTCTATGTATAATTGATCAGTCTGTTGAGAACACGGTGTTAAATCACAGAATATATAAATGTTGTTTTTGTTTTCTCATCTTCTTTTATGAGCCATATCCATTCAGGATGTGGGTGATCACTGCTCACAACTTCTTTTCTTTTGTAGCTCTTGAAAATATTTTAGTTTTCACTGTCTCTCCTAATCCCTGTTCTGCCAACCATTAACACAAGTTTGTTAGGTAGGTCATGTGTTGCTTCCTCTGTCCCTCTTTCCTCATTATGTACCCGAGAAATTTCAACTATCTCTTTTTGATGTTAAGTATAAGTGTCCTTTTTGTTTTCATTTTCTCTAAAACTTTCTCATTGTGCATGTGTTCAGTCCATGGTATTCTCAGCATCCCTCTGTAGAACCACATTTTGTTGCTTCAAGTCTCTTCATTTGTGATAAGATTGTCCAGCATTCACTGCCATATAGGAAGGTCAATATTATGTAACACTTCAGTACTCTTTTCTTTGTTTCTAATGAAATTTTCCTGTTTCTTAATACTTTGCTTACCTGTTGAAAAGCATCTTTTGATATCCCAATGCACCTTCAGATTTCAGTGTCGCATTTTCAATCCTGTTAAAACTTCCTAGATATTTAAATTTTTTTACTGGTTTAATTTTAGTATCTCCAATTTGTAATTCCCATGTTGGGATTTTTTCGTTTTGCTGATGACTATACATTCTTTCTTCTTGACATTTAGTCCTTTCTTCTCATTTCCTTTACTGCCTTGCGTAGGTGTTTGTGTAGTTTCCCTTCTGTACCTTTTTTTTTTTTTTATATATATTAATGTTGACCCAATATAGGCCCAAGAGCCACTCAAGGTAGAGGGTTATTGTGTGGAATTATGTTAGCATAGGAAAGGACACACATCAGGTATATGGAGCTGAAGTAGACTTTAGAAAGAATTAGAAACTCACTTAAACAAGGGATAAACCTCTACTCTCATTCAAAAGACTGGAAAGGTGTGTAAACCAGACAATAGAAAAACATATCTATTCCAGCTGTTATCAACATTGTGTCATCTGCATATCTTTCAGGATTGCTTTGCTGTAAAAATCAAATAAGTCCAGTGAGAAGACACATACATGTGTTATGTTCCTTTCTATTTTTGTATATTTACTGAATTCATTGCAGGTTGTTTGCTTTCAGTATAAGTTCTATTATTCTAATATCCTTCCCAAATAATTCAAGCTTACCTAGCAGTTTGAAAAGTTCTTTCTGGCATACTTTATCAAATGCTTTTGCATAATCTACAAAACATAGGTAAATATCCTTTTGCATTTGTATTGCTCTCTCTGATAATCATTCTGTACTTAAATAACACATTCCTTGTTCCAGTGTCTTTAACAAATCTGCACTTTTTTTTTGTCCTATTTCCTGTCTAATTCTGATGAACATTAGGCAGTAATGAAAAATATCTTGGCCTGATCCATTTTCCAAATCTGACCAAATGACCATTAGAACTTATTGTGGAATGTCTTCTTGGTCACACTGAGAACTTTTCAACACCCTCCCTACATATTTTATAATATAACATCCAACAATATAAAAGTGTACCATATTTAGCTATCATCTTCAGCTATGAGAGAGATTTCAAGAAAACTGAAAGGTCAAAATGAAATTAAAATGGCTATTACAATCAGTACAAAACAGGTCAATTTTTTGTTAGGTCAGTATAGGCATTTCAGTTTCAACCAACAATAATTTAAATCTGTTCCTATGTAATTCAACACATTTTTCTTTTAATTACTCATTACCAATAATTACACACTAAATTTTTTCCCACCTCAAAAAGCCTTCATTTAAGTCAGTTCTAAACTTATGTGTGAGTTGCTACGACTCATGATTTGTCTTGTTTTTCCCTTCTCCCCTTAATAAAACATTCATTGGATAAGTTGATGACTAACATTTTACTTGTAATAGGATAACTCAAGCCATTTGTTAACTGAGCAAATATTCTCTACCCCAGTGGCCCTAGCCTCTTCTAAATTAAAAGTGTTAAGCAAAATTCTTATATCCAATGTAACTTCTTTTTTATCAGTACATAGGTTGTATGATTTATACAATGTTTCTCACTTTAATAAATATTGATATTCTTTTATTGTTGCTTTACAATGACCAAATTTTTGTTGAATTAAACAAGACCATGTCAGTAAATATTAGTTCTGTGGTTTCTTTCTCTCCTGCTTTTGGGTTAGATAGATGTCTTATTAAATTATACCAATAACAAATTTACATGTGCCATTAGAAAATGACGGAAACATTTAGATAATTTTATAATTGCATTATTATAAGAGACTAAAAACTTTCATTTTGGGTGTTCTTTATATTAATTCTAAAAGATTAAACAAAAATAGTCTCTTTACCACTGAACAATTTTGAAGTTTTATTTTGCAAGTTTAACAGAAGACAAAATTTTATTGCCACTGAATCACCACATATTCACACAGAGACTGTTTTATTTATATTGATTAAACATTATTTTAATAATTATATTGCCAACATTTTACTAAAGGATCACTTATTAATGTTTTTAAACATAAATATCTCTGAAAGAATGATTTATTCATTTTGCTCCATTGATGTTAGGGTATGCAACAATTTTAAATGTAAAATTTTTATTAAAATCTACTTCAAGCCAGGAGACATTTTTAAGATACATTTATTTTTTGTCATTAACGTTAAGAGCTAAAATAATTGAAATGTTGAACAAACTCAAATTGGGGCACATTTGATTTAGTTTCCTTAATTTTACATTCATTCCTTTATTGTGTTTAAACAAAAGTAATCAATATTTTCAAGAGTATACAGAATTGTTGTGGAAATGTTTTTATAAAAAAACTCTGAGGTTATTTATCTTATAAACAGAGAACAATTTTCATGTTAAATACAAACAAGAATTTATAAAAAATAAATTATTTAGATTTAATTTTTATCATGTGGACATCTAATTCTACCAATCTCTTTAAGACAGAGAAATATTGGTTATGGATACAAAAATTTTACATCCAGACAATGAGGAAAGTGTATGACGTTTATTTTACTTTTTTTTAAATTTTATATGTGGAATAAAGAATATGTTTATAATTTCTCTCTGTAATTATCTGTAAATAAGTAAATGGTATAATCATTTTCTTTAGTAGTAGTAGTAGTAGTAGTTAGATTGATGATCTATAACAAGTTGTCAAGTTGTGGATGTTTTGACTGGTAATGTTCTCAGGAATGTAATCTTCCCAAAGTAGAAAATAGCAAAGATTCAACTTACAGAGGAATGGCATTTTAAACTATTACACAAATTATCCTCTGTAGAATGACTTATTGAGTAATTCTAAGTTTTCCTTTTCTTTTTTTTCTTTCTTTTTTTTTTTTGTAAAGAACAGAAAATTAGAAATTTCAGACAGAGGTCAATTACTTGTTGAAAAGTATTTTTTTTAATTTGTACAATTTTCTTTAGTTTTCTTGTGCACTTTTTTAATGTACTTGTTTGTATAAAATTTGGAGTGATGAAGGGTATTGAAAAATTCTCATCCCAAACTGACCCATCAAAAAATAATAATATGCCTTAGTTATTTCTTTGTATATTTTGCCATAAAATGTATCAGTAACCCGAAAAATAAAAAAATAGTAAATTAAAAAATACATAAAATTAGGTACCTCCATGAGATCGCTAAAAAAAAGAGCATAGCATGATGAAAAAGACGCCAAACTTGATGAAAACAAAATTTTATCATCTAAATGTTTATGTTATTATTAAAAGGAAAAATCAAAGTTTATTTTAATTATTTTTTAAAAATCCTTGTTTCTCTTTGTACCACTGGAACTATTAAAATAATATATACAATTTTTAGCACATTTTTTTTTTTTTATAACTCACATTAATTTGGAAAATCTTGCAAAAATAAAAATAATTGTCGGATGTTAATAAAGCTTTCAGAAACTATTCACAGATGATCGAAATTATTATAAATATGTTTTCTTTTATTAAAGTCATATCAGAAATATTTTTTTTTATATTTATTAACCCCCCCCCAACTAATTTTATGAAATCTCTAGAAATTCGATCATTTGTAATTACTAAAGTAGACACTTTAGTAATTACAATATTTAAAAACACAAGGCTTTGAGGAATGGAAATCATGTTTTTTTTTTTGTTGTTGTTTTTAATTGGAACCCCCCCCCCACCAACCAGAAAATCAACTCTGAATTGTAACATATAAAACAAATATATTATTTAATTTCAAATGCTTTTATTTGCCTTTAGTTGTTTTTATGAATAAGGACATTTTCTGAAAGCAAAAAAAAAATTTTCGATGAAAAATGAATTTTTAATACAATTATTTGTTATTTTTTAATTATAATAAATTTTTACATTTAAGTTGTTAAAATATTATAAAAATTAGTTAAGAACCACATCCACTTTCGTAAGTGTCTTTTTTTAGCATGTTGTAAATTGTATCGTTTTGACTAATCAGAAGACCCGCAGTAATTAAGAAATGTAATTTTGTGTTTATAATCCTACTCTAATTATAAAGCACGGAAGAACAGAATACAATTGTGTTATTTCAGTTAAGCATTGTTCTCCGCTGTTAAGGCCTTTACTTTTGCGAAACACATGTGGAGAAGTTTATTTGATTTTTCAATTTCAACTGAGAAGGGTACTTACAAGTATCAGTATCATCTTAGGAAATTTATATGATCTTATTTTTATATTAATCTCAGTTATGGCATTTTTTCCATACTTGAAATATCAAAATTAATAATAAAATGAATGGAAATACAAATAACACAATAAAATGTAGTAAATGTACATAGAATTATAGTATTTTATGTACACTTCTGATAAAATTTATAAGAAAGGTATCTAGGTACCTTTCTTATGAAATTTAATCTAACTCTTAACAGTCTTATTTTAATTTCTTTATAATATATTTTCCATAAAGTATCGTAAATGTAAAGGTGAAAGCTAAGTACAAAAAACCAAAAAAAATTAGAGCGTTGAAAATTTTCCTTAAAAATAACGAGGTAAATAATTTGTTCACTTAAATATAAATAATTTCACTTTTCTCCTTCCATAGAACAAATTATCCTCACAGAATCTGTCAATATGTCATTCATCACCTGTCAAGTGACGCAAAGTTTATGACCTGCTTTGTTTTATTTTCAAATTAGATCTTTTCAGTGCAGAAGCTAAGTTAAGCTCGGTTCAAAATATTTTAAATAAACACTATAATTTCTGATTTTATAATTGATATTTAAAAGAATTTCAAACTGAGATTTTCATTTTTTTTTATAAAATGGAAAAAAATGATTGCCATCTGTCAATTTTGCTGACTCAAAAAAAAAAAAAAAAATTTAACGAAAATTTCGGACGTGCTAGGAACGATTAAAAAATGTACAAGAAATACCCCCAAAATACTTTGATTTTTTTCCTCTTAATAATAACATAAACATTTAGACGATAAAATTGTTTTCGTCAAGTTTGGCGTCTTTTTCATCACGCTATTTTCTTTTTTTTTTTTTTTTTTTAGCGATCTCGTGGAGGTACCTACATAAAATCCTGCGTGTGTGCGCAAGATTTTTAAATTGAAATATTTATTTAAAAGAAAAAAAAAAGTTTTTCAGTTATGTTCAGTCTTTAGTGAGCGCCGTGAACTTTTGCACACACCTAATGGAGATGAATCATTCATAAATTGAGCTTGACACGTAACTAAATTTTGATCTCAAATTTTCACTGTAATGATGTGACTGTTATAGTGTTATTTGCCACCGAGTTAACAACTGTATTGAAAAAAAAAAAAAAGGAAGAGTATACTGAAGAAATATAAATATTTTATGTTCATGTTTTTCAATCATTAATTGTGGACTTACTGCTCTGTAGGTGTGTCGTTTGTGTATTTTTATAGTGATGTTCACGCACTCTGTACAAAGACAAAAAGAAGGTTACTTTGCGAACCTATTGCTGTGTATCAATGCAAACAAAAAAAAAAGCATATTTGATTATTTTTCTAAAAAAAAATTTCGAAATTCGAAAAAATATTTACTTTCTTTTTGGTTTATAAAACTCATCACTGATATATGAAAAAAATATTTTTAAAATTTCTACCAATAATTCACAACTAAGTCGAATATAAAGTAGTAGTGTAAAAAAAGTAAAAACTAAACTTTACTTTATTGAACTATCATTTTTTTTCTCTTTTTTTTAGCTAAATCTATTAGGTCACCATGAAAAAAGGCTACGCTTCCACAGCACTAACCCTTTTTAAGTAGTTTCTTTACCTACATATCAATTTTACATGGCTTGAATTATCTGGTGGTAATTCTATAGGACAAGTAAATCTGACTTGCTTCACTCCTCTGCAATTTGAAGTTATGGGATTCGGCAACCCCCACTCAGCTCAGTGTCTGTGCCCACTTCACTCGATCCCCCTACAATTACCACCTCACCCGTTGCCTCTCCCACCTCACCCAGTTTAGCACCAATCAAAATCGAGGAGTGAGTGTTAAAATTGAGGTCAAAGAAACCATTAAGGGACATCCTGTCTTGCTGAATTTGAGATTTCTTATTCTTGCTTAATGGTCAATGGCAATGAAGGTGTGTCTGTATCATTGAGGTGAGTTGGTGCCCTGCCTCTTACAGTCGCTTATCCCACCCCGCTATACACGAGGGCAATTCATTTGGAGCAGCACTGTCAGCAAAAATAATTTCTTGTTGCGGCTGACACCCTGAATTTTTTAAAATATCTATTTTTTATTTTATCTTTTCTCCAATTTTTTTTTAATTAAATTCTTTCATTTTTAAATGTAAATAAATTTATTTAATCATTTTACCACTCATCATCGACACACCCGTTTTATTGTAGTTGGTGGTGAATGCCGTGTGCACTTGTTACTGTTTAGTGTTTATTTACCTTACCTATTTTTTATTTGTAAAATAAAATCTCTTTTTTTTTTTAAGTTTATCCCCTCTCTTTCATTTAAAAATGAATACATTTTTCAAATACCCCAGTAGAAGTAAAAAACTGCATGTTGACTACTAATGAATTCTGTGTTAAAACTTACTATCCTAATTAGGGAAGAAGAAGGCTGTGTCAAGCAAAAGGGGGTGGTCTTTTTAGGAAGTGTTACCTCAAGGCAGTAGGGGGAAAGGAGTATACTCCAGATGCAGAATATTTTGACATCCTTGTTTCTTTAATCAAAATATCTCAAGACATTAGGAAATAACTGAAGTGGAACAATAACTCGAGCAACGCAACCAGAGAAAGAGAGACAGGAAAATGGAAGGAAGAAGAAAAAATAGTTTTTTTTTCTTTTTGCCTGTTGTTTTTTGTTCTCCTCCCACCATCGTGTTGCTCAATCCCTGGGCTCAAAGTTGTTAGCTTTGCATGTGGGAGAATTTAGCAGCGTTGTCCAATAGCCGAAAAGAGATTTCACCAGGACTTGTGTACAGTACAGCTAACTTTATCGCCATAAAAAAAAAAAAAATCTGCTGTTTGAGAGAGATAGGTGGGGGCTAAGTCAAAAAATATGCTTCCTGCCCTTGAAATCTATCTTTCTACTTCATCTCCCACTTAACCAATGTGTCAGCTGCTGTCACTGCTGCTGCTGTGGACAACTTCATAAAGGTTTAATACACAACAAATAATACAAGCAACAAGCAGAACAGTGAGGGGAAAAAACACCCACCCTCCTTCGCTATTTATTTGCTGGTAGATTCAGTTAATCAAAGGTTCTCTCTCTCTTTCTCAATGTTGGGGCACTTTGAATTGTAGGACAGAAGTGGCAAAAAGAGGAGATGCCAAAAAAAAAGCAAATTTAGTCTTATTTATATAAAAAAAAAAAAAAAAAACATTCCTCGTTGTACACTTTACCGACCAATCATGGTACCAGTGTAGCTGTTGTTTCACAAAGAACTTCTTATTGATATATTCTCTATCTATATGTTCCACTTGTTTAGTAAATATCATGAAATGGTTATATATGACTTGCCAATTTATGCAGGAGGGGCGTGGTAAGTAAAAGTTTCAACAATTAACTTTTTTTTTATTCCTTCAAAATATTTTGAATCACTCCTCTTCCTTCTTTCTCTATTTTTATTTTGTTTTGTTTTGAACAGTTCTTGTTATTCGCTCAAACAAAATTAAAAAACGATACATGCAATTTTCTTTTACTTATCTTTTGTAAAGTATTTTTTGTTTTTAAAATTATTATTCAGAACGAACGAGTTGGTCCGTGTACAATGTACATAAAATAAATAAATATGTTAAAATTAAAAACTTAAGGAAAATAAATCTGGGTGAAATAACATTTTTTGCTTAGTGATCACGGGGGCCCGCGCATACACCGCGTGTCAATGATGTGTGTGTATGTAATAATTGCTCGGTGTTGCTGTTGGGCTTTCGTTTTATCATGTGTTACCCCAGCTGTAAATACCCCCTACCCTATGGTGCCTAGCTAGTCTTGTGACTTGTTATTGGTTGGTACATCTGAGTCAACACAATCTTGGACTTTTTCTAGAGCAAGGCATTTTTTCTTACACACACACACACACACACTTTTTGGATTTCTCCCCTCTTCCCCATCTACCTTTCTTTCTACCCACTTCGCTCTTTTTTTTTCTTTTTTTTTTATCACAACCCTGCCGAGAAAAGCCAAAGATATCGCAAAGTAGCGAGAAACACCCTCCTTCTCTTCCCCCCTCTCTCTCTCTCTCTCTCACACACACACACACACACACACGATTAAAAGCCGTAATCATAGTTTCTAGGACACACTTGAATTGAACACATGTCCATTTGAATAATAGCATACAAGTATTACTTCAATTATCATCAGGAGCCTAGATTTAGAACAATTTGCTCTAGTTACTTGCCCTGTGTACCTTATCTAACAAAATATCTAATTTGATTTTTAGAAAGAAAATTGTTGTGGTGTTGTGTATTATTATTAAACAAGAGCTGAGCCCAAAGGTGAATTTAAAATTTATTTTTTGTCTTAGGTAAAAAATTTCTTTAAAAATTCATCCGAAATGTTAAATTTTGCATAAAATGTAACAAACAAGAATCGCGTAAAATTGTTTTTTTTTGTTTTTAAATCTGGCCCGGCCAGACAATAATGTGCCGCAATAAACATTTACATTTGGTTGGAAAGACCGTGTAAAAATATTTTCCAGGAAATAAAACGATAGCAAACATTTTCCTCAAGATTCACACGACCAGATGTATAGCTCTCTACACTCTACAGTGCACTACACTTGTTTTCTTTTTAGTTAATGTTTTGTTTGTTTCATACCTGATGATTTTATTTTTGCGTGTACCGCACACACGCACAAAACATAGTGACACATGTGTGGGTGATAGACGAACGAACTTGATTTTAGTCAGGCATAAGGCTATAATAATGGGATGAATTGTGAGAATAATCACGCATAATTGTAGTGACCTGCAAGCTTTGATCTCGCTCTTTATAGCCTTGTGCGAGACTAAAAACTAAACTAAAAAAAAAACAAAATAACTTGTTAATATCAGAATAAAACTATTGCTCTTTCAGAAAGAATCAAGACAAGTTACTGCACAAATTGCTAAAAGATTCGTGGCATTTTGTTGAACGTGGTTTTTACAAAAATGTTAACTAACATCTATTCTAAAAATATTGTTTTTTAAACTGTCATTTACCCCCACCCCTCGCATATTGGTAAGTTTTTTTCTCATTCTCATTCTTTCTCAGTCTGTTACAAAACAAGTATTTTTAAATGAATCATCATTAACTTGACCAGTGATTCTTAAAATAAAAAGGATGCAGGCTGTAAAAAATGATTTTCAATTAAGTTAAAAGTAAAATCTCTGAAGAAGACTAAAATTGGCTATTTTTTTTTATTTTTTCTTCCGCTGACGCAAGAAAAACAAGATTTTAAATCAAAATTTCGAATTTTCTAAAAAGGACGAAAAACTTTAATAAAATATTAAAAAAAATACTTTGGTCTTTCCTTTTACATAACGATTTTGACGATAAAACTGGTTTTCATCGAGTTTGGGTTTTTTTTTTCATCATGGTATGCTCTTTTTTAGCGAAAAAGTGGTGTTTTTACTAGTCAGTGTTACTGTTATTAATTGCCTAATGTGAAAGAAACATTTAAACCCCTCACTAACAGATACGAAATAATAGAAAAATAATAAAATAAACTTCCCTATTCACTTAAATTTATGGAGAAATCAGTTGGATGTTAATTAACACAAATCTTGCTCGTTAAAAAAGTAAAGTTTATCTTTTTACTAGCAACAATCTGTTGTTTTTTTTACTTTATGAGGTGGGTGCAAAAGTGCAAATTGTGTATCCCGTCTTTAGTTTTCGAAAAAAAAAGTGCTGGGGATTTTTGCAATCACCTGTCTCAAGAAAATATCGCTCATTAATTTATTTTTGATTTCCAATTATTCGTTTTTTACATATTTTCATCTGCAGAAAATTAACCTTTATTTTTCAATCGCTGTTTGAGCAAAAGATGTAAGGGGAGCAACTTGGTAAAACTTGAAGGGTTCAAAACGTAAAGAAACCGACAATGACAGCGTTGAACTGTTTTTTTATAAAGCTAAAAGTGTACTTCTTTATTTTATATATTATTGAAAATATTTTCCAAGAATTTTTATTATTTCTCAATTTTATATTTTCAGGAAATAAATGCATGCAAATTTAATTATTACATTGATTTATTATGTATTGTAAATAAATTCTTAACTTTGAGGAAGATCTGCTCAATGAGTTATTTTTTAAACGGTAACCCTTGCAAATAATATTTTAGAGAAACGATTTCTAAAAAAAATAAAATAAAATAAACACAGTTCTCTAGATTTTCTTCATATTCTATGATTTCATAATAGATCTTCTCAATTATATTTTGCATAATGGATATGAATTTCTAGGGAATCTGCCTTAAACAAGAGACAATATGACCAAACTCATGAAGAAATAGAAACATTAATAAAATAATTAAATAAAAATAAAATATATATTTTTAAATGTGCAAATAGTGGATTTAAGTAGACTTTTTTTTTTTTTTTGAGTGATTCTAAATTAATGTTTTGAAAAAGACCAATAATGTTTTTAACGACTTTATTATAAAATAAAAATATTCCACAATTGTTCAAATTAAAACAAAATAAATTAACAAACAAAAAAAATTAAAAGAAGCATTCTACTTGATAATAAACGTCTTGTTATTTAAATGAAAACATTATCCGAAAAAGTAATTTAAAAAAAAATTAGTGTTCTTTATTTTTTTTTTTTTAATGTTCATAAATTTGTAATGAGCTGTGTTTTTAACACTTAATTTTCTGTCTTTCCACTTTTTACAAAAAATGTAATATTTATTATGATTGTTAAGAAAAAACAAGAGAAATAGCTAATTGAAATGTTCAATTTTTGATTTCTCAACTAATTGTAAAAGGTAGTATTTTTTTCCAGATTTCTCTACCTTTTAATTTGAAATTATATGGCAATTAACTTTAAACTCTGCAGGTAATCCTAAAAGTTTGACAAAATTTTAGCATGTAATCATTAAAAAAATGATATTTAAAAGTATAGAGATTAAAAGTCTTTATTCTTTTATAACCCAAAACTTGTTTTCAATCTTAAGAGATTAATTTTTTTCTGTTAGTTCTTTCTTTTTGTCATGTGCAGAAAGAGGATATTGACATTGTATGTAATTAAATTAATAATTCAAGAATTAATGAAAGTGAAATTGTTTTATTCAACCAACATGGTTTCTAGAAAAGTCTTTGGAAATTAAAATTCGTCATACTTTAAAATGTATAAAAATGTTTTTTCTTTTTTAAGAAATAATTTTTTATAGTCTATGAAGATTTGTTTACAAATATTGAAGCAGAGAAAGAAACCATGTACCTTGTATCTTTGTCAACTAGTGTTTTCTTAATCAAATTTTATGAATATAAAAGTTTATGGGAATATAAATAATTAAATATGGGCTTGTTGTATATCATAAAATATATGTCAAACTGTGGTGGTAAGATTTTTGTATTGGGTGGGCAAAAGTCACTTTCTGATTCCTTCTGATTTTAATATTTTTAAAATGGATTGGAACATGACAGATAATCATTTGAAAATGTATATTTTATAATTCAGTGTCAATACTTATATTCATTAAAGACTTAAATTACTGAAAACAATGTATAATACTTTTTGAAAGAGAAAAGTGACTTTGTCTCCATTCTTTTTAAGTTGAAAATATTTTTTAAAAGATTAGTTTGTATTAAACACAGTAGAAAGGTACTCGGGTTATGCAGAATTCTAGTGGAATTTGATTTTCTAGTTACTTACACCATGTCATAATTCGCAAAACAAAGAAATTGAATAATAATTGTTATTTAGTCTTTTTACTGAGAAATAGATGGATTTGGTTTTTAAGATTTCAAGAAAAAGTTTATTGTTCAACATAAGGGATGACTTCATTTATATTTGATACAACAGAATTCTAAATTATTCAAAAAGATTAATAATAGAAAAATAAAGTATGCAGCAATCAAAGTTAATATATTTATTTATTTATTTATTCAACTAGTGATTTGTTTCTTTATAGTGAAGTCTTCAATTTCCTGTCACAAACCAAAAGTTAACAGACAGAATATCGAAAGAACTGGTTAGGTTTGTCAGTATTTGCTTGTTGTCTTCTAAAGGATGTAAAATTTATATTAGTATTCTTTTTTCCTTAATCTTTATTTCACTCAGTCTCTTTAGATTTTGATATCTTTGTTTTCATTTCTTTTCTTTTTTTTTAGCATCTAGTTTAAGCTTTTCAATGTAATGTAAGCATTGAAAATAATCTTTTTAAGATAAACATATTTTCAAGAACACAAAATATACTGCAAAACTGTGTATAAGCTGTGACTCATAATAAGTGTTATTTAATAAGTTTATTTCTATTTTTTTTAATTAATTGTCAGGGATTTATTTTGAAGACTGTATGACTGATTTAATATACAAAAATAAATCCATTGAATTTTTTTATTTTATTTTCTTTCATCAGCTTTACATTGTGAATAAAAATATTGAAAATATCTTTTTTTCTTTTTTTACTGGAAAATATATTTGAATAAACTTTCATTATAATTAATTCATTAATTTACATTTTAATCTCTGTGAATTAAAAAATTAAATATATTCATTCTCTATAATAAATAAATCTTTTAGTAAATCTGTTAGAAGACAATTTGTATATCTGAGAAATAGTAGAAACATAAATTAGCAAAATGCTACTTGAAAATATACATTTGAATATTTGCATTTTTTCTTTTTTTAAGTTTCCCAAATTAATGAAGCAAAGTAAAAATAAAGATAATCTCTGATGCCTCTACCTATTTTATAGACCTCTGTCGTGACTGAGCCACAGGAAGTTAAAGAAAATATTTCAGTCTTTTGGTTGCATTTTAAGTGACAGTCTATATAAGTAGTTGGATATTAGACCACTTAAAACTAAAGCTGATTTCCACATGACAGTCACCTTGCAATTACATTTCTATTGTTTGCTGTGAGTCTAATCAGATAATTTCCAATATTGTGACAGATGCAGAAAAATGAATGTTTACAGACATTTCTAATCAATATCTTATTGTATTTAACCACTTAAGATTTTTCAGAGTTGAATCTAAAGGTAGTGACATAACCTAACATAACCAATAAATTTATTTAATGATTCTTTTGAACTAGAATTTTTATTTTTGTCCTTGGTATTACATTTCAGTCATTTTAATAGGTAATATTGTTCACATCTCTTGCTTTTTGTCATATAAACTGTCCTTTCTTGGAATTTGAACTGCTAATATCATTTTCTGCTAATCAATTCTCTTTATGACATTATACAGTGTTTCCTCAAAGCCAGTATAATTCTGCACTGTTCACTTCAGGATTTGAAATCCCAACTACAGAAAATGAAAACAGCAGCGAATCTGAAAACACTGAACTTTTTAAATTCATTAATTTAATGCTTTACTACTCATTTGCATTGACACATTTCATACTATCAGATATAATGATATTCTATTATAATTAAAAAAAACAAAAACAAACATGTGCTGCATAGATATAGCTTTAAAAATATCACATTACAAATCAGTTAATTTGTCAGGAATTTCATCAATGATTAAGTAGACATTGTCTACTATCAAATTCTGAACAGTTTACAAATTTATTAATCTTTTAAAAATGAAGTCATTTGAAAAACCAAAAAATATTAATAAATTTATTTAAGTAGACTTTCCACGAAGTATCTGTAAATCTAATCCGTTGCTTAATTGTTCAATACATTAATGACTAAGGAAGCAACATTTTCAAAGAGGAATCATTTAAGTTGAATGTGCTAATGTGAAAGAGGACCCTTTATCTGAAAAATAAAAACAATCAAATTTTCCATGTAAATGAATTTAAATGAGAAAAACTATATATTGTGGCAATTTTTAAGTATTTCTGTTCCTTAACAGAAAAACATTTGATTAAAATTAACATTTAAATCTCTTAAAAGCTAAGAAACTTTATAAACAAATGTTCCTATTGATAAAAACTATAGAAACTTTGATGTATTTACTTTTGTCAGGCAGCTGATTTTGTTTTTTGTTTTTGATGATTGGAGATAATAAGAATGTTTTTCATCAACATGTTTTTAAAATCAAAAATATAATGATAGAATAAATATCTTCTGAACTTTAGAAATAGGTGATTTTATTTTTGTCTTTATTATAAGTATTTACTGTTGTGTCCTTATGCCAGACTAATCCCAACTTAGTATGTCATTCAGTGAGGTCTGAACTTATAGATGACCAATCAGTGAGATCAGTGTACCAACAGCCTTGATTATGACAGGTACACACTTTGCTTTTGTTACAAAAAAGCAACAGAATATTTTATTTATTTCATTTCCCAATTGAATCAGTTGGGATCATCATTATACTTGTAAATAGTTTCTATTTCATTTAATATTTCTACAAATATCATTGCTAAATTTATTAAAATTTGTTTTCTTTTAGAATGACATTGGTTGACATTAAAATATAGTGTACAATCAAAACAGCAGTTTTCATAATTGAAAATCAATTTTAACAAGCAAATTAACACAATTTTTCTGTATTTTTTAGTGAGGAAAGGTTTGTTTTTTTATTTTATCTTTTTAATATATTCATAATTTCTGCAAAACTGAAATGAATGCCTCTAATAGCACACATTGAAGCTAACACTTATATTACCAGTCAACGTATGTAGAATGAAGATATCTAACAAAGTACACTATTATCCCAGGGAATATGAATATTTTATTTAAAAAAACAAAAACAAATAAGAAGCTCATTTCTAATATTGAAAACCATCTAGAAATAAAAGGGAATAATGTTTCATATAAAATACAAAATATTTTTCTTTTACAAGTTTTCTTAAATATCTTGAAATGCTTTTTATAAGTCTATCAACATTTTAATTTAGAGGGAAGAAACTGCTACTTTATTATTAATGAAGTCATTTAAATTATTTTATTTGCTTTTTGTTACTACCGTTGTTTTCCTTTTTCAATAGAGAATGTTACACTGTACTTTGATACATTAAGGAAAACATATCTGTTTTTATTCACATCAAATAATTCCATTGCCTAGGAGGTGTTACTTGGCAGCACTCATCTTATCTTGTAGTGACAGGGTGTGATAGGTTATATGGTAGCAGCTTCAGGGAGTAGTACAAATGACCTTACCTCCTCCTATTGAAAACATCAATGCAACTGAAAACAAGTAGTCTGAGCTTAAATTCAGCCTTGGACTTCCATCTAGTATAGTGAAATTATAGTTTTAAGGTATGTTATATTTTATCCCTAATAATGTTCAATATTAGGGATAGAGCATATCTGGGCACAGAGGTCAACACCTAGTTTATGACAGACTGTGTGTCATGCTTGAACACAATCTTTCATTCGGTGTTGACATCAGTGTCCAATTTTATATTTATTATAACCACACATACACTATATATATATATATATATATATATATATATATATATATATATATATATATATATATATATAAAATAAAATGGAGAGAGAGAGAGATGGCATTATGTCCTTTCTAAGAGTGACAAATAGATATAATCAACCATAAATTGAACTTGATTCACCAGTTCTATTTTCCCTGCTATCAACTGTCAAGCTAACTCTGCACCTCCTAATTTTAATTAGCTTCTCATACAAAACAAACATATGCATATATGTTCCAGTACCATCCTAAGAAATCGTGGGTCCTAATGTTTTTTTGGGGGGTGGGGGCAGCCAACACAGAGGTCTTAATTATCTCGATTAATGTATATATAAGGCCATAATATATTTTGCAACAGAGATTAGATTACATCTTTTCATATGCAAGGATAATTTAATCAGATGATAATGTTAAAATAAAATTTTACAGGTGTAACACCATTGAAATATCTATATTTACATGTCTTTTTAACTTTTCCAGAAATAAATATTTTTATGCTAAGTACAGTAAAAAAAAATAAAAAAATGAAATTCAAAATATAAACAGCACAAACAAATATTTACTGACAAATCTTCTAACCCATTTGTAGTATTAAAATAAAATACAACCCAGTATTGTGTGTCTATCAGATATGGACAAGCACAGATGAAGGAATAAAATAGTATAATTGACAGTATCGATCTTAAAATGTTGACTATATTCTACTGGTTACTAATTTTTTTTTAAGCATCTGAAGACATGAATAATTATAGTTTTACAGTATATGCTGTATGTAAAGTTTATAGAAAGATACTGAGGAAAAATATTTACTAAATGCTTATTATTAAATTTTAGAAAATAATATTTTTATTTTTTGTTAAACCCACTTTCTTCCCTCAATAATGGGTCTGCTTGTAGATGTACAATTAAGATTAATATCCAGAATGATTGAAACCTTTCTAATGATATGTATAGTTTTGTGACCTTTTAATGATGTTCAATCTAAAATGAAAGTGCTCTTTACCAAACCTGTATTTAATATTTTATTTGTGTCTTTTTCTCATGTTCATTTCTCAAGAACCTAAATGTTTGCCAACATTTTTATTTTTAAATTTTAGAATAAAAATGCTTAAAATAGAATGAATGCTGTTTTCACTAAAATTGAGCTTTATGACTGACTCATATTTTTCATCATATCAAATTCTTCAATAGAAAATGCTAAGTGGATTTCAGTAGATATCTATTCCTTTGTGTGCACTCTGTTATACACACAGAAAATGGTAAGATCTGTGTACAAATTTTTTGGGGAAAAAAAAATGAAATTACTAGTTTACACATACAGTCAAAAAATGGTGGCAATATTTAACTATTTTTTGCATTGGTAATCTAGGATTTTTATCTAGCTATATTGCCAAATAGAAGAAAAGAGTCTACTTTTTTAAATTATTAAAAGTAAAAAAAAATTTTTAAATGCTAACAGAGCAAAAGAAAAATGCAATATACATGTGGCAGAAATACCTCCCACATAATGGTAAGGCATTACCTAAATGAAGACACCATTGCCACTTAATGTCTTACCATTAAGTAGGAGGTATTTCTGCCACACCCTGTATTAACAACCTTGCTAATGAAGTATTCCTTTGGTAGGATAACACAAGGCAGTTTTGCTTAATGGTCTGTACCTCTTATTAACAACAGAATATATCATTATTAAGAAGAGGAGTTCAAGTTACATGATTAATAAATAAAGTCACATTATGTTTTATTCAATATTTAAATATGTGCTATTTACATATTTTTTCATTAAGTTATTTTAAATATTAATCCTGAGTTGGAATTTACAGAAATATCTTGATACCATAATGTTAAGAATTCAATATCTTAATCCACAATCTGTAAATTTATCTAAATATTTTTTTTATTATTTGGCCTTTGTAATAATTTTTCCTAATATTCTCAGTATTAGTAAAATAAAATATTAATAAACCTCCTCCCACCCAATACATTTTTCTCATTTCATTGAATTCTAGATGTCAGGATAAAAACTGACAATAATATATTTGAGACCGTTTTCCATTCTAGAAAAAGTCTATTTGTTCTGCTCAGTTTTCTTATTTTTACACAAAGATGAACAGTTGATCTTAATATTAACATGAGAAACTTTAAAACCTATAAGAAGAGATATTGAAGGATCAACTGTGCATGATGTTTTCTGCTTGTCTGCATTTGTCATGATTGGGGATAGTCAGCATTTTATTTCACATTTGCTTTATATGTGATGCACACACTGTTCTACTTTAGTTTCAGTATTGTTCACCTTTGCTCTAACTTTTACAACCTCCATCAAGGGAGATGAAATCAATAAGCAATTCCATTATTTTTACTAGGCTATCATCAACAAAGTTGCAGAGGAACTTTTGAGCTGCTGGTCAATATGTGACATGTCTGATGCTCTACTGTCAGAATATGTCTGTGAAGCATGTGTGCCTTATATAGGTTGCTGATGACAGATGATCACAGACTGTTGCAAAGCACACTCACAATATTTATTGTGTAGTTGTCAAGACAGAGAAAGTAAATGACTACAATATTGATAGACCAATTCATAAATATGTATTTTTCCCTTTTGCACATTTTGTGAAAGTTTTTTTTTTTTTTTCCTATTACCATTTTATATATGGAGTAAAATCAAGCCAGTTCAGGTCATCTGGGTCTTACAAAAAATATCTGCCTTTCTATTGCTTGAACTTTTGGCGATATTCATTTACACTTATGTCAAGTAAGAAAAATAGAGTTAATGTCTATTAATAAAAAAAAAATATCAATTGCATAGGAATCCTTCTCAAGAACTGCTGACAAGTGAATAATAGAAGATGTATGTTAGTGCTAACTTAGAAAGTTGTATACAAATTTCATATTTTTAAGTTTTTTGATCTGTTGAAAGAGTTACTGCCCTTGAAATGAAATTAATGACAACTACATATCCAAATTGAATAAGAATCATCAGCCTTTTAATGGATGAAATAAGTCAGAGAATATATATATGAATTCTAAATATTTTTCTTGTCTTAAAGAAAGAATTTGAGAGTTTTGATAAATTCCCTTAATTTAAATCAACATTGTTAAACTATTAATTTAAAGAAATTAAAGGTAAAAAATGTTATCAAAAGAAATTTTTAGATCTAACAGTGTGGAATTAACTTTAAATAGTACCTGCAAGAAAATACAGTTAATTATTTAACTGTAGAAACAGATATGTTCAATATAAAAAAACAATTTGATATATAACTTTATGCCTTCTTTTTCATAATTCAGATCAGATTAAGTGTGTCTGAATCTAAAGGTAGTATGTAAAAATCCAATATATTTGAATTTGAATTACATATAAAAAGTGGTTTTCATAAAATTACATTTATATAGATCAAATTCAATATTTATATGAAGATACATCAAATATATCATTTTTAGCAAAAAAATGTCAGTTTTATCAATAATACTAATAAGTAGCATTTCACAAAATTGATTATGCATGCCTTTCCATCTTAAACATAGCCATATTTTAATACAATTTGATAAAAGTATATATTTTTGTTGTTAAAGAAGCATTTTACTGAAATGTTACTGTTTTATTCTTACTTTTAAAGTGTTTACATTTTGTCTGTAGAAGATAAGCGAGCTTTTTTTCAGTCATGATGCAAATTGTAAACATCAATGCAGCTGGATAAATCATATGACAGTCTTTTTTTCTCTCTTTACACAATATTTGGCGAATATTTTACGTGAAACCTCTTTATGTTTCATTAGAGAAACATAACTCCATTCAATTACTGAATAAGTTATAATGATGAAGGTAATAGCTTTAAAAAATATTAACTAGAGCTTTTCAGCAAATATTAATCTTGTATCTCTAATCAGTTTGGGGAAAATATTTAATGTAATGTTTCATGGGCCAAAAATTTATTTTGGATTGTTGTTATTTAATATAGGTAAAAATGTATATTACCTAAATAATAATTTGAACGTGTTGAAATAAACTTTATCATATGTCTCAATTGTTGAAGTGGAGAAAATTATTTGTAGTTTTCCCTTTTGCTTTTATATTTATTTTGTTCCTATTTTTAATTTATTTTTAACCAATAGGCTATTAGGGTATCAATGCCAGGTTTTTCATGGCATTTTCCAGGAATTTATATGGCAGAACCCATCTCCTTCCTCAAAAGAAAATGTAATTATTTAAATGACAGCAGCATCAGAAAATAGTCTCTAGGTTAATTTATAGGAAGAGGTGGATTCATGCCTTTCCCACACAAATTACATCAACTGGAATTTAAACTGTTCACCAATTTCATTTTTCATGCTCAACTCTGAAACTCCCTTTTGTATTACCTTAGCTTTTTAAATTAATCATTAGTCTAAAAGTGTTTCATTATCCAGTATATATTATACATTTGCAATTATGAATCACTTTAAGAAAATTATTGCAACAATTACACAAATAGATGACTCTTATATTTGGCAATAACTGGAGAGTTTCTAATTTTCCTGGTATTATTATTAGTCAGCACTAGTGACTTAAATAACTGGTTTCTGATGACTATTACGATGCTATTCATAGAATTTGAAGTAAAACAAAATTGGCTGTTTTACAGGCGATGTTACTATGTAGTCTAGAGACAAAATTCTTTATTTACAACAATTTGAAAATTTTATAATTATTTGCCAAAAATATAAAGAAATAGTAGTGATACTGCATCACTCTTTATCTATAAGTGATGGTATCGCTGTTGATCATTCTGTGACCGTCTACGACAAATAAATGTTTTATTTTAGGATAAAAGATAGTTTTGTGTTCTCTACAAAAAAGTATCTGCTATTCAGCAGACAGTGATATATTGAAACCACAAAATAACTGCAATTATGAAAGAATTTTTATTTTGCTAGAAATAACTTACTTTGTTTTGTTTTTTAATCATGCACATTTTGTTGTTCTTATTTACAGTCATCAGTTATTTACATAAAAAGATGAGTAACATCTGTTTCAGCTTTTAAAATTAAAAACAATTATGTGTGTATATGTGTGTGCAGGCACACACACGAGAGTGCTGAAAAGTTCTCAGCCTAATCCACTTAATAAAATCAGACCAAGATGAGCAAACATCAGAATTTATTTTAAATCTCTTTTTGAGTGGGCCAAGTACTTTTCAGCACCTCGTATTTCTTTTTCTCTCTGTTAAGAAATTTAATATAGATACTAAGTTGGATATAAAGTGTTTATTAAATAGGTTTATGAGTAGATATTAATACTAAAATTAACTTAAAATAAGTGATTATATTTTATCAATCACTTCTCAAAATCTGATGTATTAAAAAACTGCATGTTCACAACAGATATTTGGTGATTGTCATTAGGGACAAAGTAACAATAACAAGTTTCCTCAAATCACAATCATTTTCTTTAATATTCAGTTGTCTTGACATACTCGGTATGTCCTTGAATTTGTTCATTTCATATGATGTCCTAATATTTTTGGTACTGTTCCAAGTGTTTCACTTATGGGCATGACCCTAACTTACCTATTTCAGTTTCAATTGCTAATACTTTTTCAATTTTTTATTTTTATCATAATGTAATCCACTGCCCCAGCTAGATTTAGGATTTTTGTATAACAATCAAAATCAGTTTGCTTGATTGAGCTGGATCACAAATTACAATAGTATTTTCCCTTTTTAAAATAGAAATATACTCAAGGTGATTTATCTACAGGGAATGTATAATGTCACTTACTATCACTAAGAAGTTTTGTTTTTAAAGTTAAAAAAAATGATTCATTTGCCGAACATAAGATATGAACAGATTAACTATAAAGGATTTTTACATAGTCTCCCCAGTTGTAAGTAACTTTTCAAGACTGACATCAATAAATATAAATGTATGAAAGCAGAAAACATTAAAGAAAAAGATTTCAGAAGAGCTGTTTCTTTCCTGTGATAAATAATAAATGCACTAATTTTTTATGTGTATGTAAATTATACCTTTTTTTATGATCTGAGTTATTTACCAAAGCTTTACTTAAATCAGCATCACCCATGTTACTTAGCATACTCACACTGACATTAAAGAATTTTCTATTTATCTTTATTATTAATATATATATATCTATATATATATATATATATAACTGACTTATTATTTTATGCATTTTTGCAATAATCTCTGTCTAGAAAAGTTGTAAAAAAGTGTGTGCCACAAAGGTCAAAAGTAAAAAAAAAAAAAAAATAAATACTGTAAAGTGTTTTCTCAGCACATAAAACTGGCCACTTCCTGACAGTAGGAGTTTATTGTGTGAAGTACAAAAATGGAAGCTTAAAAAACCTATGCTCATTCCTTTTTACTTTTTGCGCATTTTTAATTCTTGTAGCCAAACTGATTATCTCCTTTGGAAAACTCAAGTCACTACTAAAAATTAATAATTTCCCTTAGATTTTCTGCTAAAAGGAAGCAAAGAAATTCTCCTTGAAATCAGAATGGTTTGTTTTTTTTTTTTGTTTTTTTACAATACTTGCTGTTTCAGATCTAATAAAGAACAAGCAAGACAAACATGCCAGCTGAATCTCTATAACTGTTAGCACTGAAATGAAAAGGAATAATAGTCTTGCAAAATACCGATCTTGAATAATAAGTAGAAAATAATAAAAATTGATATTTAATATTTATTAGAAAATATGAGGCTTATGGACAAGGTACTTTTTTTTTTGTAGTCACTACCAGGGTTACATATAAAATGCAAGTACAATTATTTACAAATATAAATGAAGCAATTGTAATTGAACTACTCACCTTAATGAATGAATGAATTCATCCTTCAAGCCTCATCTGAGTGGACCTATCTTATCATTTTATCAAAATACTTCTAAGTTTGATTTAGATACTATAATATTACTTTCATTGAAATTTTATCATACAATGACTTCTAAAAAGTCAAAATTTATTGTGTTGTGTGATTTTGACAGTTTTAACTCAAATGTATATTTAACTACAAATCAATTAGATTACTATTGAAAATACAATTTTAATAAAAATTAGTAGTAAACGGTGACATCAAAATAAAAATTCTAAGAACTAGTGTTATTTTGTAATATACAAATATGTATAAGTTGGAAAGCAGGAATTTCATTTTTTTTTTCACAGTAAGTGACCACAAAATTCTGATACTCAAATTTACACTTGTATGCATAAAGTTTTCAAGTAATCTTTCACAAATATGGTTGGCTTCAAACTCAAAGTTCATTTACAAATCAAAAAGTTTTCAAAAGTAAATAGCTACAATTGAAGATATATCTCTTCATGCTTTTCTACACTGATGATCTACACTAACAACAATTTTTTCTCTATCTCTATTTTGATTTATTCAACTGATATTTCCTAAAAGTAGAGTTTATTTTTGCTTTGCTTCATGCAGGTAAACTGCAATTATATCTTAGTTATGTATATGTGTATTTTAATTATTTGTTTCATACTGTCATTCACTTTTGCTCATAATTGATTTTACAATAATCAAACATACACCTTATTCTAAATTCCATGGTGTCTATAAAAGGACTGATCAATTTAGACTGAAGTTACTGGATAATTACATAGTCTAGACACCATAGAAAATTGGTTTCCAAAAAAACAAAATTTCTTGTTCATCTTGTTGGCTGTCAGAACTGGTGTGAAGCTTTGAATTGTCAAAAAACAGTTTTTCTCACTCTCTCTCTCTCTCTCTCCACTTCTTCATCCTCTCTTCATTTTTGTTGCCCTTTATTTCTCTCTCACCAATTCTAAACTTGCATTGCATTTCATCAGACTCTGGAAATAATACTAACTGTATTTTTCAATCAAATGCAATGGTTAACAATCTAATGGGAGATTTTCTTCTTTTTTTTTTCTTTTTTTTATTTGGCTAGATTTTGGATTGACTGAACAAAAATAAAACTTCACAATGAAAGAAAGAGATTTGATATTTCTTCAAAATTTTGTGACTGAAAAGAGTGAATGGTTAAATAATTAACATGAATTTAGATATCACAGATTCATTCATTCATTTTGTACACCCATTCATTCATAAAAATTGACATCCACTTACACTATTTTTGAATATCTAAAATTTCTCAAGAGAGTAAAAGACTAATTTTATGTTTGAACAGTTAGAACTGCAGACTATTATATGATTTTCAGCTATTCCAATTCAACTGTTTTTATCGTTGGTAATTTTTCAGCTGAACCACTAATGCTTTATGTTTTTGGTTCCCTATAGTGTAATGCCTTTGAAAAGACTGACATGTAAATATATTTATATATATATATATATTGATTGAAAAAGTGAAAGATTATAATCAGCTTTATAACTTGTCTAAATCTATAAAGTATTTTGCCTTTTGATATGACATAGAAAATCTACAGGCCATAAAAGCTTTCATCAAACAAATGAGTGATCTGATCCAAAAATTATCTGTAGCCCAGTTTTTTTTTGTTTTGTTTTTTTTTAATAGTTTTTGATGTATGAGAAACTTGATTTTACTTTCCTTTTCACATGCAAAAATATACATCCATGTAAACTCATGAAATCTTTTTAAAATCTCTTATTTTTGTATCTTGTATATTTATTTTCAATACAGTCAATGTTAGCATTTATTCAGTCATGCTTTTAATTTTAATACCTATTCCTCTTATCTGAAAGATTTGGTGTATAGCAAAACAATAATAAAGGGACGTTACTCTTACTATTGGGTCCTTTCAGGTAATTTTATTTATTCTGAAATGAAGGTAGTATATGTCTTAATCACCTTAATCTATCAAGTTAAAGTCTCACAGTTGAAGCCTTTTTCTAATGAATTTATTATACAGGAGTTGATATAAAAAAGTACTCTTGATGGAAAATGATGTAATGAATATGCATACACCTAGGTTCCCCCTCACAGTAATATGATTGGCTGGTGTCAGCCATAAATACAGACTGATATGGAGGTACAGGACGATGCCTATTGGCTACGCCCATTGCCTACCACTATGACGAGGACCAGTCATTACGGTTACCTGCTAGATTGTCCTACTCAGTTACAGTAATCGAAAACCACTTTGCTACTTCAAACAAATATCTCTTTTCGAGACATATCAGAAAAAAAGACTGTCATGTGGATTTATTAAGAAAAAAGTTTTGTGAATTATTAAGAATCTAATAAATTCATTCTTTTTCATTTACTTGTGCCCAGTTTTAAACTCAGTAAGTTGCAGGTTTTTCTCTAAAGTTATATTCCTTCTGCATTGATAAGGTTTTTTTTGTAAATGATTTCCAAAAGAGAAACTTTATTTAACAACATTGCTGAAACAAAATGGTGAAAGTACTTTTTTTATCAACAATGTACATTAATGAAGACTATTATGAGCAAATAATTTTTAAACTTAAATTGTACTTGGTGATGCTAACAAAAGCTGAGTCCAGGAGGTCCTTGATTTACGATAGAGTTCTATTCCTACAATGCATCATAACACAATTTTCCATGTAAGTCAGAACATACCCATGATTTTCTGTGAATAAGTACAGTACTTATGTTACTTACCTATGCTAATGCAATAGTAAATTAATAATCTAGGACATAACACATTTCTATGACATATGTTAACATAATTAGGATTAAACGTACATGGACATAAATATAATACATATAATAAAATTAAATGAAAATAATACATACAATGAAATGAAATTGATTTAAAGTAGTTGTATATTTATTGCCAGTGATGTCATTAGCTCTCAGTAGGTGAGATGATGAAACATAAGATCTTGTCTTTCTCTTATTGAAGCAGATCTTTTCACATGTTCAAGGATGCAATCTTTTTCCTTGATAATCGTTGCAACAGTTGAAGGACTTCAGCCAAATAACCAGCCAATGTCCATCACTGTTTCTTCTTTTTCAGAGCATTTAACAATGTCTAATTTCACTTCTATGGTGATGTCTTTACTTTTCTTCAAAGCACAGCCCTCAGAAGAGGTTACACTATATTTGGGAAGCATCATAAAGGGCAATAAATTTCCACAAACACAACACAAATGAAAGAGAGTGAATGCACAATCCAATGCGGTATACAACCAGAAACTAACCCATGCTGCATTCCTCACTATTTGCATAATAACTATAATTCAGGACTGTCATACCCCAGAGGGCTTACTCTATGTAGGAAAACCATTATATTAGAAGTTCTGAAGAATACATTGGCTAAAATGTAAAACTAACAGGGATAAGGATATTAGTCTGAACAATTCATCAAAGAATGATCATAATGACTCATTAGAATCATATAAATATGACTTAAATTCACATTTCTCTTACAAGTTCCTGATATTTTGTATTGTAACTGAAAAAAAAGAACATTTTTTATATGGTTTTCACTATTATAAATGGATAATTTGGTGCAATTTTTTAATGAAATGTACTAAAATTTCTTTGTGATTTCTTGTGCCAATAAAATTTTATAAATCTCAATTTTCTTTACATAGGTTTTTGGTTTTTCTTTAATAATCCAGTTATTTTAAGTTCTTAATTTTAAAAAAATACATATTTTGAGTTTAATTTTATAGTTATGATGTAAATCTGTGTTTCCTTTTGAATTGTTTATGATTAGTCCTAAAGGAATTAATGCATCAATAAGGAGTTCTCTTCATGATATTTATGATGTTAGATATCAAAAATGCTTAACATTTTTCCTTTTGTGAAGCCAGAATTGTAACAAAAATATTGGGTAGTTTATCAGTATTTCTTTTAAAAAGAAAAAAAATCTTCATCAATTTAGTGAAACCATTTTGAGTGGCAAAATCTCTTTGCTGAAATATTATATTTATTTATATTATATTCTAATTACTGAAAATATTTAACTTTCTCCAAGAGTTAACCAAGTAAATTCATGTATAAATAATTCTCATATTTAAAACATTTATCACACTAAATTTTATTAATAAAATGCATTAGTAAATAATACTTTAAAAAGACCATTAAATCCAAAACTGATTTTTTTAATAAAAATTATACACACACACTCTCTTTGCTGATTAAAAGAAATAACCAGCTAAATGTAAAATGAGTTAATCATTTATCATTATTTTAAAACTAAATTCATTATTTTGAAATAGCATTTCAAAGAACAAATGAAAATCAACAAGAATTTCTTCAACAAAAAGATTCAATGTATTTCTTTTTGAGTTGCATCCTTTTAGCTTTTTCCTTTGTATTTCTTGATCATAGTAAAATGATGCCAGCTTGATTGTAGGTTATGTCTGACAGTTGTACTTGTCAAATATTTGGCTGCCTCCAGCCAGTAACAATGGAACTATGGCTCTGGCAAACATATCATCTCTTGTTCACAAGTGGTGAAACATGGAAGGAGATTAACACAGCACAGAAACATTTTGACACATACTTTGTCAACTGTCAGGATTTTTTGATAAGCAGTTAATGCCATACTTGCAGGCTGCATAGTGCTATACTGTTACAAGATGATTTATCAGTAAAATAAGAAAACACACGTTCTTCTTACATACGCAGTTCTATGCATTCTATAGAATACTGACCAAATAATAACAGATATTAATTATTCTTTCCCATCAGACTACTGGATCTACTCAGTGGGATTATTTAAAAAAATATTTCTTATCACAGTTTCATATAAAAAATTTATTAAATTATCAAGCAGAAAGAATTTTCCATTTTTGATATAGTTTGATTACCTGTTGGACTGTGTATGCCAGCTTCCAGGTCCAAAGTATTCCATTCTCCCAATTTAAACTCTACCTTCTCTCTCTCTCTCTCTCTCTCTCTCTCTCAATATGATAACTTTAAGGTCATGAAAAAGGCAGGTTAGGTAGAGGCAGTTTTAGAGAGAATAGCAACCATGAAGAAATTGTTGCTAACAATCAGAAAGAGACAGTTAATATTTTAGGGACGCTTAATGACAAAAGAAGGCTTGTAGAATATAGCAGTGGCAAGACATATTGGAGGAAAGCAACAAGTAAACTACATGACAAGTTCAAGCAAAAGGATTTATGAACAAGTACCACAAAGAAAAAGAGGAGCCATAAAGGAAGAAGTATTGAAAGAAGTAAAAATGCTGGAACGTTTGGAGGCCCATATTCTCCTATGTGCTGAAAGTATCTTTAAAAAGATAGAGAAACGAACAAAAGTTTTGAATGATCAATCTGCTGATGTTGCTCAGATAGAGTTGTCATATTTCCTTTTCTTCTATTTAAAGAATTTTATATATTTATTTGCTATCAGTAAAAAATATCAGTTCTGGTTTTGGCCTCTAAGAATTATATAAAATAAACAAAACTAAAGCTATCTATAGTTTCATTAATATGAAGAGCTATTGAGATCTGTCACATTATTTGCCCTATCCTCCATTGTTACACTTATGTAAAACTGCAATTTACAAAGGCAAACATTCCTATATGCAAATTTCATGATCTCTGGTTGTAACAGACTCAGAAGAATAAACTTGTTCACATGAATGAACTTAAGTGAGACTTAATTATAATTTTTTCATGCTACAAGGCCTATCTATGGTCTGTTTATTTGCATGTTTTCATTGTAAACACAGTACATAGACTTAAAACTTTTTATTTTATTTCTTTTTGCCTTTCCTTTTCAAAATGATTATTTCCCTAGTTTTCTATTATAAACTATTATTCAGCCACTACTGCAATATTACAGTTGAATATTTGAACATTGTTGGAATATTCAACTCCTGAAGTATTTTTTAAATTTTGTTATTGCTAATATTCAATAAACTAAATAAACAGTTTTTGCTTGTTGAAGCAGTGACATTTGTTGTTAGTTCTAACTGAACTCTAATTCTATCAGTGCCAATCAGCATATGACATCTAACCAAATCCAAACCTGTATTTTTAAATTCTCTCCAAAGCTGATGCTCTATTTTGTCAATGCAACTGGTTCAACAGGTCACATATTTAGAGCATTTTCCTGATACTTATTATTACTGACCTATATCTGGATGTACCTCACTTTTTTAAACTCGTTTTATTCTTATTGGGGTTAGAATTAGGTCAGGATGCTCTTTCTTAAATATAGTTTATTCACAGGTCACCTGAATCCACTGATCTTAACAATGAAACAGATTAGGAGAAAACATGTATCCAAACTCCTGAATATTTTGTTTGGTTGCTGAATGCTACATACAACAACATAATATGTTGATTAAAAAATTTTGTTGTTCTTTATTTAAAATCTGACATAAACTCCCAACCATAAATTTAGATTTTTGTTTTATTTTTATTGTGTATATCAGAGTGTAATAAGATCCATTACTTTTTATAAAAGTTAAGTGATTTTTTTTTATCAATGTGATTGGCTGTTGGCAAGAAGATGAATGAAGCTTTACTTTTATCCTGCATTAACTTTTATTGTTTATGATTATCTCCCCTTTTGCATTATATTTTTTTTTTTTTTTAATGGATTACTGTGTATAGGTTTTACCAAGTTTCCAAACATATTTTTAGCAGAGGATGAACAAAGTTGCAAATTTTCACTGTAGCAAGAAAAGGTTTTTTTATTTTTTTAATCTTTTACATTTGCTATTTGATTTCTTCAAATTTGTTTACATGATAATTATAACTGAATGAAAATTTTAAATGTTTCAAAAAGTTTTCTTTCAAAATTTAATTTTTGTTGCTCTTGTTTTTCAATTTTTAATTAACAAAAGAAAGCTTGTGATTTTATTGTTGGTATTTTGTGTCTATTAAACATCTTAAATGAACCAGTTATCACTAGTAAGTAACTTTAGGTTTGGATATCCATTAAGAAGAGTAAAAATGTGACGCTTTGCAAAAAGAGGATGCAATTAATTACTGTCAACTTTGTTAATTTAAAAATTGTTTTAAAATTGGAAAAAAATTCCAGTTGTAAATAAATGTAATACTATCAATAAACTGTACTCATTTATTTTTGTGAAGCCAATGTTCAAATCTAAACACTAAATCTTGATTAAGTCTGGTGCTGGAGCTTACAAAATAAATGTATGGTGAGAAATCAATTAAGAGAATCATTAAACCCAAGGTGATGTTTGCTATGACTTTGAGTACAATGTGTACCTACAAGTCTCATTTAACAAATTAAGTCCACTAGCTCAAATAGCCACCATAAACTTATTTTATAAAGTTATTTTTAAGTTTAGATTGAAGTGAAAAAAGTAATTTTAAAGGATCTATTTTAGTTTTATTTTATTAATCTACTTGATAAATACAATTATTTAAACTTTAATGCAACAATGGCCTTCCTTACATAATAAAATAACTACTGCTAAATCATTTAAAAAGTATATTTTTTTCTCCAACTAATTATTTATGGAGAAATGTTTAAATGCAAAATTATTTTTTAAAAATGTATCACTCCAAGAAACTTACTCAAATATTGTTTTATCAAAAAAATGTGTTTAAGTTAAACAGAATTTTTAAAAGATCTTAATGCATCCTCTATCCCAAAAAGCTGGTTAAAGACTCTCCAGTTAACTCATATAACTCAATCATAAAATATCTTTTTTTTTTTTTAATATTTTTTATTTCAAAAGATATCAAATTGCTAATAACTTTCATGTAAAATGGTAGTGTTTTATCCCTTCACTAAAGAAAAAAGCCAAAGAAAGCACTAACACCCAAAGAAAATATGTATTCTTTTGATGAGAAGTAAATTATATTGTAGTTCCCGCTCCTTTTATATGATTTATATCATTTCAAATTTATAGCCGACAAGTTTTGATTGACAAATTCTTATTTATATAGAATTATTTTTAAGGACCTTCACATTCATCAAACAAATCTGATAATTAAATCCCTTTTATTTACATAAATGGCCTGACATAATTTTATCTTAAATTATATTTATTTTTATTGATTTTTTTTCATTCTTTTAGGTTCGACTTTTATATAAATATTTTTGTGAATCAGCTTCATATGTGTCATTTCTTTTTTTGACAGTAAAGTCTATTAAGTAAAAATAACCAAAAGATATAACTCAGCAAATGTAATAATTAAAATTAGCATTTATTTTTTTTTTTCAATAAATATGCTTTGATTTCAATTTTATACTTTTCACTGTCTTCTCTCAAACTAGTCAGTTTCAAAATTATAATGCTTTAAAAGATTAAAAATGTTAAAAAAAAAAAATCCAATTTTCCCATTAAACTGCGAGTATATAAAATAAATTTTTAAACACAGCTCACAACATTTTGAACGCATACAGGTGGGGAGAGAAGTAAAAGTTAAGCTTTGGAAGCTATGAAAATAATTCAAATAAGTAAATACTTGGATTCTTACTAAAATTTAGTTAAGGTTGCATAATCTAAGGGAGGTAACTAAGTAAAGTTTAATGGATCTAAGAAAACTAATAATCTTTAGTTAAAGCTGGGATTTCTCATGAAATATACCATTTTTTTTTTTTCCTTTCTCCACAACACAGACCTTTGTTTTCAACTTTATTCTTGCACACAACGTGATCCTCTGTGTGTTTCAGACTAGAGTAAATGTCTTGATGAACATTTCATAAAAGCTGCCAAAATCAATAATACAACTAGGGAATATGTCCAGTTTTAGTGTTTTTCTAACCTAGCCAAAAACTAAAAAGCTGGTAAGCATCTAATAGGCTATATCTGTTGTTGTTAGGTGTCTGAATCCATTTTGGCATAGAATCTGTCAAATTCCATTATTGCGTTTGGTCAAGATTGGGCCAGGTTCCCAATATCCCTCATCCTAATGTTAATAAGAGTGTCTGTTTGGCATGTCTTACGAGCTCAAGAGCTCAGCTGTGTCACTTGATTTGCTACTAAGTAATCAGAAGGACCAGTCCATCTCACTGCCTTTTGATCACTTTGAGGTTACATTTGCTTCACTTGTGTAGAGAGGTGCTATTCTTAGCATGACTTAAATGAATATATGTGACTATAGTATGTACTATTTATATACTCAAACTTATAAACCTATATATAGTTTAGTCATTGCTTTGACTTTTGTTATAATGAGTGTTCAGATTTTTACTTTTCTAAGGTAAAAATATTCCAAAAAGCCTAACTCAAAATAGCAAGATGATTAAAATTCATTTAGAACTTTGTATTAAGATATAATTTATGCTGTCATAGATTTAACAAAATGTTTTGCTTGAGATTAAATATTACCCATTCAACTTTAGCTCTGCATATAACCTGATTTGAGAATTAGAAGTTATTTCAAACATACTTGTTTACCAAGTGCTTTTTATGATATAGCTACTTTATATATTCACACCCCATTTTCAGACAAATTATAAAAATGAATTCATTTTTCCTAAATATAAAATTCCTCATTATTTATATTCATGCTGCTATTTCATTATCAAACAAAACAATTCAGTTATGAAACCTTTGATCATTATTAGTTCAGTAGATAATTAAAGTAATGAAAAATAATCAAGTATTCCCAGGAAATTTAAATGTACATTTAATAACATTAGATCATTTCAACTAACACTTATTTCAAGCAAACATTTTTTTTAGATTTAACTCTTTAAACAGTTTAAGTGGGTTTCTAACTGTTCTTACATCATTAATTTTAAATGGAATTAAAATATCTATTGATAAATAATCTTTAAGTAGAATTTTCTAATCTACTTTTAACATTTAAAATAACTTCAACAATTTCAAGGAAAATTCTTTTTTGCTAGCAAAACCTAAATTCATTATTTCTTCACCAAATTGTAATTAAGTAAATGATAATATAAATTTATTTTTAATTCTCAAAACTACTTTATAATATTTTTTTTTTTAAATAGATACAAACCCTCTACATGATTTTGTTAAATTTAATAGTTTATTAAGCTATGGAGTAACTGTCATTGTTGTCACTATCATTCATCTATTTTCAATGGTGATGGTCAATTAGAAAACCAAACTATTAAATTTATTTTTTCTATTTCTTGAATAAATCTTAAATATGCTTTCATCTTTAATTCATTTAGCATCTAGACATAAAAGTTAATTGATTTTTTTTTTAATATGTTGAATTTACTTTATTTTTTATTCAGTGTAAATATTGTTTTTCCTTTATATTTTTTTTATAAAATAATTATTAGGAAGATTGGACTGCAGGTTTATTCTCACTTTGACAATCAATATTTATGACATCAACCTTGTATCTAGATTTTGGTGTGCTTTCCAATCATCTTTGTTTTGCTGTGAATGTTGTATGCTTCTTAAGTAAATATAGTTTCTATATTTGATATATTTAATTCTTCACTTTAACAGTGAAAGAATCTCATCTTTTGTTTATAAAAAATTTTTCACTCAAAAATTGCTTAATGTTATGATTCATTAATTTCATTAAAAACATAATCCAAATGATGAGTCAGATGCCTTTTTTTCTTTCTCACTTTTCTATTTACTCATTAAACAATAATTTCATTCAGACAGACTATCAAATCAACAGGAAACAGACTTGTATATCTGAATTCATTTATAAAGCAAAAATATAGGCTACTTTTGGATATTTGTTAAAGGAGCTCTGCTTTTCCAAGTGTCACTTGGTAGAATCACACTAGATGAAATATGGATAACATATGTACACTAATTCTTTCTATCTACAAGCATGGAAAATCACTGAGTAAAATATGAAGCAAAAAAAAAAGAGAGAGGCCAAGAAAAATAATTGTAAAAGAAAAAAAAATATATAATATGCTACTTGTAAATTTGAAAGCAAGGGACTGCTAAATTTTTCAGTCACCTATTGTAAAAGGATGGACTGGAATATTTTGTTTCTTTTTTTCAGAAAGCTTTTTAATACTTACCATAAGACAGCAGATGCACAAATCTGTTAGAGAACACAAAAGTATCTGAAAATAGAGTAATTAAACATGTTTCTTGTCTTTTCTGTACATTTTTTTTTTTTTTTTGTTAGGGATTTTTAGAAAGCTTTTTTGTTGGTCTTTTTCTTAAAAAAATCAAAGCTACTACCTTATAATCATTAGCAACATGCACGTAAATAAATGTCATAATCTTTCTTAGTTTGGTTGCATAAAATAGCTATTGATATATTTTCAGGTTTGTACACATTCCCATATATAAAAATAATCTGAAAACAATGTGAGAAAAAAAAGATGCAACTAATTTATATATCCAGACAAATTCTAATAAGAATAAAGTTTTGTAAGGTCCAGGGATATGAACTACAAAATTTTTTATTTGTGTTCTTAGTGGAATTAAGTGACTGACTTTGAATACTTTATGATCAAAAGAAACCAGCATGACACCCCCACTCTAATTTATTACATTACTGCATCCTTTTGATTTAGTTTTCTCATTTCAAATTTTAGTTGCCAATATTCACCCAACTTTACATTATACTTAAAATTATTAAATTAAAAAATCTTTTCAGTTGGGAATCAAATCAAAATTCATACACTGTATCTTAAAAATACAAAATGTAAATTTATATATATTATGTATGAATGTGTGCATAAAGAGGAAAAGCTTTTGAAGAATTTCACTTAGATACTAAATAATAAGTTGTTGTAGATGATTTTTTATCAAAAACACTGACTTTGGGAAGCACTGATGCAATAAATACACTAAAGTTATGAATGAGATGAGTTTGATGACCATGGACAATGTTGATAAAGAAGAAATATACAAAATCTATCTGAACTTAAATATGTTTTTAAAAAAAGAAGAAAAAAAAGAAAAGAAGCCAACTAAGTATATCATAGTTTTACAGTTAATGACATCAGAACTGATAATAAAACTGAGTGGAGCCTACAAAAAGATTAATCTTTTCAGACACACCAACAACAGTTGTTAAAATAAGTAAAAGCAAGATTGTGAAGAAAAATAAAAATTTTGTTTATTTTTGTTAGGAATTTAAAAACAGTAGACACACTAGTGGCATTAAAATATTTTTTATAAAATAAATCAAGAGTTTAAAAACCAGTAGTTACTTTATATAGGAAATAAGGAAATTGAACATAGAATAGGCTATAATAAGGATAGTTTCGCTCAACACTACAAGCTTCTACAAAATCAAAACATTAATATAAAAACTTGAGTCATGTTCTTAAATAGTCTTGTCAAATCGCCAAACATGTTCAGAAATATCTAAACTATTGCCTGAATACAACCACTTTCTCAGATCAAAGGTTATTATAAATGGCTTTGAGCGAGTGAAGCATGTAGGCTTCAGCGAGGACCATGCTTCCTTGAACCTTGTGGACTGACACTACACAATCACAAACAAAGAACTGCACCAGATAACAAACAACACATCACTTGAATACTTTCAACAACAACAGCAACTAAAATGTAACTAAAACTCTAAGAGAAAATAATGACATAATCAGGTTGCTGACATCCACACTATAAGCAAAAAGCAAGGACGTTCTCATCAATACTGGAAAGACTATTAATAGTTACTGAAGTTGAGAAACTTACTTTTCTGAAAATTTGTTTTAAGAGTAAGATTTTATAAATTTCAACTGACAGCAGCACTTGTCACTGAATGCAAAAGTTAATATTACCATTGTAAAATGGAGTCAACAATAAACTATTAGGAAAATACATAATCAAGAAAACAATTCTATTAGAATGTATTTTTAAAGACTTTAAGAAATGACATTGGACAAGTCTTTGTTTTAAACAAAATTGGACTGGTAGAGCAGAAAATTTGCAGATACAAAAACAAGTAGTTTGGAAGAGAAAATGAACTTTTGTACGGATGGAAAACAATGCTTCACAGACTGTTTGTTACAGCTGCATCATTATATAAAAAGAAACAATTTAGAACTTGATCTGGCTAAAAATATAATTTCTGTTGTTAATTCCTGGAATTAACAATTTCATTCTAAAAAATTAAATAGTTATTCATTAAGTTGCTTTTTAAGAAAACTATCATAAATAATTCCCAGTTATGTCTTCATAGATAACTTCATTTTTACTATTGTCATTAAGACAATTTGCTTTTAGCAAGAGAATTAATGAAAAGATACCAGTTTAAACAAAGGCTAAAAAAGTTGAAAACTTTTGCAAGAGTACATTTTGCATATTTGATATTATTGATATTGAAACATGAGAATCTGATACTGATATTTGGGTTTCATTAAAGTTATATACAGCTAATATCAGATACATTTTCAAAGTTTTGTGTTGCTATATGGTACACTAATTAGTCAATACCAAATGAACATATATGATATAAACATACCAAAAATATATTTTAAAAAACGATGATCAATAGTAAACATCGTTGATGTTATATATCAAAGATTTAACCTGAGTATGACTGGTCAGGTTGTTCAGCCTTATAGATTTGTAATAAAACATGAATATAGTAGGTGGCTTCAATCAGTAAACACACTCAAATCTGAGACATCAAAATTTTAACTGAAATAGCTAGTGATTGTCCAAATTGATTTATTAAATTGATAAATAAAAAATAAAACAGAAAGGCATTGAAAATGAATTGTCTAAAATTCACAATAAAACAATGAATGTTGACCAGAAGAAAATCATTTGAAAAGTTTATTTCATATAACTGATAGATAAACTATAATCAAACAGGTGTTTGTGGATTCAGTAATGTATTTATGTTTTAAAAAAGAATATGTTGCAATTCTAACCTATCATCACGCACTGTTTCAATCAAATTTTCAGATCCAATCTTATTGATTCCTATCTAACCAAATTTTTCCTATCATTTCAACCAGTGTCAAATTTCAAAAAATACTCATGCTCATAAAAATAGGTTTGATTTAAAACTGCTTGAAATTTAATGGCTGCAATGAGCATTGGAGGAAAAACAATTTTTACCTTTGTCAAATATGTAGTCAAACTGATGAGTTAAAGAATTGGTATCTATGTACTTACATAATCAAGAATCTTCCAAAATGCAAACCTTTATCTCACAAAAAAAATAAAAATAAAAAAATAAATTAGATCCGATAAAACTAAAAAGTTTCTAAAAATATCTTAAAATAATACGATAAAATAAATAGTATATTAATGTTTGCTTTTTCTTCACTGAAATTAATGCTGGAACTATCACTTTAACTTTTGATTTGTCACTGATTTGTCTGATGGATATAATCAGATTTTCTTGTTGACAAATGAGACATGTTTCTACATTTGTTTTGTTTTCTTTTATAACAGACAATCAGCTTTTCTTCTTTTCTTTTAAAACAATCAAATTTACTACTTGATCATCCTTTTCAATTTTATTAATCCACTTTCAAATAATTCCACTCATTTTAGTTTTGCTAGTTGTAATACTTTGTCAACTACTTTATTAAAATGAATAAGAATTTTGCAGAATTTGTGTTTTATTTCTGCTTTTTTTTCCATATTTTTTGTATTTTGTCTCTTCAAAACACTTTCAAAGCCAGTTGATAAAATTTCCTTTTTCTAATTCAGGAAATAATTTATTTTGACTTTCCAGTTCTGATTCTTTTGGTTCTTGCTTGGAATGGAAGAAATTACTTCACTAATTATTCAATTTATTTTGTATATACACATTAATTAATAATTAATTTGTTCTTACAATAGTAGCATCAATTGTATTTAAAAAAAAAAAAAAAAAATACAACACTTTAATATTGTCTAACATTATTAGAAGTTCCTTTTTGTCCTTTTCTCATGCGATGAATTGATCTTGAACATCTACAGGCAAATGAATCTAATAGACTGATGTTAATATTTGCAGACATTTATTAAGACTTTGATCTAACTGATGTTTTTTTACTAATTCTTTGTTGGTTAATGACACAATGGGATGAAATTAATGTGCTGAAAATGAGTCCAACACTATGCATGTTCAGTAAGTCAGAAAAATATAAATACAGTTCATGTCTTGTGTTAGTAATAAATGCTGCTTGAAAGTAAATTCACTTCTAGAAGAAATGTAGCTTTAAAAATACAATAAAGTTTATCTAATATGGTCGGTTGCTGTATTTCAGCACACCTACTCAGCCTTAACGCTATAAAGTGTAGTATCTGTCTCTCCTCAGCTATCTTCTCTTCTTCAAGTAGGACACCGTACCTTGTTTTTTTGTTTTTTTTTTATTCAGGTAGAACACAGCAAACAAAATATGAATCAAACCTGGTAATGTTGATCGTAACCCTGAGCAGAACTGGGCAATTTCTATTCTTAACTACATGTACCTTGTGGGCCCACATTAAATTCACCATGTGTCACATTCTACACCCATTGGATTTTTATTTTAATATTAGTTGATTACTGCTTTAGAGAAAATTAGACTCACATCTTCATAAAACATAAAAGCAAAATGTTGCAAATTATTTTTTTCCACTGATTTTAGTAACAATTAAAAATAATAATTGATTAAGTTCCCAATGTCTGTAGGAAAAATATCCTCCAATAACGAACCAGCTATTATTATTTATGGTACCATCATTGAGACCATTTCCTTTTAAAAAAAAAAATGAAAATTATTTCCATTTTGAAACTTATTTTAAATAGTGTTTATTAAACTGTTTATACATGACTAATTCTAAATGTGCCTCTATAGATGCCAAATGGGCATTCTCACAAAGTTTTTACATTAAATAATAAGTGACATTTATTTTGATTTCTAAGTATTACATCCAAGAACTTTGATGTTTATGCTCTAAGAAGATTTTACACAAAATTATGACATGACATGCTCACAATAATGGCAGAGAGCATAGTTTTCCTTTTTATCCTACTCTCTCACTGATATTTGTCTTCTTTTTTCTCTTCGATGATTCTGCTTAGTATCAATCAGCATTGTCAAAACTAGTAGTACTAGTCTACTTTGGTGCCATGGAAACTAATTTTAGTGGATTTTATCTGGCTGATCTTTTTCTATTGACCAAAAGGTCTATAATCATTGTCTCTATGAAACTGTCTACCCAATGCTTATATTCTGACCTTTCCATTGACTATGGCTTCACATGGAAAAAATAAATAAGCAAACAAAAATAACATAATTTTGTAACTTAGCAACTTTACATAAACCAAAAGGTTTCAAAGTATCATAAATTCTTAAAAATAATGTTTTTCTTTCATAATACAAAATTTTGAGCTAAGATTTTAATGATTTCAAAGAATTCTTAAAATCATATTTCCTTTTATATGGTTATTTACTAAGCTTATCTTAATTTTGGCATAAGGCCACATCTATGGAGCATGAAATGGTGATTGAACTCACTACTCAAAAGTAATGGCCTACAAGACCTACTTTTTGACTGTTATCCTCACAACAAGGTGCCCATTATTTCCCTTTATATAGCTTTTCTTTCATTTTAGGATTTTGATTATCTTTATAAAAGAAAATATTTAAATTTATAATGAAATAAAAAAAAATTATTTTGTGACAATTCCAGACTTTTGAAATAAATGTATAATTTTTTTAACATAAGTTTACCAAAGATGAAGATCATAGTTTCTTGATAATCTGATAACTTTTCCTTCTATAGATATAAAATACTTATTTAAATTTCTGCTTACCGATTTTTGGCATTTACCAACATGGAAATTAATTTATCTTTTTGTCAAATCATTTTCAATCTTGTATCTCTTAAAAAATGCAACACTTGCTTCCAATTTTTATATTTTTTCATTTTTTTTTTTTTTTTCTTCACCAATTCCATTACAGAACTGATTACCAAAATATCTTTTTTCTTTTATCTATAGACATTCAATCTGCTATACAGAGTGGATCCAGAAAAGTTCTTGCTGACCCACTTTACAAAATTTGACCCTAAATGACCAAACATCCAAACTTTTCTGGAGCCCCTTCTTGGTCAGAATTTTTCAGCACCCATTTGTATTCACGATCAAAACCATATTTCCTTTTTGTTTTCCACATTACATCAGAGATTAATTAATGATAGTAGCAATCATTTCAGGTCTATTGATCATATTTTAAATATCTAGTGAAATTAAAACCTATTTTTATTTTCATGTTATTTTTGTCAGAATACAGTAAACATTAGATGTTAACATTAATGGAATAATTTTTGAAGATAAAATATTCTAAACATTTGACAATTTCCTTAAAATTGAACTTCTTATTCTACATGGATAAAAGCAAAACAGCCAAAATGTTTTATGCTGTCAAAACATTTATTGTAAGAAGTGATTTGAAACTGTTCAGTGTTGTGAAGATAATGTATTATATCATGTATTTTTTTATTTCTATGCCATGACAATCCATTTAATGTTAAATTAATAGCCCAGTAATTAATAGAAATGAAAAGAAACATTTATATTGTAAGATTAACTATTATATATTTATATGCATCATTAATGTCAACATTTTATCAATTTAAAATCTATGAGACCCTTTTTCTTTTCTTTTTTTTTATGTGTTCTTTCAAATTGAGAGCTTCATTTCTCCTAGTTATAATAAATGCTAATGGTATTTGTTAACAAGAACAAGAAACTGAAAAATATTAGTAGACTCAACATATTTACTGTGATAAAATTAATTTAAAATCCAAGCTCTAGTGGGAGTTGTGCAGTGGGACAAATGCCATAGTAAATTCTTAAAATGATATTCACTCTACTGCACAACCAATAACTAGATTTTCTTATTCATGTTTTAAGTGAATTTAGTGAATCTCTCTTTTCTTAGTATTTAAATCAATAAGCATTGATTTTTTTTTTAAATGTACTTTATTACTATATTCCTATTTTGAGATTTTATAAATATCTCCCACTTGTGTAGTTATTACAAAAGCTCACTTGATTTTCTTTGTAGAAAAGTCTTTATTCTATCACAAGTAGGTTTTAATACATTTACAGTTAAAATCATTTTTAGACACTATTATAATATGATCAGTATTTCTTCATTCCCTTTTACATATAGTTTCTCTCTCTCTCTCTCTCTCTCTCTCTCTCTCTCTATATATATATATATATATATATATATATATATATATATATATGACAAACTGGAAAATTTTCTAAATACTGTTTTGATATATAAAAATATACAAAATATATATAAAACCCAAGATTTTATACTGAGGTAAAAAAAAAAAAGAAATAAGCTGGTGATGGAGAATTTTAATTTTAAAAAAGGAAGTAGATTGTTAATGAGATAATCACTTTTCTATCATAGCTGTCATGAATTTCAAATAATCACAAATGTGGAGTAATGTTTAGCAAATTGTTAATATGGATCATTAACACTGAATAGTAGGTTCAAATCCTCACAGGCTGCCTTAATACAGTTGATTAGTTATGTCATTGCTTATTGATGGCCTTGTGCTAAACTTAGTAAACAACTATATTTTAAACAAATTTGTCAAGAACTTGAATAAAGTATCACATTTAACAGCTTAGAAAACAAACTTTGTAGCAACTGATCTAATGTGAAATTTATTCATAAATTCTACTTCCATTGTACTTAGTTGAAATTGATACAAAAGTCTATCAGGTTTTATAGAGCCAAGTGTTTATAAAATGCATGAAAATATTATTATTATAAAGTCCTTTGGATAAACACTGAATAAAATTCTGTCTGTTCAAGAAAAATAGTCAGATACTATCCATCATTTACAAAAGCATGAATAATTCAATATTTATTAGTTAAATGATTTATCTTGACCAAGACTTGCAATACAAAGTCAAATAATTGTACACACTTTCCTAAATATGCTTTGTTTTTCTGTATGATATATTTTTGATAATGTTATATTCAACATAAAAACCTACTTGTAGTATTTTATTTTTTAATAGATTTTGTTCAATCAGTTTTCTTAAAGGTTTATTGTTCACTTTCCATCTGTTAATCTACACCTCATTTTAATGACAATGATATAATTGATGCAATTTGTCTGCAACATAAATTCCCCAATCCCCCCCCCCCTGCAAGTGATCTTCCTTTTTTGTTGTTTTGACATTTAGCTATCTTTGGTCTTAAAGAGCTATCACATTTAATAGAGACTTCACATTTGCAGTATATGCTTTGTCAGCAAGAAAAAAGTTAAAAGAACATGACTGACATACTGCTTTAGCTGAAGTAAAAAAAAAAAACAAACAAAAAAAAAACAATGATTATACAAAGATTGCTTCAAGAAAGTGCTGAAAAATTCTCAGCCTGATTAAGAAGCCCTTCTTAAAAAGAAAAAAAAATTAAATGTTTGGCCAGATTTTAGGAAGTGAGTCAGGCCAAGAACTTTTCAGTACCTCCTTGTATAAAGTTTTACATACTTTTTTCCCAAAAATATTTTTTTAAGCTTGATTCAATTTACATGCAATCTACATATTACATTTCCTGATTGTATTATCTTTGTCCTATTTTAATCCATTTTATTAAAATTTAATGATGTTGAAATAGTGTAACTTTTTTCAACTCTGAATTCATAATCTGAATGAGATATATTTTTATTTGTTGTTTTTTTAAGGCTGGGTGCTAGTATAAATTATGACAGCCCCATGCACATGGATCTGACATACTGACCACACACACACACACTCCATCAGTCATCGGCTACCTGAAACCAGACTTGCTACCATTATTCTTATCCACTGTGTGTCTGTATGCATGCGTCTATATTGTGCTCCAAACACAGTCAGCTCTCAGACACTGTGTTCATGCAATCCAGACAAGCTTCAGACTGTCTTTGAGTGCATGTCAGTTCCATTCAATCAAGCCATAGTAGTAACTAGATTCTGTGGTGATGGGAGAGGCCAAAACCAATGCTGCAATATTGATTTTTGTTTGCAACTTCTGAGACGACGAAGCTATTTTAATCTGTAGCCCATCTCTGATAAATCTTGTACACTCTCACATCAAATTATGCTTGACCCTTCCACTCTGCATTTCAATTTGTCTAGACAGGTGGGGGTGTGAGTTTTTTTCATTATGTGTCACTTTACAACCATCAGGTTTCACATATTTCTTACTTTTTTCTATTTTATTTTTCTGGTTCTTACTTGAGTTTCTTATTTGTGTTAGTTACTATACAGCCAGTGTACTTTGAGTTCTAGTCTCTTACACAGCTTATTTTCTTTACTTATAATGACAATCAACAATAACACTGTCTCTTGTCACCATGCAGTAAAACATTTTCTGTCTTGAAAAAAATTAAATAAATTTGTCATTTTTTTTAATAATCAAATTAGTCTGGAAGTGCTTCCATGAATATGAAAAAAATTGAGCTACATTTAGAAGAAATTAGAAAATGAAATTTTTACTTAACTGAAATGTTTTTCTTTATTGTAAGTCTATTTTTTGTACTGACCATTAATAATTTCTTGTACACTCTTACTCATAATTATGCATGTTGGAGAATGGAGTCCCAAAAGGTTGTATACTGTATTTATTCACAAAATGCATTGTATTTCTAATAGGAACATTTTGAAAGAAAAAATTATTTGAAGTGCATACAAAGTTATAACAATTCATCTTAGCCATTTCAATATTCCAGAATGTTTTTCATTTTAAAAAATATAAATGTGATCATTGTCATTAAAAAATATGAAAGCCATGCTTGGGTTCTTCATTTAGAAATGTTTTTAATGGAAAAACTTATATGGAAAAACTCTTAATTTAAATAACTTTGTTCTGAATTAATGTAATAATTAAGAGAAAAATAAAGCAGATATATACATACATCTGATATGTATAAAATATTCTAAATTTATTTATTGTAACTGTTTTAATCATTACTTGGTCATTTTACTCAAGAAAAAGTTGGTCTACATATCAAGCAACTTATTTGGCAGTAGGTCAGTTAGTTAGCAACAATACTGGAGAAAGAGACACACAAACCTGTATGTATGACATCTGTTTTATGAGATTTTCACTTAAAATATTAAAAATTACAGCAGTATAGTAAAAAAAAAAAAAGATAAAAATGCCTTTACCATCACAGAAAATAAGCAATTATACTTTATTTATGCAGAGACACATATTAGTAAAATAAAGTTTTGCAATGAAGCAAAAGAAGTTTTGAAGCTATAAATGCCCATCAATGTAATTTCCAAAATTATGCCCTTGTTAATAATTGCATATTTAAGTGAAGAGAAAGTTTACGAACAGACATTTTAATTAGATTAAAGAGGTACTCAGCATAAAAATGTTAATTGGAAATATTAAGGATATTGTTAGATAAATCGACAAAGTCTATTTGATATGCTCTTCAATTGTTGGCCTGTTGCCAGACTAGTTTTCTCCATTACTGAATTCTCTGCTAGGTACCATCTGTCATATTACCCAAATTTATTTGGCACTGGTTCTTTTACCTTTATGCTACCATCATTTCAATGCCCATACTAAATGCCACTTATAGCTTCTTTCCATCTTCATTTTAATAATGTAATTTATCTAAGAAAATTAGAGACCTACAGGTATGAGATGATTAGTAACCATCCTAAACTCAAAGAAATTATTTCCTTTTTAGAATAATATCAATTTGAAATTCATGATGAATATGTTTATTAAAAAAGCAAAACTCATTTTACATATTCACATGTCTGATCGTCCCAACAAAGTCTGTTGCTATCAAAGGTCATGTAATGTTCAAACCTTCTAAAGTGATTGTAAGAATTCACATGTAAAATTTTATTAAAAATTGAATCTCTCAAAGTAGTAAAAAAATGAAAAAAATAAAAATAAAATTTCTGAATAATAAAGAAAATTTTTATTTTCACTGAAAAACCATTATGGTTTTGTTTTGCTCACAATGGAAAGAACAAAGAGAAAGATGTTACCCAAAGCTTTTCCTCTATGCAAGGCTTTATTTACTCTCTATAAATAAGAATATATATATTTTGTCAGGATAAGTTTATTTAGTCCAGCAATTTGGTATGAAGAAATTATTTATACATCATGATGTTATTCTCATAGACCTGTAATTATATCTTATGAAAAATTTGAAATATTTAAAACAGCATGGATATTTTTTTTTTTTTACTAAATGGTTAATATAATTACAAGTTAAATTAGTTAATAGCCATGAAAAAGTTTTATTTTTTTATAACAAACATGCATGATGACAAAAAAAAAAATTTTCTTTTATTGATTTGCTGAAAAGTTATTGGCTTAAGCCACCTCCCAAAATCTGACCAAGCCTCAAAATTTGAAGGCAAAGAGCTCCTTGGTAGAGCCAAGAATTTTCCTGCATGCCCTTGTGTGTACATAGAGGGGAGTTTCTTTAAAAATAGTAAAATTTTTACTTTTTGATAAAATTGCAGTCAACTTTTTTTCCAAAAAGATTCTATGCAAGTAACCTTCTTTATAACTTGAAGGTATCTTTGCATGACCAATCAAAAGTAAGCAATCAAGTGAGGAAAATATCTTAGAGAAATGTTTGCTGAAAAGCAATTGATATTTTAGATAAACCAGAATTCTCTTAAATTTTCATTTTTTTTTTTTTTTTTAAGCACTGCTTTCTTTTGAATGGAGAAGCATGTTTTAGAATGAGTTTACTCATATCAAAGTAACTATTACAAAAAAAATAATACAAACTTTTAAAATTTTGTAAATTTCCATAACTATTGTGCATGACAAGCTGTTAAATGTTTCTAGCACAGGAAAGGTATTTCTAAAATAAAAGAAAAGTTTGAATTTTTCTCTTAATAATCAGCCAAATAGGTTTTTCAGTATGTGATGCTATATTGGCTTTTTAAGCATTACAAATTCTCTTCTAATGGGTCATATCAATCTATTTAGACCCATACAACTGGATAGTTGGAGAGAAGTGGTTCTACCTTATTTTGGTAATACTTCAGAATTTTAGGAGCCAATTTATATACTAGCAAATAAATATTTATATAATTAGGAAAAGTTTGTCCAATGACATGAACAAATGGTCTTATGTCTGGCACTCAAGTATGGTAAGCATACATATTTGCCCCAGTGAAGAGTTTCAGCAGAAGAAACATTTTTCTTCCTCATGAAAAAAAAGGAAGCTTTACCTCTTTTTCTGTTCTGTAGAAGTATCTTTTATAGTAACAATTACCATTTGAAATGGTTTAGTGTTAGAGTATAATTTCTCTCTTATTGTTAATGTCTAGGCAGGAAAAATATAGTTGTGTGCTTTGAAAAAGCAATTTTCCAGAACAATAACCAGCTGCAGTCCTAGTCTTGAACTCTTTCTCAATGTAGATGGATACTTAAGCTTGTGCAGTAATAAGTATTTCTCACTGTTGACTTATACTGCTTCAGCTTCAATTGTTCTTGCCAGTTTCAGAATCTTTATTACAATTGTTATTATTTCATCATTAATATATATTATTTTCTGCACATTCCGTAATGGTTGCAATATCATTTACACATGAAATTGAGATATCATAGCTTATGATAAAAGTTTAACCAAAAATTTCCAGAAATGATTCTATTTTTATACAAGTAACTTCTAAATCCTTTAGTCTGACCTCCGTGGTTTCAGAGCCAGATCAGATTAATCATTTGGTTGGATTATAAGATGTCACAGGTCATAAAGAGGGATTACTCGGTAACTACTCAACTTCTGACCCACTTATTATATATGCCTACTATATCTTTTAAGAATCATGGGTTGATATGGTGTCATGTTTATAAGCTTGATACCAACAATGACACTTGAATCTCTCTTAGAGGCCATAACAATGGAAAAAGGTCAGTAAATAAACTAAGACTATTAAGAACATCCAGGAATGAAAACCCAAAATGTAACTAATGCTGTCTGCTACCACCCAGGGGCATAAGGAATTTCAAGTGTCACCTTTGTAATTTTCACCAAATTTTTGTTGAATTCAGTAAATTTGGTGAAAATCGATGTAATTACCATTAAAGCATTACTGCTTATTCTTTGAAAGACTTAATTATCATATAAATAGAGAGTGGATATCAAAACTTGAAGCATTTTTTGAATGTTAAAACCTACAGTCTATAAAAACTGTGACAGCTCCAGTTATCTGTATATAGTTTAATGATTATTTCTCTATTTCAATATACTTTTCTGCAAAACCTGCTGGCTTCTGAAAGAAATCTCAAAATAAAAATAAAATTCAATTCCCAATATAATAATTTTAAGTGTGCATTTAAGTCAATCAAGAAATAAACAAAAATCAGTCTTGAAGAAGTTTAGTCAGAGACCAGATCTCAAGACTGTGGAAAAGAGATTCTTCACAATGTGATGGGAATTAAAATTTTATTGCTTCGATGAAAGTTCAGGTGTGCAAAAATTGATTTATTAAAGACCCTCCCACTCCCACTGCAATAAAAACAAAATACTTAAGCAAAATACTGTGACAAAAATATGCTAACACATTTTTTTCTGATTATTTTCTTAAATTGTTTTTCAGTTTTGCAATCAATAAATTTAATGAGAAAAAAATCTGTTTTGATTTCCATATAAAATCCTTCAGTTTAACTAAATGAAAACTGTATTTATATTACAAATTTCTTTCTTGCATTGCATAAAAATAATGTCTTTCTCACTTAAATTATTCATGTTTCAATTAACAAATCATTTGCAAAGAGTAGGGAATGTTTGCCTGAATTTACATAACTGCATTCAGAAAATTAAATTAATAATTTCTATTAAGGAAAAGATCGTACTTTCTTAATATCCAAATCCAAAATTTATTCATATTGCTGAAAACAATTTTTTGATTTTTTTTTTTACCACTTTATTATTCTCATAATATTACCATAATAATCAACCTTTACAAAATAATTTTTGAAAATATCTGAAGATAGGATGAAGATCCAGGTGCAGCAGCAATAATAATCTTTGTGATGTAAAGTTTTTGGTAATTTCATACTTTTTGTAAGATGAACTCAGTTTTGAATTACTTAACTTCAAGATAGAATTCCTTAACCTGCTTCCTCACAAATGTAGCTTTTCTGATCAAGTCCATTGCTAATCAACTAAATACTAAGTTTCTCAATAGAAAATATGTTGCTTTTCTATCATGTGTTATTTTGAATACTCAATGAAGTACTCATTTTTTTTCTTCTAATATTAAGCTATCTGAATATCAAATTAAAAAAGAAATCTCTTAATTTTTTTTTTTTTGGTGGTGGGAGTTAAATTTGAAAAATAAACTGAAGTAATTTCCTCCTTAGTTTCAAAGAAATAAATTAAACTTTTCTGATGATCAAATTATTTAACTTTTTTTATTAATATATAATCATTCAACATTATTTCTATATTACTCTTTGAACTTCTTCAGAAGTTAATGTTTTTTTATAATAGAAAACCTGTCAAGCAAATGTTTTGCAGTTAAATAATTTTTTTTCTCTAAAATTATTGAATGAATGATAAATGTATGTTTAAAAGTATTACATTCTGGCACAATCTTAAATCAATATTCTAAACTATAATTCATCAGTACCAGTAAGGATATTAAAAAATAACTTCCCTGTATCAAAAAGCTTTGTCTATTTCAAGAAACTAAAATATCTGTATTGTTAATGATTTTTTAATATTTACTGAGCCACAATAGATATGTCAGAATAATTTAAAAGAGAAAAAAAAACTGTTTATATGTTTGTCCAATAAATATTAAATCCTGAGATGTGTGTGTGTGTGTATATATATATATATATATATATATATATATATATATATATATATAACAGACTTCATTGTTTTCTTATGCAGTGATATGCAACTATAAATATCACTCAGTAGTGTTGATGCAGTTGAATGAGACAGACTTGACACATTGCACTGGCAAGGTACTGTATATTGGGAGACATTTCCAAAATAGAAATGTAGATGTCATTTTTGTCTTGACATCATGTGTTGTTATATTAAGCAGTTGTCCAAATGTATTGATTGCTGACATAGTGTGATGGCTACTACTTTTGCTTGAGTTATGTACTGGATTAGGTGCCTATTCTAATCTCACCATAACTGGGAAATATCTAGCTCTGAACAAAATGATGGAAGCAAGTTGTAATAATAATGACCATCAAGTAGACAGATCATCCACTTTTGATAGAACAGAAAAGACATTTTTCATAAATTTGCATTTCAGATATGAAAACTCTTTTAGACGTTTATTAAGCTTAACATAACCTGATACAAAGTCACCATTATAGAAGACCTAGTGGAGCTCCCACTCATTACACTCACAAATGGACTGTGAGATAAGCTTAATGTAAATATAATTATGATATTGTAGACACTCTTATTTTATATGAAATAGAAACAATTAAAATATTGTAGATGGTCTCAAATACTCACAACTATACAAAGAATTTAATATATTATAGCATGCTGTCTTATTTTTAAGATTTAATAATTTAGGTTCAGCACACTTGTGGGAAATATTAACTTGAGTCAGATTTATTTAACAGTTTTTAATTCTTTGAATATGGAAATAATTTATGTCTGTAAAAGACAATCATTGATATCATCTGTAATAGTCAGTAATTTCTTGTGGTAACTCAAGTAACCACTTTCTTGATAAAAAAAGATTTGCCACATCTACTAAGCTTCATAAAAACAATCACATGCATCCCAATATGTAAGTATTGCTTCAAAAATTATCAGTAATATTAAAGTGGCATACTAACATAATCATGCAACAGTTGGACAAAATATTTGCAACAAGTAAAAATATTGACTAATAGAAAAAGTAATCAATAGAAATGTTTATTTTATACTCACAAGTTTGATCAATTAAGATACTATTGCATATTATATATAGCAGGTAAATTCTTAAATTTTCAACATCTCAATAAAACTGAAGCAAACAAACCAGTTAATGCCTGTGTACTATTGCCAATGAAGGTAAAAGTACAAACAAATGTCTGCACATTGTAGACAGTATAATTATCACAGCACTTATTGACTAAATATTGACTGCTATTGATTTTGCATAGTAAATGTTGAGATAAATTGCAAATGCTAAATAAGTCATAGAGATTCATATAGCTTATGTACATAAATTTTATTTTGGCAGAAGACTTGGAGAAATGTGTTCATTTTTTGTTTTACATGAAATTCTTGTTAACTTTTTTAATCAGAATTTTTAAAGAATTTTTTTGAAATATATTTCTGAATAACAAAGAAATGTCAGCAATGATCTAATAATATTTTCATGTATTATCATAAAATAATGTTTATATTGATCGGAAATAAAAGTATTAATTCTTATATTTTTTATATCTTTAGAATTTATTCAATTACTTAATGTTTTGAAACCAGCTAAAGGACTTTAAATTCTATTCTTTCAATTGTGTTGAAGATTGACATTTCATTTTGTAAAATCAGTCATAAAATAGATTTTTATTTCTTTTTCATATTTGGCTCCCCACCAACTTATCAATCTGTAATACTTTTAGGCTAAGTAAAAGCAAAACTATACATCCATTTTGAGTTAGTTTAGCCTGGTGTTTTTCTTTATTTCTTTTATATATATAATGCCATGCCACAGTCAGTGAATATGAGAGTCTATCTCTTGATTTATATTAGCATTCAAAATTCACTTTACATTGCACTTTCAGGTTATCTACTACTTTGGAATTCTTCTGTAAAAGTATTTTATGTAAAAGTTATCTCTGTCTGTTGGCTCAGGGCATTTTCAGAAATAAAGTTATTAGAAGGAAATTATTGATTTCATTGTGTCTTCTATAATAGTCACACAAGCCTTTATAAAAACATAATGAAAAAAAAACATTTTTTATATTTATACTGTTATTCATTCAAGAGATGCATAAATATGTTACCCAAGTATTTCCAAAAATGTAATTGTTTTATTGTCACTTATTTTTTTCTGCAAAAAGTTAATCTTCATTTTTGAACTGATAAAATTATCTAAATAATCTTCACATAAAAATACATGTTTTTTTTGTTTTGTTTTTTAATTTTTAATAGAAAAAAATTATTGAATTATGTTAGAGATTTTTTATTTCTGCTTTGTTTGAAAGTTCTTATTTTATCATGGGCAGTATGAGCTAACATCCTTAGATTCTACTGTAGTTATATATATTTTAAAAGGAAATTTATTCTTGTTACTAGTCAGTATCATCATCTGTATGTTTGATTTTTGTTAACAGCTAATAGAATTATCAATAATAGTACATATTAGAATAACATGATAAGCCATAAAAACATGCCAAAGAATGTTTGAAACTACACACACACACACACAAATGTAGGGCTGAAAAGTTCTCAGGCCGAAGATATTTTAGTACCCCCTCATTATTATATTTTTCCTTACCAGAATGTTTAATTATTAGACAGCTTACAGAAGATACTGAAATGTGGAAGACAAACTAAGTAGACAGAATGAATATTTTATCTAAAAGTTTCCCCCAAACACTTTTAAAAAGAAAGAGTTATTTCTGCCAAGTTAAAAGTAAAACAAATGTTTCTCAGATATCAATACAAGGTAATTAAGTATGAAGTTAGACTGAAAAGAAATGTTATAAATAATGAAAACTCTGAATCCAATTTTCTTAGATCTCCTTGATGTTGTTATCATGTAAAATATATGCTTCATTTTTGTTATGTTGGTATGACAGAAATTAGTGATTATTGGAGCAATGACTTGAATTCCATCTCAAAATATTAAGTGCCAGTTTCATTACATGACATTTTGCTATTTAATCATCTTCCAATTAATTGTGTGTGTCTGTATATACAAAGAGAGAGAGTCTTTGTTTCTCTTCCTTCCTACCATTGCTCAAAGAAGTATGCTAGCAGATATGTGTGCAACAAAATTTAAGCCATTAATAATTTTCTTACATTTATTGATTATTTCTGTTTTATATAAAGGAAAATGATAGTGTACAACTGGTTAACTTTCAAAACTTTGGAAAAAGTTGACTTGAACTTTTTTGAATATTTAATGTTGCAGAGATTTTAAAATTTTACTTATCAGAACAAACAAAAATTGTTACATTTTCCTCATTTGAATTCACTCTGCCATATTTTTGTTTATACTTCAGTTATATATGTAAGACTACTGATATGAATTCCTAAATGTCTATCTTAAATTTTGTCAGGCTGTTTCTATTTTATAAATTTAACTGGCATAGCATTCATAAAAAGGATTTGTACATTTAACTGGGATCAGAATATAGTAACTGCATTCAAGGAAAAAAGTCCTACACTATCTACTATCAATAAGAATGGTGTTATTTCACTTGAATAAGGATACTCCAAGAATGTAAATCATAGGCAAGTGGCATGGATCATTAGGTAAAACACATTCTCTTTGTCACTGATCATTTTGGATATGAGGAAAATAAATTTCTTTACAAATTTATGATAGGAGACTTTTTTCTTCCCCTCACTTTGCACATTTACATATAATCTTTGATTTCTCATTTAATCTGAAATTGCAAATGGCTGATGCATTAAAATATTACACTTCTGTTGACTATCTTCCCATAGCAATAAATGTTTTGTCTAATGGACTGTAAAAGATTATTCTAAGATGTGAAAGGATAATTTTAAAGTGTTATGAGGTGTGATTTGACTTACGAAGTTGTCCATCTCTGTCTTAAATACATGCTTACACTGATTCCTGACCACTAACAATCAATTTTTTCTTCAGTTTCAATGTACAATATAGTGATTGAGTGCTGAAACATGTTCAAATAAATTTAACATTAAAAAAATGAAAAATCTGTATCTAATCATCAGATTTTTTGTGCAGAAAATGACTAAGACAAAACTATCATGGGAAGAGTAGCAGTAAAATTAATGGACAGTGGTAAGAAAAAAGAAATGTTGTCAGTGGATGTGAAGTTCAAATGCCATAAGCTCTAAAGTATAATTGTAATTATGAGTTATTTTCCTTATAATTATGAAAATTAATTGTTATTTTCTATATAATTCTAAAAGTGAATATGTTTTGACATACTTGTTCAATGAATTAAATCTTAAGATTTGTTTAAATCCTACATGTAATATTACATGTTATGTTAACAGCTAGTTATATTCCCTAAGTTTAGGTGGACTACATTTTACTCTTTCATACTGTTTGCTCATTACATTAATAAAATCTGATACTCAAAGTATACAACACCTATTCAGTCTCCAGAATCATTTTTCAATTTTTCAAAAATGTTTGTTAATGCTTAAATTTTAAGATACTTATCACTATAATTTTTAGCTAATCCATAAGCAAATAAAAAGAGACAATGGCAAAAATGTGACAGATGTGAACCTTGCCTGATGGTCATGTCAGTTTTGGAAGGCTCAGGCATCAACCATAAAAGATATGAAATATGAGTCAAAGCTCTCTGTCCAAAGCTGCTACTTTATTCCAAATTTCCATTGTATCATTTAACAACTAAAAGAATGGATTAGCTAAAAATGGAATAAAAAGCAACAAAATCTATTAACAATACGAGGAAAAGGAAATAATTACGCATTAGAATAATTTAAAAATGGTTTATGTTATGGATGAGTTTAATTTAGGTGAAAGAAAGGGAAAGTTTTTTTTCTTGTTACAGATTTTTAATAAAGCTGTTTTCTATTTGAGACCTGACAGATCTGATTTCCTTTCTCTCTTAGTCACTGTCTTTAAGTGAATATTGCTCTCAAAGCACAAAGAGAAGTAGTTTGACTCCAATGTGGTGGCTGTTTCTTATCTAATGTTGTATCCATCTAGATCGGTAATACATTTTAACTAGTTTCTATCATCTCTAAATTCCTATGAGCACTTGTTTCAAATGTCTGATATTCTTTCATTCTTTCTAATAAATGATTTCCTAGTTCTCTTTTGTTAGTGAGTTGTCTTGATGCTATGGAAATATTAGACTTTGTTAGGTAGTTTTAATAGCCAATCACCAGTAAAGTTAGCACCAAATTTTGTCTAGCTATGCTATTTCCTAGAGTGTTCATGCTGAGGGCAATGTTTCACTCTGTACTTGGTCAGCCATTATTGGAGCTCAGTGATAGTATCAGTGATATAGCAGTACCATGTTAGTGGTAATGGCATTGTGCTAATGGCCTATGATTTGCTGCCCATATTGACCAGTCAATCTCAGACCAATGTCCTTATATGTGATTTGAAGGGCTTCTTGGAATACTTTGGAGATTTCCTGTCTTCCATGAAAATAGTGAAGCTGCAGGCTAAGAATTATGTCCATTAAAGAGCCATGAAAGTATTAGTGTGTGCATCCAGGAATCTTTCAAATCATTTGTAAATTGTTTGCTTTTGTGACATCTTTTAACATGCACTCAACTCAGCACAGTGATTTTTCAGATTGACTCTCTTTCTCTCTATTTAGGGCTTACTTATTTAGGAAGGGAAAGAAAAAAAAGATTGGACATTCTCTTCTCTGTGGTTGATCCAACAAAAGTTGACTTTTATCTCTTTTACAAAAAGTAATTGTGCAATAAATTTATTTACTCTCACTTGTGCAAGTATTTTTTACTTATGAAAGAAGTTTTTCTATGCATCAATTGCAGCAAGTTTGGTTTGTCTTGATAACTTTTGGCACATTTAATAAAACATGTACACAAGCCATTCAAAAATGACTTCTCATTGATTCTTCCCCACACAATAAAATCCTTAAAGTTAACCAAATGACCTATTTCAATTCATCACATAATAGAATCTTGTTGAGGTGATTCATAAACCAATTAAGATACCATAGTATTTGCATAAAATTAATTTATTAAATTATGAAGATTACTTTGTTTCTAAGCTTTTAAAAATTGTTTTCTTTAATTTGAAAAATAAATCCAATTTTGCTCTTCAACCCTTAAATTCATGTGAATGTAATAAAGAATCAGAATATAAGCAGGTATAATTCCAGTTAAGAATGCAAGTAAAATTGGAATCAAACATTTTTGTTGAAATATTCTTTGATAAATAAATGCTTTTCAAAAACAAAGTTCTTTACTTTTAGCCAAGTAATGACAGTATTAGTGTAAAAAGGGAAAATTTCTGAGTTTTTATCAGAAATAATAGTAAGAAATATGCAAAAAGCTTAATGTGGTATTTTGACTGTAAGTTACTTGTTGCCTATCAGTTTCTCAAATGCATTATAGCAAGAAGAAATTATTAAATAGTAAAACAATTTCAAATACTATTTTTGATAAAACAGGATCTTAACAAAAACCTAAAATATAATCAGCCATTATATTGGGTCCTCTTCCTTTATTATCATACCTCCAAGTTGTAAAGAAATTAGAGTATAATGACATGACTGAATTTTCAAAACGCATTCAATAAAATCACAGATTATTCTTTATTTTTCTACATGCTTTTTGGGTGAATATTTTATTTCAAAGTTTTTATTTTTTTCCTTTATCATTCAGCATTTAAATAAGTCCTGTATTTTATTTAAAAAATAATGTATACTTTCAACAAAAGAAATTTGAATGGATGAAGAAAAGAAAAGAAAACTTTGAAGTTTCATAAAAATTCAATGTTAATAGCAGACACTTATAAATTATCATAATAGTATTTCATCTCTATCAGTTGTTTACTGATAATGCTGGAAAATGGCTATAATTGTTCTTTCACTATTTAAGATTCATAAAATCTGCTTTTGATACAATACATTTGTATCCAAACTCAGATCGGCAGAAAAAAAAAAGAACAAATTGCAACACTTGACATTAGATCACAGGGGGTTAGTCAATCAGATCAAATTTGTATGATTTGTTTTACTTGTCATAATTGATGATCCCTTATCACTCTAGGGATGATTAGTAGATATATCAACTGTTGCCTGCCAACCTCATAGTCAGGAATCAATGGTCACATATGTTTGTTTTATTTTTTATTCATAGGAAAAAAACCTCCCATCAAATATTTGAAACATATCTTTTTAAGAAACAAATTTCTTAAGTAAGAATTTTACAATGTATATCATTTTATATATTTCATATGGATACTATTTGCTATTCATTTTTCTTATCACTTTCCTTTTGTTAAATCCAAAAAAATCTAATTGATGAATAAATATCTGCCAGGAATTAGATTGCGAGAATCTTTATTATCATCATTAATCACTGTGAATTCTATATATAAAAATAATCAGTGAAAATTCATGAAATAATAATAGAATTCATTTTTGTTAAATTTATGTTAGATTTTGAAATGTTGTGTAAAAAACTTATTTTTAATACTTAAATATTTTAAAGATTAAATATTCTTAATTTATGTATATTAAACTATTTCATGTGAACAAAAGGTTGAAAATTAATTTTGCCTCAAGTTATTAAAAAATACAAGAAAACTATTTTCTTAATCACATAAAATGGATGTTTTTTTACATGCAATAAATTTATGTGTGTGTTGTCACAGTGTCACAGACACTATACCATTTCAAGGCAGAGAGCAACCCCTTGACCTGAGGAAGAACCTACAGTTACTCCAACCCTAAGTTACAGTACTGATCAATATGTAAATAATTCCATAATTTTTTGTTATAAATATAATCTTCATTCAAGACAGTCTGTGTAGAGTGTAAGCTGAAACAATTCTTATTACATAAATGGATATATGATAGATTTTTTCTCTTTTGTAATAGGTATCAACAATTTCTCCCAGCCAACATTTTCAAGATTATCTATCTGATCATATATCAGTAATTCAATCAACTTTAATCCTAATGAAAAGCATTTTTTTTTTTTTTTTTCAGAGGGGAAAACTTCTTTTCTGTTAAACTTGAAATGTCTGATAACTTGATAGATTCCCTTCTTGAATGAGTAATACAAATTTCTCCTTCAGTAAAATATAAAAAAGAAAAAAAAAGCAACTTCTCTTAGAGCAACATCTACCTGACTGTTTCAAAAAGATACTGCACTCTTTTTAGCATTGAAATAATACTCTGAAGTTCTACTTGGATAGAACAAAAAAGAAACAAAGAAATTAACCATGTCCGTGTCTTTTCCATGTTTGTCAACAAAAGTTTAATTTTGTGATTACAAAGTTTATCTGCTTCACCATTTTTCTTAAATGAATTCTGTTTTCATATAAACAATCTTGAAAAGATGATTTTATGAAAATTTTGCATTATGGATAATATTTTTTTATTATGAAAATATCTGTATAACATTTTCAGTTGCCTCTTCTTTTTCACAAAGCTATTATCATTTTTAGTATTTACGTCCTTTCTTTATTCAGCTATTATGATTATCCATAAGTGAAAGGAAGATTTTGTAAAAGTAACACATTAAGCATTGTCTTATTTTGAAATTTAAAATGCTAATTGTCATTTTGCATAATTAATACTGGAAATGATTTTTTAATGTCCTTCAGTTTTTGCTAATAAAAATTTGTCTATAAAATCTTTTCATTTTGACATAGGGATAAAGTAAGAAGGAAAATTGTAAAATTTTATTCAAGTAAAGGGATACTGTTTTCCGTCAAGAAATTTAATAAAAATTCTCGTAAGAGTCATTCTATGTCAAATCAACAAATGTTTGACCATCACCAACACAGACTTTTTTCAAATTTGGCACACTTACAGGGCTTCATGATAGAAATTTGAATGGTACCTATTTTACATCTCTAGGTCAAAGGGTTCCTGAGATATGACCCTTTGACCCTTGCCAAAAAGGTGAATTTTGGAAAATAGTCACAAAGTTTAAACATCAATATCTCAATTGTTTTTCACCCACAAAGCAAAAATTATGTACCATTTTAAAGTACTTAGATAGATCTAAAAGGTGACCTGTTTATTTTTTTGTTTAAAGGTCAAATAAGATAATTTGATTTTGACCTTAACCTTTGACCTTTAATTTCTCAAAAAAAAAATGTATCTATTTTTAAAAATTTGACAACAGATTTTTCTGCTTTATGGTAAGATATATACAAAATTTTCTGGTGGACTTTTGACTGGCCTAAGTTACAAGGGTTTTACTGAGTTGGGCCAAATTCAAAATGGTAGATTTTGGTATCTGTCACTGTATGCTAACATTTTCTTATCTCCCAATATGGTCAAATTGTATATCTTTAGAAAGCTCTTTAAATGCTGATTAATATTCACATAAGAACTATGATTAAAAAAAAATGATCAGAATTTGTGTTATTTTAGGTTGACTAATTTGCTAGAAAATGAACAACCTTCTTTTTGCTTTTGTTTACATTTTTATGTAAATAATTATTTAAAAAGTGTTACGAATTAATGTTAAGATAACATAAATGATGCAACAAATGATGTTAATGGATAACAAATTTTTGTTGACTAAATGTACAAAGCAATCTAATTTTCAGGGGTTTTTTTTATATTTAAAAATTAAGCTTTGATCCGAAAAAGTGATACATTGAAATGAATATTTAAAAAAGATTCTTAACATTTACAAAGAGATTAACAAGCAAACCTATTGTTGAATAAAATTAACAGCATTAACTGAGTTTTCTGAAAGTACTTCAATATTAGCTGACAACTAACCACAGCATTTTTTAGATACAGAAAATGAATTGCAACTTCTTCATGAGTCACATTCAATGATTGTTGAATCACCAATCAAGAGTCAAAAACTTGAAAAATAAACTAGTTATAAGGAATAATAAGTAGGAAAAATTAAAGGAGCAGTATAAAAGAAAATTAAACCAATTTGAACTAAAATTTCTCATCAAGAATCTACCAGTGTAGAAGAGCACAAAAGATCTGATGAAAGTGAAATTATTACACAATTAAAAGAAACGTTTTCAGCTTATAAAAAGAGGTCCCAAAAAGTATACATTTTGACAATACTTCCAAAAAGCTGGAATATCCAAAGTATTCAAACTGAATTTGTCACCACAAGCCAAATAACTTATAAATGAACATGGAATATTATCTCTACCAAATATATGAAAATGTAGATACCCACAAGAGACAATTGATGAAGTTGTACTGTTTTATAAGAGTAAAGAACTCAGCAGAGTGATGCCTGGAAAGAATGACTATAAGACTATCTTAAAGAATGGTAGAAGAGTTCAAGAACAAAAGTATCTTGTACTCTCTCACCTGAAAGAGCTATACCAATTATTTAAATCAAAAAGTTCAAACAAAATTAGTTTTTCAAAATTTCCTGAGCTAAGACCAAAAGAATGTATCCTAGCAGGTGGTGCTGGAACACACTGTATCTGTGTTTGCACAATACATTAAAATATGAATGATGATTGTGGTACACTGACTCAAGATGAACAATATCATTTAACAGATTACCACTAATACATAGCTGCTGTTACTAACAAGAAAAATAAGTGTGCTTATTAATTTCTTTGTAATTGTCAGGAATCTTTTTTTAAATATTCATTTTAATGTATCACTTTTTTAGATCAAAACTTAATTTTTGAAATATATATAAAAATACTGAAAATTTTTTTTGTGTATTTAGTATACAAAGTCAAATGTCAACAAAAATTTGTTAACTATTAACATCATTTGTTACATACTTCCATATTATTTTCTGTTATCTTAACATTAATTCATGAAAATTTTTTAAATAATTATTTTCATTATGCTATTTTTCATATAAAAAATCTATTTGTTGCTTAATAAAAATGTAAACAAAACCAAAAATAAGGTTGTTTATTTTCCAGTGAATTGGTTAACATTTAACCACAAATAACACAAATTCTGTTCATTTTATGATCTTAGTTCTTATGTGAATATTAATGATCATTTAAAGAGCTTTCTAAAAATATACAACTTGACCATATTGGGAGATAAGAAAATGTTAGCATATACCAAAATCCGCCATTTTCAATTTGGCCCAACACAGTAAAACCCTTATAACTCAGGCCACAGTAAAAAGTTCACCAGAAAATTTTGTACATATCTTACTATAAAGCAGAAAAATTTGTTGTCGAATTTTTAAAAAAAATTAAAGATACATTTTTTGAGAAATTAAATGTCACAGTCAAATCTTATTTGACCTTTAAACAAAAAAATAAACAGGTCACCTTTTAGATTTATCCAAGTAATTTAAAATGGTATATAATTTAACTTTGTGGGTGAAAAAAAAAAAAAAAAAAGAACTGAGATATTGATATTTAAATTTTGTGACTATTTTCCAAAATTCACCTTTTTGGCAAGGGTCAAAGGGTCATATCTCGTGAATCCTTTGACCTAGAGATGTAAAGTAGATACCATTCAAATTTCTATCATGACACTCTATAAGAAAAAAAAAAAAAATCAATGCTGTTGATGATCAGACCTTTGTTGATTTGACACAGAATGACTCATAAGCATATCTGTAAGAAAACATCAGTAATGGAAAGTTATATTTGAAATGTCTGAAGTTATTTTCTCATGATACTGAAAGAGTTAAAATTCAAAACATCATTATACATTTTATATCTGGAAATCAACTTCAATCTTCAATTTTGATAGAGCACCATATTTAACAGCCTTATGAATTAAAATAACATCTTCATCAGTAATGGATCATATCCATTCATACTATCCCACAGATAAATAAATCCTTTCTGTCGGAAGTTACTAGATTATTGAATGTGAATAACAAATCCTAATAAGGATTTGCTCCAGTTAAAAAATAATAATAATAAATACTTTATAATAAATCATCTTATTATTTTGTCTTATACTGAAATAGTAATGAAAGACAAAAAATATGTAAATAAAATTATGTCTGAATGGTCTTGATCAAAAATCATAACTTATATTTCTCAAGTTTTTCCATTGCAAAGAGATGACAATGAAGAGACAAGTACTAAGTAAAAAAAACTAAATACAACTCAAGTTAACATTAACATCAGTTATTCTAATGTCACTAAGCCAGAAAATTACAATTCCTATGTTATATTTACAATGTTTATAAAATTATTATTTTGCTAGAGTCTAACTAATTTTCTATTGAAACAAAATAAAAAAAAATGTATCAAATTTGAATATCTTTCATTTACTCAATAGTAATCTGCCATTTTTTATGTTCTTTCCAAAATCTTGTTGAAAAAGCTTACCATTGATTTTCAGCATTTATTCAAAATGTATAAAATAATAAAAAAAAATCCTTTTCCTCTTATTTATGTATGTGGTATCTGTCAATTCTTTTTATGGCTTTTGTCTGAATCTTCACTTTTCCTCTTGTCTCACTCCATTTTTCTTAGCCTCTTTTTGTGGACATTGCAATGCAAAAAAAAAAAAACAAAAAAAAAACCCAGCTGTGTTTCACTTGTTATATTTCATATCTACTCTATCATGTAAAAACAACAGCAGTTGAAGTTGGCTACAAATGTTACTTCTCCTGTAAAAAAAAAAAAAAAAAAAAAAAAGAAAGAAAATCAATAAAAAATAGGTAGATGTTCACCAAATTCATCTACATATATTACCATCTCCTCTTCATCATTGTGTTTACTCCTCTCATTTGTCTGGTAACAATTGGTACCATTTGGATTTCTGCTCTTTGTTTACTTGTCATTTTCAGAACTTGCCTGTTTTTTTTTTTGTTTTTTTTTTCTCTCTTTTATTTTGTTCTATTTCCAAATGCTCCTTTTGCTATTAACCAGTTTCTTTTTTTTTTTCTCTGTCTCAGTTCAATAGACACGATAAAAATCCGTAAGACAGAAATGATGAGGAATTAAAATCCAAAGATAGATCTTGTAGAACTCACAAATTATATTTTTTTAAATCATAATGCCAGTTCATTATCACTTAGCAAGGAAGATACTGATACATCATGTTTAGAATATCTGGAATTTTATTATATTAATGAAATATATGTCAATTATTATTAATATTTTACACATTTATTTCATTTTAATGCCAATTGTTTATTGTAACTTCTCAGACTGTCATTCTGTGACTATATGTAAACCGTACAAATTGGAAATAACCAGTGGCTTTCATTGCTTAATTGATTGAGCAGTTGTCACACTAAGACAGACCTCTCAAATGAAAAGGGATGTCAGTTCTTCTTTATTTCTGATTAACATTACTTACTGACAGCCATAGAATGGCAATCTGAGAAGTGGTATTATAAAGTAACTGAAATTAAGACAAAAGAAATAAGCTAAAAAATAATAACTGACCTTTATATTTACTTTTCTCCATTAACAATTTTCCTTAGTCAGAAAGTTCATTATACTAGACATAAACTTAATAAAAGTATGTGATTTGTTTTTTCAAAAACAATGGTGCAAAACTATTTGTGGGACAAAAAAGTTTAAATTCATTTTGTTAGTTTCTTTTGTTCATGTCTTGAATTCAACTCAAGATTCAAAGCTTTGATTATACTACTGTGGGTTTCCCAGTGACTAGGAGTCAGTTAGTTCTCACTCCTTCTTTCCAAGCATCCTTGTCAAGCGGGCTAATGTGGGCAAGTCTGCACTCCCACACATAGCTCCCAATGCAGTCCTTCCATGTCTTCCTAGGTCTACCCTGATCTCTGTGACCAGGAACCTAATGCATGACAATGCTGGATGTGACCAAACCATCTAAGGCAAGGGGTGCACAGCACTGATGTTATATCCTCAATACCAAGCCTCATCTAAGTTGTTGACACGCTCATCTGAGTTGTTGACAACTCAGATGAGGGTGTTTCATACTTCATACCAAGACTTGGTGCTGCAGGTCCATCAAGTTCATCTGATATTTTTATCTCTGCAACTGACTTGTTTCCTTAAAAAAGTTAACGTTTTAGCAATATGATGCATCTTCTTTGCTTCCAAAACCATTACTTTTTTCTATGCAGATATAATGGTTACATTTTATTTTTTTAATCTTCATGCACCATGTCTCCTCAGGGTGTAGGCGATTATGGCTCTCCACAACTTCCTGTTTTTTGTAGCTCTTAATAAATTTTGCCTTTTTGTTATTTCTCCCAAATCCTGTTCTGCCATCCATGTAATCAAGCTCACTAAGTATGTTACGTAGTTTTCTTCTGTCCCTCTTGCCTTCAATCTTGACTGTGTGTATCATATTTTCCAAGCCCTCTTTCCTCATAATTTATACAAGAAATTTCACCTGTCTCTTAGTTTCAGTCTGTTTTCAATTTTCTCTAGAAATTGAAGATCTTTTTTATTTTCTAAATATTTATTTTAATATTTTCTGATTTAAATCTTCCTTCAGAAAGAAAACTTTTCTCCCTTTATTTAATTAATGTTAATAACATTAATCTTATGAAGTAACACATAAAAATAGAAATCCAATTGACATTTCTATATTTATTACAGACTGGTCAATCTATTTATACTTGTAACATTTCTGTTGATAGTATTTAAAAGAAAATGTTTTCATTCTTTAAAAAAAGAAAAGAAATAATTATAATTCTTTCAAAAACACAATCAGATCACAAGATCACTAAATTAAAAAGTGATATTGAATTTTTTTATCATCCATCCTATTATTCTGCTTTTATCATATGTATATAGTACAACATTACACATTTCTAATAGGACTGTGTTTAACGTCTGCATGATTGTTAGCTCTTCTGATTGGGAATTAGTTACACTTTCTAACAGGGAAATCTATACAAGGAAGAAAGGAAATTGTAAAAGTAAGAGAGCAAGTGAGTGTGTGAAGGAGAGGAAAGAAAGGTAGTAAGAAAAACCAAAGAAAATCAAGTGAGTGGGGAAAATAAATGCAAAGATGAAGGGATGGAAATTAAAAAAGGCATAATGACAGGCACCAACAGACAATGACTGAAAAGCAGGTAGGGGTGAATAGGCATAAAAATTGCAATGCATTAAAATTCCTTATGGAGGGATAGAACAAAAGAAAAATTTAAATAATGATACAATAGAAAATATGTTATAATTCTTATGGTTATTTCTGTGAATAATATTTACATAAAAACATGGGTGTGCAACAAATATCAGAAAGGATATGGAAGAGAATGAAAAAAGAGTAAAGACTTGAAATAATGGATAATATTAGGTGCCAACACAGGTCCAACAGTTTTTTTTGTTCTTTTCACACAGGTAAAATTTTAGAAAAAAGTTTTCAAATATGTTATTTTTTACTTTCCATTACTAAATTTTTAAAAATTGTCTAAGATGTTTACTTTCAATCTTTTATCAAATTGTAGTAAACAAAGTGGAAAAAAATTATCACTTATTAATTTTTTTTTCTAACAACTCTTTAATAAATTATTATAATTATATGCCTGGTCAATACTGTGAATGCCTGATGAGATTAAGTCATCAAAAGTAAACAACCTATGTATTTTGAAGACATTTTTTTCTAAAAAAAAAAAAAATTACTTTTTTTTATTTGACAATGAAATGACAGCATACAGATGGCCATTTTTCTTGATGAATGAAGAATGGTAATTACAAAGTGTCCCTACATCTAAGTGATATACAATTATACTCAGCAAAGTATAGAAGCTTATCAAAAACAAACTATTTATTTGAAAATAATGTTCATACTATAGAGATGTTGATATTCATATGTTTGTATTTTGTAGGTAACTTTTCATAGGATTGTAAATGTTAAATGTTTATGAAAAATCTTTAAAGTTTTAGTTGAAATTCTTAATTGTGTGTTTTGATAGTTTTTAAAATATCATATCAATATTTTTTAAAATAATTATTTAATAATCAAGTAAAAAATTGAATTCTTAATTTTTACTTCTTTTTTTTTTAAACAAATAGGAAAAGCCTTTCAACTTTGACATTCAGTATAATACTTGCATGACTTAAAGCTGAGTCATAAGAAAAATGCTTTCTAATTTGGGAACAAAGATGTTAAAAAATGAACAGTGAAATTTCAGTTTGAAAAAAATTGTTGATTTCAATTTTGGAAGGCATAAAAGAAGTCTGCTAAAATCATCAATCAAGGCAGTAAAGTTTTGAATTCTGTGGTGTAAAAGGATTCAAAAACCTCAATCAGAAGACTACAAGTTATCTTCAGTATTCTGATTGAAAACATTTTAAATCCTTGGTTAAAAAAAAACAGCTTTATAAATGTAAATATAAAACACAAAATCAGATATGTAAAAATTTTGTATTAAACATGATCAGTAAGATTATGGGAAATAAATCCATTTAAACACCTTATATCACTCATCCAAAAAATAGACTGTTCAATTACTGGAGAATATCTGCATAATGACCAGATTTACCCAAAAAATAGATTTTGTATAATAACTGAAGAATCTCTCTGCTATGACCAGATTTGGATGAGAAGTCATAATCTGAACAAAAATCATGCTATCATTTCTGAAAGGTTATCGTGAGCATATGGTGAATACATGCATGATTTGATACATTCTTACTTTTCTCGGGGTGGCCAAAACAATATCTATTGATACAGTGATGATCAGCTTAAAATAATGTATTCAAAACTCTCACTTGTTTAAAAAGAAAGGATGTCATTTTGCATTCTTATTATTTAAGTGGAATCAGTTAAAAATAGAAATTTTTGTATACCTGTCTATTCACCTCACATCTCTCTCTCATAAACATTTTACTAAATGATAATCCTTACATTCCACTTAATTGATTCAACCAAAATAATATTTTAATATATACTGCTAAAATGATATTATTTAGGTTGAATCTGTTGAAAACAGACACTTATTTGTATCCTGATTAATAAACCAATCTTTCACCTATTATTTATTTATTTTTAATCAGTATCAAGATCAAGCTGAAGAAGCCTTTAATCATCAGCCCCATGATCAGGTGTGGTCGTAGGGTCATTGCGAAGCTGAGCACCTGACCAGTTTTCTCTCCATATCTGGGTTGAAAGCTGGAGAGATAATCATTCATGCATATTGTGTCTTGGGCAAGTTGACTTTGTGGAGTGCATTCCTCTCCATATCAAACCCCAGCTGATGTCCTCAAACATGAAGGCTTCCTTGGTCATAGACACATGGCTCTTAATTCCATCAGGCCGTTAACTTCAATCTAGTAGGCCCCCCACCCAGTGAAGCATTATCATCATTGCACTGGTTGCATATATAGTAAGTGAGCAGAGTTTATTCCATTATGCTAGATAGTTGTTGACTCTACAAGAAGATTCTGCTGAACTTTTGGTTTTGTTTTTAATCTTGCTGGGTGTCTAGTCTGCCTCCTTACCAAAAGAAGCCTGGAACTAGTTTATAGTTGCCAATGACCTGACCATGTATTAGGTAAGTACTGGGTCACATGGTACCAGTAGCACTCATAGAGTAATCTGATATAATAAATGAATTGAAGATTTTAATAGAATTTACAAATTCTTTAAATGATGAATTCTTTAGAAAAGGAACCAATGACTTGCTGCCAAGGTGAAATAAATGCAGAGGAGCTGCAAGGAACATTATGATCAAATGCTTTTTAAAATTTATTCTTTACGACCTTACCAAAACAAAGCAAAAAAAACATGATGTTGACAAAATATTTTTAAGGGTCATGTTTTATCAGCCGAAATGTTCTCAGACAAAAATTAATAGAAGTTGAAATCTGTGGTAACAAAAAAAAATAATTCTGTTATAATGTTAGATATTGTATTCATAAATATTCAATTATGTTTGATTCTTGTGATATTCAGTTGTTCTTTGATTCTTATACAATTGATTATTTTCAGACTTGACAAATTTGGAAAGCTAAAATCAAATCACTACTTTTGACTGTCAAATCAACATATTATAACCATAATTTTGTTTGATTTTGATTACAAGTAAACTTTATGCAAAAAATAGTAGTGTATATTCATGTATGGTGTGGAGATTCTCATTTACATGAATATAAAGATTTATTTTTCTTCCAGTCATTTACCAAAACAGAAGGATTAAAGAATAGATAGCAGCTAAAATAAGGATGCTTGTTATTGTTTATGTCTAGTTTCTAGATAATTCTGTTCACAGATTAAACTTTTCCATCTAAAATCAGTTAAATCTTTCAAGCTTATTATGGGTGACTTTTTTGAGCATGACTTGAAAAATATAAAATGTTTTATTTGTGTGAAACTCTGGAAAAAAATGATTTTGTTCAGCAAAACGGGCTTACACTATGACCATTCTTCATTGTAGACCAACAGGTGTTCACTCCAAATAAAGAAATTGGATTTTTTTATATAATTACTTTGTCTGCATATTGTCTATCTTAAAAGCTTATCATTAATGAGGAATTCAAGTCTTTGATCCTTTAACTTTTTTCAAAATGAAAACAGGTGTAAACATTTTCATACATACAACCACCGATAAAGATTTATTTATTAAAAGGGTGATTTGTTTTTAGTAAAAAGGTTCTTGTGTATTTGCTATGCATTTCTTTGTATATAATGCATATCTTACACACATTTTGAAATTAACAGAGCAAATAAAAATGAATCCAAGATGTTTCTATGGTTTTCTAAAGGAGTTTTAATTCAGTAGTAACAAAAATGAAGCATTCATTTTGATAAGAACAAATATCTACATTAATAATCATTTTACCTGAACATAAAAAATATTGCTGTATTTTGTAATAAAAAAAACAAACTGATGATCTAAACTTAAATTAATCTCAAAGCTCATCATTTTATTTTGAAAAGAAAATTACATTTTAATACATTTCAATGTGTTAAATTTTTTTAACAATTTACTTAAAAACCAATTTGTTATATTTCCTTTTGATATCTCTTTTCTATTTTGTGTAGCATAAATAGAATTAATCCAACTCTGTGTTTCCCTTAAATATCATGTGCATGTGACTTTAAATATCAGATGCCGTTTTTCTTTTCTTTTTTCAATTTACTCAGTATATTATTATTATTGGGTATATCTCTTAATTCTCTGGAGGTTATTTTCAATACTTAATTACATTTTCAAGTATTTGTTGCATCTAGTTTCCATTTAGTTATATATTTTTTCCAATGATTTCTGCTATTTTCTCATGTTTTTTTTTCTCTTTTAAGAAAATTGTTAAGAGTGTTAGGACTAATCTCTTGTGCTCAAAATTTCTTCCATTTGAAAAAATGTAAAAGTCTTTGAAAACAAAAAAATGCATGAAGCACAAGGATTCCAAGTGTAATATATATTTGAAGAAATCTGGAGAACATCTCTGAGAGAGTGAGAATGCTGTTTCAAATAATAGTCGGAATAACAACATTACTTCATTTAAAAATTTCAGACCTTTGTTATTCACCAGGTTCTTGATATTTTTATTTTCAATATTAACATTTTCATGGTACCATCTGAAGATTGGTACAATTAGAGTAACCCTGAAGTTAAGCTAGAATTAACTTATTTATACTATAAATGGTAATGGTAATATTAGCCATTTCCTTATAAGGAAATATTTGGCATTCATTGACTGAGTTGCCAGTACAACTTTTAACTGAAATTTTAAAATTTTTCTCTTCAAACAATTTTTCTGGAAAAGAGGTTTCTCAAGTCTAGCAGCTGTTATCACTCTGGTTTCCTTCCTAACCTTTTATTTGAAGTAGTGTGGAATGTCAACACTTGAGGATGTCATTTTCTCTTTGAGTTACATGTGCTATCCATTTTAGTTGTTACTGCTATTGAAAGATCTTTCATTTGTTACAATTCTTTATGATTCTCTGCTACCAGTTCACAGTTCAAAGAAGTGTGAATTCATAGCTGAAAGCCATTTTTAACCATTGATCTTAGAAAGCAGTTGTATTTAACTGACAGTTTAGATATTTCTAAATGGGTCTGGTACCATGCATGATATCCATATGAAAGTCTTGATTTTACTATACTGTTTAAGATCATGACTCAAGTTTTCAGGCTAACATCTTGGTCTTGTAGCAATTTGCAGTATTAGGTGAAACTACCTCTACCACAACCAATTTCCTTATCTCCTATAAAAATTTGTTATAACTGATCCATACACTGAGGTATCTGAAGTGTTCAGTATATACTAATTCCACATCCTGGAAGAGATGCAAATATTCAACAAAAATGTCACAATCTGTTTTGTTGACTTCCACAGGACATTTGATTCTATCAACAAAGATTTCATATTCAAAATCTTTCAACTCTATGGTATACCCTCCAGAACAGTTCGAGCTCTGTACAGAAACACCACTGCTACCATTGAATCACCTGATGGCAAGACTGATTCAATCAAAATGAAAGCAGGAGTTCTACAAGGCAACAAACTTGCTCCTTTTCTGTTTATAGTTGTTCCTGGACTATGCTGTGTGTATTTCTCTTGACAACAAGGAAGAAAAAGGACTCTTTTTGGAATCTTGCCAGAACAATACCCTCCACAGTACCTGACTGACCTTGACTTTTTTGGTGATCTTGCATTCTCAATGTATCAAGGACACAATCCTTGCTGCAATCACCTTATCAAGCAGCAATTCATGTACATCTCTATTGCAATGAGAGTAAAGCAGAATACATCACAACCTCCCCTGAGCCTTCTTCACTCAATAATACATCTGTCAAGAATTGAGGACGTCAGATATCTTAGATTTCTTGTTATAGATTCTCAGAAAAACTGCAACATCTTGCATGGGATACAGGTAATAAACTTGACAAGATTTAGTGCTTAAATCTTCTCTCCTCCTTAAAAGTCCAGACTTCTTGAACACTGATTGAACCGGTCCTACTTTATGGATCAGAAACTTGGACATTATCTACTTGTCTTGAAAGACAGTGGGATGGAACATAAACAGATCTACTTAGAAAAATCCAGAACATCAATTGGAGATCCAATGCAACACAACACAATCTACGGAGAACTGAGACCAATCTCTATTAAGCCCAAGTAAAAATGACTACAGTTTGTCAGCCACTGCTTCTGAGTGGACACGGAAGTCATATCCTTACTCCTATAGCATCCTTCTGGAAGTGTCTTCTCACGAAAACTGACTTTCCCAGACACCATAGCTTGGGACTCAGGGCTGGACATTGGGAATCTGGGAACAGCAATACAGGACCAAACAGTGTGGAAAGGGATTGTCAATGAAGTTCCAACCAACCATTCGGGGGGTTGAAGGATGATGAATTCCACATCTATAATGAATTCAGTGTATATGTCACCACAGCTTTCATTCCAATTCATGATTTAGGAAAGTTTTATCTTGAGTTCTATTTCTTGGAAAACTTGGTAAAGGATGTTGATTTTCTCTTCAAGATCCTTCTTGTCTCAACTATGTATACCCACTCCCATCCTCAATACTTTCACCTCAGGAAGGAAAGCAGGATTGTTAATTCATTTGGGATGTGGTATGGAATTTTTAGATGATCAGTGCTCATGTCTTGACATTTGTGCTCACAAATGTGCAGAGCATAGTCTAAGAAAAGATTAAATAAAGTGGGGCTCTCATTTCCTCCTTGTCCTACTCCTGATGAGGTTTGAAACATTTCTGTATTGGATCCTTGCCAGATGTAAGATTTTGTGGACCACTAAAATTCCTTTATTCGATCAATGCATTCAGTTGATCTGAAACTTGGAAGGTGGTTACTAATGGATGAGAAAAAGAATTCTCTATTGATGTGGTCATATGCTGCTGTGAGGTCGACATTTCCTGGAGTTGTTTGATGACATATATACAATCATTATACCCCTCGTCAGAATGAAAACCAAATTAGGCTGTAAAGAGTTGATTTTCATAAAACTATGAGAGCCTAGTTAATACAATATTCAATAATACTTTCACCATAATGGATCCAATTGAGTTATCTCTGTATGTGTGAAGATCTTGAAGACTACCTTTTTGTTTCCAGAGTGCATTAATGCATGATAAACAGTACTTTTGAGAGATACATTTCTAATTCCAGACTTCTTTCATAAAATTAAAAAACTTATTAAATTTGAAGAGAAAGTAAGTTATTTTCAAAAGTTCAGCCTCAATGCTAAATGATGCAGTATTATTCCTTAGTTTGTTTTTAAAGCTTTCTTAATTTTCCTCATCAAAGAAGCTCCAATATTAGGATTAAAAGGAGTAATTAAGAGTGCAGTTAAAATGATACATGTGTAAATACACTGATAAATCCTGTCAGAAGATAAACAGGAAGAATGAAACCATGAAGTACAATCTCGGTCTTTATCATGGAAAAATCTTATTGAAATATGATGTTCATTTTATACAAAACCTCATTTAACCCAGTCCAGAGTTATTTCTAGTTTATTTCTAAAGTTTACTACTTTTAACAGAACTCAAATTTAAATTCAATTTGTGAGCTCTTAACAAGTTAACTTCTTTTATACCATATGTGATATTCATATCTGGTTTTAAATATTTCCTTGGAAACCAAATAAAATATCCATATCTATGTTTCATTTGGTTGGATAGATCTAGGTGGTCTGTATGGAAAGTTATAATTGTTTTGGTTTTAAACAGAAACACTTTGGCTTCTTCAGGCATCATATTTGTGTTCACAAATTAAATGGAACTATGATTCCATCCATGCCTTCTATACACAAAAAGCTGCCATAGTAAGAACCCTGACTCACTTAATTTTTTATTTTTCTGCTTCAGTTTAAAACACTCAAATATATACTGTATCAAAATATGACTGGGTCTTTTTTGTTGTGCTAGAAAATTTTATTCAGCTTTGATAAATTGATACATATTAGTTGTTTGTGACAAATACTATTAACTTTCAACAAGAGACTATCAAAGAGTAACAGTTAAACCTTATAAAAGACAAGTATTTGTTTTTTTGTTTTTTTTTACAGCAAATTTATACAGGCTATCAATTCTGTAGCTTGGCTGTTAACCAGATTTACTAGAGTTAAAAAGGGATGTGAGTTCAAATCTCACCAAGTGCTTACCTTTTATTTCACTGCTAAAGAATTGATAAAACTGCTATAAAAAGAAATTAATAATAAAAAATGAATTCTCATGATTAACAAAGCCTTATCCAATAAAAAGTAAAAATAACACTGTTGTTACTGATAAAAAAAAGTTTACTTGTGCCTTCAAAAATGACAGTAATATAAATTTGCAAATGCATTGTATTTAAAATATTAAAAAAAAAATCTGTTGCTCTTTATTTTCTTGTTTATATTTTAAATTTCTGAATATTAACTAAAAGTAAAAATGAATAAATATAACACTCTATCTACTGTCTTGTCTCCATGCAATAAATGAAACTAATCTTTAATATATATATTTATATATATCTTACTTTTAAAAAATAAAAGGTCTATATAATTACAGAGCCAACTACAAATTAAGAGTTCCTTTAACACAATATTTCTAGTATAAACATGTAATGGCATTTTGAATTTTTCACCAGCAATGTCTAATGTATGCACATATACTGATGTGTCAAAAGTCAGGAGATAGCAGTTTTTAAATGTAATAGTAGGTTGCACTACTGTAACCAGGCATCATAGAAATGTCTAGATCTGCATCAGTTGTATTTTGACAACTAGTGTGTCGGTGTGAGTACCACCTAGGCTGCTCATTGCAGGGTCACATAAATTATCAAAGATCAGAGTGGGATAGTGGGTTTCAGACAGATGGGATATTAGACATCTCTGCTGATGGTGTCATGTGTGTACCAGAAATGCCTGGTGAAGTGCATTGCTGTCCACTGTGGACAGTACAGTAGTCTATCACAAGTTTTTAATCATCATGACCATCTGGCTAGAATTGTTTGCAGTAACAGCCAAGTGAAACTGGCTTAAATCACATTTGCATTTAATGCAAGGAGTCAGTTCAACTTCTTTATCTTCTATGAGATATGGGAACAAAAGACACACCAGAGTGTCCCTGTTAGCACAATGGCACAGGACACAAGTGTCTCACTTGGGTTTGTAATACTGCTGTTTGAACCCTGGACTAACAATATTGCATAAGTCAAAGTTCTAATTGTTTGAGACTCATGGTAGAATTTAGAGGTGGCACAGACTCCTTGAGGCTATGGATCCCACTTGTCATTGAGGCATTGTGTAGCTTGGTGATGCTTTCATAATGGTATGGGTTGTGTTCATGCGGCATGGGGTTGGATCCAATATATCATTGACCACTGACTGCAACACTGTACTGCTTTGATCATTTTCACCCACTTACAGACTCCATGTATCCCAACAATGATGTATTATTCCAGGAGGTAATAGTGCACTGTGTAATCAGGGTCAAGCTACCCAGAATTGGTTTGAGGAGCATTCTGGAGATTGCTAATGAATGGTATGGTTGTCACATTCACCTGGCATGTGCCTAACCAAGCATTTATGGGATATGGTAGAGAGATTTCTTTATGCACAAAATTCTAATATCAGGGAACCCTAGATAGCTATCAAGGCAACATGGCTCACTATGACTTTTCATCTATTTGTATATACACAGACAGTATTTTGCATATAGAGACATTGCATTTACATTTGTATTCACTGAAAATCTTTATAATTGTAATTTTATTTTTTCTTCCTCTTTGTGCCAATTGATACATTGAAGAAAGCTTTGTATGTCTTCTTTCCCTCCAGATGCTTTACTATCACTGAGCAAATTTCATTTAAGATTTAACCTAAACAACAATCGCATAATATTTTTTGAATAATAGATATGGTCAAATAAAGTCTGAATGATATTTATTAAAAATACATATGCTTCACTGTTGCATTCTAAAATTTCTTTTTATATAAATACATTCTATGTAATAATAAGATATACTGTTTATTTACAAAACATATCAAACTTGAAAGTCAAATTATACTGGTAATCTAAAACCTCTTTTATATGCTACTTTTCAAAAGTTTACTTTATACAACTTTGCTTTCATAAGAAAAAAAAAACTTAAGTAAAAGGTTTTCCTGTTATAAAAAATGGTGGAAAATGAAGAAGCAATTATCATTAAATTTTGAGTGCTCACATACCAGAAACCCTATGCCTACCTGTTCCAATGTCAAAGGTTGAGGTTCATTGTCTACTATAAACTGATGTGAAAAACTTAAAAATACAACAGTATTTTTGACTGCTTAGTCTCATGCTTTTTTCTATCACTGGTCGCATCATGCAAACCTGATCTAAACTTATATACCCTTTTTTTTTTCAATTTTCTACAATCATTGCAGCATTATCAGGCATAGTGAAAATTTCATACAAGGTCATTTTTGGGGTCTAGGAACACTCAACAATTTTTTCCCATATAAGTTAATGGTATTCACTTCCATTTACATCATAATAGCTTATGAAAGGTTTCACGAGAATGCTCTACATTTGGAGAGACATGGAAAACTTGTATAAATATTCAATGACTATAACAAAATAAAATATTTGGTGTAAGAATAATTTATAATGCTTGTAAACAAAATATATAATTTTTGAAAGGCAGTTCTTCCTGGATTCCAAAGAGCTTATTATTTCCCCTACTTATCTTTCATCTGAAACTAGCATAGTACTCATAAAAAAAAATGTTAAAATTATTTATGTACAATCAGCGCTTCTGCCACAGATCAGAGTATACTGGGAAAAGTGTTACATACAGAAAAAGAACAGTGTGGTACAAAAATCATTTTGGCTCTTAATCAAAAGGTAGACAGTTTCTGTTTAGATATATACAAATTTGATTGCCGAAAAAACCTTCCAAATTTTCATAAAATACCTGTAACAGAATCAAATGAAATATAAGTAAAAAAGTTGTTTAAGTCTTAAAAGTGAAAATGATTTTTGTGCAACCATTTACATTTGTGTAATGATTTGCAGTTTCTTATGTTTGCAACATTTTTTTTCTTGTCTTTGTTATTCTCTTAGGCTGTGTTAATTAGTTTTTTTCTTTAATTGTTTTACAGAGGATGGAGGATTCTAGTGGTGGTAACGAATCAACCAACGCCATTAAGTACCCGCCTCCCGCCGCTGTATCCTCCAGCAGTGCTCGGCCATATCGCTGTGAACTGTGCCAGCGTTCGTTCCGCGAGGTGGCAACACTGCGCAAGCATGAACAGCTCCATCGAGCAGATCGGCCATACGTGTGCGCGACCTGCGGTAAGTCATTTCTGTGGTCATCAAATCTCAAAGTACATGAGAGAGTTCACACTGGTGAAAGACCTTATAAATGTAAGATATGTCACCGCTGCTTTACACAGAGCAACGATCTGCGCCGGCATGAGCGCAATGTACATATGCGTGGCAAACTTTATGGTTACAGAAATCCCGTAAGACCCACACCGCAGGTCAACCTAGCTGCCTACCAGGCTTTTGCGATGCAGCAGAGAGCACTGCTGCAACAGGCATTGACTTATGAGACTCTCATGCACAACACAACGACAACGACCTCAGGACCACCAGTTCCGTCTAACTTGGCACTCCATGAGCAACAACACCAACAGACTGGGTTGATGCAGGGAAAGCCACCGCCTCAGCTTGACCGGTCCTCACAGCAACAGCACCAACAACAACATCAAAGAGATATTCAGAACCTGCAAAATGAGCAACAGCAGCAGCATTTGCAGGCCATTACATCTATGAGTTCAATCAAACTGGAGCAGGTGACCCCACCAACAACACCGTCTGAAATGGATGAGCAGCAGCAGCAGCAGCATGGTGTCCATAAGAGCATGGCCAGTAGTAGTGGTAGTGGCCACACTGTAGAAACAACGACTTACGTGCATGCCAGCACACCTCCTAGCTTGTATACAATTGCCATGCCCTCACGAAGCGTCATACACTCTCCACCCTCATTGACTTCTGTGGCTGAGATGAACTCCTCTGAACTTATGAGAGCATCATCAACAGAAAGCCAGAAAGACAAGGAAAAGCAATACCCCTCTACCTCATCAGCATCACAAATTCTATCACCCTCGAACACTTCATTAACAGATCTACCTCAATCTGCCCAGATGGCACCACCTATGTCGACCTTGACCCGTACATCTGAGGACAGCGTTATGGACTTGAGCATGAACAAGTCTACAGCGACTGTTTCAACCGCAAGCTTGGTATGTGAAACAGCAACGTCAGAGCATTATCACTGGAAGCGAGGTAGCTTCATACAGACGTCAAAAACTCCAAGCTTAGATTCAGAATCTGAAGAAAAGCGTGACGTGACAACTACCTCTGCAACTCCAACAACAGACGTTGGATTTCATCAGTGTTATCACTGCGGGATTTACTTTCATGACTACACAATGTTCCACCTCCATCAGAGTCTGCACTCACCAATTGACGAAGATCCATTTCGATGTCCGTCCTGTAACAAGCACTGCCAAGACCGAATTGAGTTCACGTTCCACATTGTTTGGCATGTCAAGTATCCTCACACTATACCAAATTATCAACCTTTCAAGGAGAGCTACCTGTGCTGACTATATGATCACAGGAGCCCTCTATTCTCTCAGGTAAGATCTTTTTATGCTTATATCAAGAGTTATTTTCTTTTGTTACTGATTACCCAGTGTTTTCATAAGTTGCTATAATTTGCAAACAAAGAAAAAGTATGGCAAATATATAAAACGTATATTTGCCCAAGTCAGTAAATGTGTCTTCTCTACAAAACACATGAAGAAACAACATCATTAAAAAACTTCTAGGTTTTTATATTAGATTTTTTAAACAATCAAATTTACAGAGCATAATTCCGTTATCATTTAGAATTTTTACGTGCTGAATTTAGCAGTAAAAGTTAACTGAATTTAAAACTTCACTACTCCGATTTTATTTTTGGGTCTATTTGGTTATTTGAATACAATTTTCAGTTAACATCTGTATGCATCAGTGATAGCTTCTTGAAATTATTGTGTTTCACCTTCTAAGGTGCTATGCCTAATTGCTAAAATTTTTATATTAAATTCTATAAACTAAAACCTATCATAAAAATTACCAAGTTAATGATTTTTATGATTTTAAAATCCGAGCTATAAAATATTTAGTTATAACTTTATCCACAAAATAAAAGCCTAACATAAATCCTAATAAATAAAACAAACTTTAAAATTACTTTTCATCTTTATTATATTGATTAAAAATTTGTCATTTTCCAGAATTGGAAAATAAAAATAGAATGTTTCAAAATTGTTAAACTCTAACACACATGTGCACACATAGAAACATTTATTTCTTGGTGCTTGTACCTAATATTTCAAAGATCTCATCAACAATACAAATATATAAGTACAGTATATGAAAAGATTTTCAAAACCTATATATGATGCTTCAAAATGGAATTTGAAAGACACTTGTTGACAAAAGATCCTTTCCTAAGGAGTAATTAAATATGCTATGTCAGTCAGTTATTATGACAATTGCTAAAACAGTTCAGATTATACCATGTGATGACTAAATATGATAGTCACAGATTAATCAGTTATTTTCTAATAGAATATTATTATTTGTAATCTATACTATCAAAAGCATTCATTTTGAATGTACTGATGCAAGTTTCAATAGAGGAAGGAAAAAACAAGGAAAATTTTGTCTGGAAGTATATGGGAGCTTTGGTTGAACAGAATTGAAAGAAGACAGTTGGCTGAGCTTATAAACTGAACTACAATTGGCAGTTTATAAGGAAAACATTTTGTCATGATGTATATCCATAAAATTCATAAACCTACTGATATCAATTGATTGTGATTCAGATCTGGTAATGTAAAAGTTAAAAAAATTGATTATTACAAAACAAAGTAGATTATGTAAAAGAAAAACATCAATTTTTTTTTCAAGTGATATTTTGTTGTGAGATAATTTCTTTAATATTTTAAGAGTTTATTAGATATGTTTAAAGTCTATCTTAGTCTGGCACAAGAAGACAAGAGTGGAGCATCCCGGACAGATCAGAATCATTGTTCTCATCTGTGAGATTAGATATATAGTCATATTTCTAACAGAACAATTGGAAGAAGTCTTTGCATTGCTATAATTCCTATTCTTCTACAAAAAACATGCATACAGTATATATCTTTTTTTTTTATTTTTATACAAAAGAAAATATCTCACATTTATCAAGACACAGTTATACAGCAAACTATATATATATAATTTTGGTATTGTTATTCAATAAAACTTGTTTGAAAAAAATCTTGTTTACTCATTTACTTTTTAAAAGATGGATTTGTTTCCATCCTAATCATTTGAAAATATGCTTCTTAGGTTTGAGATACCTGTTTGTTCCTTAAACATAAAGGCATGCTTATATATAATGTTATATATATATGTTAAATATATTACCCAGTATGTGCTTATATATATATATATATATATATATATATATATATATGTATGTGTGTGTGTGTAATTGTGTATTTGGACAGCAATTCCTCTTTTGTACAAGTTTCATTAAAGACGATTGATAACGCACTGCAATTAAGTTTCTATTCAACATTTCTTGTTTGTATAAGTGTATTCTTTCCTGGATATAAAGTGTGTAGAAACTGTTCAAATGTTCCATATATCTGATATTTTTACACATTTTATGACCAGATAAGAAAAAACTTATACAAAAAAAAATACAAGAAAAATTGAATGAAAAGCTTAATCACAGTAACTTGTCAGTTGTTTTTAATGAAACTATATATATATATATATATACACACACACACACACACACACACACACACACACACACACACACACACACACATACATACATACATACATACATAATAAATTTATTCAGGAAATGAAACAAAAAAGCAAATAGTAAATAAAAATTGAAATCACTTGACCATGAAAGGAAAACAAAGATAATATAGTAATAATTCCTAAGAACATTTCTGACAAAGAAATTTACTTAAGGTTAAAACACACACCATATTCCATAGACACTGTCATATTTTATTTTAGTTTTTTTATTCATGACTGTTTTCACAATAAAATTGGTATTAACTAATCCATGTAGGTAAAATCATGAGAACTATACCATGTGAATTTTATCTTATAATATCAGTTTTTATTTGAAATATTTACAATAATTTTGTATTGTGAGACTTTATCATACAATTTGAGGATTGTTTGTCATATTATGAATAAATGTATATATAATAGTTATTGATACGTATTTAAAAATACGTATCAATAACTATTATAAAATTTATATGACTGTCAAAGGTTGTAAGCAAAATATAACTGCAAAGGAGAAACAAAATATTGTAAAGTTATTTAGGGATAGGAACACAATGTTGGAAATTGAAAGAGACATGAGAAAGTGTTTGTTTTTTTTTTGTTTTTTTTTTAATCATTTCAACTCAAGCAAGACAACAGAGCCACTAACACACAAGGGTTTACTGAGTCTGAAAGAATTATAAGAAAAACATTATTAAGTAGTGAGAACAATAAAAGGACAGAATGTAACGATTGACATTATATTTAAATTTTTCAAGATCAAAGATGACTAGAAAGTAAAAAGGTGGAAGAAAGTCTCACAAATGAGGAGTCTGAGGAAAAAACTATTAACATGGAACTTACTTACATCTAGCCATTTCGACTCTAAAATGATGACATCTTGCCATCAATCTAGTAATGCACTTAAATTCATAGATTCTGAGTACCATAGAGAAGAGTTCATCAGGACATTTACCATGAAAGTATTTATAGAAATGGTCAAGATGCCAGGTCAGGACCAATAACATTGCAGATTTTTCTTTATATTTTATTAAGGATCTCTAAATATCTAACAGGAGCACCAAAGCATATGTGGCAGCAATATTCTAAGCCTAGATGAATGGTAGACTTGGAGAGAAAAACTGTCAAGCACAACACAGTGAACCAATCTTCCAGCAGCAGACCTAGTAATCATTTCAATATAATCTTTGCACTTCATGTCAGTGGGAAAAATTAGCCTGAGAAGGTGCAACAGGCCACTCTTCTGGAGGCTAGCACCAGATATGCTGATAGAAGGTAGAAAGTGTTCTCACAGGCAATTAATAGAAGCACTTTCATTATTTAGGTTAAAATTAACAAGCTATTTCTTGCTCCAGTTAACAACAGAATGTAGGTCATTTTTTTTTTTTTTTTTTTTTTTTTTTTTAGATCAGTTGCCAATTTGACCTTATCAAACCACTCAGACTTACTATTAAGACAGAAATAAATGGTTGTCTCATCAGCATATATACCAAGTTGAGAATTGATGATATTAGAAAGGTCATCGATGAAAATTAGGGTCAATATAGGTCCAAGGTGAGATGCCTGTATTAATGCAAAATGATCTAAAAGAGTGACCATTCAAGACAACTTTCATTTTGCAATTTGATAAGAAAGATTGAATCAGTTCAAAAATTCACCCAGAAATAGCATATCCTTTCAACTAATGAAGAAGACCAATATGTCAAATTCTGTCAAGTGCCTTTGAGATATCCAAAGAAACAGCCTGAACTTAACCATTCTTATCTAAAGTTTGATAGACTCTTTCAGCAATAACCATTAGCACATCAACAGTTGACATAGAGAAGCAAAAGCCATATTGCTTATCTGAAAGAAGACACTGCAAGGTGAGATACTTAACCAATTCAGAGTTGATTACATTGCCAAAAAGAGGTAGAAGGTTCTGATGAAGTAGTTGTTGCAAATATAAATAAAAAGAAAAGATGCAGAATATTACAGACAGAGGTGAAATAATATACAAGCAAGCAACTAACCTCCCAATGAGAACTGATTTCTTAACAGTAATTTAATAGTAATGACTGTATAACTCTAATGGCTAGGCTAGAGATTAGATCCTTCATGAAAATAGTCAACCATCATGGAGAAATGTAGTAATGTATTTGAGCAAGTATTGTAGGCCATAAAATTATAGATCTGTTCAAAATTGATGGTAACAAGATAAATCTAAAATAATTTATTCAGGTATATGGGTGAAAGTTTTCATGAAGTATGTTTTTATAGTCTATATTGAATTTATTTATAAACTAGCTTAAAAGCCACCCTACTGGAGGAGTAGATGCACCAACACTGAACTCAAAATTGTTCATTGCATTTAAGTATTGCATTAATATCTCAGCTTATCTTTTAAAAGTTCAACAATTCTTCTGCCACCACTTAATTTAAAGACAATTTGATGTACGTAGATCCTTACTTTCCATACAAACAATTATTTTTATTTCATGGGTGACTTTTGCTGGATTTCACAATTAATTTTGATTATTCCCAAATTTATTTCCAAGTTAAAAGAAATTGTAAAAAATCATGTACAAAAATCACCAAAAACAATCACAGTAATGAAGACTTGGGAATCCAAAATTTCAGGATTGCAGGTACAGCCTCTAAGTGTAAAGTTGAAAAAGTGTGACACACTGGCATTCACATTTATTATCTAGAAGATGAAATATTGAAAGTTAAAGAGTTATGTCCCTTTAACTGAAAAAGTGTGACACACTGACATTTGCATTTATTATATGGATAGAAATTGTTGTACTTACTTTGTTTGCATCATAAAATCTGACATACCCAAACAAAGTTATCAATCTTTTTAATAAGGTTAGATATTCTGTGCTGAAACTATCAATGCTTATATAAATATATCCTGGAAATTTCAACAACATGGATTGGTTCATACCAAATTTTTTTGTGAAAACATTAATTTGTATAATAATGATATTATTTGAACTAACATCTTGTTTTGATTATTATATTTTACCTAGTGCAATTCCCAGCCCTCCTTTAATAAATGTTATATTCACTAATCTTTAAACTGAACCCTTTATTTTAACCACATTTTGTTTTTGGACATCCCACATTTGTCTAAAGCAAAAGTATCAGATTTACAAGCCAAAATTAGCCAATATTTTGATAACAAAGCACTCTCCATGTTTTTGTTTTAGTATTTTTTTTAATCATTTCACACCAACCAAGGCAAGGAAAGCCACTAACATGCAAAAGTTACTGATAGTGAAAGAAACAGAGCGATCGATAAAAGAACAGGATTCAGAGATAGAAGATTGCATGTAAATTTTTGAAGATCATAGCTGACAGGAAAGCCAAAACAGAGTTGCACAAGCAAGAAGTGCAGGAAAAGAAACTATTAGTTGTAAGTTCTATTAGCATAGAACTTACAACAAACAATTCCAGCAGTTAAACTATGAAACCTAACTGCCAATTTAGTACTGCACTTAAATTCAGGCAAATCAAAGAGGAAAACTTATCAGAATAACTGCCATGAGAATATTTAGGCACAAGAAAGCTATATTATAGCAGTAGGAAAGTGACTGATACCAAGATGCCAGAACATGACTTATAATGTTGTAGATTCTTCTTTGGATTTTGTCAAGAATATCTAGATATATAACAGAAGCACCAGACCAGATGTAGCAGCATTATTCAATGCACAGACAAATAATAGAATTATAAATGTACAAGAGAGATTCCGATGAGAAGAATTATCTAGCATAACATAGTGAACGACTTTCAAAGCAGCAGATTTAGCAAGTGATTCAATATAATCTTTCTACTTCAAGTTGGTAAAAAACTGGAAACCAACAATGTGCAGTAAGTTACTCTCCTGAAGGTTAGCATCAGCCATGCTGATGAAAGATAAAAATGATTAATAAAAAGCAGTTTTGTTTTGGGGGGATTCAAATTAACAAGATAACAATAGATTAAGGTCATTTTCGAGATCAGTTGCAAATTTGATTTTATTGAACCTATCAGACTTAAGACAGGAGTAAATAGTTGTGTCATCAGCATAGATACAGAATTGAGTACTGCTAACATTGTGAAAGTTGTTGATGAAAATAAGAATCAAAGTAAGTCCAAGAAGAGAATCCCATGGGATACCTTGCATGTACTGGAGTTCCACTCATAAAAAGCCAACCTGATTTTATTTAGCTGAAATAATTTGTAATGTTAATTTACTTCTCATGAAGAATAGCAGTGAATATTTTTTGTATAGAATAGCAGTGAATATTTTTTCATAGCAGAAACCCTCATTTATGACATCTCTTAAGTGACCAAAGATATCACTGACTTCTAAGACTGTTTTAATGACATGTTACACAAACTTAGTACAGTGGGGATGAGATTATACAGGAAAATAAAATACGTTCTTATTTTTACCCAACAAAGTAGGGGATTGCATGATACACAAAATTGAATCTTATGTTTTAATAAGCTAATTACAAAATAAAAGCATTTTTGTGAGATTTGAAGTTTGAAGAACTTTATTTATGGATCATTCAAAATATTGATTGGCATCATTTAACAGCCAACCATTTCCTCCAAGAAAAATTACCAACAGCAATACTTGCTAAGCAAGTTTACAGAGAAGTTTGAAGAGAAAAAACAAACAAGCATCTATTGTTTTTATGAATTTGCATTTTTATTTCTTATTTATCTTGGATATGAATATTCAAAATCTTTGGGAAGTAGTTAGCATGTGAATCAGCTTTCTTCATTCTTCTTCTCTGATGTTTCATTTCCAACACCCACCCCAACTCTAAGCATAACCTGCAAACTGGCCACAAGCCAAAAGGAAGTATCGAACTCCAGTCAGAGACCAACACAAGCAGACTGTTATGAAGTTGGTAGTTTTGTCTGCTGCCTTGGACCACTCCCTTCATCCTTCCCTGCACCAGGTCTCCATCTAACCACTTGTGCAGTCAGCCCAGGGAGGAGGCTGCTATTTTGAGATAGGGAAGACTTGTCCAACTGCCAAATCTAGTCACTACTGATTCTCTTTACTCGTGTTATAGAACAGAAAGTTTTCAGAATTTGGAGAATCATCTAGAAATAGTTCTGATCATTAAACAAGCTTGCAAAATCAGTCAAAAGAAATGGGATGGCCAGCAGAGGTCATGCTGATCAACATGCTGATCTTGTGTTCCCAATGAATATGTTGTTGCTCTATTGTCATTTTAGTATTTTTCTCACTGATTCATTTTCAATCACCTGTCATCCTTATAAGAGTGAATTGAACATAGTTTTTTTTTTTCTTTTTAACTTGTCTATCCAAGCAAAACATTAGTGGTACACAGTAACAAAAGTCTTATTTTAGTAAAGCATTTTACCATAGCTGATGTCTCATAATACTCCCTTCTGCCATTTCAGCAGGTTTCATATCTTTTTTCTTTCTTTTTTGTTAGATGGTACATTGAATATTATTACAACTTCATGAATGTACTCTATTTGGCCCAGTTCAAAACAGGTTTCCTTTTGTGCATTTGTTACAAAATTATGAAATTTTAACATTTGAGGGCAGAAGGGGATCTTATATGACATCAAGTATGGAAATTGATAAAAGCTGTAATTTACATTGACAAATTGCATTACTCATGTAATTAAAAATGATTTCTGGAACTATGGTCTGTAAGATTAATTTTCATGTATGAAGTAGTGCCGAAAAGTTTTCAACCCTACCCTTACTCAACTTCTTACTCTGGCCAAGAACTTCCCAGTACCACTCCATATTGTCATATAGTCAAAATGAAATTGTTCATGATGAGAATTATTCATTTGTTTATTGCAGAGATGTTATAATAAACCTGCAAATAATAACTGTAAATCACTAACTTTCCATTATTAATTACTGTAAGCAGATGCTCAACCAGACATTCAAAAGTAAATGTTTTGTTTGCAAAATTAATATCTATAAATTATTTTTGCTGTACACAAACTACAGAAGTTATAAAAAAATAATAATGCCCTTTTATAAACTAAATGCTTGATTTTTCCTAGTTTCTCAAGATTGCATCCTAGAAGTTAATTCCACTTTCATAGAAATATATATATATATATATGTTTTTTTTTTTTTTATCTTTCCAGGTGACTTACTACCTCAGTAATGGATAATTCCTGGAGGAGTTGTCAGAACCTTTCCAGTGGCCATACAATGATGTTTATTATATATATATATATATATATATATATATATATATATATATATATATATGAAGCACAAATAATCAGCCAACATAGACAATTGGTCTAAAACCAGTCTTGGTGGAAGATTATTATGTGGGCATCACTGATGGACTTCAAAGCATCTTGTTAATCAGGTTATTCTTTGTCATTGATGTGCAATGTTTATTTTTTGTATTCATTTGTTTTCTTTAAACAGATCATGTTGTTGGCTGTCATCAGTGTTTACTGGCAGTACACCTATGGTATTGTACAACTGATTAATACTAGTACATATTGTCAATATCAAGTACCAGTCTGTCAGTGTAATTATCAGTTCATGTGTGTGATATGTACTTATGGACATAACAGTAGATGGTCTGTGGTTCATTATTCAATCATGTCAATTGATGCCACTGATGGAGACACATATTCCTATTTGCCTATGTAAAGATGCCCAATACCTAGCACTTTATCATTTAGCATTGGAAATCCAAGTATTAACATCTCCATTTGACCTATGTCAAATAGTCTTCTTGTCTACTGACTGTATTCACTGATGAATTCTACCTATAGTAAAACTGCTTAATTCAGCTTCTAAACAATTTATTTCTTAAGTTAAGTTTTGGTTTTGTTCAATTTACAGTTGTAAAACCAATATATACTATTTTTTGTAAAACATTTTCAACCAGTATCCAATTTTTCATATTACCTAAATACTACCAGCCAAAACTGTTTAACCAAAGATTAATGTCCCATTCTTTTTTAAGTGATCACTTGGACTGTAACTTTACTTCTAATTTTGTGATTGTGCTTATTGGATGATATTTGTGCTGACTGCTCTTTACCTTCTGTAAGTATATTTCAAAGTGTTGTTTGTCTGGAACGGAGTTCAATTTAGATTTTCTGTTCAGTATGATTATTTATATTGAACTTGTAAATGATTTTGACATTAGACACAAGCCTCTTGCAAATAACAAAGGCTAAAAGACATTTCCTAAAATTTGATGCACACAAAGACCAAAACACAATTCAAAAATAAATTAGGAAAGTTATTCCATTTTTTCACCTTTTTAAAAATTATAAAACAATGTACCTATTTTTTTTTTAAATTTGCAGTAAAATAAGAATTTGCATTAATTTATTTTAGACATTTCTCAGCAAATTTTAACACAGTTTACCTCTCAAATTAAGCTAATATTAAACATATATGAAATTGTGATGAAAATATTTTTGACTATTTTTTTTTATCAATTGAGTCAGTATTTTAACACAAAGATCACTTAAAATGAAAAAGAAAATTTAGAAAATGTTTAATCTTTTATTTACAAAATTGCATATTTATTAACTTGCTTCTTGAACTGATTCAATCTTTATAACTGAAACTCCAATTATGTTTTATTATTAAAAGAACCAAATTTATCCTATAAATTGTTTCCTGAAATGATTCCATATCTCTTAATTTTGTTGTTGTTACTAATGAATTTTAATTAAAAAGAAAAAGAAGCAATCTTAAATTTTTTGTTTCTTCTAAAAGATTCATTTATAAATAAATTTGTTACCACTGTTCATTATGTTAAAATGTTATTTTTTTAATCCCAGTACTTACTATAAACTGTTTTAAACACCTTCTTTTGTATTTATTTACTATCTATTTGATAAAATTATTTGAACTCTAATCGCAGAAAGAAAATTCTGTGTAATAAATCTTGGTACTGGTTGAATTTGTGGAGTTCTTCTAAATGTATTTTTTTTGTTTGCTTTTTTTTTTTTTTTTTTCTTTCTTTTTTTTTTGCTGCTGCTGCTGCTCCTCCTGTTCCACTATACAGGAAGTGTTTCTATACCATGCTGTACTGTTTGTCACCTCACTGACCTTGCTCATTTGTGGCAGTACTTCTAAATTGACTGATTGTGATGTTGCATGTCCATGACAACTATGTCAGCCATTCTGCTCAAGTGCTGCAAAAGGAAAACAACTTTTTCCTTCTATTCAAAACTCTAAATGAGCCAAGTCTATCACCGATTCACCTCTATGAAGGAGCACCACAAATATGGAAAAATAAACCAAGTGAAAAAGAATGTTGAAGACATCTTATTTTCATTTGTTTAAGATTAAATCCATTCTTATTTGTCACTATATGCAGAGGCTACTTCATTATTAGAAAAGTGTTTAAAAAAACACAGTAAAAATTAAAAATAATTCTGATCTTTATGCTCATAAATTTTTAGTTAAAACTGACAATGTTAAATATTATTACTTATCGTATTTGACGGCATGTCAGACACATTCTCATTTCTGGAAAATATAGTTTATTTATGAAAATGAATGAAAGCAGTTTAGTAATAGCAAAAACATTACTGTATATAAAAAGCAAAATAGCAGCACAACTGAATATAAAAAATCACAATAAGAAATCACAATGTAAACACACTCACCCCATCATTCATTCATTGCCTGCTTCACATAATGAATATATTTCTCTGCAGCCTTAATGATAGGTTTCCCAAGTTAGTGTTTTACCATTGCTCATATTTCCTTTTAGTTACACCTCTTAAGTTTCCAGCTGGTTAATGACAGGAGTTTGTTAAAGCAAATTTAAGTAGAATAGATAAGTTGATACTTACACACATTGCCAGTACTTTATGATAATTCTTTTTACTGTGGTGGTGGTGGTGATGATGATATTGTTTGAATAAATAATATTATGATATCAGGCTATTAACCATCTGAGGTAAAATTATAGCCTATGGTAGTGAGCAGTGGAGATAAATTTAGCCTACAGGAGGCTTCAACTTTAACTATAAAAAGTAGATCATTTTGTTTTTTTCTTCAGTATTTTGGTTAAAAACTGAATGTTTTGTATGCCGTCAAATACAATAATATTTTGTAATAAAAGTAATTCATCTACATAAAAGTAATTAGTACACAAAACCAAATTCTTAAGTCTATCTTTCATTTTCTATAAATTTTGATGGAAATTTCTATCTAGTTTTTTGTTTCTTTGAATTTCCTTATGTTATTATAGTGATTAATAAAGTTATGGTTCTTTTAAAAAAATCCTAAGTTACTTCAAATTTTTACTCCTTAACTACATAAAGTAGTTAAATACCAACTATCTGATAACATTAAGGAAGGAAATCATCCAATTAAATTTCAGATACCTCTGTAAGGAACAATTAGGCTGGATTTGATTGTTTTTTTTTCTAAAGACAAAAACTAAAAAAATATTATAAATAATTTTTATATCAGATATTTCTTTAAAATTATGATGGATTTTACAACAGAAACAAGTTTTCAGCACTTATTTGCTCTTTATTCAGCTTATAAATATCAGATTACACTTTGATGCCCTGATATTTATTGCTGATATCAGACATATGTTGTTTATTTTGTTTCTTCTCTCTTTTGATTGGTTTCAAAAGTTACTTGTTGAGAAAAAAAAAAACACAATACAACTTCCTTGCCTAATCTGTTTCTTGATCAATTTCTAACATTCAATTGAAAGTGACCAATCTCAGGACTTGAGTGTGAGTGATACATAATTTGAATTACCCTCAGGACTTTGAAGACCTCAGGAAATAACAGTTGCTATACATTTGACAATAGCCCAACCACAAAAAAAAGCTGGCACATGCAAACCAATCTGTTTATTGACAGTATTCAATTAACAATGATTTACATTGCCATTAATATCCAAGACCAATAAGTAGACAAATAAAAACTTTTTTTTTTACTTTTATTTGTTATTTTTGTCTGTGTAAATGATCTCAGATGAATTCTGCCAAATTACAATAGGATAAATAATCATAAGAGGCTTTTTTCAGTATATCAACAAGATAAAAATTAAGTTAATATTTTTATCATAAATATAAGTAATTCTTTAAAAGGAGAAACTTTTAATTTTTGCAAACATAGTTTTCCTCTCTTTCCATCTATGTTTTCAAGACAAAAATAATATTGTTACACTTTTTCAGATGTGAATAATGTCAGAATTTTTGTTATTTTTTCATATGCTGATAAACTAGATTATTTTTCAGATATGGTTTGAATGTTGCCATAAATGTTGTGGTTTTTTTTTTATCAAATGTATACATATTCCCTTAGTAAAATGGACATCTTTTATCCTGAAATGGTTGTGCAGCTGTAACAGCTGAACTTGGTCAAAACAAAAATCCATATAATTATGTTTTTTATTCATCCTTGAAGTTCATAATTCATCTGAAAAAAGTCATTGTCAAACTTCATTTACTTCAATATTATAGGTATTAAGCCAATGTTCACATCACTGAACTTTTATATTATTTATATAATGCCAATTTTTTTTAATTGCTTAAGATGAGAAACAATGCTTAACAAACCAGACTAGCATTTGGTGCCTCACTTACAATGCTGACATGAAACATGGATTAGATAAACACAATTTTACCCTGAAATACCTAAAATTATTTCAGTTATGAAGGTTACAACAGTTTCAAGATTCTACACCATTTATTTGGATGCATCAAGACTGTTTAGGTGCCAGTCATGAAACATCACAATGAAATCAGTAAGTTCTGTAATCACAGACTCTTGTATACTCCACTCCAAGTAGGGAAACATGTAACATCTTTACAGGTAGCATAAAATATATTGGAAAATAAATTAGCTCTTCAAGATTTATTGGCAGAAAGTTGAAAATGTAGTGAAAAGAAAAAAAAAACATCATAATAATTAATGTGTGTGCAATGTCAGTTTTGCTATTGACCAAGTCAATCCCCATCTCTTTACCTTCCACTTTTTCAAACTAATCAGAATAAGTGATTCTGCTAAAGTGAAACATTAACAAAGTAGTTTGAATAATTAATCATCTAAAAATGCTCACAGCCAAAAAGAACTGCTACTTACATGCCATTATTAACTGGTAGCAGTAATAGATGCCATTTCTACTGCAAATGATCACATGATCAATAGCCATTAATTTCTCTCTTCTGAACTGAACCATTGTGTCAGATAAAGCTGAAATACTTTACACAATTTCCTTCACATCCTGTATTAATGTATATAAATAAATATATAGATGTGGTGATATTGAAGCTTCCTTTCAACAGACAGTAGATAAATTGTTTCTGTGATGTCTAAATGAGTTTCCATTTGTTATATCTCTCAAGTGTTTCTACACACACACACACACACACAGAGGATTACTTCCTTGCTTGACTTGAGTCAAATATAGACATAACAGTATTGTGATCATACAGACTACATTAAATAATCCTAAATAATATATTTTTCACTTTTTCCTAAAAATGAAAAATATCATCTACTTGAAAAAAAATCTTTTGTTATATTTTAACTCTAAATTATATAAATATGTTTCTCAATAAAATATAGTTTTAATTGTTCTGTTGTTAAGAGAGAAAAGTAGTGGATTGATTAAAAATAACGAAAATTAAAGAATTTTTTAACATTTATAAATTTTAGTGTTTCTCAAATAATAGTGTTGTATTATGTGATAGAATTTTTTGCAACATATTGACTTACATAATGATATCAGATTGATTTTTATGCTCAGTTGTCCACAAAGATCAAAAAAATAGTTCATAGTTATTATATAATCAAACTTGAAAATGATGTACATATCAAGTGATTGCTTCTAGACATTCACACATGTTAATATCTATTCTTGTTTTTTTAATTCAGATTTAAAAAAACACTTTTTTATTAATAAAAAAGAAGTTTGCATGAAATAATTAGCACCTAAATTAATATTAGCCAATGAAAAGTAAGGTTTATTAAAATTTATTAAAATCCTTTGACCAGTAAAAGAACCTAACATCAAAAATATCCTTTCCCTAAATTATTATCAGATTATCTCAAAATAACCAATATATACACACACATACTCGGTACTACCACTTTTTGAAAAAAGTTTTAATTTTATAATTATGATATTCATATAATTACATTATATCAAAATGTCAGTCCTAATACTTACTAATTGAAATTTAACCAAAACTATATTGCAAATGTTCATTCCTTATTATACAAAATTATTTCACTTATTGGTTTAAATAAATGCTTCATTTAATTTTTTTACAAGATGCTTGTCCAGTAACACAGAATTAAGATTATAATTTAATTTATGGCTATATTTTGTTAGAGAAATTTTTGAGGCATATGTCATACTTATATTTGAGGTATCAAATCGGTGAGTACACAGTTTTTACAATAAAAATGTAAGGTAATGACCATCAACATTTTAATTGCTGTATATTTCTGTATTTAATAAACAACTTGCAGTTTTATGTTTCCTCTGAGCTAAGTATGAAATTACTTCCAAAGGTTAAAAACCCATTTTGATATTTTGGCAAATACACATTGATTTTGTGTATGTGTGCATGTACATTAAATCTCTTAATGACATTCTTTTGACATATGGCAGTGAATTGGGCATGGATAAATACCTATAATATTTTACTTGATAAATATGACAAATATATGTCTTCTCTTGTTCTGTATAAGTTTCATTTAAAATATAATTGATAATTATAAAAGAAAAAATTCTTTAAAAAAGTGTCAAAAATTTCTACTGCTTCTTGTATGTTGGCTTTTAGTATATTAATAACAATACACTAGTGTGTATATAAAGTATATGCCACATACACTCTTTGATACACACAAGTGTAGGTGAATGCATATTATTAATGCCTGCATCTGTTCTTTTTTCATCCTAATTTTGGGTTACTACAAATTTGGTATAAAAAAAATTGTTGTGAGGTATTTTTGAAGTGTTTTAAATCTCCCATGTCAAGTGACTCTTTTGAGTGTTGGTTATTGTAATATTCTGCAACATCAACACAATGGATGCACAGGTGAAATGATCCCTTATCTATTTCTACAAGCTAAATTTAGCAGTTTTATTTTATGTGTGTGAAAGAGAGAGAGAGAGAGAAAGCATGCAATTAAAAAAAAAAAACGTTCCTATCAAAACAAATGCTTTCATTTGTTTATGAGTGTATGTATTTTTTATACTGGTAGGTTCTTTACCTACTTATCAAACTGAGTGGTTGTAAACTGTTCCAAAATCAAGGCAGGGAATGACTAGATAAATAGATATTGGTGACACATTATAGACAATTACTCACCAAAATGGAACATTTTCAAATGTGTCTGAATGGTCAGTTGTAATTGATTATGTAGTTTATTTTGACTGCTTTATTCATTTTTTTTTCCTTTTTTAGTAAAGTTTTGATACAAAACCTTACATTATCAAAACTCACTGAATGTTTGGTTAGAGAATACAATTAAAATTGTTTGTCCAACAAACTTAAAAAAAACTGAGATATTATTCCATCAAAAACCTTATCAAGAAATATATTTCTGTGTCAACAAATCTCAATTTGCTGGCCAAATGCTTCAATATAAAGATTCTGTTTAGAGTTTTATTACTTATACAAAAGATCTATATTTTATAAATTAATATTTGTCTATTATTTGTGTGTGTGTGTGTGTGTGTGTGTGTGTGTGTGTGTGTGTGTGTGTGTGAAGAGGTACTGTGCATTGCTACTGCTGTTCTTCACATCCGTCTACATTTGTGCTTCTGTCGAACATATTCTAAAATTATACTTTTTGAGATAATCATAATTTTTTTTAAATCTATCTATATCAACATATATCTATCTATCTACCTATATCTATATATATATATCTATATATCTATACATACATAAATATATATAAATGCTGTCCCAAATAACTTCTATTCCTTCCCTATTTGTGATGCTCCTATAATGGATTGGACAGAAATCTTTCAGCCATGTCTTTCTTCACAACCAGCTTCAAGTGATCAGATCTATCAATGTAAATTCAGTTTTGAGCATGTATCATACAGAAAACTGTTAGTTCTCACATTATGTTCCTTTCTTGACCCCAACTCCCCACATTGACAAGCATATTGAATGAATTCATAAGATCTTTGGAAAAACAAAGATCCACAACTACAAGTAATATTAATATCCCTTGCACTTAAATTTGATTTACAGACATGTATTGATGTTTATATAAAGAGGTGTTGCAATTATTACATTTAAAACAAAGGAATAGATAAGGGAAATGAATATACATTGATCTGCATCCATTGTTTTTATTGTTTAAAATTAATTTTGTTTATTTTTTTATTTCTATTATTTTTATTTTCTAAATAGCCTGGCTAACAAGATGAGAATTGTTTGATGCATTTATGTCTGTTCTACCTCATTTATGGAAACAGTTGTGAAAGCATGAAGGTATATATAAAGTGTTTACAGAACGTAAATGTTCGTTCTTGGGCTGAGAATGGTTTCCTTAGCTCTTTTGTCATCATTTCTTTAAGTTTTGATATTGTCCCTCTTGTAAGTGGTTAATTCTTTAAGAATTTAGGAATTGACTGTCTGTGTGCGTGTGTGTGTGTTCAAAACTGAATTTCTTTCCTACTTGAACAAATTGCTGAGCAGGAAAATATTTAAAATAGGCATATTTTTGTTGTTATTTTCCCAAAGAAAATTAAGTGTTTTGCATATAAAATCTGCTGACAAGATATTGCTAGTGAACCACTGATGGATGCAAGTGGGCTGATAACATTTATTTGGGCTTCTGTTCTTTTACATTTTTTTCTCTCATCATTATTGTCATCATCATCAAACATAGACTGATGTATTGTTCTATGATAGGGTTTTATCTGTTCAAAACCCTATAATGGTGGAACTTTAGTTCCATAACCATCTGAGGTGGCAGAATAATGTGAGGTGGCACCTGTGTAGAAGAATTTTTCCCCTTATCTCAAATATGAAAATCCCTAAATCTGACATCATTGCTGGATTACCAACAGTATATTTTAAAATAATTGCTTTTCTTTCTCATCATGCATATTAAAAAAAAATCATGCTGCTACAAATTAGTCCAATATGATTGCTGAAATTATTATTTTGGTATTTTTTTTATTAGTAATCAATACATGCATATTTTACTATCACCTATTAAAGAAAGTAAAATAATTTCAGAAAAACTGTGCTTCTTTCATTCATTTTTTTTCTGCAAAATATCTACAAAATAAGAAAACCTAATTTTCAAAATGTTTCTTTTAAAGTTTCTTTTTGTTTTCAAGTATCTCAAAATTACATGGTCGCTGTAACCCTTGTAATCTAATAGATTTAGAATATCCATGCTCTTTTTTCTCTCTAAAATATCAAACAAGTCTTTATTGTGCATATCACAGCAGTATTAGATGGCTTGCTGCCCTTTCATGGATTTCCCCTCAATTCATTAATTCTATCTCTCATTACTTTTGAATATCTATTTTTTTTCTTTCATGAGCATGAAAAAACATTTCCTGATGCCATGAGCTATATAGGAAAACTTTCAAGTTAAGAAAGCAATGTGTATGTGTACACATGCATTTAAAATATATATAATATACAAGTATATATATGAAATATGCACGTAAACACAAAATACAGTGCATACAGTGAAATGAATGTATTGAGTGGAAAACAAACACATTGTGAAATATGTTAAATAGCTATCACTGGTACATAGAATAATAGACTTTATCTATACCTTCATACTGATTATTACATGTTAGCTGAATTTCACATATATAGCTGAGTTTTACCACCCCACATTATATGAAAGAGCTGTATAATTTCTGTGGCTTTTATTTTATTTTATTTATTTATTTATTTTTATTTTTGCACCACTTGTTGGGTTCCTTTTTTTGTGGTTCTATCAAATATATCACTTGTGACTTTTTTCTTGAAATTATCTTTCCTTTATTTTTTGTATGCAATTTTTATTGAATTGTCTCCCTTAATTTGTGCACGCTGTACATGAAATTAATCACTACGGTTTTGGTTACATTTTTTTTCAAACCTTTTCCTCTTTTCATGTAAGTATTAAATGATGATTTTTTTTTTTTTTCTGTTTTTTTTTGTTTTTATGTGAAAAATCTGGAATAATTTTTTCGAAAAAAATATTTAAAAAATGTATTTTAAAATATATAATCCATATATATATATATATATATATATATATATATATATATATATATATATATGTATATGTGTGTAAAATCCTAATATTTACACCTTACCTAAAATACTTTAAGCCTCTCCTGAAATTTATTCCAACCCCTGAAACCAAAATCCAGTGTTGGCTGTAGTTCTATATGTGAACAAATCATATTAGGTTGCTACTCAGGAAACATGAAACCAATTCCACTTTCGTATGCATGTATGTCTACCATGTAAGTAAACATGGATAAAAATTGAAATGTCATTCTGATACTAAAAACAACATTAAAAAAAAAAATTAAAAAAATTAAAAAAAAAAAAAAAAAAACATGAAAAAAAATTTTTTTTTAAAAAAAAGCTTGATACGGGTCAGATAGCAGTATATTATAATGGTGATATTGTATCCGCAAACTCTGTCTGCTTTTTAGTAATCAATATGCTTCTTGGTGGTTATAGGGAAGAAAGCTCTTACTTTATTTTCTAAAAAAAAAAAATAAAAAAAAAAAAAAAAAAAATAATAATAATGAAGAAAAGCCACAAAAACCGTATTATAATTATTATGGAGATGTATTTAATTTCTCCAGAGTGCAGGCGCTGGATGGATCAAACGCCTCATTATTTTGTGAAGTGCAAGGATGTGATATAGATTCATGGAGACCTGTTGGAACAAAGTACCTTGGAGAGTATTCCCTAACTGCTCGGGTGTGTTATACGCACACTTCATATTCAGCTTCTGAGGACATATAAATGACATTGTGTTGTCTTCATTATTCATTGATTAAAAAAAAAAAATTTAAAAAAAAGGCAGGACTCTTTGCATGTTGTTTGAATTCTTCCTCAATTCCCCACCAACTATGATGCATTTGGCTGGGTCAAGAAGAACCAGACGCTTTCATGAAATAACTTAAAAACCATGGCAGGGATGTCTAAAGACATAGGAGCATCTTAGAAATTGAACACTCATATATCTCCACCCTGTCAGGCCCCACAGGAGGCATGAATTTTTTTTCCCCTTCATTTCTTCCTACATGTGATTTTTCTATGAACTGTCCATTTTTTAATTAAAGTCAAGGTCCATTATTAAGCTGTAACTTTCTGGAATCAAAAATCTATGACAGAAACAATGATATGATATAATAGCACTGGCAGGGGCTAACTCTTATTTTCACTTTGTGGCAGTGGGGAATCCTATATTTCCTTGAATGACTTTGATATTGTATGAAAGCTATAAAAACTGTTTCTGGAACAATGGACTCAAATGACACATGAAGGAAACAAGAAATTATGAGCATATATATGTTTGCACATAAAAATGTCATTTTTCATTCTTGAAATAATCTCAGATTTTCTATCAAATATGTTATATAAATGTTTAAGAGTTTAGAAGATACTTGAATATTTTAAATATTAAGAAATAAGAAATAAGATATTTTTAAGACCATGCTTTTCCTTTTTATTTGCTCACTCCTAAAGCTTTATGCCTGTTTTTAGATAAGTATTTCATTAAGAAATATAGCTATATAAAGCATTCATAGACAAGCTTAATAGTTTATAAAAATTATTTTATTATTATATTTCTAATTTAAAAAAAAAAAAAACTTTCAAAATTAAGAACATTTATTTACTATCATTATTCACATTTCGGGGTGAATAAATTGTTAAGAAAAATGAATTTTGGATGTATGTAATTTGTTGACTAAATTCTTAACATTTAGTATCTATTAAGTATTATCTTTTGAGAGATATTTTTCTGACTGAGATGTAGATAGCTACCCCATTATTTAAACATTTCAATAGATGAGCCCTTTCTATAGCAATTGCAAATAATATTTAAAAAAAAATATAATTTTTTAATTTCAAAACTTGAAAAGGTTAAGGATGAAGCATTTAAACAACCACCTTTCTTTAGTTGTATATCCAGAACCTAGTTGGATAAATTTCATGTACCAACCTGTATGGATTTGGAAATGCAAGTTGGTACAACAGTTATAAATTTGGAAAATGGAATCAGTGCACTCAAATCCCCACCAATGATCTTTGGGAAGGCACTCTGTCCTGTTATTAGTCAGCTTGATCATAGTTTTAACACAAGTATACCATTATGGTAGATAGAAAACAGTGAATACATAAGAAATCCTGCCAAGATAGTGGTGACAAAAAGGCTGCTATATCGATTGTTAAGTTTGATGGATAGCATCCTTATAATAATTTCTCATCAGTTTATTTTTTCACTGAATGTCACCTTAATGAACAATTAAAAGATTTTCAAGTGAGACAGAAAAAATGTCATAGTAAAATTTAGTTGAGGCTTTCAAATGTGGAGTCCATTTTTTCAAAACAGTTATGCAAACTGAAGTTATTTTTTTCTTTCCACAAAGCGAGTATTAAAAGAAAATCTATATTTATGAACAATACATTTTTGCATTTTATATACTGAATCCAGTGTGAGTTACAGTAAGCAATAGTGGATCTCATTTTTAATCCCTTTCACATTTATCTCCCTTTGCTAAAGAAAAAAGAATGACGGGTATCCATTAAAAAAACTGTGCTTAAACAGCTTGCATGTATATATTTTCTTGTTTATTTGCTATATTTCACACAAGGACTGGGTATTTACTGCTTGCTCAAACCAGCTGTGGTGTGGCTTTGAAGCCCTTTCCTCTTCATTGCAATGTAAAAAGAAAAACGTCTTCATTGCAATATATATATTCTTTTTGTTTTTCTTTTCCTTCTCCCCAAAAAATTTCTGAATAAATATCATAAATATTTTCACTATTTGATTATGATACTGTTGCTATGATACAGAATTTAAGGGACTACTTTGAGGACCATGCTTTGCTGAGAAAATGATATGCACTATCACAATATTACGGGTGTATGTTCAACATGAATTGAGCACATTAATGGTTGTAATCACTTCGAGTGTTGGACTTTTCCAGAACTTTTATATACCCTACAACCAAACAAACTTCCTCTTTTTTCTTTCTTCTTTGAGTTAGTCGTACTGGTCAGTAATACCATTGGCCAGAACATTCCAGCTTGATTGCTTCAGGCATTATAAAATATTTTCTTTATTATTAATAATATTATTCCTTCAGCATATCTTTGATCAAGGTTTTGGAAAAATCTCAGTAACTGACATGATTTCTCATTTCTTATACATATAGAGTAAGTAAAAATAAAAGTTTAACTATTCCTTAGACAGTCTTTGAGTTTCACGTTACCAGATCATTTAAGTCAAAACAAAGTAACTTTCATGCGGTCAAATATAACTGAGGTTTATATTTTTATATTCATTTAATAAATCTCAGTTTTAAGTGACTGTTGAGTTTTCTAATTCTAAATGAGAGTAAAGCTGATTCAAAAGCTATATATAATCAAGTTGCCTGACCAAATTCTAAAGAGATTTTCTCTCTCTCTCTCTCTCTCAATAGAAAGCTTAAACATGAGTTTTATACTAGCTATCTGCAGGACTACTATTTCTATGCTATGTTTGTGGCTAAATATAGATTTTTTTTTTAATGCCTGTTGCCATAGAGACACTAGCAGAGAAATAGTAAATTTGTCTCATCTGTTTCTACTGTATATTGTATGGCTCTTCAAATACATGCCCTTACAAATTCTATGTAAATATGTAATGACATTTTTTTTGTTCATTTATGTAATTTAAAAAAAAATTTTCTCAAGTGACTCATTACCTGTGAAAGGTTTCATTTCATAAAATAGTGTGGCAGTTTAAAAAGAAATATATATTTTACTTTGTTTTGAGTTTGTTTTATTCTTTTTCATATTTCAGGAAAAAAATCCTGATTTATTAGTACTCTATTCTAAATGTGAAGTACATTTAAATTTCTTTTCATTATTCTTAATATTCTTATTAAGGATCTGCTTTCAAATTAATTTCTCTATAAACTTAACTGTAGTGCATAATCCTTTCCTCTTTGCATAAGACAGTGATGAGATAATTACCAAAATGGAAATTTGACCTCTTGTAAATAAATATATTTGCTGATACTTTGTGAAACAAGGTCAATATTGTCCCATTCAAGGAATGATTGGTTTATGATTCCTATCACCTTTTGGGCAAGATATGGAATCATAATCATAAAAATCCACACAACTGTAAACCAACAATATTAGTTGGCATTTGGATTATTGAATAAATATAACAAGCCAAACAAAGAAATCTGGCAGGGATCTTCCATGTTTCTGTCAAAAAAGAGAAACTTGAAAAGGTGCACTTCACTTTTTTTACCCTTAGATTTAATATTTGTAAAAATAAGTGTACCACCTACAATCTATTATAATGGCATAATTTTCTTTTTCCTTCCTTTCTTTTCATGGAACTTTCTACTAAAAATGTAAAAATGTTTGTTTCTTGGACATTTATGGCTTGCTTTCACCAACATTAAACTGTGATATCCTGTAGTTCAAAGACTGTAACTACAGCTTCAAGGGAGGCAGGTTGGTGTGAGCAGGTTCTGAAGAGCTAAATGTAGCCCTATCTAGGGCTCTGAAATATTAAATCTTCAGGTTTATTATAATGTTAATAATATTTCTGGGTGGGGAAGGTACACTTCAAATTTAATTTTTTTAAAAGACTTAATGTAGTATATTCTGTTTATTGAATGTTGTTGACAGCGTAATGTGGGTAGAGTTAGCAAATATGTTCAGTTCAGCTACCCTTCAAAGGTAGCTAACAAGGAAACTTACTGGACAGGTTTTTAATGGCCAAAAATTCACTGAGCTGTGATCTTTTTTTAGATCAAAACAGTTTATTATTAAACTGTTGCAGTAACACTGCACTTTTTGTAACTGGTGACTGCAGAGGGCTTTCATATGAAAGTTATGCTACTTTCCTACATTTTGTATACTGATTGCTTTCTCCTCAAACCCCAGCACCCCAGCGCTTTGTAATTTTAATTCAGACATTTTTAACAGTTGGTAACAGTGAATTTTTTCCCCTATTTGTTTCATATATATGTACAAATCAATTTGTCTTTTTTTAAATGCCACGCTAGCATATGTTAAAACAAAGTTTATAGTCTTTCTCATTTCATACGTCAAGTGGATTTTTATGTCATGATTTCTCTTTAGAAATCTATTCCTTTTAGCACTTGTGCATAATGTGAATGGTTTCTCTACAGAGAAGCTAGTTTGCAAATTTTATTATAAAGCCTGTTTCTGGCCCAAACTAATAGTTATTTGTATTTACATGTATATTCAATGATTGCAGCATTGATTTTGAACAGAATGTGTGTCTCTTTTCACTCCCTTTTCATTTTTGAAAGAACTTTCACATTCTTTGAAGATATAGATAAAGCTGCTGACTATTTTATCTTGAGAACCTACTGTAAGATATTTTGGAACCCATTCACACAGTACCAAACAGTGATGTAACTCTGATACTCCAGAAAAAGGAGTCATCCGCTACAGAAATTATAAGCATAATTCAACATATCTACAAAAACGTATCACTAGCTTCAATTATTTTACCAAATAAGTTTTCTCTGAACTGGTTTCAAAATATAGAGTACATTCAATGTACGATGAAATTTGAAGATCAAATATTTGTTGTTTCCTGTTGATGTATCTCTAATCATGAAACATTAACTCATCTCCTCAGAATTAACTAATACATTTTTGTCATTAAAATTGTCATAAATTAAACCTTGTCTTTAAAATCTAACTGAATCAAGAACCAGAAATAATGAGAAAACTAAAATAAGTTGGAATCTACAACTTATACTTCTTTGAAGGATTCCTTAATACTTATTCAAGTTGTACAAGTGTTTCTAGGAATTATTTCAGTCTTAAAAATATGAATCTTACCAAAGGAAAATGTCACTGACCTTGCTGCTCATTATGCTCTATTTACAGCTTGTATCCTATCCACTGCAAGAGACTGTTGGCAACTGAGCTTATTATCTATAAAAAAAAACATTTTTTTTAATTACTGATTAACATTATTATTTCAACTGCCAGTCCAGGAACATAACATGCCAAATTACTAGTTTACAGTTATGTTTTGTAAAGAATTCTGAGGAGGAAAAAACTTGGCAGTTTTTATACTCTACGCTGGCTCTCAGAATCTCTTGGAACTGTCAGTTGAATAGAAAATCTAATATTCTTTGATTAAGAGTATATTTTATTTTTCAATTATAATGTCTTATTTGAATAATTGCACAACTATCTTTTATTAAATGAAGGCTGAAGATGCTTCAAACTATTATAATGCAATGTTTTTCTTTTCGTTTTGATACTTTTATTTTTTAGACATTGCTCCTTAAAGATCTCTTATGAAAATATGAATAAAATACAAATAATGTTTGTTCCAATTAAATTTTAATAGAATAAAATGTCCTACAAATGTTCTTATTCAAATGAGCATGCAGTGGAGTTGAAAGTTTTTAAGTCAGTTGGAAACTTATTCTCTTATTTAATCTATTTGAAATTCAATTTTAGGTAAAATCATTTGCTTAAGGAAAAGAAATTACAAAAAGGAAATACAACTTTTTTAATCATGCTTATTAATAAGAATCTTAATGAGGAAAAAATGTGTTGGCTGAAAGAATGTTTAAATAACAGTTTTGTACAAATGAAAACAGAAAAATTGTATTTTGATTATTTGATATAGCCAATTCATTTTTCTTTTGTCATTTTAGAAATAACTTGCCTCGGTGTCAATGGGTTTACCTTTTATCTTACTGAACCTATTGAAAGCATCCAATTTATGACCCAATAAATCTGCTCTATAGTTAGAACTAAGGGACAACTCATTATTGTCAACATGTGAAAAGTTCTACTGAGACAGATTTCAATGATCATCATGGGCTTGTGGCCTTCTATGTTCCCTGATACAAATGATTAAACATCTTGCCATTTATCTCTGCTAAACATTTTGACCTTTTATTTTGTATAGAGATTGAAGGCCAACAGTAAAATAGGACTATCCCTTGTTTTTACTAAATTATTTGGTATGTAAACAAACAAGCTTGGCATAAAATATGACACCACATCAAAGTTGGCATTAAGCAGAGGATTGTGTATAATAAAACAATTCAGAAAATTCTGAATTCATAAATGCACAAACCAAATCTCCTCAGAAGATGTGTGTCATATAAACAACAATTTTATGTATACCATTCGTCTAAATAGTTGATATCTCTGCATTGTGCCATATGCTTTATGTGGTGCCTTACTTAAACCCCATCTGACAAATGGCTGTATCACTGAGTAGAAGGTATTATGGAATGTGCATAAAAACAAAAAGAAAAAAAAAAAGAATTATCTACCACATATCTTACAGGTTGAAGTGATGATCCTTTTTCAGAAGACAACACATGTTCTGGATATTACCAAGTTATGGTAATTTATACCAGCATTTGGGGGATATCCAGTTTTATTGTCAGCTGTTCAAATAAAAAAAATAATTTTCAAATGTCTTTTTCAAAATGTCCATTTTTGATGTGAATAAAAAATGGTTGACATTATCTTTTACAAAATTGGTTTGTGGGGGGGGATTCAATTTTCATACCTATGAAAACCCAGTTTTCTTTTCTGATTTTAAAGACTATTTTCATCAAAATGATACACATGTGATTAGTGATAAACACCAAAAACTGTACCATAACCCCATTCACATGAAAGATGGATGAGATAAATGTATTCATTGAATGCATTTATTTACAATATAATGGGGTGTACATGTGACCAATACTACTTTCATTAGTAAATAAGAAAAATAAATTAACATTAAAAAGAACCTTTTTTTTTAATCTTTTGTATAGAAAATATAATGTAGTTTGTAAATATGTAAAAGTATTTTGTCTAGCTTCTGAGCTGATGTGTACCAACCCCTGACTGCCCCTAGTTGATTCTGTGTGAAGTATCTCAACATTCATGATGTCCTTAGTAACTCTCCCCACTGAAACCAAGTTTGAGCTTCATTCTTTCTCCATTTGTGTATATGTCTATTATTATTTTATCACAGATGTATCATCCCTACCCATTTAATTTTTATAAATCCATGTTACTTAATAACAGATAACATTTAACTGAAATACATACATGCAAATATACATACATACATACATACATACATGTATTACCTTTGCTTTGGCAATTGCCATTAGCTGTAGTTACAAAGATGCTTTGGCTGTTTGTCACATGAGATGGCTGATTAAGTGAACTTTAGACATAATTTTATAGAAAACACATTTTCTACATAATTGTTTATATGGGAATACATACTGTGATGTGCGGCTTATACTATTATTTCAATGATGATTCTCTTCATCCTTATAACTTGTATCATCATATCAGAATAATTACATGTTTATTTTCAACTTTTTTTAATTCTTACAGAAACTGTATAGGTTTATTGATTTACCCCTTAGCATTCCTTAATGTTTACCCCTTTTTTATGAAATTAAATGGGGAGTTTTCATAGAAAATGGTGTAGGAAACATTTCTATTATCTTTCTTTCTGCTTACAGTATATTTAAAACTTTGTTTTTGCTCTGACATTTTTGTTTGGTCTTACAAACCTGGTCTGAGTAAATATTAAACACTGTGCATTTTCTTTTAATTATCAGCATTTGTTGATTTAAAATAATAAAATATAAGAATTTTAGAAATGTTTTTATAAACTTTTTACTTTCAAAATTAGAATTCAATATTAGTTAAAATTATTTGCCTTTTAAAATAATGAAAATTCCCCTATTTTTAATGTTATTGGGCAATAAGCAGCTATTCATAATCAAAATTTTTTGAAAGCTTCATAATTTTAGTATTTTCTTTTATTCATTTTACTTTTTCTATTTTCTTAAGCTTTTTTTCATTATTTTCTTCCAAAACTAAATATTTTGAGAAAATAAATCTGATGCATGACCAGACAAATTTGTCAATAACAGTTTTTTTTCCAATAGTTAAATGAAAGGTAATGGCAACAATATGACTAAATCTAAAAATGTGTGTGTGTGTGTGTGTGTGTGTGTGTGTCTATTATAAAAAAAAATATGATGGATTTCTAATATGTTCAAGTGCAATTGTGTGTTGCCCAAAGACAAGCTGAAAATGAGGAGCACATTTTAGGATCACTGAATAATACCATAATGTGATGGACAGCCAAGTTGGCTTTGTATTGATTATTTTACAAGTATATATTCAGAAATCTATTGAGCTTTGTTTGTGCTTTATCACAGTGCATGAACCTGCATCTTTCAGCCTGTTGATCTCATGTGATATTTGCACTTGTAACAGGAACAGTTAATGGAGTCCCAGCAATCAACCTGATTTTACAAATGAACTTTGCTGTCACAATTAAACATGTTTCTTTTTTTTTATAATTTGACTGTTGAGCAAGTGTAACTCTGTAAACAAAGAAATGGAGAGGGGAGCATCTATCTATCTGTAGAACTGCTAATTTGTTTCATATTTCTAAAAAACCTAAAGATTCTAATAGTTCAGTTGCCATTCCCAAATTTAAAGGAAAAATACATCTAGCATGCATGATTAACTAATAATTTGAAAGAACAATACAGTCAAGTTTATTCAGTTTTTTTTTTTTATTCATTGTACTGGTACCTGCATGGCAACACTAAATTAGGAGTGAAAAATTAGTTCATTAAAAGTTGTCAATGTAAATGTGTAATTTATCAGTAAATATGTTAATTTTAAGTAGGCCACAAATCTTGTCAAGTATTCAACATCTGACAATCCTTCTTCCTCTAAGATATTTTCATTTTAAAACAGGTATTTTTTATTGCTTGCCATCATATTAGATATAATTTTAAATATTCTATACAGAAGAAATAGAATATATATAAATTACTAGATTAGATCATTAAATGAACATTATAATGATTTCAATTCAAACTAAAATAACTTACCATAGTTGTCCAAATTAAATTTCATTCATCGTACTGAATTTGGGACTATTATGATATTGGGACTCCATTATGATAACATAAAGCTCAATAAACCAACCCTTTCCTGTTTTACTTTTGATTTTTTGATTTTTTTTCTTTCATTTTTTTTTTTTTTTTTTTTTTTTTGATATTCCGTTAAGAAGATACGGGTATTGACTTCAACTTGAATGTGGGCTTCAATCTGTTCAACCAGTCTCATCATGACTATACAGCTTGACCAACTATTGTCATTTTGTAACTCTTAGCACCTTATTGTTTCCTGTAGAACTATGTTACTTTCATATGTGTATCTGTCTCTCTGTTAAGAATTTGCAAGTCTTATTGTGAATCTGGTAATAAAGCCACTGTAACATGTGCTTGATTATAAAATTAAGACACTTAAACTATGAACACTTTTCATAGTGGAGACTTCACTCTGAAAGTGACCTAAGTTATTCTCAGATGTGAAGGAAATTATTTTACAGGCTCTTGCTGCCTTTGAAATTAAAGTTCCATAGATTACTATATGAAAATAGAATTCCTACTTTATTTATTTACAGTGACAACTGTGCAGATGTAATTATATCTGCTAATGTATTTTTTTTGTTTATCCGATTGGTTGATAAAAAAATGTCTTAATCATGGAGTCAGCCTTCCTTCCTAGGAGATGCATTTTATTACTGGTTCACAAGGAACTTAGGAAGAAAATCAAGACTCTCCATCCACAAAACTAATTTTCCCTTAATATTTTTACTTAAGCTGCATATTCCCTCCATCTATCCCTCACATGGAATGGTTAAACTCTTAAATCCTACCAGACCAAGCCAAGAATTACAAAACTTTCCTTTTAAATTTTAACCTGAAACTGAAGACATTTCACCATTTTGGTACTCATTTCTGAACTTTAGTTGAAAAATATTTTTCATGAAATTAATAGTTTTTAATTAACCTTAATATTTTACTTTCCTGGCAGCTAATTTAAAGCTAATGGAGGAAAATTATTTTACAGGATTTTAATTATTGCAACATTACTGTTCCTAATTTAATTTTTGTTTGATTGTATTTTTAATTCATATTTAGATGCTATTTTTTTTGCTGGTAATTGTCATAAATACTCAAAGCTGCACTCTAGGTGAACCACCCAGCTGGTCATAAATATGTTGTTTTTGTTTGTTTGTTTTTTTAATCATGAATGAATGAAAATCAAACATTTGATAGCAGCTGATTGCTACTCAGTTAAGTATTGACTATAATTCTTGGAATATTCCTCTTCCAAAGCTTTGCACTTTTAAAATTGCCTCGGAGCTGAATACTCATTTAAAATTGTGCCAACAAAAGATAAGGAATTTCTAAAAATGTCCATATAGACTATTACAGCTTGATCCAGTGAAAAAAAAATTAAGTCCTTTCACTTTGTTTACAGCAATTATTTTTCACTTGAGAAATTTCAAACAGTTGACTTTGAAGAGAAGTTCTTTTGTTTCTATTTGCTTATAAAGTTTGCCATGTTTTCGACTGTCATCTATCAGTTATAGCTATGTTTTGAACTTTGAGAAAAATAAACTTTTCACTATTTAAACCAAAAATTGCTGAACAAAATCAGTAGATAAATAGAGGTCAATACTTTTGGAAAGCAAAAAATTTATAGTTCACTTGAAACAGAAAAAGTTTTCTTTCTTTAAAAGTTCAACTAACAAAGGCTGTCAATAGAAGTACACAGAGTGGGTTATCTGAACACACATTCCCGCCTCTAGAATAAGTAAATTGAAATATTGGAAGACTAACCTACCTTTATCTCTTTAGACTTCATCATCAATGCTACAACTTCTTGAATAAGGTCAAACAAACGCAATAGTCATATAATTATAAGATGTTTCCTTAATCAGTATTGGTTGTGATGACAAAATCAATAATCGTTCTTTTATCTTATTTTTACATAGACAACTTATTTCATCATCAACCAAAGATTTCTTGTGAGATTTTAGTTTGTATATAAAAATATAAACTCATCAAACCACCTGCCCATTTAATTCATCTTATTGTAAACCTGTCATTTCTGTTTGTTGAAATCTACTCAAATTCACTGTTCAGTACACAGCACCTTTCAGTTTCTTTATCTTAAAGAGAAACACCTCACTTTTCCAATATGAACAGAGACTGCTTGATGAATTCCCTGTTTTGAAGTTATTAAACATTAATATGCAATGGCATCTTTCTTTGCATTGCAATATATGAAAATTTGCTAATATGACAGATGAGGGTGTTAAGACATAGACTTATATTTAGAAATAATAGTGCAAGGTTCCAAACTGAGTAATACTTATAAAGATCTGAGGTATGTTTTTTTAACACCACCATGAAAATGGTTAATACTATTATGTGCTTTTTAAAAGTCAACCATACTCAAAGTCAGCTTTGTATGGAATAGAATAGATTTCATGTGTTTTTAGTTGCAAAATAATTTTAGAAAATATAATTACTCTACTTAACCTTATTGGAGTGTTTTGTTTTTTATTGGCTATGGTAGGTTAGTTGGTGTTAGGGAGAGGAGGTTGGCTTTCTCCTGTGAATTTAAATTATTCCCTCCACCTTTATACCACTGTGTGATACCTGTCAGCAACAGTCACTTAGTAAATTACTTCCCCCTACAGTTGTGGCTTGTTATAGTCTCTACAGCTGTATACTACTGAAATGGGACCACTTGCTAGCCCCCATTTTTATCACAGCTATTGTCACATTTATATCCTCAGATCCATCCACATCTCCTTTACATAAACACTTGTCATGATGAACTATTTTCTTGTTATAATTATTGCACAGAGAAAATGCCCAGTACTCAACATCAGAGATCAGTTTTTATTAATATATACAAACAAGTAACCAAATATACAAATGCACACAACTGCAAACATAATATATACTAACATGTACATTTATTTTCAAAATTTTCCGAATTAGTTATTTCTTTCCAAAGCAATTTGTGATGTATCCATGTTGGGACACTTACCAATGGCATAAATTCTCTACAGTATTCAGAACAGTATTTCCAGTCCATCTCAGGTAGCTTAAAGAAGCAGTCTTTGGTGAATGTTAAATTTAAAAAGTAGATGTTATCACAAATCCCAAACTGTCTTTGCTAATCACCTTTCACTCAGTCATGGGCAGATTTAAAAAAACAAAAACAAAAAAAAAAACACATACTTATATGTATGGGAATATGGTCATCATCTATCTGCTACAATCTTTTCTCAGGGAATCTTACTTCTGGATCTATTTAATCAAATGGATCTACAAATACTATCTCATGGAGCACCCTAAATAGGGGGAAAAAGTTGTTTAAAAAAATTATTTATACTGTATCATATCATATACTATATCAAATCAAAGAGGAATACATGCATATTATTTATAAGGTGAAATGCAAATTTCAAAATTGAATTACAACTCTGGTTACTGTTTGAAATTTTCAAGTTTTCTTAAATGTCCTTTCTTTTTTATTATATTTTTCTTTTCAAATCTATATCCACATGGCTCTCAAAGTACTTATTTCGTAACCAATGGGAACCGTAATCTTCCAATAGCAGTTATGTACCAGATCTGGTTGAACAGATGAAATAAGCTCACATAAAATTGGCAGGGATTTTTGCATTTTTCACCAGTTGATATTATATACAATGTAACTGGTAAAAAATTTTATGTATTGACTACCTCAGTATAGATCAGTGTATGTATATGCATTTTTTGTTTTGTTTTTGTTTTTCAAATCCTATTCCTCCCCACCCCCAATACCCTATTTTTTTTTTCTGTGCACTTGGCAATGTTTTTGTTCACCATACTGAACTCAGGGCAGGTTGTTTCTGGCAGTTCTTTTTCTTTTTGCTTTTTTGTCCCCTTTTTACTTTAAAAATTGTGCTCTGCTATGTATTTTCTGCCATATTCTGGTACTTATATTTAACTCTATCTTCTTTTAATTATTTTGTATCTAAATTATTTTAATTATTCAGTTTATCTCATATATATATATATATATATATGTATATATATATAAACTTTTTACAGTAAACATTAGAAGCATGTAATATCACTCTATTGATATAGGTCATCTTCATCTAAATTGCTTCCTGTTAATATATTTGATATATCAGAGAGAAAAAGTTAATCTAATCCCCACAGTTTTCCATGTGTATCTTTTGTCTGGTAAGACATCAGTTATGCTCAAAACAATATGTTAAGCTTGAAGATTTTCTACTTGCCAACAGTTATTTAAGGGGCTGTTCATGCTGCAATGTAGATGAGTTCTATTATCTGTTCACAAAAATTAAAATTTTCTTTGATTTTGTCATAGAATTTACTTCATTATCATTGGTATTTTTTCATCATGCAGATATTAAGTGGATTATTTGCTTATTAATTTCAAATAGATTCTAAAAAGTAGGTATATGAGCATGTATAAAACAAGATCAGAATGAAAAATGAACATTTCTTATTTTCCATTTTTAAGATTTTTACCAGCAGTGAATTTTATTATATACTTTTCCCAATTTAACTTCAGAACCTATTTTATGTTATATTTTATATTTATTCCATGTAAAATTTAAGCAACTTTTATATATTCTGTCCTGCTAGTATTTATGTATATAAGTGAAAAAGAAAGATAATTATATAGATGTTGGTTAAAACAGGAATTGTTCCCAAGTCCCTACTCTTTCTCTTTGGTATCAATAACAGAAGCATAAAAAAATAGAATAATGCAACCATTAGATGATATTACATGAAGATAATTGTTTTGTTTACCACATACATAATTGTTGAATTGGGAAGGGAAATCTATTCTGTATCTGTCCCCCTTCCTAAAATGTAAAATGCTGTGTGATTAAACTCATCCCTCACCCTATGATAACAACAGCTGTTCTTCAGCTTTTCACGGCGTCTTTTACTAATATGCATTAATGCATAGACAATTTATATCTTGTCATTTATGTTATGAAGCAACTTTTGATTACATAGTAATCTTATTTTTTTTTTATTTTTTAGTTGAATCAAATTAGGCAAATGTTTTTGTTCTTTAGTCAGACAGATATACAAGTCAAAACAATGTTTTATTTTTTTGTGGCTTGAAACATTTTAAAATTTCTATTTTTATGGATACCCAACCCTAGCTATTTTTTAATCTATAGCATTTTATGCTTGTTTATTTACTTGTATGGTTAAGGAATAAATATGGACAATTATTTCTTAGAATTTTTTTTATCAGGTGAAATTTATGCACTCAATATTCTGACATAGCTTTGGAACTATGCAAAACAAGGGACAAGATTTATTTGAAAATATAGCACAGTCAAATTAAAAAATTATTTTCCAATTCATATGTACTCTTAGGTAATTGTTAAAGCTTTGGAGGCTTACATTGAAAGAAAACAAAATAATGGATGCTGCCTTGAGCCTAGTTTTCAAACATCATTTCTGGAATAATTTTCAAACCCTGACAGAGGAGTCTTATCTCCGTCACGTTGGCTAACAGTAGTCTGAGTAATTTGTCTGTTTAAACAGTTTAAATAATCAGTTAGGATTTCTTAGAGGAAATATCAACCTGTCAAGCTGGTGAATTTAATGTCCGTCAGTTGATGATGTTGATGCTTGTATCTACTGGACTGCTTTGTGATTTGATTAAAATATTTCATTATGTTGCACTGTTGTGCAGTAAATAATTTTAGTCTGGAAAAGAGAATCATCCATTAAACCTTTATATTGTTTATATAATTCAATTTGGTCCCATACATACAAAGTCAAGGCAAGAATTTTGAAGTTACTACACCATGATACTATTTGTGTTTCTCAGTACAAAATTAAGATTATGGCCCCAGTATTTCTCAGATAGAATCCATTTACAATGTAAATAAGAAAAATCTGTCTCTGTTTATTTTTTCTTCTGGTTGATGTATTTGATATTTCTGCACAGTGACTTGAGCAAAGTTCTATTCTTCAAATATTTGATAACAATATTAAACAAAATTTTCACACTTCATAGTGTAGCCATAAATTACAGATTTAATCTAAAAAAAAATGCAAGAACTTATTCTTTGAGTTATTAAATATAGCAAAAATAAGTTAAATATCATTTGTTGTGATAAAAATGATTTATTGGGTGATGCAACCCAAGTCAAGTGTATGGAATAAGACTCAGTATAGCAGTAGGTAAGAAAACAAATTTCACAGCCAAACATAAATAATAAAATGAATTGGATTTTTTGCAAATCTTATTTTCATACAGAACATAGATAAATTGTAATGTTTCTGTATATGTGTTTTACAGGGGTTTACTTTGCCTTTGTATTTCTTAATTTTATCCATGTGTGCGCAACAATATTAAGTAAAATCATTTAATGAACTAAAAAAATCCATTAGTAACTCTTGTGACTATAAAAGCTGACACCTAATACTACTAACCATTACTAAACAATCTTATGTCTGAGTTATCAAATAGTTTGTTGTTTTTTTTTTTTTTTTAAGAAAATATTGATAACCTGTGATTGGCACAGGCCCACATTCAAGCTTGTCAAAATATTCAATATACTGATGATCGCAGTCTATACCAGTGATTGTAGCTGTAAACATTTCAAACAAATTGGCTGGGTTCATTTGAAGAGAAAAGTAATTGTCGTTTTCTTTGCATCCATAATTGTGCATTTTACCAAGATGAACCCAAAACACTGCAATATGAAATGTGGAGAGCCCAAGATTCATGTCAGTCAAATTTAAACATGCTTATAATGTTACTCACATTTGTTAAGTTTGCAACTGTTGAATACACAGATCAGTCAGCTGTTTTCAAATGTGGTAAATCTCAAAAGAAAAATGACCTTGAATGGAGGTATGTGCACAATAAACCTATTGAAATATTTTGTTGTTCTTAGATTTTAAGAAAGAAAATTGCTTTTTAACCTCTTCTTACACTGTTTTGTGAATTGTTGAAAACTTGTAAAGACTAAATATTTTATGTAAAATAGATTTTTGAAAAATTTTTGTCCCATTTTTTTTGTTTTGCTCTGCTATTTTTCCTTCTTCAGAAATGATTGAAATACACATTTTTGTATCATAAGAGTTTGTACTTTTGTATTGTCTTTTAACTAAATTTTTGTATCGATTATAGTACTCAAGAGAATTTGCGCATTTTTTGTTATCAATACATGTAATGAAAAGAACTAAACACAACTAAAACTACCTTTAGTCCCAATTGCTGCTCAGATAAGCTATACAAAATTTTTCCTGCATGTACACAATTATTTACTTTCCCTCTGACAAAATGATTTTAGTATTTGGTTCAGCTTTTAATGTTGATGCCCATTTGGAAGATAACTCTGGGATAGTTTGGCATAGACTATTTTACTGGTATCATTACCATGTTTTATGAAATTTATCAAAAAGTTAAGTATCAAAAAAGAAAAAAAAAAAAGAAGCTTACATCAGTATCAAGAAATATCAATTTTCATATTAAATAAGGCATCATGTTTCTTTTATTTACACACCTATTTTTCCAAAATGAACAAATTTTGAATCATAACTTACACTGCAGTAATTGAACAATATTTTATTGTTTTTTTTTTGTTTTGTTTTTTTTACATATTTTTGTCATTAGCTTCATCAGCTGGTGTAAAAAAAATTGTAGTTTCTTTAATAATAATTTATTTTATAATGCCTGCAAGTTAACTATTAGGTTGGTGCAAAAATAATGACGTAATAATGTCGTTTTTTGACGTATTTTTTAACGTCAAAAAACGACATTATTACATCATTATTTTTGCACCAACCTAATATAAACTAGATTGATTTCTAACTGAAGATAACTGTTATAAGCCAGATGTCTAATCTACTATCCCAAAGTTGCATGCCAATACAAAGTGAACCACTAAGTGCTAGCACATTTTTTTGCAACATCTCAAAAGCACTATCAAATAGAACAAACTGGGCAACAAATTATTATCTCACTCTTTCGCCTTTATATCCTATCTCATACTTAACTAACATTTTACCAATACACACTTTCAAGTTTTGCTCTTTTGGCACTTTTCTTTTCACATCAGATACTTTCAATATCTAACATACTGCAATTGAAGTATTGACCAGAACATTGGTATTTATTATTAACTTATTGGCAAACATTCTTAGTTCATCTAAAATGTCTGACTATTGCTAATTTTCAAAATTATAAAAATTATTTTTTAAAATATTTTTCTTTATACAAAAATAAGCATTGTACTCTGCAAGGCTTTATGCTAGATTGTATACTTATGAGAAAGAAGTTTCCAAATTTTTGGAAAGATCAATTATTTATCTAGTTCTTAAGTGATCTTTTCAGACTCAACAATATCACTGAATGTCTTAATGACTAAATAAATTGATAAGCAAAGATTTCTACAATGTAGCTAGATCAACTGCAAAAGTTAAGTTTGCAATAAAGACCAAAGAGTAAATTAAATTTATTTATTTAAAAAGTATAAAAATAAATTAGTAGTAGTGTGAAATATTATTCTTGAGTGTCTTTATTGTTTTTCATATTGGTGCTAATGACTATCAATTGACTGATTAATTGGATCCCTCCTGAGCTTTGGTGAAAGCTCATTCCATAAAATATCACTTCATGCCTTCAGTCAAACTCAAATCCAGAGGCAGGCAATAATTAAAGGAAACACTCTAATTGAAGCTCCTCATAATCTGGCAGGGACAGCTTCCTTCCTTTTTCAAAGTAAAATGAGTAAAAGATTTTTATGACAATTGACTAGTGCCAGTTTAATTGTGTAAAAATTACACCAGACAGAGCAGAAGTTAATAGAGCATCATGTTAAACATCTTTAATGCTTATATGGAGAGAAGCCATGTGGTAAGATCAAAATTTTAAGCTGATTTCTAAAAGTAAAACTTTATATGTCATCTTTGATTATTATATAAATTGTAGAGCTAGTGCTGAGACAAATTTTCCCACATTATAATGCACTCACATCTGCACTCAATTATTCTTCTCTCAGTTAGAAAGACAACATTAGATATTTATTGATTTCTAACTAGTGAAAATCCATGTCAGTAATGTACCTTCCAATGTTTTGGCAATACTCTGAACAAACTATTGCAAAAGTAGCAATAGTATTTTTATTGAAAATTAAAAAGACAAAATTGTAAGACTTATTTTGGTCAGATAACCTAATAAAGAATAATTTTATGAAAATCACTTATCTGAAAAACCATAACCCAAAGCTTGATTTTTTTTTTCTTCTTTCTAATAAAGTGATAGCTTGCATAAATTGCTGTTGAGAGATCTAATTCTGCAAGTCAAATGAAATATATTAACTTATGTAAAACAACAATGTTTATTCTTGGCATCTTTTGTGGAGAGAGGTGATACTAAAAAATTCAGAATTATCAACATTTTAGGTACACAAAAACTTTAAGTTTGAGAAAGAAAATATAATACATTTTATATAAATCTTTTTTCTTTTCTGTAGAATTCTCAAGCTAAAAATGTGCAATTTTTTTTTTCCAAAGAATCTATTTTTGTGTTTGGTTGTTTGAAAAATATAATAGACAATGATAAAGGAACTTTTACTTGTTTACATTCACTGTAAGTCTTACAATTTTTTTAACCTTGTTCATTTTACAGACTTTCTTGGTGTTTTAGATAATGATGTATTACTGTAACAAATCTATGTCAGAGTTGAATTTAAGTCTCCCCAGTTTATTCTTTTCAGTATTCTTGCACTGCTTCATACATATGTACACTTAATGCCAATTTCACTTTAAAAGAATTTGTTATATTTTCATTGCTTCTTGTTATATGCTTGTTTCAATTGAGAACTGACAGTTTATGCAACTTTTAAATGCTGTGATAAGATGTTGAGCTGGGTTGCAAACATTTCTATTGGGTCTCCGATAGGTCTTGATCTGATTCACCCCAGAAGTCCAAATACGGGAATTTCCTCCTGTTTCTAAATTGTCTTGTCATGAATAATGTCTGTATGAGTATTGACATTGTAGTGCATATATAAATACCTTTTTCTTTTTTTTTTTCTGGCAGCAATGTCCTTTAAATAAAGTTCTTTTTTTTCTGTTTCATTTTTTTTAAATTTAATTTGATTTTAACCAAGTGTTCTTTGATTTTTACTTTCCTTTTTAAAACTGGGACCAGACTAGCCAGGTATGGTTCAATGGATACTAACTAATTGCTCAGGTATCAGGTGGTCTATTCCTTACCCTTCCCTTTAAAAAGGAATGAGTTTTTGATCAATTAATAGTTTCATCTAAAGCTATCTTTCTGTTTTCTATCTTCTCAAGTCACTGATTTATTTAAGGGTAGACACCACCACTGGGGAAAATTAGATATTTACTGCTTAATTTAAAGACTACCAAATATTTAATTCCTATTATATTTCCTTTCAATTTATTAAAACAAGTATGCACTGTTATCAATAAATGAAAGATTTGAATACTGGTGACTGACAATCTGAAACATTATTTATTATGATGTAGAGAAAGATTCCGATATTACACATGTTAGTGTAAAAAAAACTTTCTAAATAATAAAATAACTACATAATTCTATTAAATTTAAAGCTGTAGAAATGAGAGTTAAGCTTATGATCTGAGCAATAAAAAATCCTTATTGAAGTTGCTGAAAAAGACTGCCCTAAGTTCTGGATTTTGTTAGCACCTGTCAATAAACAGATACACGATCTGAAAAAGTAATATTATAAGACTTAGTCTCAATTTAGGCTGGCACAGTACCTGGCTAACAAGGGCCTCATTTCCTTTCAGGATGGGATTCTGGAAATTTTTAAAGAAAACAATACAGCACAATTGTTATTCATCTTTCTCAGTTGAACAAATTAAACAGTGAATGCAAAAAAGCCAATTTGGAAAATTTTTCGGAATTGTAAATATTTAAGAACTTCTAAATTTGTGAAAGCCCATGTTGTGATCGATGCTCTTTTCATATTGTGTTTATAAATTTGAAATGTAACAAAAAAAAAAAAAAAAAAAAAATTATATACAGCATACACATATATAAAATTGTGTGTGTGTACTTGTAAAAAAGAAATTGGTGTCTCCCTTTAAATTTTCTTACATGTACATACATTTATTTAGTTCAATATATTTTCTAATTTGATGAATGAGGGTAGCACTGCAGGGAATTAGTGAGGGTAATACCTCAGGGAAATTAATTGCTTTTGAATATATTTGCTATATGTTGCAATGTCAGCTTCTGCTGGCATCAGTCCAGTCAGTTGTGAAGTTGGTGGGGGTTTGAATCTTTCTTGTACCTTTTCGGAGATCCCAATATCATTCATTATTCATTCACTGCTAGGCACAGGCAAGAATGACCCAAGTGATGTCAGTATGTCATTGCTACAATATGGGTAAACAAAAAAAAAAAAAAAAAAATATTCCTTTCATGTAAGTAATTTTTAAATCTTTATTTTTTTTTTTCCAAAGTTTTTTTAATCTAAAAATTAAAAAAAAAAAAAAAAAAAATTATAAAAAAACATGAAAACTACCAAAAAGCCCTCCCTTACCCCTCTGTTTCCCTTTTGGGTGACTTGAACCACTTATCTGTTTTGCTTTCCTTGGAATTGTATATCTAGCATCTGTCTTTTCTCAGCAGCCAAGTACAACCCTGCCCTTGACAGACCCCCACCCACCTACCCTATTGATTTCATTGGTGAATCGTTTTTTGGGGTGTATGTTTTGTTATGTACCCTTCACTTGGCTTATGGGTATTTGATGTATCTCTGACTGAACGTCAACCAATCGGAGTATCTATACCCATTTCAAATACCTCAGACTTTTGCAATACTTCGGTATGGCTTTTTATTATCATTAGTCTGATTGATTATATATCGAAATAAAAAGTATTGGCTAGTTCTCTTTGTTGTTGTTAATCTTTTTTTCACAATATTCTCAACTGTTTTTTTTCCCATAGCTATTGCTGAAATAAGCCTTATACACACCAAAAGATATTTAAGAAAATTCTAAATAACAATGCAGTTTCAGAGTGATTAATATGCTATCTGTTGTAGCATTAATATTCAGTGCAACAGCTAAGAAATGTAATAATTTTAAAATTATTAAAAAAGGTATAATAAAGTAAATTAAAATAGAACTATGCAAGATGAATGACAATTTGAGAGATTGGCTAACTAGAGTTCCTAACCATATTTGCAAAAGTACAATAATAATTTGCAATTTGTTTAAATGAATGGCAGTTTTTTTTGGGAGACAAAGATTTTATCAATTACAGCAGTATGATTTTTCTCTAAGTTGGCCACCAATGCAGTCTCATATTGCTATTAAGTGATTATTTATTCACTAAAAAAACACATATCTTTCTCATGAAACCATTTAATCATAACAAAATTCAAATTATTTTAGTACCTTATCCAATATATTGTTTTATTTTTAAAGAAATAATGTACACACACACACACACACTCTCCCTCTTTCTGATGAAGTGGATTAAGTCCTAGTAGCAAAATTATAATTATTTTTAAACTACACTGACTTATACACATCCTTTCTTCAATCATTGTAGTTAACAAATCTTTTCAAACATTGATTTATAATAGAATTTCACTTGACAGGGCTCTATGTTGCGTGTGAAACAGTCGCATTTGTGAGTGATTTTTCCAAGTGGCAACTAGAAATAATAAAACGCTTATCTTTTGGCGAATGTGTTTTTTTTTCACCGACAATCTTCCAAAGCTCATTACTGAGTGAAAAATGTCTGTTCAATCTTGTGTTTTAATAAAACAAGCAAAGTCAAATTATTTAAACAATAAAAGGTTTAATAGAACAATATACAAGATATTAATTGGCATTTTGACGACAGCACACATTTTATTCGCAGTTTCATGTTTCATTCATCTTTCTGAGCATGCGCAAAGATTTAAAGAAACATGGCAACGAAGAAAACAGTACTAAAGCTGATATCGGCTTTCTTCGCAAAATCAAACAAAGTAAAAATGCTGAATGAAACTGAGACTCAAAAGAAGCCCCGAATGATAAACAAAGTAATGATGACACACAAAATGAAAGTAAGCCGTCCATTGTACGAGAATTCCGACAAGTTTGGTTGTCAACTTTCGCCTGGCTTCATTACGATAGAGAAAAAAAATGCGATGTATTGTGATTTTTGTCGTAGGGCTGGTTCAACTTTGGCAGGAAAAACTGATTTTGTAGATGGTAGTACTAAATTTAAACGTGAAAACATCCTTGCCCATAGTAAAAGTCTTAGACACGGCAAGTGCCACGACTTTATCATTAATAAAACAACCAAACACTTAATTGAAAAGTCTCACATTGCCAAGAAATTTCTCGATGCAGAAATCAAATCAAACGAAAAGGATTTGACGGATTTGAATGTTAAATTTAACACAGTTTATTGTATAGGGAAGGAAAAAATGGCCTTTACAAAACTCAAGCCCCTACTCTTACTTCAATACAAAAATGGGCTACGTGTGACACCTGCATACAGTAACGATGTTAGGTGTAGTGAAATGATGTCTACTATTGCAAGCATGATCAGAGATGAGACATTGGAATCTATCAGTGACTCTCATTATGTGTCAGTTATGATTGATGGTGCCACTGACAGCTCAGTGTCAGAAAATGAAGCAGTTTATGTGAGAACAGTGTTGAATGGCAAAGCAGAAAATAAACTTGTTGAAGTTATTGCCATTGAACATGGCCATGCTAAAGGCATTATCTCTGCTACTAAATCTGCTCTTTCAAAAGTGGGGATCAGTGATGATGAAATGTCATCAAGAATTGTTGGGTTTTGTGCAGATGGGGCAAATGTGACTACAGGACAGAGGAATGTTGTGACACTGTTAAGGCAGGAAGTTCCCCATCTGATAGACTTTCACTGTATGGCACATAGGCTTGAATTAGCCCTATTGAAACTACAAAAACAGACTCTTATTATGCAGTATGTCAATGACTACATTTGATATGGAAGACTTACCAGTTCAGTCCAAAGAGCAAGAGAGAACTCAAGATCATTGGAGAAGAACTTGAAGCAAGAATCTACTCACCAGTGCCAGTGAAGGGTACCAGATGGATTCCCCATGTAGAAAGGGCAATGAGAGTCTTTCTCCAAGGAAAGAAAGATGGCTGAGGATCATGGTCAATACGCAGCAGTCTACACTCATATGGAAAATCTTGCAGCAACATCATCAAATGCAGACATTGCTGGTAGAGCTAAGAAAATAAACAAGCAATTGAAGGATCTTGTATTCACTGCATTTTGCCATTTTGTATCCAATCTATTTGGCAAGCTAGCTTTGCCCAGTCTAAAACTACAGACAAACAATCTAATTCTTCCTGTAGCAGTTGCATCAATTAAGGATTGTATGGAAACTGTTTCAAGTATAAAGGAGGAATACATTCCTGGGGGAATGTATGAAAAGTTTATCCTGTGTATTGAAGAACAACAGTCTGAAAATTTGCAGGGTAATCCCAAATTTCAAGGAGTTGAAATGACCAGGAGTCCTGTTTATAAGGCCAAAGAAAAACTAAAGAAGCATGTTGAGTCTACAGTTGACATTACAATCAAAGAACGAGAGTCAATGTTTCAAAATCTGTTGGGAACAAATACAAGTGTAGATGCTCAAGGTGTGGTGAAAAGTTTCATTAAGGTGTTCAATCATGACACATGGCCAGAATGCAAAAGGGAACTTGTCCATTTTGGAAATCATGAAATAGACATTATTTGTGACTGGTTTGGAAAACCTCTTGTGGCTGCAGGATGCAATATGGAAGTTGTTCAGACGGAATTGAGACACATGAAATTCTTTGTTGCAAATACTTTCAGGGACAAGTCTTATTCTGATCTGTGGCAAAACCAAGGACCCATACAAGACTGACTTCTGCAATGTACTTCATCTTGTGAGAATAATGCTCACTCTTCCAATCAGCTCTGCAGAGTGTGAGAGAGCCTTTTCTGCACAGAAGAGAATAAAGAGCGACATACGGAGCAGCTTGTCTGTACAGAGACTGTCAAACTTAATCTTGCTTTCTTCTGAAAGTACAGATCTGGCTGAATTCAACCGAGAGAAATCCATTGACAAGTGGATGGCAAACAGCAGGAGAAGGATTGCTGGGGGGCCAGGACAGTGTGACTGGCCAGCTAACATTGTGTCTGTTGATTGAAAGTGTAAGGACAAAGCAGTACTGTTTGAAAACAAAAAGATTTAGAGTCACAAGCTATTGATTTGACAATTCAAATTGAGCAAGTGTTAAAGTGGGACTGGAAGTTGGAATAAAAAGGTAAATGCAATTCAATATTGGGCAAATGGAGTTATAAATTTTAAAAGATAAAATTTCAGTTTGAAACAGAAATAAATTCAATGTCAGTAACACAAAGACAAAGTATGTGTTTGCCAGACCATCTGGACATTTCCCTTTCCAGTCCCACTTTAAGATCTTAGATCAGCATTACTATAGTTAATATTTCTGAGTGACATTTACCGTAGAGCCCTGCTTGAAAATAGTCAACTTAATTTTGAAGCTTTTATGCCTTATATTAACGATAAAAGCAATTTTCTAATTTCTACCTTCAGATTTTTATAAACTTCATACAGTTACTTTTTAGAGCAAGTATAATGTGAAAATTTTAAACTATCAACGCACATAGAGTGAACAAAAACAAACATTTCCTTTATGTCATTGATATTTTTGCTTCACTAGCTTTACTGTATGCTTGAAAAAGTGAAAATTCAGAAAGATGAGCATACTAATGTTCCACTGTTACTGAACAGGACCTGAACTTTCACCTATCAAGGGTGTGTTCTCTCAAGGAATCTCCTTGCCTTGAATGCATACTGGAACTCAAGCTCATTCCAGATGTCAAGTGGAACTCATATATACAATATATTACTAAAAATGCTGGAAAAATAGTTGGTTCCTTCTACTGTTCCAGTATCTGACTTTCCTTGCTATACCCTTTACAAGAACCAGATTACACGAAAAATGGAGTAATGCTGCCATTTCTGAGCTGGAGCTGCCCAGTCATCACTTGTCTGTCTTGATAGTATTCAACAGTATCTATAGGCTTGTGGGTGATTAATTATTTCCACCCTACAGCCTCTTCCCCACAATGCAAGTCTCTTACTTATCTATCACTATTTCCATGACAAGAATTGCTGACAGGCTACATTCCTTGATACCACCAGCCATCACTTTTGCAACTGGGACCTGCCATGCCACTATGCATGGATGAATCATCCTTATTCCTTTCATATTCCATTATTAAGAATTAAGTTGCATTCAAACACCTTCTTCCTAAGAACTGCAGTTTTGTGGAACAGACTCCCAGCAGGATGTTTTCTCAATCACTAAAATCCTAACCTCTAGTCTAGGATTACTGTTATCTTTCCTATGTAACTTCAACTTCACTTTTTGCTTTTTCTTACACTCATGCAACACCACACAGTAATCCTCCACTTTGAGTGGCTCTTGGGCCTTGTACTGGGTGAATATTAGTATAAAAATATTTAGAACAAAATATTCAAGATTATCGTCAAAATGAAAAAAGCAACATAGAAAAGAGAGTATTTCATTTAATAACTATTTTAGCCTCTTCTGTTAATTATCCATAACAACTAACTCCATAAATTTCTTGAAATCACTTAAAGAGAATGAGAATATGACTAATATGCAAGCAACACTTTAATTGGTCTAAGTAAAAGTTAAATTTGCATTATCTCTAGAACATTTAAATCATCACATTTTCCAGAATTTGATTTAATACATAGCCTTTTTTCATTCTTAGGAAAAACATACTGGTTAAGCAGAGAAAATCCTCAAATTTTAATACAAAGAGAAAAATATCAAAAGTAGTCACCTAAGAAAAAATATTGATTTGATAAGACACCTTTCAAGAAAATCCTAGAATAGCAATTAGCAAAGATTGTGTTGGTTCAAAAACTATTGTTTACAAGATTTGAAAAACATTTTTCAAAATGACTTGCAAAATATTCAGTTGCACATCCAAAATCAATATATTTAACATTTTTTTGCATACAGTATATATACATCAAGATATTCATAACAGTTTTAAGTTTTAATGAAGGTATCAGGCTATAACTGAAAGATATTTCCAATGCCAAAACTTCAGTTTAAGTTCTTTTTCTAAAAATAATCCTGACGAGAAAGTATTCTATGAACTGCTGAAATTTCTTAAGTAAAAATAATGAAAAAATTAGCTATATTTACTTTCAAAGCTATAATAGTACTTACAATCCTAACTTAGAAATTCAGTAAAAAAGAATAGTTTTTTCTGACTTGTGAGTTTCAAAAAAATGAAATTTAATGTACTGAAAATCAATACACTTCATGAGAAGCTAGAGTAAATGAAAATTCTCAAATTTTCATCAACAAAACAACTTCATCAATTCTGACAATTGCAAGCTTTACAATTTCACATCCCAACCAAATGACCCAAGAAAATGTTGCAAATCTTGGGAGATAAACCATCCATCCATTCGAGTCAAACCTATTTAAATTTGTTTTTATTTTAAAGTTAAAATATTAAACCCAAAAGGATAAGTGAAAGTAAATAAACTCAAGAATTGCATCAAAATATGTTGGGTTTTTTTTTAAAAGATTTTCAACTGCAAGTTTAAAACCTTCAGTTCTCTCTGAGATATATATATATATATATAGATACACACACTTAAAAAATGACTACAAAGTCAAGAACAGGATTATACTTGAGATTTTAAATTGGGACATCAAGCATCAAAACAATAAATATACAAGTGTTTTTCCAAAAATAAACTACCAATGCAAGATACATAAATTCCATGAAAGTATAAATGTAAATAACTTAATTAAAAAAAAAAAAACAATTCTTTAAATAGAAAAATAGAATGCAGCACCATTTTTGGGATGCAGACCAGTGACAAAAAAAATTATTTTTACAGAAACCCTTCAAAGCACAAAACAGCATTCAACCCATCCAATAAATATCAGTTCTCTATATTCAACACAATGTAACCCACTGCATATATATTCTGACATATATATCATCACAATACAGGAAGTCCCACAAACAGTGAGACTTTTAGAGACAATATTTACAGAGTGAGTTTGATTGTGTTGAATGCTAAAGGATTAAATAAACAATTATAAAAATAGGCTA